>OX579637.1:17955012-18555012 GCA_951230915.1 Antitrichia curtipendula | reverse complement strand
CACGGTCGGTCCTCTACAGCAATTCAGCGCTAAGCGCACTGAAATGCAATACGATGATGAATATTAAACTTGTAGGCATGGTCGGTCTTCTACTGCAATTCAGCGCTAACCGCGCTGAAATGCAATACTGTGGTATATATTAGGCCTCTAGCCATGTTCAGTCCTCTACAGCAATTCAGTGCGGTCAGCGCTGAATTGCAATTCAAATCCGACAAAACTCAACTACAGTTCTCCTCCGCAAATATCGGGACCTTCAATGTTATTTATGTTCTTTGGTTATTGATTCCGGAATTTACAGCGACTAATTTGGTGACTGCCTCACGTTGATAGATTGCATTTCTGAAGCGGCCTAAGAAAATTGAAATCTACTGCAATGTGCGTTCTACGATACATGAAAATATGAAATGAGACAACGGAGAATACATAATTCACTAAACAATGTCACAGCAAAACAATGAACGGTAAAATTCTATCCTGGTGAGTGATAAGCTTTCAATAATGCAAAGAAAATACCTTACTAGTAACAATCTGCAGTGAAGTGCCTCCTGTAACAACACGACGGCTAAACAACAACTCGAATTCGAGTCGGTCACAAAACAAAACTCCTCAAAATTCTTCAAGAAATCTAACAATACAAGTCAAACACGCACATGAAGAGAGCAACTTACGAAGAAGTCAATGCAGGTGAAGAGAGGGGGGAATTGTCATGTCCGCGATTAGGTTGTTGGCGCTTGCTCGTTTTCCTGGCGGGAACAAAAGAGCGCAGATGTTTTCAAATCTTTCTTCCTAACTTTTGATGTCCCATGGATCATTATGGCCTTCGCAACTTTACACCAAGAAAAGCATCCTCCAAAGCGAGATTGATTCACTAGCCCCACTGAAGTTATGGGCAAAGTTCTAACAACGATTTCTTTATTAAATGTTTGTTGACTTTATTAGACTAAGGTGGCCCTCTTCTATTGGGAAGCTGTCAGCGTCACCCGAGATAGTTGCAAATCATACCCTTATCGCATTTTGTGCTTCACCATTAATGGTGATAGCTTCATATTAGAAAGTGAAATACCATTATAATACTACAAGGAAAATGCCGCCACCTGCTTTTGTCGCTTATACAATATTTAATTATCACAAAGTTGCAATTTTGAGTGAATTCTCAAAAAAATGTAGCTTTTTTAGAGTGCCTTCCCTATTGTTGGTGTGCGGGAATTCCCTTTTCCTTTAATTGTGAATAAGTTTTGTGCACTAAAAAATAATATATATTAATGAACAAATAAAAAGTCCGTTGAATTCCACTTTCATGGGAGAGAATTTAGGATTCAGATTCTTGGGATTCTAGGTTTAGGATTTAGGATTTAGGGTTTAGGGTTTAAAACTTGATCTTCCAAGCTATCAAAATTGTTGAAGGCGATGACAAAAAAAATATTGCTGTACGCTCATAACAATCTTTTAATCCATACAAATCTGAATGAAACATAATGTATATAGAGGAATCAACCATAATGTGCGGCTAAATTGTGCCCTAAACTTTACTCATCACAAACACCAAAAGTCATGAACTTTGTATGTGAAAGGCTTACGAAAGAAGTTGTAGAAGTTGTAAATATTTCCAAGATTCAACATCTACTAAAATATTCAGTTGTTCTTCATTGTTAATTAATCTTTATGTCATGAATGGTAAAAAATAAGAATGAACGAGGCTTTGTATTTTAATGCAATATCAATACCAAAAGCCATGGAATTGGAAAATCAAGGTCACGAACTAAGATTAAGAATCTTGAAGAAATTTATTTTGCACACCTTTCTTATGAATTCCAACGCAAATTCAAGAAATGGGAATAAATTCGGCCTTGGATTTAAATACCCCGTCAAAAGTAAAAGTCATGGAATTGATAAGTCAAGGACTTAATCAAAAAAATATAGAAGTTGTAAATATCAAGAAGATTATTAATCCATGAAAGAATTTAATTTATGCGCAATTTTGATAAATTCCGACGTGAATAAAAAAAATGGGAATGAACTTGGCCTTGTATTTTAATACATCAACAATATCCGAAGTCATGGAATTTACACATAAAAGGCTTAGTGGAAAAAAATGTAGAAGTTGTAAACATCATGAAGATTAAGAATCTTTGATGAAATTCAATTCGTGCGCATTTTTTATGATTGACGACGTGCATAAAAAAATTGGAAAGAAATTGGCCATGTATTTTAATACATCAACAATATCCAAAGTTATGGAATTAACAAGTAAAAGGCTTCGTGGAAAAAATTGTAGAAATTGTAAATATCAGCATGATTAAAAATCTTTATATTTTTTTGATTTGTGCCTTGTTTTTTTAATACACCACCATTACCAAAAGTTTTAGAATTCATAAGTAAAGGGCTTAATAACAGAAAATGAGAATAAACTTGGACCCAAAAACTTAATGATTACAAATCTTGTTAGTCATGAAATTTGAACGTGAAAGGCCTATTATTAAAAAGCGTAGAAGTTGTAATTATTTTGAAGTTGTCGATTCTGCAAGGATATTTAAGTTGTTCTTGTTTTTAGACAACCCTACGTAAATTTAAATATATATATACATAAATAATGCCCTAAAATTTAATTACTAGTCATTAATATCCAATCATCTTCAACTAAAATGAAAATAACCGAGAATGAAATGGGCTTTGCTTAAAAATGGCCTTCAATTGACAAATTCAATTGATGAATCAACTGTGGATTTTCTTACGTCATGTTTAAATACCTATTAGGCAGTTGTAATTACATTTAGGATTAAGATTCTACAACTTAGAAATGTTTAATTTTATCTAATTCAAAATCCATTCTCTTACAAATAAAAAAGAAATGGAAATGAAATAGACCCTGGCTCCTTTATGGAACCAAATTTGAAAATGTCCCATATTTTTTAACGTAAATATTTAAATTATTTTTAGAAAAATTGGAATTACATGTATGATTTATATCCCACAAGAATTTTTAATTTATTTCCATTTAAAGTCCATCTTCTTTTAAATTAAAAAAAAATTGAGAAGTACATGGCTGCTGCACTTTAATAGCCCAAATTTGAAAATGTCATGCATTTGTGTACGTCAATGTAAATTTTTTTCTATGTAAGGTTGAATTACACCTAGGATGTAGATTCTACAAGTATTTTTAATTTTTGCCTACTTGAAGTGTATCTTTTGTGAATTAAAAAAATTGGGAATGTAATGGCCTGTGGCCTTTTATGGCCCAAATTTCAAAATGTCATGCATTTTCATTTGTAAATGTTCAAATTTTTTTCATAGAAGTTGGAATTATGCCAAATTTGAAGTCCATCATATATGAATTAAAAAAAATTAGGAATGAAATGGCCGCTGCACTTTAATGACTCAAATTTGAAAATGTCATGCATTTTCGGTCGTGCATGCTTAAATTTTTTTTATAGAAGTTGAAATGACACCTACAATGTAGATTCTACAAGAATTTTTAAATTATTCTCTTCTGAAGTGCATCGTATTTGAATTAAAAAAATTTGGGAATGAAATGGCCCTTGGTCCTTTAATGGCCCACATTTGAAAATGCCATGCACTTGTGTACGTGAATGTTTTTAAATTTTTAAAATATTCTCATTTGAAGTCCATCATATTTCAATTAAAAAAAAATGGGAATGAATGGCCTCTAGCCTCTTTATGGCCCAAATTTAAGAATGTCATGCATTCTTGTACGTGAATGTTTAAATTTCATTTCATAGAAGTTGGAATTACACGTATGATTTAGATTTCACAAGCACTTTTTTATTTTTCCTACTTGACTTCCACTTTGTTGGAATTAAAAAAATTGAAAATTACATAGCCTTTGGCCTTTTTATGGCCTAAATTTGAAAATGTCATGCACTTCTGTACATAAATGTTTAAATTGTTTTCATAGATTCATGTGTGAATTTAATGATTTCAATAACGGGATACATTCATGTTTAAACTTAATGACTTCAATAACTTGGACTATTATTACCCCAACTAAATGTTGGCTTTCAGTGGAGTTCATGTTTTGAATTAGACAATAAGGTGTAATTCTATAATCAATTAATTTATATCTTTTTAAAAGTGTGTTACTTGTTTAGTTAAATTATTCGCCTTTACATGTGTAGTACACCTATGATGTCTTGTAATTGAGTCTTGGAGAAACAACAAATACGGAAATTAATTACTTTTCAAATTTCAAACATACTTCAAAAAGCCTTTTATTCTTGTGTTTTATATTTTGTGGCTTATTACTGTCAAATAGTTTTTCCACATACGGCACAAGTGCAACAATCGTAAATCCTCGCATTCTTGTGCTAAACGGCCAAAATATGGAAAAACTCTGATTGTGAATGATAACTTAAAAATGTATAGAAGTAGTTATTGGATGTTGTACAATATCAAAAGGGATGATTTGTACAGGCAAGGTGTTTAACTTGAAGAGCTTGGATAATTACTGAACGTATAAATTATCCACTCTCATATTCTATGAATTGTTGATTTAAAATAATCTGGAAGCCCTCAATGGTACAGAAGTCAAAATACTTCAGAAAACTTCCGATTTTGCAAATGTCATGTATAGAAGAAAACTTCCGCTTGTATCGCATATGAATGGATGAGAATATGGAATCCACAATAATTTACATGTGTAAGGTTTTATACATATCAAGTAGAGGCTTACTTTAAACATCAATAAACAATGCTATAGCATGAAAGGGTATGACATGGAGTATTTGGATGGAGGAGGCTCGGGTATCAGAAAGGATATAGCATAAGTATCAGCCGGTATCAGTTCGGGTATTGCCACGTGTCCGGGTATGGCAGCACGGCGTTTTTGACGGCAAAGTAGGAAGAGGGTTCGGCGCACTCCTGTTTTTCGTCGCTCCTCGTGTTTGTCGCGTGCAGTCTGGACTGCTTTTTCTTTGCAATTTCTTTGCAAACAATTTCTGTGGTTGTGGAGGCGCATCCAAGTGTTGGGGTGTGGAGGCGCATCAGGCGTTTTCATAGGCAAAGTCAAGAAATAGGGTTTGGCACGCTCATTCGTGTTTTTTCGACGCTTCCAGTGTTCGTCGTGGTCATTGAGGACTGCTTTTTTGTCGCAATTTGTGTGGAAACAATTTTTGTAGTTGTGGAGGCGCATTCAAGTGTGCCCTAATCTTCAGTTCCAAACCGGCGTGCACCGCAAGCTCCAGCTTGAAACTAACATCGGAGGTTGGCATTGAGTTGCTCGGCCTAGGAGCTTGGAGCATGCAAGGAGCAGGACGACGTCTCACAACAGATTTGCATTCTTTTCCACTCTGTTTGATTGCGATACAATCTTGTATTCAAATTTTCATTTTGACACTGTAGCTGATTTGAACATTTGCGTTCTTGTTTTCGTAATTTTTGCTTGGCGTTTTGTAATTCCTGCTTGGGGTTTTGTAATTTCTATTTGGGGTTTTGTAATTGCTGCTTAGGATTTTGTAATTGCTAGGTTTCCCAAGCACAAATTTCTGGCACGCTCATTGCGGTACAATCTTTTATTCTGATTTTCATTTGACACTCTGTAGCTGATTTGAACATTTGCGTTCTCGTTTTTGTAATTTCTGCTTGGTGTTTTTTAAATTTCTACTTGGGGTTTCGTAATTGCTGGATTTTCCAAGTACAAATTTTTGGCGCGCTCAATTGGTGGAGTTCCTCCGTGTATGTCTTTTGTTGTATTGTGCGCTCTACTTTTGACGCCCTTGATCAGTTCTTTGTGTGAACTAGGTTTCTGAAGTAGGCCTGGTTTCATAATTTCTGCTTGGGGTTTTGTGAATTGGTGGGTTTCGTGAATTTGTGGGTTTCTGTTAATTTCTGCCGTTTGTTTAGGCATTTGCGTTTAGGATTAGTATGTGATTTTTATTTTGGATTGTGTGGATTAGGCATTTGTAGCTTGTATAAGCATTTGCTTTTATGGTTTTGTAATTTATGCTTGGTAGTGGTGGGTTTCTGAAGTAGTCCGCCTAGACGAGGTTTAGGGCTGGGAATACGTAAGCTTGGGCATTGATTCAAGGTTTAGGGTTGCTACAATACTTTTTTGTATTTGGATTTTAGGGTTTAGGATCTACCCTACTTGTTGATGTTATTTTGTTGTAGTTCTTTTTTGGATTCGAGTTTTAGGGTTTCGGGTTGTTGTAGTTCTTTTCTGGGTTTTTTCAAGTTCATTGTATTTATTTTATTACTGTTTGGATTCTAGGGTATATGATAATGTTATTTTGCTTGTCAATTTGTAATGTGAAATCCAGCTTTTCTTTTTTGTGATGCAAATGCAGGTAATGTTCATTGTGCTCTTAGAATATTATGATACTTGTTGTCGTTGTTCATATTTTTTTGTGTGTTTGTTTATTCCTGTGTTATTTGTTTCTTCTTGTTTATTCCTCAGATTAGTTGCTGTCAGAATTATAATAGCATTATGATTTCTAACTGAGTGGAAGACTAATAAGTTGCATGTGCAACATCGGATTTGTTCTCAGGACTGAGACTGAAACCCTAAACTAGACCAGCACAAGCAAGGACAAAAAGTGCGTGGAAAAGCCAACTCCAAATCTGCGTGTGAACAAACTGGTATGTATTCCTAAAATATGTGTTAAAAAAAAATACCCTAAAATTCAAGCCAATACATAATGAACAGGCTTTGTCATTTCAACGCAAGGCACGCTGAAATGACAAATATACTCTAGTCCATATAAAACATATTTGTCATTTCAACGTGCCTCGCGCTGAAATTCAACGAAGGCAACACCCAAGACACACCTCAAGAAGAAGCTCTGTCATATCAGCGCGAGGCGCGTTGAAATGACAAATACACTCTAGTCCACGTAGAACATACTTGTCATTTCAGCGCGTCTCACGCTGAAATTCAAAAAAGGCAACACGTAAACCAGAGAGATCACAAATTGTATTCGATCATATTGTTAACAGTAACAACTCGAAGTCAACCATTGCCGTCTTACCGAAAGGCCAAGCAGGCGTAAAAAACTACTAAGAATATGTCATTTCAGCGCAAGACGCGCTGAAATGACATATTCTCAGTAGTTTAGTGCACAACCTTCATTTACTGACCATACGTCATAGAAGCAAATACACGAGATGTAGGATATAGTAACAGACTGACAAAAGCACAATTGACGAATCAGCACAATTGGCGCTAAAAAGACATCAAGTGGAGCAGGTGACTAATAGTGCATACATACATAATATCATTATATAACAATCACCGATGATCAACAGCAGTCAATCAACGATACACGCGTAGGATTGTCACAACACAAAATAGTGGAATCCGGAACCATTATAGCTCTTGACTAACTCAAAAAATCGAATACCAGCTACGAAATTCTTCCAATTGTCATTTAGCACGACTCGTGCTGAAAAACAGAATGGTATGCACTATATAAGAACACTTCGGTTAAATACGCTTATATAGTCATAACTCTAGAAACGCATGAACTTATAATCTGGTTTGTAGCTTACACAATGGAGAATCATGTAAAGGTGCTCGATATGTACTTCAAGAATTGTGAAATATAGCTAGAAGAGAATCAAACTGGCAAAGACGATTCCTTCATGGAGGGGGAATACTAGAAATTCAAAGAGCCGAACAGAGTAGAGTTCTGGGGATTCATCATGCTCGCATTCTCAAACAAGTTCTGCTTTGCATACAAATTCAGGAATGCGCAAGTCTTCCTCAACTTCTCATTTGAAGAGAGAGTGAAAGATGTAGAGGCGGACACCCATCCCATGATCAAAATTAAATGTGTCACGGCTATCAAGGGTGTCCCGAAGAAAGATTGGTACCACTTCACAATATCCTTGGACTCTGTAATGATTCCGTTCAACATGACCCCCTTACTTGGTAGCCTGGATCTGACGCCCTTCCATCAAGATGTCAAAGAATTGGAGAAGAAGATTGACAACAAAGAATGGAAAAATGCTAACGGGACGCCACTAGCCTGGAGGTAACTTGTTTCAAAAATTCGGGCCCTCTTCAAGGATTTCGACACGCTGAGAAGGAAGTATGAAATGCAGGACGCCTTGAATAAACCAAAGTCAGTCTCCGTGGACGTTGCCAACCAGGGCGTTAGCCAATGCTAAAAGAAAACCACGAAGCAGGATTCTGGAAGCAATTGGGGTCAGAAATCCACTCTGAAGTCCACTCTCAAATTGACACAAAACAAGGGGAAAAGGCCGCAGTTTCTCCTTCTGTAAAGAAAGTGACCGCAAGATCCTCGGAACAATTTGAAGTGCATGATGGCAGCTTCATAGAGGAGATGGCAAATGTTCCTCACTTCCGGGCAACGGAGAGAAAGCCGAACTACAAGGCCATCAGTGAGGCATACCAAAAGTACTGGAAAACATGCGAAGACGCGTATGTCTTTGCAATTGACGAGAAGAAGGCAGTCGACATCTCCCAGCTAATTGAGGCATCGGTTACATTCAACATTTGGTCTAAGCAACAGAGAATAGTAGAAGACAACGTGACCTATCTTTTGAACATCTTCGACAAGAGTACAAAGCAGATTCTTTGCGTTATGCTTGTCGGCCTCAGCAAAAAACCAGAGAAGTGGGAAGAAATTGAAGGCGGACAGTTTTACGTCATTAATGGCCAACATACCATTGAAGCAAGCAAGTTCATGTTCAATGACAAAAACGGTGTTGACCACGATGAAAAAAAACGTTTCAAGAAATGGAACTGTTTCATTGGACGGAAATCATTTTATAGCAGTTCAACCATCTTGGGCAACAAATATTCTAGGAGCTCAAGCAATATGGGAGGCCATGGGCAAGCCAAAGAATCCAGCTCAAGTTCAGTCGGTGGGGACATTAGCCAATACCAAGCAAACTGTCAAAAATCAAAAGAACAAAGACTTGTTCCAGATTTGTCATTCAGCGCGATTCGAGCTAATCTGCAATGGCTCCATTTCACTCTCATATGTATTTGATGAAGCGTACTCTGTGCAGATTAGCGCGGGTCGAGTTGATCTGCAATGATTTCTTGTCTCTCTCATATGTATTTGGTGAGGCATTCTGTCCACTGATTAGCGCGGGTCGAGCTGAAGTGCTTGTTCTAACACTTAATCTTTAGAATCAAGTGCAAGAATTCGAGAAGACGGTATTTTTGCGGTTCTCCATGATTGAAGTAAACAAAAGCTTGAAAATATCAAAGGCGAAGGGAAAAGAGGAGAAACTGAAAGTGACAAACAAACTGAAGCTCATCACCGCTCCTGAGCATGTTTACAAACTTTGGGACGAGGTTATTTCTACAGTTGCACATGGTCAACTGCTCAACCCTGACACGGATAGGTTGTTCAACCGTAAGACAGATTAGAATCCAGATACGCTGGCACTAAATCGGGAATTCTTTAAACATTTGGGCAATCTGAGCTATGACAAGCTGGAGAAACTAGCGAAGCACATTCTCAACTAGACGGGTAGCAAGCGCACCCTCTCCTATCCCAAGGTGATGATTAAGAGCATTTTGTTTGTGCTTGAGAGCTGCTACAATGTAAAGGAATGAGTAGAGAGGCGGAAGCGGAAACACCTTGTGATGAAAGAGCTTCACCAAATCAATCCCGAACTTGGTCTTCTGAATGCAAATAACGAGATCATCACGGAGAACTAGAAAGCCTTCAAGAAAGAACAATTCTTCTCGAGGGCAACCATGGATGTCCTTCTTGACAGACTTGGAGATGCGTACTTTGGCAGGGCCAAGCTTGTGAGCGCAAAAAACAAGTCATGCTCCGAGCTCTTAGACAAAGCGTTTCAATTCTTTAAGGTGTTCCTCGAGCAGAAGAAGAAGTTCGTGAAGCCCACTACACTGAGCCACTATCAATCATACAAGTTTACTAAGAACTATTATCACAAGTGGCCAGCGCATTCATGGACGGATGAGACCATCAAGCAACTGTCTCTTGTGGTCCTAGACATCCGAAATCTTCCCGGGATTGAGAAGAAGGACGCGTCCACTGTGGACAGCCCGTTTTTTGTTGAAGCAATGACAGCCATGCAGAAAAAGAAGAAGCCGACACTTGAGGAAGTCCCTGCGTTGCTATTCATTTGCTCTGACAAGAAGGAGCAAGCGTAGGTTTTCAGGTTCTTGGAGACAAATGAGGTCCTCAAATCCTATGCCTTGGATTTTGCGTTGTACACACCAGGGAAGAACGACCGCCTTGGTGATATTGCTGCTGCGAAGACACCGAAGAAGGTGTTGCTCATTTTTCTGCAGAGCCCCAAGAACATGAATCCCGTGATAATTCCGGACGAATTTGAATGCCCAGAGACAGCCAGGTATATGAAGGCGCGCGCATACAGTGAGCTCAAGTATCGAATTCACAACACGGAGCTGCGCATGGAGTTTTATCTATGGATTGTCCAAAAGTTCTGCAATCCGAGGATGTGTGTCTACTCAGCATTTGCGGGAGGAAAAAGTGACTTGTGCTGCAATGGTGAGACTCGCTAAAGCAATTCAGCGTGAGTCGCGCTGATTTGCTCCCCCGTATACATGTTCTTTGGTGTTCTTAGCGTCTTGAGATGTTGGTGTGCGTTTCAGCTTGCGGCGCACTGAAGTGCAATGAGTGGTCGTCAGTGTATCTACCTTAGTAGAATTTGTCTCCTACAGATGAGTTCTGTCGATGTTTATGTGTGTGGATTATTTGAGCAGTTGTTCTGGTGGCAAGATATCTGCATGAAGGCCATGAAGTTAGACAAGGCAGATTTCCTGGAAGGCGGTTACCCTGTGAACGTTGGAGCAGGTCCAAGTTTGTCGCCCTCGCCTTCAATAAAGAAGTTGTGGGCGGGTCAGGATTCTCTTCAAAGTCAGAAGAGAAAGAAGGCGGACCCTGTCATCAACCTTGAAGACAAAGAGAGCGAGGAAGAAAGCAACGAAGAGGTTGATCACGAGGACTACAATGACAGCATTGGGCTCGAAGATATCCAAACACCAACCAGCCATCCGTCTTTGGAAGTATTGGGCTTGTCGGGTTCCTCTATGCTGCCTCTACTACCCCATACGCCAGTAACGCCGACTCCTTCTACTTGCCCAACGAAAAAGAAGAAGCGGGAGACAATTGCCAGCACAATGAGGAGCATGGTCGAATTCCAAGTCTAGAGTGTGCAATCTCTAACAAATATGCAGAAGCAAGCTAAGCTAACACAGAGGCAAACTGAGCTTGCGTTGGCTCAACTTAGAGCCGACAATAGCAAGGAGAGACTGGCAAACATGGAAATGCATAATACTAGCCAAGAGTGGATGCGGGAAGAATCCAGAAATAATCGGGAGCTGGCCATGCAGAACAAAGAGATGCTTCAGATATTGATGGCCAAGGTTGGAATCGAATCCATCGCCTCGCTGCCACCTGCATCTCGGTCTCCCACATTGCTGTTAGAGGGGCAACCATCTGGCTCAAACATCAGCAATGCATTGAGCCCTTTGAAATCAGCGCAGGCCACTCCACCTCTGTCGTCCAGTCTACCCATTACGGTTCTCCTTCCTCCACATGAAGGAAATATCAATCCTCCCATTCCATCGTCAGAAAGTCAAGATGTACCTTAGGAGCACCCAACTGTCGACCAAGGAGCAGCAGAGATCACCGCGGAGGGAGTTGGAATTGGGCACAACCTAGTCGTGGATGCTTCCGAGGTTGAAGTTAGAGTCGCCGCACTACCAACCAAAGATCCACCAGCAGGTTGTACTCAATAATCTCCTTGTGTCATCTTGTGTAGTTTCATCTCAACTTGAGCTAATCTGTATGGTAGAGTTTGACTTGTAGAATTCATTTCCTAGAGGCAATATTCTTTTATACCGGAGCTCCATATTTAGTGGAGCCAATCGTAGTTTTGGAAGTGTTGCACTCAATTTTGTATTTTGTAACCCAAATGTATAATATATAAATTTCTCATTGAGAATGTTTTCTACATCTTGAAGCACAGGCCCTACAAATCCTCCAAGCTTGCTTGATGTTTGTCATTCATCCTCTGCAAAGTCTCAACTGCCTACATCTCTAGAGCCCTTGTACGAAAATGACTTGTTGTCAAGTCCTGTCCAGTCTTTGGTATTAGGTGAGGAGAGATCTGTCCGCGATCATGCTCAATCGGGTCATGAAGGCAATGATTGGCCATCAAGTTCCGCATCGAGGAAGGTACAATCCATGTATTCAAATTTCTACGTCTATCTAGGCTTTTGTTTTTGTATTGCAGTGGTCGTATTTCGTGTGATTTTGCGTGAGGACCAAAATCTGCCAATTCCATGGATGTAACTTGTAATGCATTCTTCCATTTGTTAGCTTATAAAGAATCATTGGAGGGCATCCATCGGCCAGTGAGGTCCGCGGCGGCGGAGAAGTGGATCAATGTCGTCTTGGACCTCAATGGCATTATTTGTGTCAACAAGGATTGGAAGTCCAAGGGGTCCATCAAGCAATTCAACCATCAGTCGGAGCCACACTTTGCCACGGTTGGCGCGATTGTGAGGCCAAAGGCAGTCTACGTCCAACCCTATTGCTCCGCATTTTTGAAGGAGCTAGAGAAGATAGCCTTTGTCTCTGTTTGGAGCTCTATGAAAAAGTCCTCCACTAAAGGCATTTGCATGTATCTGTTCCGGGACGGAGGGATGCCCTTCCTCATCTTTGGGCAGGACTTCTGCAAGACGGTTAAGTGCAGGGATAGATTTGGGAAATTGGACTTGTATAAAGAACCCGGAATCGATAAGGAATTGTTCTTGAAGAACATGGACGTGTTGTTCGGTGACTCGCGAGGGAATTTTTCTTCAGGCAACACTATTATAGTGGACGATAGCCCTCGTAAGCACATCATGAACAAACTGAAGAATGTTATACTCTCCGACTCCTGGAGTAACTAGGGAAATGGTGACAAAGACACTTTTCTCCTTGCAGTCCTACTTCCTTGGTTCCAGGGATTGCATGCCAGCCGCGGTGTGGGACTCAAGTCATTTCGAAATGATAAGAAATGGAGAATTGGGAGGCGGATGCTGTGCAAGGAAAGGGGTCGTCAAGAGTATGAGCAAGCTCATAGCGGTGGTGTCAGGTTCCAGTAGAGTTAGGTAGCACAACAACTGGAGGTATGTCTTTCAGCTTGAATCGAGCTGAAGTGTATTGTTTATCTGGCTGCTGAATATGGTGTATAGCCTCTACAATTCAGCTTGAGTCCCCCTGATTTGTGCGGCAAATTATTTCGCGGGTCGTTGAGCAGTTGTGACTATATGTGATTGTATTTCAGTGTACGCCCACTCTTCAGTTTTGCGTATTCCGATTCTGATGTAAGTTTTTTTTGTGTCAGATGGGGAGTGTAGTCTAATTTTTCTTTTTATATAGAACTTTTTTGATTTTTTATGACATTTCATACATTATTTATATATATATTAGAATTTTAGTGTAAAAGTAGCTTCTAAATGCATTAAAGTGTCCAAAAAGTAAGAAAAAAAAAACTTTAGTAAGTAGCTACAAACTAATAGAAAAGGGCAAAAAGAAAAAGAAAAAGTAAAAGTAGAAGCTGATAAAAGAAAAAGTCAAAAAGTAAAAGAATAAGGAGAAAGATAAAAAAAAAGCTGAGGTTAAAGAAAAAGAAATGCAAATTAGGGATTTGGAGGTGCAAGCAGGAACGTCGCACCAGTCACGACGAGATGCAACCTTTCCGATCACCCCAGGATTTCTAATTTAATCTTTCTTTCTCCTTCCATTCTCCTCCCCGTGCAGATTTTTCATATTCACTTGTGCGTACTTGCGCAATTGTGCCTGTAATTTATATGCTGTTTGTAATACATTGGTGCTTTTGTTTGTGTATTGTGTGTGTACAGTGGTGTATTTTTGAGTGTTGTAATCAGATGTCTGGAACTTTGTCCTGGGTGTGTTGATGTAAAAATTATTGAGATTTGAGCACCTGGTGTGTCATGCAATCGACAGATTCACAATTTGTATTGGGGAAGTTTGCTAATTTGAGAGCGTGCAATTGTTGACAACTTTCTCCTCTCACAGTACTGGAATGGAAGTGTTGGTTTTACGGTGATTGTTTTGTGAAGCAATCGACCGGGTGGTGTTCTGGCGTTGCTCCAGTAATTTAGAGTGTTGGTTGAGGAGAGTTACATTCTGAGATTACGAATTCACCGACTTGTGAGTGTGAGGGTCCTTACTGCTAATTGGAATTTAGACTTAGGATTCGGTGAGCGCCCCTTTGGGTGAACGAGATACTGGATTGACTGAATATCTGAGGCTCCAGTTTGGTGAAGCTACTCGAGTTCAACTGCATGGATTCAAGGCCAAATACATTCGCATCCAAGAAGAAATGACGGTCTGAAGTTGCAATAGGAACTAGTTCGGGACTGCATGGTGCAGAATCTTCAGCAGACAGGATGGCTCAGAGAATTCGAGACTAGAGAATGCTGCTTATGTGATTGATTACCTCACGGGGAATCCAGGGAATAATCTGAGAAATTTCAGGCTTTGTGTTTAAATTTATTAACGTGTAATCAATTGCTGACCCAACCATCAATAGGGCACTAGTTGTTATTTGGAAGATCATCGGAAATTGCATCGTTATCAACGATCTGTTGCATGCATTTACCAAGTCCTGTGATGTGCTAGCCAATGCAAGTCGGAATGAGTCGGAGTAGCAGCAGTAATTTGATTCTTTGATTCATTGTTTCAAAGTTATTAATTGAATTTTCTTGACTGGTTTCGAATACTGCATGATAGATTAGGGTATGTATTGCATATGAGTTTTTGAATTACAGCATTTGGATATCATATGCAAAAGTAATTAATTTTTTAAGACACCCAATTTATACAGATCTGAGGATTTGTTAAAACAATTAAGGGTGAAGATTTGAGTGACAGATTTAGGGTTTTGATCTTTGGATTTAAAATTCCTATTGTAAATTATTTGGCTAGATTTTAATGATTTATGATAGATCATAGTATATTTAATCCATTGGAATTAAAATTATTATTTTTGGTTAGCGTATGTAAAGGTTATGGATTTTTGAATTTGTCAAATTTTTACAGTCAAAAAGACCTATTGTCACAATTAGGATTAGAGATTTGGCTGTAAACTGAGGGTATTTGGTAATGCATTTTTAAATTTGTTTTATTATAAATAATTTAATTAAATTTTGATTATTTATAATAAACACAAAATATTTTGTTCATTAGCTTTGACATTATTATAATTGGGAATTTTATAAAAAAATTATTAATTTTCAAAATACCTCTATTTTATACAAAACTAAAGGAACCTATTGCCAAACAATTAAGGGTTTGAATTAGAGTTTTAAGTTTTAGATTAGGCTATCTTAGGGTTTGGTAATAGATGTAAGGTTATAGGTTAAAGTTAATTGTGTGTGGTAATAAGGTTGTATTTGGAGACTTAGAAGAAACTTACTAGTTAATGGTACTAGTGTTTGATTGGGAATATTTATCGAGCACTTTTAGATGCATGAAGCTTTATTACATATGTTGAAATAGTTTTCTTTTGAAATGATCTGTAGGTAGAGCATGCTAACTTACCAAGTGATTGGCCCTATTGTCCTTGTGTGTTGCTTGTGACTGCAATTTTTTTGTAAGTATATCCTAAACTTTTAAACTCTAAATCTTTTTGAAATATTAAAAAAGGTATATTTGTACGATGTTCAAAGTACTATAGTGAGCTGTACTGAGGTCAAGTCTTGCATTGCATCCATACACAAGTTAGTCCACCCTGAACTATTGTCAAGAACTATTGTCACAAGCCCTAGAACACTAGACAGGACAGGGACATGCATGCTGAGTCTTTTATTTTATAATGGACTGTTTTTTGGGATATTTAGTGGGAATAAAAGTGAATTTTCATTCTATTTTCAAAACTCAAGTACATAAGTGACATTTTGAACACGCAACACTGACCTTACATAGATCATTCCCTAGCGTTCGAACTCAGTAGCACTTGGGATTGGATTCCAAAAACCTAGCTACAGTGAGTGCATTAGAACCCTCTGCGCCAAATGAGGTTTTACCATGCCAGGCGTCTGCGGATTCTATCCTAGACTATGGACAATATGTAGTACTCAACATCGGGAACTTTCTGTGCTCGGCACCCACACTCAATTCCGGTATGGATTTTTTTGTTAAGCCCATCGAAGATGGTGTGGTGGACAGTCCTCCAAATTGGAAGCCTCGTTTGGCAATTTCGTGCTCGCCATCTCCTTTGCGATCCAGGGAAAATTGAAATTCTTCATTGTCGCCAACAGCTTTGGATAAAGGGACCCAAAGGAGGTTGTATGGAGACGCCAACTACTCCATGTTGGCTGCAGAATTGGAGCTCAATGTCTCAGAGAAGCCACGTGAGATAATTGTTTCTGCTCCTATTGTTCCATCATTGCTTCCTCACCGATGTGCACAATCACATGGGTGGGGATTAAAGAGAAAACATGATGAGCCATCGCAGAGTCAATGTTCCACTCCAAGTCGGGACTTCTGGGAGCTCAGATCGTTGCAGGCGTAACAGGTAGAGCACATGCGTCATGCCGGTAGAATTACTGAAGGTTATAGTCAAGGGCCAAAGATTTTGAATGCTTTGGAGAAGCTGAAGAAACGGCACGTAGTTGACACCTTACTTTAGTAAAAGACTGAATAATGTAGATATAGTAGTAGATATAGAAACATGTGAATAGATGTTTCATAGAACTAAATGTTTTCAAATATCTAACAAAGGGGTAGTATATACATTGTGGTGAGGTCCATTATTGGATACTACAGATCCCTTACTTGAATATCTTCTAGATGTGAGCTATTCAAACCGTTAGAATTTTACAAACCGGGTAGTCAAAATATGACATCTTCATTGCTCGTGGTATTCATGCAACTAGAAGCTTAAACAGATGATGACATGGTGATTGAAGAATGAAGTAGACGCTCAGCTTTGACCTAGATCTAGGCACAAATAGTGAAGAATCAAAAACGTCCAAATGTCGCTCTAAGGACATTCATAAATGACGTTCCAAATTGCAACGTGTGGAATGTGATTTTTGAGAGTCTTAGGGTGGCGTTTGTATGACTTGTTTTTTCACTATTTGTTCCTAACTTGATCCAGGTCAAAGTTCCGCATCCACTTCATTCTTTATTCACCATACATTTGTCTTTTTAAGCAATCTATTTGTAGTGTCTAACATGGGCGATGATGATGTCATATTTTGCTACCAGAAGTGTAACGGTAGGCTATGCTCTTTCTGGATTTTGTTGGACAATGCATTCATCCAACATTTACGTGTACATGTCATGACATTTGTCAATGAACAATATTGCATATCGCAAGTTGTATATGACATTTCCAAATTTTTCATTTGCAAACTTGTTTTACATGTAACTGCGTTCTATTTTATGTGTTGAATTCTTTAAATTCGTCTTTGTTTCTCAATTATGTGCCTCCAAAAATTCCCATGTCATTGAAAAAAGACTCCCATTTCACTGGAAAATTCCCAAAATAACGAATATGAGGTTAGTACAGAGACCAGGGCTTAGAGAACTTACTTAAGGTGATGCTAAAGAAGTAATTATATTCTTAAGGAGCTGAAGCATATGCAACAAGGTGGATAGCTTCTTATATCTAGAGAGAAGAGTGAGATTAACGTTATTTTTGCAGCAATGATACGTGGGCAGCCCTTCAATATGCAAACCTCTGAGTGAAATTAGAGAGCCTCCAAAAGGAAGATCCGCAAGAGAAGGCATCAGTTCTAGGTGTTCTAGATACTTTGAGGATGGCGCCGTACAATTGGGTTATACTCGCATGTTGTTATCGAAGATAATAGTTTCTAGCTTCTCTCTAGAATGTTTTGCAAATTTGCACATGATAGTTAGGTTGAAGGTAAGGGTTGTTCACATGTTACCTTTATAGAGGATAATGTATATATGGACTAAACCAAATATCTATGTAAATCAAATCTTTTGGATATAATTTAAATGCTATTATATGAAAATAATTGTTATGTTTATTTATTCTTGCTCCATGCATAAGATGATGATCTATGCATGTTTCGGAGACACCAAGGTACAGGCGGGGACTTCATTGCCTCTTGCAGGGACGCTATGGTACAAGGCGTAGACCTTTACAAGCAGGGACGTTTGCACTTGTACAGTCAACTAAGTCTTTGCCCAACACATTAGTGTTGTCACCCACTAGCTATGTCTATGCCCTATCCAAATTAATTCCGCGCCCTGTAATGTATCCTCACCCCTACATATTTAGCATCCCCGCCCGTCCTAAGTCTGCGCCCAGACATGTTTGTGTTCAAGCCCAAATTCACGTTGACAGCCACACGGCAAAAGAAATTCCACATCTGCTTTTTTTACCTTATCAAAAAGTCAACTAACTGTTGACCACATTGAACAAGCAAGGACCTCTATTGGATGGATGAACCGGACGAACGTGTAGGCGGATGGTCTGTCCAGTGTATAACCCTGACTAAATTTTTAAATTTTTAAAATTTTTTAAATAGAAGTAGATTCAAGTTTGAAAGAAAAACTAAATCATTAACCTCTAAAGTCACATTGGCCCTATGAGGGCCAAAATGCAACTTTGCATATACTCTTAATTGTTCAAATTTTGTTGTGATATTTTAAACCTTTTTAGAAGTTGCGAATTGGAGCTAAGGGTCTTGGAAATATAATTTTAGTGTCAATTGGTGCTTGGGAGCAAAAGTTATAGTACAATATGCCATAAACGGAGGTTGGCAAGTAGCCTCCAAAAAATCAGAAAAAATTAAAACTAAAACTTGTGAATTTTTTTTCAAAAAATTATATTTTAATGTAGAAATGAAGCTTTGATTCATTTTATTTAGACTAGTGATGAGAAAGTTATGGACAATTTTGTTTTCTGGGCAATTTAAGCATCTTATTTAGAAAGAAATACCTCTTAAGAACTCAATTTTGAATGCAATTTTCAAGTTTTCTCAAATTTTGTTTTTTGATCAGGTTAAGGTTTCTTGTTTGGGATTATTGTATTTCAATTCTATTTTAGAGCAATTAACAATTTAGTTGTTTGTTAAAACTTGGACCTACTTCAACTTAAAAAAATTTAAAATAATGAAAATCAAGCTTTTTTTTCTTGGATTTTTTTTTTTAATTTTCAATTTAATCCTTCAACATAAAAAATTATAAATTCAAGGTTTGTAATGTAAAAAATTTCAACAAATGCCAATCAAAGTCCTTTAAAATTGTAAGAGTACATTTTGTAAAACTTTAATTTTCAACTCTGAATGCTTATATCTTCTAATTAATAAAGTCAAACTCCATGAAATTTTTACCACATGTTCTTGGATGAGTAAAATACAATTTCCTACGATTAGTCTCTAAGAAATATGAGTTTTGCATTCCTGGATGAATGGAACAAAAATGGCAATTTTAAGTGATTTTTGGCAGAAAAATGGCCATGGACTTTAGGGGTTAATATCTTTATGATGAAGTTGAAATACAATTATTCCAACAACGAGATTGTTGGTGCAAGAGAATACACCCATGTCTAACAATTTCTTTTGAAAAATTGTAAAAATGGCATTCACAAATGAATCCTATAAGTCATTTTTTCAAGAAGATCCTTAGATTGTCCAAGAAACTAAAATTGTCCATAACTTTCTCATTATTAATACAAATAAAATGAATCAAAGCTTCATATGTAGACAAAAATATACAATTTAGGAAAAACAAATTAAACAAATTAATTTTGAGTTTTTGTAATTTTTTGGTAGTGTCTGCCGACCTCCATTTTTGTCTTATTGAGCCATAATTTTTTCTCCCAAGCACAATTGAAACAGAATTATATATCTACAAAGCTATTGCAAAACCACCCATCCTCAAAAAATTTCACTAAACATTGTAGTCATAGGAACCTACCTTAATCCAAATTGTCACCCTTAAGGACAAATGGTCTTTTAGTGGCTAAAGTAATAGCTTCGCAAGAGAAATAAATTTTTTATTACGTAAATGAAAATGTTTACCTCAAAAAGTTAGGTTGTGAAAAAAAAATTAGGTTGTGTGGACGGTTTTAGGACGAACCGAGGGGTGGATAGCTCTGCGGACGGGAAAGTCCAAATG
Organism: Antitrichia curtipendula; assembly: GCA_951230915.1. NCBI lineage: Eukaryota > Viridiplantae > Streptophyta > Bryopsida > Hypnales > Leucodontaceae > Antitrichia > Antitrichia curtipendula. The sequence continues at coordinate 18,534,913 of OX579637.1, read as the reverse complement.
TCACGGGACGTCTAGGACCTTGCATTTGCGGATGTCCAAACGTCCGGACAACCCTAATACGTGTAGGGTCTACTTGATTTCTTTTATACAATTTTTTCCGAACTTCATTAACCATGTTGACACTGGGATTGTTGAGGAAAGTTCAATAAGACAAGAGACAAGTACGTCCTGGAAAACAACAACACAAGTGCCTATATATTTTGCAAAATCCGGCAAAGCTTGCCTTTTGAGGTTGGGAGGCAATACTTGATCTATAGAGTGCGGATCACTACGCTTAGTACATAGAGTGGTGTCACATTGACAAGACCTTCCCTGTAGACTGACACAACTTCCATCATTGCTTCTATAAGGCTCATTTGAAATACTGCACCATTGAGGCATTCAAAAATTGTTGGATTGAGGTGTACCAAGTCTTGTACAACGAGTCCATAGTTAAACAAAATGAAGTCTATTTTCTTCATTTTGAAAGGTGTGTATGCTAAAGTGAAGCTTTACAAACAAGTAGATTGGTCAATTTTAAAAGGCACTGGTGAATTTATTAAAGTTCCACGACTTGTCAATGGAATTATTCCAGTGGGGGTTTGAAAGTATCCAAAGGGTGGATTAGGCCGTCTAAGGACAATGATTGAGCCGGTTGACAACTACATGACTAAAGAATCAGATCCGGATAGTGATTTAGATGGAAACTGTACTCTACCATGTCCACTAAGTCATAGGACGCAACTATGTGCCATGAAAAGGAAGGCTCAATAAAGCGCGCCAAATGAAGCTAGAGATGACATGGTGATGGGTGAAGTTGACGTGGCAATGAGAGAAGCTTTAGATGCCGTCGCAAATATGATCACATCTTTGAGGGCTACTATGGATGAAAAAAATGTATTCATAAATCAATTGTATGAAGATTTTGAGAAGTTTTGGAACAAACTAAAGGAGAATATTGACTTCATTGTGAAGTATGAACGTGGTATACAAGAAGTTTGGCACGCTCTTCAAGCCACTACAAGGAACTTGGTGAAAAGAACCTACACGAGACTAACCAACAAAGAAGTTGCAGGTTTGCATAAAAAAAATATTGATTTCTAGAGTCAATTGGATACATTAGTGGCGCAATATTATAAGTAGAAGTTGGCATGTGTCTTTATAGTGGATTGAAACTAGCAAATGGCTACAAAGTTTAAGAAGGTGGCCAACAATTACTTGAAGCACAATCAAGAAAAGTTATTTGGCTTAAAATCATAGGCAAATATAGATGAACTTTTTGATATGCCAAAAATGGCAATGAAATTCACTCATGGCTAGGAGACCACCCTTGATTGGTTTCAACACAATTGGTATTTTGAGAACGCAAGGTCTACACATCTCAATTGCAATCTAGATTTATTGTGGTCACATCCTTCTAGCTTCTGGGTGCTATATTGGATGTGATTATGGACTAAAAAATACAAGTTGTTATTTTTGATGTCACCTAAAATTTGTTTGAAAAAATTACAAAACACCACCTAGGATGCGGGGTTTTTATAGTGTCTCCAAAAATTGATCAAGTTTAGCGGCTCTCTAAGTTTTGGATTTTTGGTCCATCTCCTCCTTCATGCATCTTGATGTTAGGTTGACGTCAAAGTCATTGGACCACTCCACACATACATCTGTAATGGGCTCTACATCATTTTTTGCCTTCATTAGCCTCCCTTTATCTTTATACTTCCGTTCTCAAGGGATGTCAATGCTCTCTAGACCTTCTAAAGATGATGCCAATCCACCCTAAAATGGAGCCTCTCCTCTTCATACACCATACGCAATATTGAAATGCTAGATTTGTTTTTATGTACAAATGTGGTGTCATGTATGTGTTGATATATTTGGATGCATCTTTCAAAGAAGTTTGGATCCCTACAATAGTGAAGGTTAGTTGTTTGGAACTTGCAATGCTTTTTGTGCTCACTATGTAGAAATACTTTATCTATGTGGCACCACTTAATGTATTTTTTATAGGACTTTTTGGTTCACATTTCTATTTGTTTTTTCAACCTACAAAAGCATGGTTTTTAGGATCAAGTAAATTGTGCAAGCACTTTTTGGATACCTTTGAATTGCATCTCCTTTCCTTATTGTAAGGCCATTTAGTGCAAGGATCCACGCCACTATTAATTGTAGAAGTAGACATACTTTCTAAATTTTAATTGCACTAGAATGTACAATTAATGTTACTAGGCGGTGTAGTTGTATTTTTTTAGAAAAAGGGTTAGAATTAACAAAGTGGTCATGGAGAGTGACATCCTATTACCTAAGAGCGAGGGGCCTATTTAAATATTCATCCCAAATTTGGAGCCCAAATACAAAGTTCAAGATTTTGGAGGGCAAACTTAGAGGTATGGACGGTAGTGTTGTCAAATGTATACTTATGCAGTTTCAACTTTCAACGCACGCAGCTAGTTGATGGTGCAAGCAATATAGGTGTGGATACTATTGATTGTTGGGTGTTGGTATGTAGACATTTAGGCGTGGACCTAAAAGTCAGGGTACAAACGCTAAGTCAAAAAATTTGTAATGGACGCGGACTTATGTGATTAAGACCCTATTTGTACTTTAGCATCCGCATCCAGTCTAAACGCCACTTCGGTCGGGACAGTGTCCATGCCCTAATCTGTTATGCTTAGGCACAAATGTGAGTTAGGATCCCCGTCATTGTCCATTTAGTCCTCGCCCTAACAAGTTGAATCTGTGCCTATAAGGGCATATTCATAAAACAAGACAAAATGGTCTTTTTGAGAAGCTAAGTATGCCCCCTTCAAAGATAACTTGTTGAAGAGAAAGATTAATATAGATACTATTGATACCAATGAATCACAAGAATACAAAATTCAAATAAGATCCAAATAAAATTTGTTACATTTAGAGACAGCTTAGAGCAATTACAGACTCAAACAACAAAGAGGTGGAAAAAAAAGTCCACTTGGCTAGTCAAAAAATATATGACATTTATAACAGTGGATCACTTTACATTGAAGGACATGAATTTACTTGAGAACCCATCTATATATGAAACAAATTATCTCACTTGTATTTCTACTTTCTAAGAAATGAAATCCTGATAAATCTAATAATGGTAACTCTAATGATCAAATGTATTAGTGCAAAAATATAGAGGCCATATGCAAATGAAGCACTCACATAACTCTGCTAAAAATTGTATGTGAATTATTCTATTAATAGTATTGATTGCTATACAAAGTTTACTACTTTCAAGCAAGAATCACTCCACTAATTGTCATTATTAGTGAAAGAAGTGCTCCTTACATCTTCATTGGTTGCCTTCCTAGCCTTCAACTTGGCCAACCCTCTAACGATATCTTCTCGCCAAGAAGACCTCAGCCGATTACTAGCATAAAGGACGGGATAGCTCATCTCCATCTGAATTAGTTCCTTTACTTCTCTCCGTTGCTTGCGTTCGCCTTTGGAAAGGCCATCGTTAGAAAGAGATGTGGAAGTTCGAGGAGGCGGCCTTGGAATTGGTTTATTGATAGGGCTTACATACGAATTGGCAGTAGTAGTCGATTGTGTATAATTAGAGTGGTGAAAGTCTTGAAGAGTTGCTTGTCAAAAAGTTTGTAGGTACAGTGGAAGGCAAAAATCCGCCTCCCAAAGATTTTGAGGGTTGAGACTTGGCGATCTCTACAATGTACAAGATTTGACCTGCATCACATGCCTTTATATTCATGTCATTGCTAGGGAAAAAGTGATGGACAATTGCTGGCAACAATGGCACTCCATCCTTGAGGCTAGGATCTTTAAACTATACTTCGTCATCTACATATAGTTTCCTGTGCGGGGTGTTCGGAGTTTGCAAAGTTGGCGATTGTGAGCGCAATTGACTTGGAGTAGAGCAAACCTCTTCAAAGGCGAGGGCAAGCAAATAGGCATCCTCAATGGTCCTCGACTTGGCGGATTATCCACTACACCTTCCTCCACATTTCCCTTGGAGAAGTCAATTGCTATTGAACACGCGTCTATGACGGAGCCAAGAATATAAGGTTTAGAACAAGAGAATGGCAAGCCGCTTCCTCTAGCCGAGTCCGACATTCTTGAGAGAGGTGCATTACATCCAGACAAATAACTTCTAGTTATAGGCTACCTCCTTTGGCGCAAATGCATTACTGATCTTCCCACCTGAAGCAATTAGAATGAACAAAATTCTCCTACAGTTTATCCGCAATCCAAAGATAAAACAAAGCTTCCACAATTTATCCTCAAGCCAAAGACAATCGATTTCTTATACAAATTATCCTCAATCCAACAAAACCTCAACATAGAAGGAAATATAATGATGCACATGAAGTCACAAAAACAATTTGATGCCCCATAAAAGAAGTCGAGGAATCAAATCAAAATTCCAAAACTTTACTAACAAAATTGAATTAAATTTACATAAAAATTTGTATTCATACAGTATACAACCAGTTCAAAAATTGACTATGACACCAAGAAGTCTATTTCTTTCAACGACTCCCTGGCTCAATCATTGCTTTCATCCTTGGCAAGCCAAACAAGATCCAAAGTTTTTGGTGGAATTCTTCATCCCTAACATAATTAATTTTCAAACACCATCAAAAAGGGACATAGGGGGTACACCAATGTGGTTTCCATTAACAAATTTTTGCAACTGCTTGATTGGACATTCCTCGTGGAGTGACCTCAACTATGGAGCAAGGCAATCCAACAAGACCTTGTCCCTAGGAATAAAATGTTTTCAAGTCTCGAGGTATATTGCATTCTTGTTTTCATTGAGGATGCCCTTTTGCGGAGAATCATCAATGAGAATAGTATTATCTTTGCTGAAAGACTGAGGATCATGAGGGTCAATGAACGATTGGTCTTCAAGCACCTTGAGAAGCAAATCCTTTCTTGGACTCCCAACCTGCAAAAAAAAATTTCCTTTGGATACTTCTATCTTCTTGCACTTGTCTTGACCTAAGATATCAAATGGTGCCCTACATTTTTGGAACAGAAAACAAGAGATATGCTCTACTGTTTTCTTCAATATCGAGCTCAAAACTACAACGCAATTCAAAATCCTAGAAACCTCCTCTAAGAATTCCCTCAAGTTGGGACAAACAAAGATAGCTTTTCTCCCAATGATAGTGGGGATTTGATCAGAGAACACATTATCATGGATTGAGTAATGCTTCTTTCTCAAATGTAGCCTTTGACCTTCGTTCTCACATAATACTTCGTTCAAATAAAAAATGAGGTTCAACCACTTCATATGTGGTTGGGCAACTAACAAAGACACGGTTTGTGGCACATTCTCTTTGCAGGCCTCTGCTACTATCTACTCAAATAAAACAAAACAAAAGATGTCATTACTTGTTGAAATGTTGAATCAAGTGACCCAAAAAACAGCAAATAGTACTGAATCCTACTACGCAATTGCATAAATCCTTCACTAAAAGATTGTTTTAGTGCTAATGGGTGGAACACCCTTCTAATTTTCTCGCATTGGGCACAAACATGGACAAAATCAATTCATTAGACACCAGATCCATTAATGAGTTGGTGACACATATATATTTTTTTTCTAAAGATTATGATAGATCCGATCAATCTATTTTGCTAGTTACTATCCGATTTTTACAAATATCAACTACAATCCATTTAGATATCTATACTACACTACAAGACGCAGTCATAGAGTGGCAGATTGTTGACTCCACAAAATTAGAAACTCTCCATTCTCCCATGTCTACCAGAATGAATCGACATGAGAGTCTTTCACTAGTAATCGGCAACATAGTAGAATGCAACACAAAACAACCATCATATATCACATGACTAACTCAATCAAATGTAATCATAGGAGTCTGAACATGAAGGAGAATGTATCTGACTAATTCCCAAGTCAAAGTTGACATCCTTAGGACTCGGACCGTAATCCAGGGCTTTGTTGTTAGTGTCGTTCGGAGGATTCTACCATTCAACCACTAATTGATGTACTGGTGGTGCAATTGCAATGAATTTAGGGTTTGGAGCAATTGCGTCTTCTTGTGTTTGTGTCAGGGACTCTACTTGAGAACCCAAGTTAGTAGAGGGTATTATCTCCTTGAGCTAACTTCCAACCCCAGAAGGAGCAACCTTATTGCTCTTGGACGATATAAGAACAACAATATCATCCAATGAGAGAGGCAGAAGGTCAGGGTTATCTTCAGGTCGATGATAACCAGGTTCACTTTCAACAGCAAACTGTAGCTTAAGATCATGGGTAGAGCTGCCCACAATTTGAATTTGTTGTTGTAGAGGCAGAAGAATTTGCAATGGAATTCCTTGAGAAGAGAGTATTGCCTTCAATACTCTCATCTCTTCCTCTGCCGTCTTCAACTTGGCATTTCTTGCTTCCACCGCCTTCAACCTGGCATTCTCGGCCTCTAGTTCCTTCATCTGCTCATTCTCAATCTTGTCCACTTCCCTCTTTGCCGCTTTCTTTCCATTTTGTTCCTCCCAGAAGTCTACTTTCTCCTCCTTTACTTGCAGGAGATGCACCTCCCCAGGGATTAGAGGTACAACAATTTTTGATAGCGACTGTGGTGAAAGGCTTGTAGAGTGGCCCTCGTTGTCACTAGCGCATGAATGACCGGGCATTTCCAAACCCAGTCCATATTCAAAGTGATCCAAATCTGAATACATATTTGAGTTTTAATTGAGGTCACATATTTTAGTGATCTCCTTGGCGGGTTCTTTTCTCTTTTGCCTCCTACTAGTCTCAGGATGTAGTAAAAGCTGGATGGCGTTCCATTACCACAATGTCCTCTTATTGGATTGAGATGTCCCCCCTTTGGACCATGTTGTTGTTAAACCCAAATTGTGTCACGTCCCTATCTACTTGGGGTGCTTGAAGTGCCGTAGTGAGCAGGGGGGACTTTGGAGTGACTTTCCAAGCCTTGCAAGAGTCTAAGAAGGGAGAAATGAGAGACTCCCGATAACAACGCCTTGTATTTGAAGATAATGGTAGCATGTAATATATGCTTGGAAAGCTCTTGAGAAGACGCTTCTAAATGTCTAAACAACGCGTGATTTGGACCAATTGGTTAGAAGCTATGGCCATTCAAAGTTCGGAGAATCTCGGTGGCACCGGGACACTTAAGGCCTAGGAGTGAGGGGTTCTCAAGGAACCCTTCAATGAAGTATGGCATGCAGCATATCATTGTCAACAATAACATCCAATGAACATCATAAACAACATAAAAACAGCTAGATGTCAAAATAGATGTCCAAAAAAATCCGTCATAAAAATACTAGGCATGTCAAAAAAAACATGGATTTCTTCTAGTGTGTGATGAATGCCTCCCTGCTAGGGTGTAGCAGAATAGGCCATACATGTGCAAATCAAATAGAGGTAGGTACTACATATCAGTTCTCAAGTCATCATGTTACTATAAATGTATCCTTGACCCGAAGATAAATGAAGCCTATACATTCCAATTGAAGTTTGCATGTCGTTAGGCCTTATCATTGACATGATTACATCAGGCCGACAAGAAAACTAGCATATAGTAAGAATTATCCTTGAGGTGAAGATAAAATATATAAAGCCTAAGTGACTTACCCTTGTGGCAATCATGAATTTGGCACCCGCGTAGACACCAATCATGTTCTCTTCCGTGACGCAAAAACTTTGAAGTATGTCCAAGTAGAATTCCATGCGAAGTTCATTCTTGTGCACCTTATACTTCCCCTCGGTGTTATTCCACCACTCTATATAGTATGGAGATGACGAGGTCTCTTACCTCTCTTTCATACACTCAACGCCTATTTCCAAGCCATCTTTCCCCTTCTTGAAGAGAAAGAGAAGCTTGACTGGAGGGGGCACCACCACCCGGCTAGTAGCATTGTTCATCCACTTGGCCTTGTAAAGAAAATATTTGGACAACTTTAAGGCATACTGCTTGAGATGCTTCTTTGCAAATCCAATGGCCGCCTTTGTGTCAAACTCATCCTCGAGAATCCATATCCACACATCAAGCTCAGAAAGCTTGGGTGTTAGATGGTTTTGTAGGAATATTAGTAGGGGTTTCTGTCGCAGCACAGGATAGGTAAATTCCCCATTATACTCACAAAAATCACCCTAGAGTATAACTAAGTGACTCTAAAGATCGAACCCACAAGATTCTGTGAAGTATCTAGCCTTATTATTGAACTAAGCCAAGTCAGTAGTAAAATCTATCTTTTCCGGTCCTCTTTCCTAAACCAGAAACACAAACACCCAGAAAACTAGGACCGGATTCTATCACTGTTCCGATTCCAACTAGTCTTCCGGTTATCGAATCCAATACAACCCCAGGATCCTATCTCTTCTGGTCCTGGTATCCGTCTAGATCAATCCGCTCTAGACAACTCACAACCATTTAATCTCCTGTCCGGTTTGGTTTTACCTCTGTTTAGCCATTAGAAGGTTCGCCGCTTGCCTTTGAGAGTGGTAGGCCCACCACACCTTCCGTGACTTATAGTGGCTGAAGACCCACTTTCCTAATCTCTTCTTTCCTAGGCTAGTACAGATCCGGTTTGGTCCTTCACAGCAGCCCAGATAGCAATCCGGTTTGCTGGTCACACAAAGACCCCCCGTACGATCCTCTCAATACTACAACGACCCTGATGTCATCCTAATCCGTACGAAGCTAAGGCGGTCACAAGTACACCCGTCCGTTTCAACGTTAGCTAGAATTCTTCCGTTTACTGTTAAGATGGCGAGACCTCACAAGAGATCGGATACTCAATCGGATTTCCCATCCAGGAGTTTTAGCGCGACTAAGGAATCCCTCCCTATCCGCCTAACGGCTTTCTCACCCGGAATCTTAAACTCTAGACGCGCTGAGGCACTGAAGTTTACTCCCAACTCTATCCTATCCGCTCACATGTACTTAGAACTAGAAAATCACCAAGGGGAGAAATCCCAACGCATCCGCTCGCGCCTTCCGAACTCCTTCACGCACAACCCTGCCAAGACATGGGAGAGCGTACAACAAAGAAGCACAAGGAGAAAACACAAAGAAAAACGTAGAGGGAAAGACTCCCAGTCCTCAGCACAAGGACTGAATTATATACACTCTGAGAGCTTCCAAAAATACAAAAGGCAAAAAGAGCCGTTAGAAGTCAACCTAAATCCGGATCCTAACTTCCGGTCCTCCTAGCACTACCGGATCGGATTACTAATCCGGACCCGTTCCTGTCCTATCCTACCTAATTTACTCTACATTGCTATCCCACGCCCCAACAAAGGGCTCTTGGGCTCCACCTCCAATTGCTCGAAGACTTCCTCCAAGTTCCTGTTCCGCTCTCCGGCTATCGGATTTGAAATGTCGGAACCGGGAGAGGAATCTATGTTGATTGGCGCGGTCTGGGAAGGCTGACTCGACTTTGACTGCGGAGTCTGGTCTCTTCCTTCCCCTGGGTATGGCACTTCCGGAAACGATTCCGGCATGGAGATGTCCGATAGGTGGACCCTCATCGATCCGGTCAGCTTCTATGTACACTCCTCCATCCGGTCCGCTACTCCTCGCGCTAAGACCAAATTCTTCTCCACCTGCTCGGAGAAGTCAGTCAGGATCCGAACTATCCGGGAACTGGATAGTTTCTTCTCCTCCAAGACCTTCTCGTCGAAGAGCCTGGCCCTGACCGCCACGCTTCCGGTCTCACCAAAAGTCGCCTTCACCGATTCCGCCACCTTCTGCGTCTCGTCCGCCATTATCCGCGTGGCGGCCATATCTTCCTTGAAGGTGGCCACTTCCGCCTTCAGCATGTCGACCTCCTCTTGAAGTCGACGGATCTCCGCTTCCTGTTTCCGGATCTCGGCCGGATTGGTGATGCAATCCGCTACCTTCCTCGGCAACTTGCTGTCCGGTGCTCCCTGCACCATCTCTCCGATCTGGGTTAGAGCGATGTTCTTCGCCTCCTAGTCTGTGCAGATATCGCAGAGGACCTTGACCAGGCTCTTGAACGGGTCGGCAGGCCCCTTCTTCGAATCGCCTGCCTTCTCCCGTTCCGGTGTCTTCTCCTTTCCGGTCTTGTCACCGAGCGGAGATCCTCTTCCGGTCAGAGACGTTATCTTGTGGCGCTTGATCTGTCGCTCCGCCTCTTCTTCATCTTCTTCTTCTTCTTCAGTCTCGGATCTGGTTTCCTCTTCCTCCTCATCCGTTTCCGATTCTCCGTATTTCAGGAGATTCTCCTGAGCCTTCCACTCCTTCTCTTCCGAGTCCAGAAGGAGTTGGTGTTGCTCGTAAAGGTGGAAGAGGTAGGGACACACGGGTGTCGGCCTACTCCTTCCGACCCTTGTCGCCAACTGGGCCACCAGATCAAACATGATCCGGGCCCAGTCCACCTTCCGGTCTCCGCTCAAGACACCGAAAATGGTGTTGCCGAGGGTGATCGTCACCCTTGTCGGCTTCTCCGAATGTAGAATCGGGATCAGGAATTGGAGAAGTTTCCGATGCCGGTCGTCAATGCAGTCTTCCACCGCGTATCCGTCCTTGGGGTTGTCCGCTCCTCGGAACTTGCCCTGGACGTATTCGTCCTTTCGGTTTGCCATTCCGTGCCCTCCTGCCCGAAATTTGTAAACCTCCCTCCAGATCTCTTCCGTCCACTCTGCCGGAACACAACGGATTGTGTTGTCGAACTGGTTGGTCCACTTCCCCTGGATCTCCTTCACCATCCGCTCGTCCTTGAAACCTCAAGGTTTGTCGAGCAAACCCTAACACCCCATCCGGTTGAGATCTAACCTAAGCATCTCCATCTCCTCCTCTATTGAGGGGAGAACCGGAACGACCTTCCGGAGTTTAACCGGAGCCGACGACGTGGATGGCCCTGGTCTGTTCCGCCTGAGCTGCGGCATGGACACAGACTAGATCTAGATGGTTCCTTTCCGATTCTACCTCACCCAGTCCTAGCCGCACGTCCCGTTCTCACTTTCTCTCTCCGATCTCAACCGGAAACCTGCACAGCAATTGGTACTCTACTGGAAACCTACCCTGCAGCACACCTCTACCACGCACACACACACGCGCACGCTCACAACACTTGAAAATGAGGAGCGCTAAGGAATACTCTCACCAAACAGCGTTTGGAAATGGAGAGTGACTGAGGAGGTCCTGGGCTTTTATAGTCCCTCCTGACCTAAAAGTCGTCATGATGACGTTTACCGGTCCGGTTCCACCAATCCGGTCTAACCCTAATCCGGTCGTCTAACCCTGATCCGGTTCATACTACTTCCGGACAAGGTTCCGATTCCAATCCGGTTCCTAGGTGTCACTACTAAGACTGGATTCATTCCAACTGTTCCACTATTCCAATGTCTTTCCTAATTTTCCGTCCTCTGCTGTTTCTAGACAAAACCTAGATACTAATTGATAGTTTCCGTTCCGTTTTCTAGATAAACAGTTGAAAACCAAAAACTCTGGTTGCGACAGTTTCACTGGTGGAGTCTCACCAAATCTTAGTGCTAGCCTAGGTACCTGGCGGAGGTCAACAACTACCAAAGGCAAGCTCCTGGGAAGATAGGGCCATACAGGGCTTGTGAAAAAAACCTACAGATAGCACTCATGCCCTCGAACATACACATCTCCATCTTGAGGTTCCTATACGGACTTCATTTTCAAGAACCGCTTAAGCATGGAATAGACCGTTGGAAACTTATTATTTTCCCTTAGGTCTATTGCCGTCTTCTTCTTTGCCTCATTCATGAGGCGCTTCACAAAAAATGGCTTGGAGATTGCTGTGAGCAAAAAATCCCACAATGCCAAAGTGAAATGATGGATTTTTTAAACAGCTTCTACTTTGTATTGTTTATATTCTCATTCTTGTCTTTCAAGTTGAAGGAGGAGTCAAGTGCCTGCAGCTCTTCAATGATGGTTTTCTTGGGTTTCCTTTACTCAACCCAGTCACTGGCGGCCATATTGTCTTCAACCAAAAACTTTGTTCTTCCAGTTAAGACTTTTGGGTAGTCCTTGGTTTGCCTGGCTATTCTTCCAAATAGATGGACGACATACTCATGGAGCTTTTTGTCTACAAAGTGCTCTATATGCTTGAAGAACTCTTTCTTCAGTGAGAAATTCTTTGGATTAAAGGATTTCCCGTTCATGTACTTTTTTTTGGTACAAGGATCAATCAAGGCCCTCCAGATGTGGAGATTGATGAATTCCTCCCACTACTTGTACATCACATCTGGCAAAGTCACAATCCTAATTTCATTTTTGATATCTGACACCAACTTCACTTTCGCACCCTCTCCTGTCAGGTTGATGCTCTGAAGCCTCATTATGACACTGTCAACAAATTTCTGCAAGGGTCGTGATTTTTAGAACATAAATTAGTCTATAAGAACTAATTTGTTTAGATCAAATGATAGTATTCTGGACTCAAGAATAAACATAGAAGCTCAATATGAATTACATTTCTAACAAAATTTGAGTAATCTTTTACAGAAGAACATTGATTGACTGGTCCAAGACCTTGAAGTTATCTTTGACTGAAGGATACTTGCTGAGTACTTACTATGTATGCCGTATTTTCATCTATTGCGCCATTTTTTTGATTGAATGCTTTGTCCTTGCATGTGCTTGGACGCTTGTACACTATCCATACAATCCAATACTGCAAAATCTGGTGATCCCAAGTAGGTTGGCTATGCACAAGGTGATTTGTTGCATTGTACCACTTGGAAATTGCTGTAAGCTTGGCTACATCTAAGCTCCATACAATTGTTGCGTCCCAAGTCTAGAACTCCACCTTTTGTTCCTCACAACACCTTTGAGAGTGCAGCATCTTGGCTGCATTGATGCTATGCTGGCCGTTGATAATGTAGAATTTGCCGTCTTTTAAATCCTCCTACTTTTCAAGACGTTTTTGTAGGAATTTATTATTCTCATCCACTGGTGTCAAGCACATCGTCTGGCGTTGCCTAACATCAGACATGGTTACTAACTCTTGTATTGTCTTTTAGACAATTTTGGGCTCCAACTTTTGGATGATGTATTTGGCCCTTACTAAGAAGCATTAGTTTATGGAGATTGCAAAGGTGCGGTTGTCAAACAAAAAGCAGTCTTTGTGCTTCTCTTTCAAGTCTTTTTGGTATGCTACCGCCAATTCAAATTCATGAATTGGCAGCAAGTCATTTCTTTGCCCTATTTGAATACTAGTGAGAGCAGATCCAAAACTAAAAGACATTGTTGGTTGGCCTTCTATTGCAGCCTTCTCAAGTTCCCAAGTTGGTGGGAACTTGAAATTTATGGCCCTATTAAATTTATGCTTCTAGTTCTATTTAAGAATGTTATGCATTAAAATTCATTGAAATTTGCATATATTTTTTTAAAACCATGTTTCCAATGCTTAATAATTGGCATACAAAAGAATCCAACAATATAACTAAAATATGATTAAAGTTAAAAGTATTGAATTTCAATTTTGGAGGGTCATTGCCTTAATTTTTGAAATGACTAACTGTCTTCTTTAACTTCTATTCTAATATTTAAGCACATCATATGGTACGTTTTTTCTTTGAGCCAATTGTAAGTTTGAAGAATATAAATGAGCGTGCATTTTGTATGCTCACAAATCAAACATCTTACAAATATGTACAATTTCAGTGTATAGTTTAATTTTTGTAAATAATAGTCCCTTCTCTTCTATATCGGTTTAGGATTTAGGGATTTCAATTCACATTCTAATACACTATGTCAATTAATATGTTTGTTATTTGATGAATGTTTATGAAGAACTTCCTTAAGTTCTAATATCTCATTATTTGTGGTACTCTTATGTGGGTTCATAATTGTACTATAGAATACGTTAAAGTCATTTGTGAAACCTTAAGTTTCATGATTATTAATGAGACACTGATATAGCTTGGTTAAAGCATGCTTATATTAAGGAAAGAATGATTATGATCCATTTGGTGCTACTGTTCCCATTTAAGAACGCCATCAATGCAAAAAAAACATGAACTAGTTCATTTCTTTTTAAAGTGCACATCACTAATGCTTGACAAGTGACGTGCAAATTAAGCCCAACAAAATATGCAAAAGTTATAAATATTGTGGAGACTATGAATTGAAGACCAAATTAAATTTGGGACTCTAATATAAGTTCTAATTTCAGAACAAAATTCCATTTCATTGACATTTATTTCTAAATTAAAGAAAAATTGAATTTCATTGAAATTCTAGATTCCTCAAGTTTGTTTCTTGGAATTCATGTAACCTATGTTTAAATGTCTAACAAGTCATGATTTAATTTGTCTTCAAATTTTATGAATACTGGTAGAACTACTTATCCCTTCAAGGATGTTTTATGTTTAGGCTTGGTCAAACTATTTTATATATTTATGAAAAAAATTCAAATGTAGTAAAGAAAAAGATGGTAGGAGCTACATTTTAATATTTGATAAGCTTAAAATCAATTATAATCAAGAAGTATTTGATAATTCAAGTCTTAACATTGAAAAGGGTTTGCCCAAAGGGTTTGCATTGTCCTTTCAGAGGTAATTATGCACATTTTTTAACATGATTGCAGAAAGAAGTGTTCATTTTCAACATTGGGGCTTCATACCAACACATGCTTTCATTGTAGTATAATTTATTGAGGATTAAGCTTCAATCACATTCATTGATTTCATTGTTTTAATTCAGTTAAATGATATATTTATTTCATAGCCTTCACATCATTGTGGCAAAATTTTAATTTGGTCCAAATTGTAAGTTCCTACTATATTTGCAACTTGTACATATTTATTTTGGCTCGCTTTGCACCTCAAACATCAAGCACTAGTGACATGGGTAATTTAAAAAAGAAAAGAAATGGTCATGGTTTTGAAAGCATGGCAATTTCAAATGTGAAGAGAATTGCATAAAATATAATTTGGTCATATACTTGAAGTTTCCACTACATGTACATTTGAATTTGATTTTGCCATACTATCTTTGAAATGGAGGATATTCTTTTGAAGCCTTAGGTCAATATATTGCTATTATCATCAATTATGATATCTACAACATTTTCAATATTGAATTTTGAATTATGTTTGCGAAATTCCGAAGTAAAAAAAATGATGCATAATGATGTATAATCACTGCTTTGAATAGTCAGATGCCAATATATACCTCATTACTTGTATGCACACTGTTCTGGAGTTTGAATGAATAAATAGATCATTAGTAATTCGCAACTAAGAAAACAATTATGACACCATTGAATGCTCATTGTTATTTAGTTCCACATTTGTAAGAGTGTTCATAATAGAGCAAAAGTTGACAATGCTTTTGAGAATGATGATCTTATTGTTGATTTATTTGTCCTTTCACTCAAGGGCCACTGTGTTCTAACTTCTATAATAACTTTATTAAAATGTAATTGACTTTCATCTTAGTGTCCATTTCTAATAATCTTTTGATCTATTGGTCATAGTGTTGTCTATATTTACTTGTCTTTGCCTTCAACAACTTATCTTTGAAAGGAGGGGATTTAAATTATCAAAATGATTATTTTGTCTCATTTCAATGAATATGGCCTTCCTTGCAAATATTGAAGGATTTTACTACAATGGTACTAGGCAAAATGTTATACCAATTTGTGGAAAATGATGTATTGTAGAAGATGTGTGCTTTACGTATTGCTGCGCGCTAATTAGCACTCTTGCATGAGATTGGTTGTATTATATTGTAGGCAAATGAGAAGATGAGTCCATGTTGCAGACAATTGACAATATGAAGCTCACAAGTATGTGAGTTTATGTATGTTAACAATGTTAGTACATAGTAGGGCGCGTGTATCTAAAATTTACAGCGCCATGTATTAAATACCATCCTGGATCATTTCTTGTTGTAATAGAAAACAAATATCATAAATGCTTCACAATTAATTTGCAAAGCAACTATGTTGCAAATAGATAGAACTAAAGATTTAAATATTGAATTCTAAGTTTTTTGCTTTGAATATTGAATTCCGGTTTCTTTTTTCCTTACCTTGCTCATTAAAAAGTTATACTACTTTGATTTTAATTCTAATTGTAAACTACATCCTTCCGACGTTGTATGTATTATTTGAGTCTATTCTAACTTTTACAAATATGTAATTAATTTTGTATGCTAACAAAAAAATTAAAGTAATCAAGTATTGTAATCAATACAAATGGCACTCAACCAAAAGTTACAAAA
The DNA here is from genome assembly GCA_951230915.1 of Antitrichia curtipendula. Classification (NCBI taxonomy): domain Eukaryota; kingdom Viridiplantae; phylum Streptophyta; class Bryopsida; order Hypnales; family Leucodontaceae; genus Antitrichia; species Antitrichia curtipendula. Next base: position 18,518,726 of record OX579637.1, on the reverse strand, counting down.
CTAAGTTACTACATGACAAACAAGTGGGAATGTAAATTTATTTTATACACGTCCCTTTTAAAAAGAGAATGAATTTGTGATACTATTAAATAATAAACTACTTATACAATGACCTATTTTTTTTGCTTTGTTTACATGTAAATTGTCAAGTATTGGTGACGTGGCTTCTTAAAGAAAGTAGAAAATGGCCCATCAATGGATTTATATGCATGGCATTGTAAATTTGGAACACAAGTGACCTAAATTTATTTTGCCTTTAAATTTCAAATCTTCACCATATTTGCAACAAGATCATATTTTTGGGGCTTATTTTGTACGTGAATTGTCAAGCATTGATGACATATTTTTCCAAAAAATGGCGTTTGTAATTGAATGCATGGTGTGGTACAACCCTAAATCCTAAATCCTAAATCCTAAATTGCCAAACCACATAGGATACCCAAAAAAAAGTTGGGTGGTGGATAGCTGGAAAATGACCAAATCTAGGAATTCTCAATATCCACAGAACTTTATAAAAGAATTCTACATTTTGTGAGGAAAAGCTGTTGCCAAATTTTCCGTTCATGAAAATTCTCCTATTTATAGATAAAAGTCTTAGCGGAATTCTAAATTCTATATCGCTTTTCTAAAAGGTGTTCCATACTCTCCGAACTTATTATTACTTGGGATAATGGAAAGTCAACTCCCCCTAAAGGAAAAAGATACTTCTCCCCTAAGTCGTCCTAGAATTCATAAAAAATTTAAATCTTACTGCTCATTTTATCATGTTATCATCAATCGTCTTTCTCTTGCATGCAGTGTCTTTCATTTCCTCTTTCCCTATCCCTTATTTTTCAATCCTTCACCGCCACAGTGCAAACATTGCAACGCCATTGCCTTTGAAGTTTACTTGCTGTTTTGTTTTCTCATTCACAAAGTGAGTACATTCTATATGATTTAGTTTTGCTTGCCTTCTCGTCAATACAATCTCTGTTAGCTTCTTTTTCCTGTTGTTCAGTTTTATTATTCCTAGTGATTGCGAGTTTTGTGCCCTTACTCCAAAGCTTTCATACATAGACCTATGTATGCAATGCTATATGTTCTTTGTTTACATTGATTTCAGTATTTCTCATCCGTATAACAAACTTGAAATATTTATAGTCGTGTATCTTGAAGAGGAGAAGTACCGATTTTTATGTTGTAAATACCGGAATTGCTAAATAGTTTGAGAAGATTGAGCTCCAAATTATCCTCAACTTGAGGATAAAGTAGTCAGAATAAGGTACATTTTATCCTCAAGTAGAGGATAATATAGTCAGAATGAGTCAATTATTATCCTCAAATCTAGGATAAAGTATGGAGATGAGCTTTAGTTTATCCTCAAGTCGAGGATAAAACTGGCATGCAATTGATTTGAATTTATCCTCGAGCCAAAGATGACTTTCATATATACATTAAAATTATATATTTCTCTTCAGATATCATTTATTTATATAAATTATAGAAACTTATTTCCTATATATATGCATTTATCTTTATATCGAAGATAAAATTTTCTTAGTAGAAGAAATCTTGAAGAGATTGAATGCATTACCTTTAATAATCAATGTTTGTCTTCTCCACCAGTAATTGTTATCTAACTTAGAACTTATCATTGACTCAAAGATAATATAACATAGATCTGTTGAGTGTCCATTTCAGAAGAATTTCAAACAACCTTCGAGAGCAATTATTTTTCAATTATCCACCTAATCTTGTATATTTGAGTTCAAGAGACTATGACAATTCTCCACGTTGAGAAATAAAACAGTCAACAGTTTTAATGATTTCAAGCTTGACCTCATGTACTATATTAATTTCTTTTTGACTAATAGATAAATTTATTCTTTAGGTGAATCTAAAATGTAGTGGCTCTCTAATTCTCTATCTTTGTCTTAATCTGTATTTATCTTCAAGTTGAAGATATGTACTTAGTGTACATAGTTATTGAGCATCACAACACTCTATAATAAATCTACTACAATCACATTCTCTCTGATTTGATGATAAATCTGAATGCTTAAGAGAGCTAGTTTCATTAAGAAATTAAATTTTATGTACATTCATTTTCTATTCCAATGTCTTCAATGAGACAAGTATTCACAATATTTTTAATGTAGTTCGAGTGAATAAATGATGCTTTCATGAGTTATTTCAAATCTTATCCTTGTCTCAAAGCTATTGTGGCCTTTAATTATCCAAACTTACCAATTCAGTCTTTTGGACTCCCAAATATGTTCCTTTCACAAACTAAAATTGTGTACTTGTATTGGCATGATGGATACTCCTGTTCTGAACAAGTTTACAACTCTAGTGCCAACTTTGCCGCCTGGTGTCACTCCCTATGAGGGAATACCTCGTATTTTTTGGTACACCAAGGGCTTTATGCTAAAAAATGAAGTGGGGGTGGATGCTGCAAGAGGAATTTGCCACAACATTGATACAAATCTTGTCATCGACATGGATGGTGAGCCGCTCGGTAACAACCAAGTCGCAATTCATATTGCGGAGTCCTTATGTGAGGAAAAAGTTCCTTCAAAGTGAATTTGGTCAATGCACTCTTGGCCCATTTTGTGTGTCTACCTGAATGGTGCTAGTTTGTATGATCATGAACAAATGTATCCCTTTAGAGCAGCAATCAACAAGTTTGGGTAGTGTGTTCAAACTAGAGTTTGTTCTTATAAAATCTTGCGGGAGGGGAAGGAGCCTAATAGCCTCCTCCCAAAAAAAGTCCTACTCACCTTGCAATCAATTGCTGAAGTATCCAGCAAAGAGGGCTACGCCAAAAATTGCGTAGAACCATTTTTGCAGGGGCAAATTCAGGCCATTCAATCTATAATGTATGACAATGATGGAGTTTACACTCAAAAGTTGCGTTTGCTTGACGTGCACGGTTACACCCACCATGATGAAAATGGGAGGCAAATGATCACCTTGTCAAAGCATGAAGTTTGTCCCTTGGCTTGGTGCCATATCCATGGAATATCTAAAGCTACCTAGTACAAATACAAGAAGAAAGCCAAGAATGAGGATTAACTAGAGCATCACGGAAACTTGGAGATGAAGAAGCCTAGAACACACACTCTGCAAGCAACAGCCACTCTTCAATTATTGGTGGACAATGAAGCGGATGCTATGCCGCACAAAACAAGGACCTTGGAGTCTGGGGAGAAAGTGCCTTCCGTGGTCCTACCCTTTGGATTTCATTGGAAGGACAAGTTGCCAATGATCAATATTGTGAATTCGGCACAGGAATTACAAAATATTTTAGCTAGCAGATTGAGCAACATCAAACGTCAATCATTTCCAGAGTACGCTCCAAAAACTAGAGGTGATAGTATTGCACGTTGTGGATATTGTGATAGGTATAAACAACTCAAGAGTGCTTGCACTCTTGGTTTGCGGGCTCAACAAATTTGGGCCAACAAATTGAAGGTGCATCTTGATGGTCAGAAGGTACATAGGGACCTCTATTATGCAAATCGTGGAATGCCTGAGATGTAATTAGAGAAGGTTCTTACAATAATCCATGATAAGATAGATCACTCCAAGACAACTTCTCCCCATTTCTCTCACAAGAGCAAGGAGAACAATTCTTTCATAAAGATGAAAATAGCTGTTACGGGCATGATTACTCATGGTCATGGAGACGTGCGATATATGCACTACGGCTTGGACATCTTTCCCATGGACTCCAACCTTACCATTGCAACAAATGGATCCATCACAAAGTTGTTGCGAGATCTAGAGTAGCAAGCCAAACATTCATCCCAACAACTATTTGAAGCATGTGGTCATTCTAAATTGATGAAGGCTTTGTTATTGGGCTCATAGATTTGTACAGATTTGCTTGGATCTATTCCCAGAGAGTTAGTGGAAGCTAAACTTCTTCCTCCAACATTGACTTTGCAACTTGTGAACTTGACAATGCTTTTGGCAATTATAAAAATCAATGGATTTTTGCATTTTGCTCTCTCCTTGTCTATAGAGTTGTTTTTTGAGAAGTTTACATCAATTTACTCATTATCAGACATTGATGCTATTTGGTCAATGGAGTACAAAATTGAAGACAAATGAATATTTTACACTTTTGAGGTTGATGAAGTCCTTCATGGATTGCAAAATGCAGCCTCTGATTCCTCATCTCATTGAGGAGGTTCCTGATTTCAAACGATTCATAGAGGGATACTTGCAGACATGTGATGATTCTCTACAAGGCCATTTTCAAGCGCAGCAATTCAAAGTTTACAAGGATTCCAATGGCTAGCCGTTGATGCAATACAAGATCTTCTACACCAATGTTGATTGGTTGCCAAAAAAAGGCGGGGGAATTTGCTTGTGGAAGGAGACAAATGAAGGAGGTCCTAAAGTACCAAGGAAAAAACCTAAACCTTTTGCACCACAACAAATGTGTTGTTCCAGTGAGGTTTGCAAGGGTTTAGACGAGTACATTGCATTGTGGAGGGCATTGGCTAATCAAAACTAATCTGGAGAGTTATAGAGAAAGAATGAGCCAATGTGGGAATATTGAGAAGGTGTAAGAACTGCTCTCAGCGCACCCCTTACAACACATGAGACATTGCATGATGGATTTTGGCCACATTTTGAAGTTGCCAAGGAAGTAGAAGACCGATAGCAAGATGATGGTCAAATACACAAGGAATTTGATGATGATGCACCTTTTGTTGGTTGCAGGCGTGACCATTTAGCTCCTTCTTTCCGTACTAGCCATAATGTATATGCGGGTTACTTTGTTGGGGTGCGTCCTGCAGATGGTGACTTTTGTCCATTATGGCTTGCTTGTGCACTTACAAATCCTAATCCAGATTCAAGGCATGTCAATTCCATTTAGTTGTAATATTGGACACCTACATCTTTTCAGCTCAATAACAAGGACACATATGTAGTTTGGGACATAAAACAAGAAAACTCTTGGTGCAAAGACAAGGCTATCTCTCCAAGCTGGATGCATAAGGACTGTATCATAACTGCTTAGAAGGCACGTGTGACAGTAGGGACTTTTGATCCAAGAATCAGAATTTCTAAACACCAAGTTGCTATCATCAAAGCATTTGTAGATGCTTATGTGTCTGGTGAAAACAACAATGCATCTTCTGAGTGAAGGTGGATAGTTTGTAGGCATGAAAAGTGATTAGAAGTTTTAAGATTTTGTAGGAAATTTTTTTCTATTAAAAAAAAATAGGAAAAAAATACTTGTCAGTTGCAATAGTTGAAAGTTTATTTTAAATATGTCTAAGAAAAAAAAAGGAAAAAAATGGTATGGAAAGAAGAATTAGGTTTAGTTAGCAAACTATTTTGGTTCATTATATTGATGTGAGCTTTGTTTTTTTCAAAATTGGATGTTTTGAACAGTGTGCAATAAATTGTATTTTAATTCAATTTTATGTAGTATATTTTGTAGCTTTTTAATTGTTTTCCCATTCTACAATATATTTAATTTCTAACTCCATGTGCATTAATGTATTGTATGATTAGGATTTTTTTATAAAACGTAATACCTAAGTGTATGTCAAAGAGTCTTTTTCAATCTTTAGGCTAAGTATTTATTATTCTTTGGCCTATTTCCGAAGCATAAACCATCCTTCCATTGTCCCTTACTCCAAAATTGGCAAGCAATTTTTTGTACATGCATAAATGAATCATTCTCTAGACATGTTATAGTCTCAATTTATTAAATTGTGTCAATTTAGTTAATTCTTTTGCATGCTAAATTTAGGATCACAAATAAAATGAGAATCCAATTTGTCTCATTTTAATGAACATGCCCTTCTATTTGAATAGCATCCCCGCCTATATCACATCCATTCCTGGACAAATTTTTTTTTGTTAGAGGAATAGGCCTTAGCAACCCTCCTTACATTTTTTGCCCAAGTCTCTTTACTCAGACTTCATTTTGAGCTTCTTGGTAGAGTTTAAATGTCAGAGGACAACCCATGTTTTTTATTGAGGTGATGTCAAAATCAATTCAAGAGGAGAACCAATACTAACAATTGTTATTGGTACTAAATTATAGAAGACACTGAAGAGTTATTCTATCTCCCGGAACTATAATAGCAACTTTACTCAAACAAATAAAGAAGTGGAAACCATAGTATAAGTTCTTAGAGTGTGGGACTAAAGTGAGTTGCATTTTTTGTGGCAAGACATTTAGCAACAAAAGTGAGCAAGCTTTTGCATACTTAGTGTATAGGTCAAAGTTAGAAAAGTTGGTGTATCCTAGCATACCTTGGGCTGTGCAAAAGAGATTTTTCAATTGTGCAAATTTTGTCTTGCAACAAATGGATACTGAAGACATGCAAGGTGTGGAGTCAGTGCCTCATGGTCTGAGCAAAGAACTTGCAATGCCAAGTTCAAGACAATCCACTCAGAAAGAAGTAATAAGAGAAGGGAGTAGAGATGGGACATATTTGAGTGAAAGAACTCAACCTACTCATAGATCCAGTAGTCTTGTTGAATAAAAAATTCCACAAGAGCTGGGCTTCTACATCAACAACGCTTGTATAATGTTATGAATATTAAAAAGAAGAAGAAATTGGATAAGAAGTGGACCAATTTTTTCGATGAAGTGAATGTGGCATTCAATGTGGCAAAAAAACAAACATTCATTGAGGCGGTGCGTGCAACTTCATTTGCATAGTTTGATTATTTTCCACCTTCCTACCATTAGTTGAAGACTCAGTTGATTGAATCCAGGAGGTTTCAAATTGAGAACAAGATCAAAGCCAAAAAATAAATTTGCAGTTTATATTTACAAGGTGACTACAACATTGACGGTTAAAATGATGTCAATTGGTGCCCCCTCATGATTGTAATGGTGTCATGTCCCATCGATGATGTATTATCAATTCCATTGATACTACTTGGCATACAAAAAGCATGACCTACATAGTTGACCAGATGAAAGTATTTATCAAAAAGGTGGGTCCTTGAAATGTAATCTAAGTTTGTAGAGACAATGCATCAAATATGCTTGGACATTGGACAATATTGTTAAAGTGTACCCGTACATCTTCAAGCACAGATGCTTGGCACACATACAAGATCTCTTGTTGGAGAATTAGGCCAAGATACCCTTATTCACAAATTTAAATTTGAGGGCAAAATGGTTGTGCCAATACATCAAAAGCCATTATGTGACAATGTCTATTTTTTGCCAATTGAGCCTAGACAAGCAGCTTGTAGTTCCACCTAAAACTCACCTTCTTTTTAATTACTTCATGATGCAACAAATTGGTAGATTTGAAATCAATGCTAGAGGACTTGATTCATTATGCTCGTGTTCAGAATTGCATAGCAGGCCTATAGAATGTACAAGGTGGTGCATAGTTAGCTTCCCTTATAGGCCATGTAATTGACACCATTAGAGAAGCAAGCTTCTGGCACCGATGTAGGGATTATGTATACATAGTGGAAGATGTATTGAAGGCCTTGCGCATGTTTGATGGTTAAGAATCAACTATGGGCAAGGTGTAGTTCACAATGCACAACTCGCAAAGACACATGCATAGATTGAGAGAGACACCCTTTAACATACCTAATGAATTAGCTGACATTTTGGATGAGACCTTTGATGCAAGATGGATCATGATATTCAATGATCTTCACTATGTCGGTGCACTTTTGAATCCGTACCTCAGGTTCAGTTTGCATCTCAAAGGAGACAGACCTACGCTTTGTGCTTTGAACCATATTATCCGCCAATTAGAGAAGCCAATGTGTGTGTGTTTGATGACTGTTTGGTTGAACTAATGCAATATGAAGAAGATAGTAGACCGTATAGCCTTGCAAAATCACCCAACACCCATGTGAGAAAACTGTACCTCTACTAATGGTAGCACATGATTAGAGATCAGGCCTTATCTAAAGTAGCTGTGTGTATTTTACCCCTTACATGTTTGGCATTGTCTTCTAAATAAAATTAAAGTATGTATTCATTTATTTAAAATAGGAGTCTAAATTGCCCAATGGTAGAAAAGGCAAAATCTTTGGTATAAAATTTACCAATAGACGTGTCATTTGTTAAAAAGCAAGGGCCAATCTAGTTTGTTAATATGATGAGAACTTGGAGATTATAATCCAAAGGCTCTTGGCCCCATCTCAGTGGAAGAACCAAAGTGCGCATTTGATGTAATGTAAGCATTGGATGCAAAAGATCACGACATTGAAGTGAATTGGGTATCTTCGGTGTATCAAGCAAATATGAAGTTGTAGAGGGAAGGTGCCAATTACTTTGAGGAAGCAAGGAACTACTACGATGATGGACCAACTGTGGATGACAATATTCCTCGTGATCGTTGGGGATCTTAGGGTCCCATTCCGTGTAGCAACCCTCCACCTTCTCTCCTTCCAAAGGAAGACGTTGCAATTGCCCAAACTATACCTTTTCCTTCGAAGAGCAATAAAGTTAATGCAGCAGATTATGGCAATGATAAGTTTACCCCCAACAATGACAACAACAACAATTACCCCCCTCCAAGAAACAATGGCGGAAATAGAGATTACCACAATTATAGAAACGAAGGGAATGTAGGAACCTGTACCACATTGAATAGTAAGTCATTAGACTACAATGGTGGTGGTAATAGGGGACGTGTGGGTGACCAAGCTGGTAGCAACAGATTTGTAGCAGGGCATTATGGTAGAAATATTGGAGGTACTTTAATAGCTTGTAGAGTTCTAATTAATGAAATGAACGTTGATGATGCAATGCCTTTTGATCATCATGTGTACGTGTGGAAGACGATAAATTTCCACATTATACACAATATAGTACCATTGCTACCATTGATGTTTCCTACCTTTGGTTGTGGATGAGGCTCATGGGTGCAACGTTCTACACCCCCTTGTAATGTTAGAATTTCAAATTCCACCTTGAGACATATTGAAGAAGGGTTAGGCTCAGTAGGGAATGCTTGAGTCACGGTACATAATGTTTCCAATACTAATAGTGGTGGTAGATTTCTTCAAATCCCTTGTCAATTTAAAGTTGGTCAATATGGAATACAACGTTGTGGTTCTCTTGGAAGAAGGAACACTGGCAAAGTATCATCTTCTAGGGCCCCTAAACATCCTCCCTGTGGAAATGGAGTAAGACTCCCCAACGTAGTGATAGAACCGTTCCTTAAAACATACATTCCTAGACCCATATTGACGACACTAGCATTTATTATTTCATAGATCGGAGGGGTTTGACTGTAAATTCAGGTGTTGAAGATTCTGCAGCAAAGTAGCACTAGAAGATAGTGATTAGGAACCTTAAAAGAAGAAGAGTAGTCACAGAGCTTTGAAATGAGAATCCAAAAGTCCAGAGGCATTATTCCTAATATTACAGCGACAATGAAGAGGGGGTGTAAGAAACAAAGATGAAGAAGATGACAATCACCGTGACTACAATGAGGCACCAACAAATGATAATGTATGCATTTGAGATGCTCATTTGGTGGGTCTCTCTACTAGAAAGTTTGTAAGTCAAGTTATTTGAATAATGCAATTGTAGCATCAACAAATGAGCTAGCTCTTGAGGACAATTTTAGCACTTAAATTAATGATTGAAGATTAAGAGAAGGAGTTCTTTAGATAACCAATGTGTCCGTCTGCTTGTCATGGAAGTATAGGTAAATTATATTGTTATTCTACATTGCAATGTATGAAGTCAATCAATATTTTTGGTTATTATAATGGCAATTGCATGCGTATTTTTAGTTTATTTGTCATGAATGATTGTATATCAAGTGCAATGGTCAATCATAGATTAATACTACATATTTTATATTTCTTAATTTTTAGTTGACAACGCTGCAATCAACTTATTATAAAACTATCCATTTTAATTCCTAAGCCATAGAGACCTCTTAAGCACTTAAAACATAACAACACCTCAAATTTCACAAACTACAGGCCACGGCGTCAATGTCCCGGTTGAAATAGGTCCTCGCTCGATTGCGCCCGCGTCTAAACAGGCTGTGTTTGCAACTGAATATGTCTGCGCCTAGACAATTAAGGTAACCATCCATACACACACATCTACATCCAAAAATGCAACGTCCACGCCCAACTCTATCTGCGCTTGTACATGATACATCTATGCTCACACAGAGACATTTGCATCCAAACATTTCACGTTTGCGCCCGCCTAAATCCACGCCCAGACAATCACATCCCCGCCCTCTTCCTCAAGTTCGTGCCCAAGCATTATATGTTCCCGCCATGTTACGTGCATGCCCATACAACAACATCTCCATTTGAACCCCTACGTTTGTGTACACAACTACTAAGTTCCTGCTTGTCTACGTCCACGTTTGCACCATACGTCTCCACCTATAGCAAGTGCGACCGGACTCCAGCATGGATTGCCACGTCACCCAACAAAGGTAATTTATGGTAATTTTTTTACTTGGCAAACTACAGATTACTAAACTGTAAAAGTTGTTTTATCGACTGTTTGGATCGTCCAAAATGCCCATCCATCCGTAACATTTGGTGATTCTAAACTGCCCGATGTGACAATTCTACAAGACAGAGGATAGACTCCAAGTGTCAATCTATTGGTGGACAAACGACTTGAAGAAATAAAGCCTCCAAAGTGAAAGAAAGTAGGATAAACACCAAAAGGAGAAGTGTAGAAGAGGCATGATCAAGGTTGAATGAACTCAAAGAAACAATGATTGTGGGCATTGTTGACCAGATAATGGATTTGGATGTGTTGTTTGTAGATGTATAGCATGAGATGTTGACATAAAAAATAATTGAGTTGAAGAAGAAGTTAGCTTCTTTGAAAAGGCTTGAGTGCAAGTTTAAGGAGCACATGGAGTACAAGAAGATGCACATTAATTTAATGAGAATGTTCAAGAAATTCTAGATCTAAAAGAACATGTCAAACTATGACCTAACCATTTTGAGGAGGAAGGAGAGAATTGCAGCCCATCAACTTAAAGAAGAGGGCAATATTAATGTCGTATGACTTAGAACTATCTTTGAGAACTAGGTAGGTGCTTTCTTAAACATTTATATATGGAAAGGGTTGCTTAAATCTTTGAACCTTCTATTGGAAGAATACTAGATTCCATATTTTTCTACAAAGAATAAAGATTTATATTTTCATTGAAATTTGCATTGGTATGTTTGTAAAATTTTGATTATTTCAAATTGTGTACAAATCTACTTTATTTAGTGGTTGAATCAAAATCCCTTTTTTAGTATATATGGATTAGCTCAAAATCTCACAAGATATCAACATAGTTATAATTTGTTTCCTTTTATAATATTTTGGTACATTCCTAACAACCAATTCTATTGCAAAGAACAAGAAATTTTTAAAAGTGCATGGGATCTTGTGTTGTTGTACTACACTAGTATAAAAGTACATAGAAAAAAATTTCAAAAACTTTAACCACGTAGATTGCAAGATATTGCTTTAATCCCTAAAGTCCCATTGTCTTCACAGGGAATAAAATGGAATTTGGGTAGGCTCCTATACCCTCAATATTTGTTTTGATTTTTTGAATTTCTTGTTTGAAATAGAAAAGTACATTAATTTTTAAGAATATAATTTTTAGACTTCCCTCGGCCACACGCTTTATAATGCACTTCTTTATAATATATCATTCGGTAGAATGCAAGAAGGCGCTATACAATGTGGTGGGGGATGAGACCTATTTGCCATTCAAGAATAATTTGGAACATTAGAAAAATAGAGCAATCATTAGAATGCTAGCCCGTATGGCATGGGAGAATATTTGTTTGGAGGCATTTTGAGTGGAGTGTAGAAATATTCATGACATGGTGCTTCTTGCAATCTAAGCAATGCCCAAAGCTTGAATAATAATGAAGAGCCTTTGAGAGAACATGTACTCTTTTAGATTGGCGCCCTTCTTTTTAGATCCTTGTGACACTAACCAAGTTCAAAAAGCAATTTAATGCTCTTTAGAACTTAATGCTTGTAGACCTTCTAAAATTGTATTTGATAGACATAGAAGACCTTTATATCAACGACAAGGCCAAGCAACCATTGAATCGAGTCATATGGAAATTGAGCAAACCATCGGATGTGGATGAAGATGAAGCAATTGCTGAGCTGATAAAATTTGAAGAAAAAAAGGGTCCTTTTGACCCCTTACAAGAAGCTCCCAATGTCACTTGTTGCCTCATCAATGGTAGAATTGTGTGGGTGGCAATGCTATACCAAAATTGCAAGGAAATTTTTGTCTCTGACATGCACAACATCATCTTATGAAAGGAATTGGAGCATGTACTTATCTGTGCATAGTAAAGTGCAGAATTGCCTAGCCACATTGAAGGCTAAGACGTTGGTATTTCTTACTAAGGTGACAAGGTCTGTACCAACTCCTCCTCTAAGGTCGTTGGTGCATTGCGGTCTAGAGTAGACCCTTTATGAAAGGGTGCATGGCTCAGCTACGCAACCCACTCTAGCCTCACTGATGTTTGACCTTAGAAAATCATTGAGCAAATTGGGTGCATACAACAATGCAGGGAAGAAATGTGTCAGGAAGACACAAGACATGATTGTGAAAAACTCTAAACATTAAAACCATATTGTCCACCCGTTTGTCATGGAAAAAAATAATTCTACTTGAAATCCATGGCCATCCAGCACAATAGTGGCTGTAGTGCATCACCATGGCCTTAATAGCAATGGTACCACTTTTGCATTGAAGTCAACAAAACAATTGGTGCAAACTTAAGGCGTTGGTGGTATAGATATTGAAGTGCAAAATTTGAACTCAGAGGTTGAATGTGAGGTGACCCTTGGACTAGATGGAAGAGAGGATGATGAAAATAAGAACTCCATTGACAGCAACAACAATGTTGAGTTTCATGAAGACACGGACTGAAATGTTGATGAAGTGTCTAGTGATTCCAACTTCACAAATTGTAATGTTTTCTATTATAGATGTAGAGCCATACTAGTAGTATTGTAAGGGCTTGGCATCAATTCCTTGTAGTAAAGAGTTTTGCTTAAGTTTGTAATTAAATAGCCTATGTGGAAGTTTTGTGTACTGTCTCGCTAGGGCTAACAGAGTAAAACATATAGTCATATTTCAAATTTAGTGTGGAGGCTTCAAGAAGCGTTTGGTGGTGACAATAATTAAATTCTTCGTGATTTGTGTAAATGGAAGTGCATTATGAACTAAGAATGATCTTTAGGCTAGCATATACAAGTTATAATTATTATAAATATTGTTCAACAACTTGACAACTCAGCATGCAACATCAGACATCTATTAGATGCCAAAATCCAAAATCCTCTCCAAAGGAATTACCCTGCATAGCTCATGCATTATAGAGAAAAGATGCTTTGTGTTGAGTTCTATTAAATCTCCTTCATCATTCTTAATTCTACAATTGTGCTTTAGTAGATCGATCTTTTTTTTCTTAAAAAAATGATCTGGTATTTAAGCAAACAAATTGATAAGCTTAGTTCTATTGTTATGATCATCACTCAAATTGCAAACATTACTATGCACAGTACATTAATGTATTTGTATGATATTTTTGGTTAGTGACATAAATGAAGACAATCCACTAAGATTCTACATTAAAATGGATGAAGCAAAAATAGTGCATGTGGAGAATCTTGACGAAGTATGCATTATGTTGATGATCCAAGTACTTGATCCAAGATCATAAAAAAGGTAGTGATTATTTGTGAAGTTTGAGCTTTAAATTTGGTAAATGGTTGTTTTGAGTTCCAAAGGAGAATTATAAAGTGCTCAAATGGAACTTCTTATAGACCTCCATACTTTGTTTCATTTGTGCATAAAGAGCAAGCCAACCAATTATAGTAGTTGAAGGTATTGAATTTTTTCAAGTTCAATGTCACCTTTTGACAAACATGAAGATTATTATATCATTATATGGTTTGCAAATAGGGACAAATAGAAAGCTTTCATATTTATGTTACTTGCAACAAAAAAACAAAAATTATTATAGCAACAAAAGCTCAAGCACATGCACCTGCACAAAATATTATACCTAAATAGACAAGAGGATTATTTGCACCAAATATAGCAATCAAACTAGAGGAAAACACTTTGTCCAATTGGAGGCTTGAACGTGACATACCATTGCATCAAGTTCTCATTTGCATGTTGCAGCTTCACTTCCAATACGTGTGAGCCATTTAGGTCAAAGCAATTCAAGCAACATCGATTGAAGATATTGAAAGAGTACTTTTAGCAATTGGAATGCATGTAGGTTCAATAAAAATATTCAAAGATATTTAATACCAGGCACAATGAACAATGTGCCAAACAAGCCTTTAATGAATGGCAAACATGTAGTAAAGTTGTTCCAACAATCATCTTTATTCCAAAAATTGTCTATTGGAGTTTTTGATAGAGTATGGGAAGATATCATCTTTACAAAACAAAATGCTTCAATTGACGACTTTGTAAAGCATGACCAAATGACCAAATGGGAAGCTTTAATTAGAACAACTATTGCTATACCTCACTAGTCTAATATTCATACCTTAAGAATAATGTTCTACATTCAAGAAGCACTCTAAAGATTTTGAACGTCTATAATTTGTCAAAATATATAGAAATCATCAAATGACCCATTACATTATATGCTATTTACATTCTACTTTTGCATAATTGCTACTCAATAATTTGCACATATGTACATCATGCAATGTGAAATGTTTGAATAGTGTGCATATATTATGAGAATGTGCAAAGAATATTTAGAAAACAATTGTAAGATGTAAGAAAAATATTTCATTGCAGTGACTAGAATCAAATGGGAATGCAAATTGGATTAGTGGTGGATATCTGCAATTAAATGGTTGACCTATAAGTAAATTGGTTGGTCCATTGGTACGTTAATGGTCATGCTTTACAAAGAGACTATTTTTGCAAACCTACAAACATTGGTATATGATAATTTAGCTGTGTTTCTAGAACAAGCTAATTAAAGACAATCAACCAACTACTACCAACAAGTAAGATGAAAAAATAATTTGCAAAAAGATAAAAGCTTCTCTAAATTTATTTACAATAGTCAATGTTGTTCAATGTAAGCAACCTATAGAAGGGTTGGAAGTCAATGGGTACCAAATTCAACCTTACTTAAAGCAATGATTTAATGCAGTTAGGAAAAAAGAGCTTACTACAATGGCTTTAATAAACATTGTTTCACCACCAACTAACACTATATTCATTATTTTGAGAGAATGGGACCCTCTCAAGTTAATATTTTCCATTTAGATGCTTAGAAATCAAATTTTAGTTCTGTACAATTTAAATTGATAAACACCAAATTAATAGTTGTAAAGTGTGATTTCCTTTAATATGAAAGTTAATGAATTAGAGTGTCTTCAAATAGTTTTAATTTGGATTAATAATAGTATTTTGATTCACATTAGTGAAGATCATGTCATGTATTAAATGACATCATAAACTCTACGGTTGGTTGTGCATGGTGGCTTATTTCATTCAAGTATTTAGAATTCAATTCTTGTTGAATTTATATGAGCGACTAAGAGAAATATAAATGATTTGGTATTACTTAAGTGAGCTTTACAAGTAAAAAAGTTGTAACAATCAACAAGCTCCCTATTCAAGATGTCACAAGTGCTAAATATGTTAATAAAATAAAATGCGGGCATATCTACTACTCATTTTTTCTAAACTAAGGCCCTATTCATTAAACAAAACATTGTGGATTCTCATTTTAACTATGATCCTAAATTCAATATACAAAAGTGTTGATTAAATTGAGATTATAATATGCCGAGAGAGTTATGAATTTGTACAAGTATAAGAAATTGCTTGGCACTTCTATAGTAATAAACATTGAAAGGAAGGCTTTAGGATTCATACCTAAAACATTCATAACAACTATTTAACTGAAAGATCAAAGGAAATGCTTTGGTATAAGCTTAGGTAAAGAAATTTTTTACATTATTTTAAAATCAGATGTTATGGATGTTGTCCAATAAATTTTATTTTTATTTTTATGTTTTGTATTATAATGTGCATTTTGCAACTTCATTTATTCTACAAATAATGTAAAAAATTTCTTTACCTAAGCTTTGGTATAAGCTTAGGTAAAGAAATTTTTTAATTCATTTAATTATATTATTTGTAAAATAAATCTATTGAGTGCTCCAACGACCAAATAAAGCATTACTGTCCTTGTGTATGTGTCCAACAGTGAGGAAATTGATGAATATCTTTCAAAAAATTGCTTTGTACACAAGAGAGTAAAATGCAAAGACCCACCGATTCTTGTTCTCATTTGAAGCATTATCAAACTAAAGAATCAATGTTGGAGGAAGAGATTGAGCTTTAACCAACTCTTTGAAGGGCATCGTGAGGAATTTCACACAAATCTTTGAGCTTGTTAACAAAACCTTCGTTGATTCAAAATGGTCAAATCCTACAAATTGTTGTCGAGATGAATGCTTGGACTGGAACTTTAGACCTCACAACAATTTTACAATGGATCCCACAATATGGGTGGGGTATGGCGGAAAAATGCCGAAATTTTAGTGTGCAATATTGCACATCTTCATGACCATGAGCAATCATGCTCGTAACAACGGGCATCTTTATGAAATAACTGTTTTCCTTGTTCTTGTGAAAGTAATTGGGAGAAGCAGTCCTTGAGTGATTCATTTTGTCATGAATTACAATCAAAACCTTGTAAGGATACATCCTAGACATCAAACAATTTGCATAATATAGGTTTCTATGTGCCTTTTGTCTCGAGAGATGTACTTTCAATTTATTAGACCACACTTCTTGGTCCCGCAAACTTGGAGTTCAAGTACTCTTAAGTTGCTTATATCTATTGCATGTTTCACAACAAGCAAAATTGTCACCTAGGTTCTTAGGAGCATACTCTAGAAAAGACTAACATCGGATGTTCTTTAGTTTGCTAGCCATAATATATTGCAGCTGAAATGACAAATTCACATTGTTGATCTTAGGGTCCAAATGGCTTAAAATTGCCTATGCAAAAATAATTGCAGGCAATTCTCATGGCAACAATTCATGCTAGACAACTCAACAATTGCTTATGTAATGAGTAGGACTTTTTTCTTCAAGAGGTTGGTAGATTGAATCCTTGAGGGGTTCTACCCAATGTATTATTTGCACATCACGTGTAATGAAGTAAATTTTCTATCCCTATTTATTTTTTAGTAAATTTTGATTTAGCTCCAAATTTTTGGGTGTTGTTACGAAATCAATATATTTCTTATGTAAAAAAAAATTTGGATTGAATTGAATTCAATAAGATATCCAAATGGACAATTGAAGATTGCACTAGAATGGTTGTATTTTCACTTCAAATATTTATCAAGATTGCATTTGAATGACAATTGTATCCAACTTTGGTATTCATAAACTTTTATCATTTATTGGAAATAAAAAATAGGAGGTCAATTTTTTTCCCAACTATATAGTGTATTTATTTTCATACAAAATTTGTAAGTAATTATTTCAAATTAAAAAAAAACTAAAAATTCACAATATTAACTATCAACATAGTAAAACATACTATATTTTTTTCAAATTATTTAAATGTTTTTTTACTGTATAAGATAGAGGATCAAAGATTTTGTTTGCACGTGATGTCTAAAGAATACATTGAGTGAATCCTTTGAGGTTAAAGGAAAGCATTCATTGGTTGCATTCAGTCCTAATCTTCCAAATCCAAGCAAGGTGAACCTATACCTTCCTCAGCAATCAAATGATACACAATCAATTGCAACTGCATTTGGAACATAAATACTCTCAATAGGCCGATACAAAGGCCATTTCCTTGAAATTCTAGGATTTTTTAGAACACCAAGATTTTGCAAAGGAGAGAGGTCAAGGAATTAATGAAGATGGGAATGTTCAGTATTTTCATTAGTAAAAGAAGATTGTCCAAGCCTTCTTGATGCGAGGATATCATTAAAAAGTTGGCCAAGTTAAAAGCGTTGGAGGCAACCAATGAAGTAATAAAGAGCAATTTTTCCACCAAAAATGATGGTTTATTGAGTTGTTCCTCATTTATGGAAGGATCATTATTTTTAATAACTTAATCATTTGTATACAAAATATACATTATAGCAAAGGCGAGTGCTACATATGCACATATTTTCTACATTTTTACATTAATACATTCAATCATTAGAATTAAATTTTATTTCCTATAAAGTAAAGTATATATAAGCGAGATAAATTGTTTCATATGCACATGGATTTTCAACACTACAAGAAAACAAATATTTTATAGTTGCTAAAATATGAATGAGAATGAGTGGCAACTGCTCGCAGTTATATTCTAGGAGTCTAACACCTTGGCAAGAAAGATGACTGCAAAATATGGCTGCCAATCATTTTTGGCCTTATACACCACATGTATACATAATATAGATGTTGGGAATATCAAAATGTTTCATAGGGAACATTTTGGGAACATATATAGGGAATGCTAAGTCATATTGCCGGTCATAATTTCTCATTAATTGTCTTTCTATAGTAATGACTTATTTTTTCTTTTGGGGCAATCCAAGGAAAAATTGGGTGAGAAAAATGCTTGGAGAACACCCAATCACATTTTGTAGTCATAGTTTTTTTTGTAGTTATATTTTTTTCTTTGGAGAGAGTCCAAAGAAAAGATGGATAACTTAGTATTAAATCCTTGAATTTTTGTCTTAATTAAGTACTTGAATTTTTGCCCTAATTGCCTTGGATTTAAAGCATGACTTTGTTCAGTGCCTAGATTGGAAAAAATTCAACTATATAATATCTATTATAAAATTGACATCCACTAATTTGGGATGGCTCTTGTTTATATTTTAGTTAATATACTTAAAATTTTCATAGAATTAAAAAGGGAAGTAGAGAAGAATAAAGCAATTATTAATAGGAGAGCATTAAAAAAAATTTGAAGGTATAGGGAGAAATTAGAGAGAAATACAAGCATATGGATGAATGAAAGCACAAAAGCAGAATTAAGTCCAAAAACCAAGGCCGGAAACCAAGCCTACTTTGATCCACTATTGGAACTGGTTGTGAGCTTAATTGATAATGCTGATTGATTGTGATGGCTAATACAAATTGAGCTAATTAGATTAATTGATACAAAGTGAAATCTAGTGCATTTAATCTCAAAATATAGATCGAAGGTTGTAGAATTTAGAAAAAAATAGTTGAAGCTTGTGAAGATAAAAAAGATCCAAGGAGGAGAAGAAGGAATTTTAGAAAAATCCATACTCAAGTAATCAACTGGCCATAGAACAAAAGTAAGTAAAGAATATGATTTTGTTGAGAATTTAAGTATTTGAATTAGAATTATAGGTTCCGAATTGCAATTCAAAGTTGTGGGCATAGAAGACTAATTTGACCTCTTTATGTAGGTTTGACTATCTATTGTACAAAGATTGTTGATTATAATATGCATATTTAATTAGCAATTATGAGGCTTATATCATTATAATCATTTGATTCTTTGAATAATTAAAAATCATTTAGCAATAATAGAAGTCAAAGATTGCAATTCTAAAATATCCTAAAAAACAAAGGAAAAAAAAATGTAAAACAGAATTTGAAAATAGTCAAGAGGAGGATGTAGAAAAAAATAGCATGAAAACAAAGAATTAGATTGTAAATAGAATTTATACACCTTGTTGTAAAAGTCGTTATTTAAATTGTATACAAAGATACAAAAAAAAGCAACTAAAATGGAACATGGCTAGCTTCAATGCCTCATGGTACAATTAAGGTAACTCTACCTATGACAGGCCAACTTTGGAGCAACCTAATGCAGGCCCAAAACTTCATGAGCAATACATGTGTCTTGTGAAATGTACTGCTCATGAAGTTTTTGACCTACATTAGGCTGGTCCAAAATTTGGCCTGTCATAGGTAGAGTTACTTTACAATATACATATTGATGAATGGAGATACATATGGTGGATATATCCCATTATAAAGATTTTCACTATTTTAGAATAGGCATACAATGTTCTACACTTAAACAAATATTTTTTTTGAATCTTTCAACTTGGATTTGGAGGTCAAATAGAGTTTTGGCCTAAATTGGTCAAAACCATTCTAAACCTCTAATTTTTGTAATTTGTGTTAGTTTTAGTTAAGATGTGAACCACTTACAATTTGTCATTGGAAAAAAGTTTGATCATTGCTTAGAATATAAAGCCCAATAATGAAAAATATGGTTGTGCTTGCTTTATTTAAAGAATATAGATAAATCGCTAACACATATAATGTATTGAAGTTTGTTTATTTCTTAGAAAGGTTCTCAACAATGTCATAAAAGCCACATTTATAGAGGGTCTTTATAAGCCCTACAAAATTCACAAAATTATTCATATAAAAATTGAGGCTCACCATAGGCACACTCGTGCTTGTATTGCAATTAAAAGAAGGTTCTTTGGATGCTTTTACAAGAATTTAGACTTTAGAAATATAATATTTTTTTCTACTTTTAAAATGCTTAAAAATAATGCCTCTATCAAATACACACACTTTATGCAAAGATATAGATACTTTGACAAACATGTGGCATGTATCTACTTGAATGTCTTTTTGTAACCATAATTGTAGGTGTTTAAGGCCTTGCAACTTCCTTCTATATATTTAGTAGAGTTTTAGTGTCAACATGTATCTAGTTTGGATCAAATTTGGTTGTTAAAATAGCTTAGTTGCTTAGTATAGTTATGTTTGGTTATGTTGCATGACTACATCAAGTTATATGACTAGAGTAAGTCATGTGCGTGACTAGGACAAGTCACATGACTAGGGTTTTGAAGCCCTTGCCAACACTTCTATGTAGCCGCCATTGATTTAGGGTTTTAAAACCCTAGCCGCCATTTTTTTGTGACCACCTTTTCAAAGTGCAACATTTGGCTAATTCTTCTTTTTCTTCTTTGTTTCTTATGGACTCTTAGGTTTTGCTTCTTGTTGCATTTTAACCTTTGTTATCTCATAATTCTTCTTTCCTGGTTTTTTTATCTCTTGCTTCTTTTTTCTTATTATTTCTTGCTTCTTGTTGCTTATTAATTCTTGCCTCTTGTTGCTTTAGTAGTTCTTGCTTCTAATTTCATTTAGATACCTTTTAGTTCTTGCTTCTTGTATCATTATTTTTTATATTAAATTTTTGCTTCTAATTTCTTGTTTATTGCATCTTAACTTGAGTTTTATATTACTTATTGTTGCATCTTACCTCTGGGTCAAACCACATTCAAAGGTACCATTGGGATTACTTTTATAGGACAGGATTTGGGTTCTTTTCTAAACTTTTGAAGCTCTCAATTACTTTGATGTTGTCATTACTTAAAAAAATTTATGAATGATTAATATAGCAATGCATCTCTGTAAAGGGATGAAGAAAAATTTCATATAAACAATCATTCAAAAGACTTAAATCATCAATTTTAAGGCTAAATTTAGTGTCTTTATTACAATATAGAATCTAAATAGATTTTTTAATCCAAATTTTCTTAACTTTCAAAACATACAACTATCAAAAAAAAATTTAGTAATTAAATTTTGAACTAAAAATAGTATAATTTTTTAATCAATTTATTCATTTTTGACAAATTCTTGATTTAATCTTTTAAAAAAATTAAACATTCAATTCCAAAAATAGATTTCATGGAACCCTCAATGTGAATAATATAAACACTTTTTGTTCTATCACAATCATCATTCAGGTTCATTTTTATATTAAAAAAGACGTTCACATGTTTTTACTTCTGAATGTTATAGAAAATAAAAAAATATTCAAATTATAGCAAAAGAGTCCTTTTCTACTCTCTCTTATAAATATTTATACACATGGTTTTTTGAATTCAATCACAATATTATTCATTAGAAATTAGACCCCTTTTCTACCATTGAAAAACATGACAAGCTGACATCTAATCTTCAATTGAAACTTTAGTAAATAAGTTTAGATTTATCTATGAATAAAAAAATATTAGTCTTAACATGATTTGAACTACTAGTAGAAAAGGACTAAAATGACTAAATTTAATAGATTAGCCTTAAAAAATAATAGCTTCAAAGAAGATACATTGCAGATTTCAATGCGTCTGACCCCTTTTGTAATACCTTTGAGTGTGATTTGACCCCTCTTGCTTGTTGTTACTTCTTAACACTTGTTGTTTTTTGCTTCTTGGTCCTTTTTATCACTATTGTTATTCATTCTTCTTGTTTCTTTGCAATTCCTAGAGATATAGTGGTTATGACTTATTCTTACCTTAAACTTGTCCTTCATATTTTGTGTTTCCTTGAATCTTTGAAGGTTGAGCTATATTGTGCATTCACTAAAAATTAACCTTGTTGGTTGTACATGTAGGCACTTGAAGATGGAATGAAACTATTAGAAGCTACTTACAATACCAAAGAGGCAACATATTTATATTTTTGTAAGGAATATACGTCTTAATATAAGCGCACATGTGGAAATAGACATTTACAAAGTGTCAAAGTGATAAGTTTTGTACTAGTGACTAGTAAATGTCATTGTAAAGAGTCACATTCTTTCTTGCATTTTCTCTCTCCTATATGATTGTCTCTTAGACATCTCAAAAATTATACGTGTCCTTTTTAAATTTGGTGTAGTCTCCTATTTAGTTGCAAAATCATATTGCTGCATAATTGCAATGCATAATGTCCATTTAGAATATATAAAAAATGTAGTTGTAGCTTATAACAGAAGCTATTGTAAACCTTAGTCATGCCATTTACAAACCCCACACTCAAATGTAAGAAATGTCACTCTCACTTATCCTGAAAATCACTTGAGTTATATTACACAATACATCTTGACCAAAATATAGTTGACTACAGTCAAGTATTGCACACTCGTGCGAAAAATATGACTCTATATTTTTTAACATATAACTACATTCAATTATAAAAAAACTTATAACTCTATACAAACTACCACATTAACAACCAATATGATTCATAGGAGTCATATTTTACATCAACAAAAATTCTGATTCAAGGTCATATTCCACATCAACAAAAAATATGATTCATGAAAGTCATTTTCCACATTAATAGAGAATATGAATCATGAGGGCATATTCCACATCAGTGAAGAATACAACTCATGAGAATCATTTTCTGTATCAATAGAAAATATGATTCACGAGAGTACTATTTCACATCAACAAAAAATATGGCTTACAATAATTATATTCCACAGTGTTCAAAAATATGATTGTATAGAGAGTCATATGCCACGTCAGCCCAAATATGACTTACCTTAGTCATATTCTACGTTAACCCAAATATGACTTATTTTAGTCATAATCCATGTCAGCCAAAAACATGACTACTTAGAGTCATTTGCCATGTAGGAATTTTTTTTCCTTTGTCAGGGCAGCTCAAGAAAAAGTAAAGCCCCTAAGGATATTAAAAATAAATACCATATTGGCAAAATACGGATAATTATATATAATTACAATCTATATCTTTTCGATCTATATGACTTCCAATATGATTTGTATCCAAAGCAACTTGTCCGTAATGAATAGATCCACTCATGTTGCAAATCAGCTACACCGATTTCTACATGAGTTATATTTTTGATTTTACGACTCATTGAAGTTATATTTTGCATTCATAAAACATTAGTTTTATTGTAGTACAAATAAATTCATGTCCTTCAATGTAAAATGATCCATTTAACGTCTCAATATACACATATCTTTAAAATTGACTAAATCCTAAGTAAATGTTAATTGTCCCTAAACTACAATTTAATTCAAGTTGAGTTGAAATGACATGGAATTTTTAGCAAGAATTTTGTATGCTTTTTGTCAATGTAGACAATCATTTGAGTCCAAAACTAATTGAATTACAATTTAGCTCAACTTGAGCTAAAACAACTTCTAGCTGGTATGCTAATTTGAGCTAATATGTTGGAGATTGCACATTAGCTCAAGTGGAGCTAATATGTTGGGGTGCGCATATTAGCCCAAGTTGAGTTGATATATTGGAGATTGCAGATCAATTTGACTAGAGCATGCATATTAGCTCAAGTTAAGTTAATATGCTAAAGAGTGCATATTAACTTAAGTAAAAAAGATATGCATGAAGTATAGAATATTTCAGCTTGAGTTAAGCTGAATGATCTCTTCAAAAAGCTAGAATTTTTTAATACATAAATGTGAGAATGTTTGTTGATCTTGACATTGATAGAAGCATTTGGCTTTTGACAATCGAGGATCGCATAGTTGATTAGTTGGGATCAAGCTAATTTGCGCATTCAACAAATGCACTATTTGTCAATAAAGATTCCTTATCAAGAAGGAGTACAAAATTGATATCACTCTATTGCAGTTGAATTATTTGAAGAGACTATTTCTAATGCAATAAACATAGAACATTGTGATGCACCACTATTTGAGACTACTTCAATTGACATTGAATGCCAAGATCTCATAATTTCCTTAAGTTTGTGGTTCATGCTAGGATCTGCAAGTCAACTTAATTGGATTAAATGTCTTTATTAATCTAAAAGAGCATGTGTAGGAACCTAGAAAAAATATTTTTATTAGTTAAAATAGAATTAGGAATAAAAGATCTAACCTCAGCAAAAAAAATTTATTCTTTGGGAAAGAGTTAGAAAAATTAATGGGATTATGGATCGGTCAAACGTAGTATAGTTACTAGGAGATAAAATGGTTAAGGTGAAAAAACAAAATTTTCCAGCCTGACCGGAAACTGGAATCGCAGTTAGGATTTGGGAACCAACTCCAAAATCGATTGTGATATTGGAAGAGGATGACAAGTTTCTTGATAATTCAAACTAGGTGGACAGCAGGTCGAGATCAAGATTAGGCGAGGAAACGAAACCGGAAGATGACTCATAACCAAATGTTATCTCTCCGTGTTTTAAGGAGAAAGGGAAGGATCTGTCCCCAGCCAAGAGTCAGGTGACGTGTGTTTCTCATCCCTCAGCCACTAGGAGACAGCCAGCTAGGAGGGGGGGCCGCCAAGCAAGTGGAAGCAACTCTAAAGTGGCTGAAGAGGATTTAGTGGCAGTTAAAACTAGGATCAAAAGTAGGTAGGCAGAGAAAACTCAATTTTTTGGACACAAAAAGTTATTTGCTAGTTGCTTTTAGAGAAATGAACATGGACACCCGGATCTGAATTTTTTGGATCTGAAATCTACTTTTTGCGGAACTTGCCGCGTAGTAGTAGGTTGACGTGTTTTGATAAGGAAATGTGACGTGTCATTCACTGGTCCTTAGCTTTATTCCTTCGGACCTTTAGGATTTCCTAGGGACTGATTATTTAGGAGCTGAAGTTAGTTTGATGCCCCGGATGTTCTTACTTTTGTGTTCTTTCATTTTGCAAATCAATTTCCAGATTTCCACTTCATAAGTGCTGGTTTCAAAAGTCTTAGCTCTGTGTTGGTATGCTAGCAATACTAAAAATACTATTTAATGCGGGTAGCTGGGATTTACAGGTGTTGAATGGAAGAGTAGCCCTTGGATTCTGTCTAGATTTGATTCTGGGATTTGAAGTGAGCTGGTTGGAAAGCTAAGAGTATTGAAAGTAAAGTCTAGCTGAGTGTGATTACTTAGGGAGCTTCTGTGTGGGATAGCCATTCTTAGGTTTGGTGTATTTAGCAAGGAGGCTGGTACATACTAATTAAAGTATTGATGAGGTCCTACTATAACCGAAAGTAAGTAACAGGCAAGCAATTGAGGTCGCCCAGTTATCCGGCTACCAGATTCTGCCTTAGGAACTGGGTTTGAATAGGGTTTGTCGTTGTAGTCAGTTGGGATGGTAGGGGTTTCTTGTGTGACCTACTAATTCGGATGAGCTTCCGGATCCGCTGTGAGGGAATACTTATGCACGATTTTTTATTATTGGTTAAAACACCATTTAGATGTTTTAACCAGTAATAAACACTAACATGAGGATTAGTGCTTTCTTGTGCTACATTAGCATGTCATTGATTGCATTTGTTTCTAATCATCCATTTTTACATTGTGACATGTAGATACTATGAATTCCACTATTGTTGAGTTCAATTATATGGACTCCTCGGACGACAAATTATAAGCTTATAAAGGAATGAATGTTGACATTCCAAAATGTGTCAGCTCTAGAATACAAAGTGCATCACTTTGTACAACAAGAAAGAAATACTTATAGGGGAAGGAGTATGCCATAGTATAAACTCAGACCTTATGCTTAATGCAAATGGTCTTTTCAATAATACTCACATGGCACTATACATTTCAAAAACACATTATGAAGCAGAAATCCTCAAAGAGTTGGTGTACTCATTGATAGCTTGGCCTATTAAACTAGTTCATTACCGCAGGGTAAGGCCTAGGATAATTTCAACCGTTTCTAGGCAAGTCTCTTGAATCTTTCATTTACAGCATTTGCTCAATAAGTGTACAAGTACCATCTGAAACCATCTACGCAAGACTTGCATCAAAATGGAAGACCTCCTCACTCAAGGCTCCATTAATGCAATGTCCAACAAATTTTGCTATAGCAAAAACTGTGTACAACTACTTTCAAAGGAGAAAGTTCCGAAATTTGAGCCTTTTGCAAATGTATGTAGCAAAATTGAACGATCAAGCACAAAGCCTTTGTGAAAACTGATGTATATAAACAAATGCATTGTGACTCCTAAGGGAGAAAGATGGTGACGGTTGAAGAGATAAATGTGTGCATGCGAGCATAGATGGATATTGTCAAGTCCTAGAGGCCACATTCTACTGCTACCAAATATGCATAAAGGATGGTGGTGAAGTAATGGTCCATGGCAATACAAGTTTGTTGCAACCTAGGAAGCACACTGAACAAGCTATTGCTATATTGAAGTGCATCCATGCCACATCATACTCAAACTCTCAAGTCAAGTGTGAAAGTTGTATCTACAATATTCTTGACTTCTTTCATTAGAAGGGTAAGATTCAAATAATCAACAAAGTCAATGCCGCTTTTGAATTGAAGGAGGTTTTAATTTTGAACTTGGATAAGATTAGATCTATAAGGTTTTTAGAGTACAATGTCAAGAAGCTAAGTGATAATTTTTCTTGTTGTACAAAATATGACAAATTATAGGATCTCATGAAAGATGCTATTGCTAGATCTCATATCACTCCAAAGTAGGCGAAGAGGCTAGACAAACATCTTGCCATAGCTTGTACTAACAAGGAATATTCTTTTGCAAACCATTATTGATTGCATAATTTTTCATACAAATGCCTTATAGTTATGCACAACGAGACGGATCATGCAAAAAACGCTTCTCTTATCTTTTTCCACAAGAGTAAGGAGCTTGATGGCCTAGTTAAGTTGCATGTATTTGTCATTGGCATGATTTTGCATGGTCATATTGATATGTGCTTTGCGCATTATGGATTGGATCTCTTTTATCACAATTTGAATTACACCATTGATTTAATTGCAAAGTTGTTACATGACTTCAAATAGCTATTATTTTGAAGTCTTCTTCTTGCCAATTGTTTGTAAATCCAAGGTCCACCACTTTGTTTGACGTAACGTTCAAGGGTGCAAAAATGTGCAAAGCATCGTACAACCACTACAAACACTTTAGTTGCAATGACACTATTGCCACCTATTTTCAATGTATAGATGGACAATACCATCGAAGGCGACACAAATAGATTTATTTTTTGTTTTTTGTCTCTAATTATGGCTAACAAATCTTCCATAAAGTGTATGGAAACTTGATTTTTGTATATCATACACATAACATCATTAAAAGATAGAACATGCTATTTAAGAAGGAGAACTTCTCAACAATACCTATGCTCATGAAGTCTTTCACGGATGTGGAATCCATTTTCACTTTACTTCACTTTATAGAAGAGGTGTCTAATTTTTTAGAATTCATTGCAGGTGCATTTGTGGACAATGATGAGATCCTTGTTAAATACACGTAGCCATAGCATGTGAAGTTCTATCTAAATTCAACAAGATGTCCAATCATTTGCAGCTACAGCATGTGAAGTACAAACTATTGTTCACTAATGTGGACTAGTTGGAAAAAGAAGGTAGGAACATTAAGTTGTAGAAAGAAGATGTTGAAGGAAAAATTTTGTGGCCTCGTGGAATACCGTTGTTGGTTCAACAAAAGGCAATGCAAGCCATGGAAGACATTCTGAAAGGTATATCTAGATTTGTCAAGTACTGAGAGAACTTATGCAATGCAGACGTGAACGAGGAATAACAAAGATGCTACAAGCATTTGATATACTATTATGTGACATGAAGATAGCATTGCAAAAACTACTAGTTACCTCTATGGTTTTGAAGATTGGTTTTTGGTCGGCTTCTTGTGTTCAAATTATATCATTTGAATGAAATAAATAAATTTGTAATATACAAAAATGATATTTAACTGATACCCTCGGAACCAACTTCATAAATTTCAATCATAAGCCAGTAGAATGTAAAGAGTGAGAAATAAAGAAGTTATAACTTCCAAGGCAATTTCCAATCACTTCCCTATAAACTCTATACTTTCAATTATAGAATTCCTTTTCAAGTTAAAAGAAAAGAAAGGAGAATGATTTGTATTAGAACCTTTCTTCTTTATTTTAACAAATTCCAAGCTAAAAAGAGAAGAGAAGAGATTTGCATTTCTAAGTACTTCAAAATTTTTAAGTAGTTTGCATATGCAACGACACTAGTATGCGAGCCTGGATCAGTGAGCTTGTGAGCCTAGAGCCCCATGTTATAAAAAAAAAATTATTTTTCCCGAAAAAAAACTTTTCCAAAATAATTAAAAAAATGGAAGAACAACTTGTTGTTTATAGTAAGTTTGGATACCTATGACCGCTACTCCTATGATCATAGATTCAATTCATTTTTTTTTTGCTTTGGCAATCTCTATTTCCAATGTGAAAAGAGTTTGCATAGTTAAGAGATGAGTTGACTCGATACGATTCTATTTTGTAGGCAATTACACATTTCTTATAGAATACTATATTAACGTTTTGTATATCTCCTAATAGAAAACCTCTAATACAAATGCTTTCCATAAACTTTGAAGAAAAAGCATAGTATACAGACCGCCACCATTATCATAATTTGGGGCCATTTGGAATTTGAAGTTGGACCATCAGATTACAATTTCATGAATGTATTGCAAATATATTCCAATCTAAATGCGTGATCACTCTTACAAGTCCAAAAATTTGTAAAACACGGAAGATGTCCTCCAATAAAAGAAAAAAAATAGGAAAAAAATGGAAAAAGAGCTATTTCTATAACATCCTTTTCAGGCGTGATTCTATCCATTTCTTAGTCACTTAATTTTTGATCTCTGTGCCTTTGTGCCATTTTTCTATAACTAGGAATGTTTAAACTTTAATTTTTGTCATGAGTTTGTGTCTGACAGTTTAGTTTCTGTAAGTATTTTGTATTCAGCTTCTAGTCATAAGAGATCTTAAGAAGTTTTCATGTTAAATCCTCCCATGTTAGCATTTTGAGACAAAAATATGGTGGAGATTAACATATTCATAGAGTATAGCTAAATGTTTTTAGCCTTTAGGTTTCTAAAATAAAAAACAATACTCTATTTTTTTCCATTGTAGAGGTATAGTATGAAATAGTACTCTCTTTTTTTCCTTGAGGCATGTAATGAAAAGTAATATAATAAGATATATCCTATTTTTTTCCATCATTAGGAGTATGACAAAAAATTAAAATAATAATACTAATAAGGAAACATCCCATTTATATTTCAAACTAGGAGTGTAAAATATCATCCTATTTTTTTCGACATTTTAGTGAAGGGAGAATGAGATAACGTCCTATTTTTTCCTTATGCAAAGGAGTAAAGAAACATTTATGTTTCTCATAAAATCTTCATTTAAGAGAAGTAAATCTATACTCCTAGGTAGCAACTTTTTCCCATACTTTCTAGCTATATGAATTAGCAAATAATCCATTTGAGCTCAAAAAACTTCCATGAAACTTTTTAAACTAAGAGATTTTCTACAAGAAGAGTCTTTTTTGCTGAAATATCTAAGTGCTCCAAGAGGATGTGGCCCTCATGTGTGCCCATCCAAAAACAACAACAAACAAATGTAGTGTTAGTGAGGTGCATCGGGTGTCTTAAGACCACATCGCATGTTATTGCCTTCACAAAAAGCAAGCTAAATATTTCATGAGCAAAAAGAATCATACTATATGAAAAAACATCTCAAATAAACTACACAAAACTTGATTGTTAGCATGCTGTGATGCCTGTGACGACGCCATGAAGTGTTCAGTAATTCACTAAAAAAAGATTTGGAATGGACAAGTGACCACTATCTAATCACTAGCGCATGAAAGAAAGACAATGTCGCAGTTGCTAGCCAGTCGTCCGAGCAGGGGTAGCAGCTAGGTAGGTGAACTCCACTCAGTATCTTCAGCACTCCGCGCCAGCAACTTCAGAGCTCCGCGTCCGCAGTAGGAAGTTTGGTGGAGGTTTAAAGCAGACCATGCCTGTCAGCTTGGATGGATTTAAATCAACCTGTTTGTCGTCCCTTGGCGTATACCCGCCTTGCCTCTGCCCAGTACTTTAATTCTATCCAAGCTGGGTTGAGGGTCTCTTGAATAGCTGCAAATTTTCTCAAGCTTGTATTATTGGGCAAATCTTTCCGACAAAAGTTGCCTTGAGAGACATAGGTTGAATTCTGCTGTGAAATAAATGAAATTTCTATTTTAGAATGCATATGATAGTAATTTGGTCTTTTGTCCGTGTGTGCAGTAAAGAAGAGTTTAGGATGTGACAATAATTTTGAAGCAGGTGAGATGCTTGCTCAGAAAAAATTGTTTGAGACATAATTATTGAGCATCTTGTGCCAATTTATTTGTCCTTTGTAAAGTGATGATTATTAAAGCATTGGGGATCTAGTAATAAGTATGTAGAAAAGCCTCAAAAAGTCTTCAATGTAATTAACATGAATGAACATATTTGTGTGACATAAAAGCCTAAGCCTAAGTGCGATAGGACTTAATCTAGGACTTTGGCGTGTCAAATGTAATAATGCTCAATGTCATATCTCATTTAAAGAGTGATATTTGTAAAACATGAGTCTTTCTAAATCAAGATTCTAGTACTTGGGATAGTAATCTTAAAACCAAAAGAAAAAGAAGAAAGAAATAAAAATTCTTATTCAGCTGTGGCTATAAGTTTTGTTGTCACTTACAAAAAATTAGAAAGTTATGGACAAATAAAAAACATAAATTTAAAATAGAATGCCAAAAATAAAAAATAATGAAAGACTGTAGTCCAACATTTTTTTAGGAAAGGGAAAAAAGTGATTTGTCTCCGTGGATATCCATTTTGCAAAAGTACTTGTACAAATAGTACAAGTGTTTCTAATGATGTACTACTGACGACCTCCAATAGCAGAGACAGCCATATTCATGAAGTCTGGACAAGTGCAATTTAGAAAAGTACTCATTGTAATATGGTATATGTTCCGATTTTGCTCTAAGCTAGTCTCCAAAGATATAATTGCACCTAATTCTGGAAAAGGAAGCAAGGTTAGTCCTACAATTTGTCCTCTGATTTTACTTGCACTCTCCCACTTGTTCCATTGCTCTATTGTTGGTGCATTTGGAATTTGCCGGATGGTTTTGTTGTTCCTCACAGTTGGATATGCATCCGAATTTGTTGGTGAGGGTGATCATACACAACACTTTGAAATGTCTTTAACATGTGGAAGAGACGATGTGGAGACAATGTCGACAATCTTACAAAGGAAAGCCTGCATGTTGCAACAATAAAGTCTCTTCCTAGCTTAGATTAGTCCCCGTCAAGATAGGCCACACCTCAGGTACCTCAGGCTAGTCAACCATCCATTTTCGCTTTGTCCCTTTCACACATTGTTCGATATCATCCCACTAGAACCAGAAATTTGCTACCACTTCACAATAACTTCCATAATCATTTTTTCTTCCGCGATAAGTTGGAGCTAGTATTCCCTTGGTTCCCTTAGCAATTTTGGCGTTGCATTTCATATTTGAACCTTTTTGTTGAGTTTGACATTTTACGTTCGATTTGTGGCTAACCTTGGCAATATGCCCCTTATATGTGTCATAATCACTCTCAAAAGCAATTGATACATGCGTGACAGTCAGGGTTGACAGGACGTCCGGCGGACGTGGGCGCTGACCCCCGGACATCTTTTGACATCCTTGGACGGGCCGTCCGACCGTCCAGTGGACGCTCGGACGGCTCGACGGTCGGACAAGGCATCGGGGGGCTCGCTGACGGGCCTTTGGGCGGACAAGGCGTCGGGCTCGCAAACGCGATCGTGCGGACGGGATCGCGCGGACGGGACGTCCGCGCGATCCCGTCCGCACAATCTGCCCGTCCGATTCGCACGTACGCGTCCGCATTGCCTGGTCCGCCTTCGGACGCCATAAATAGCGCGGCGGACGGCTCATTCCTCACAATCGTTTCCCTTGCGGAGTGGGTGATCCAGTGCCTCTCAGTGGCTCTGTGCGCCCCTTTCATTTTGGTGCGTGATCGATTGTGCTCAGATACTGAATTGCACCAAATTATTTTGGTGATTACTTGGTTTTGAAGGCCTTGTTAACAACTTCACCCCGTTTCACTGGCAAGTGTCAAACATTTTGTTCAATTGTTCTAAAGATTCATGTGAACTTCGTAATCAAATCATTTCATTTTAATCAAGATTATCATGCCTCGCAATAGTAGTTTAAGGTCCAGTAACAAAGGCAAATCCCAGGACATGAGCTGGGAAGATTGGGCAAATCCAATGTGTGTAGCTGAACCTGGATGGGAAGAAGAGCCTAAGAAGGTTTGGGACTACACAATGTGCAAAAAGTACGTCAAAATGACGCACCTCTCCAAAATGTGGTCACAAGAAAGAGCAGACAAGCAAGTTTGACGCTGGGAAGGACAAATTTCCACGTGCGAGAGCCAACACTTTGTGCACCAATACGAGGAAGTAACGCGGTGCGTTGAGCTGCCTGACTCCAAACCAAATGTCATGAATTATTCCAACATGGCCATGGTTTGGACAGAGATTGTACTCCACAAAGATGTAGACTGGCGCACAATTTACGGGAAAAATGTTGACAATATGAAGCGCACTGACGCTGTTATTTATACGAGTTGGACTCAACCGAGCAATTGTATGCGAATGTGGTCCAATCGAGGGCAGTTTGGATTTCCGCCGGTTGTATTGCCGGATGCTGAGGATGAATGGTCGGACGACGATGATGTAGACGACAGTCCAGCACCCATAACATTTACAGTGGGACATGAGCGTCAAGAAGCTCGGGAAGACATTGAGTTCAATCAACAAATGCAAGAAGCTATGCGTAGAAGCATGGAGGATCGGGGTCAACAACACGGGCATGACAGGTCCTACCAACATGATCGTATTGCATCTGGTTCACAAGATGGTCAAAGAGTCTTACACTACGCTAATGACCCCCGAGGAACTTATTACAACCCAGAAAGAAGCCATGAAACCACACATGATTTTGGATCTAGCCAAAGAGACTTCCAATATTATTCTGGATCTACTACGGGTGGTTCATATGAGCGTCACACAAGCTCTCGTCATGTCGAACCAAGGCAAGGAAGGTCTCAGTACCGTGATGTAGTTCCTCCTCCAACTTTTGGAGGTCCTTAATATGGAAATTCCAATGAAGGAGCTACGCCAAGCGACTATGGATGCACTTCGAGCGGAGGACCATATCTTGGCACTTATGGATCCGGTTCCACACCACCAAAATATAGAGATGACATCCGTTCAGATTTCGAGTAAAGTAGGTAGAGCTATTTTAGTCGTTGTCTCACAATCGAGTAGACCTTGGAATCTTTTGCCATTCAATTATGGAGTGTGGCAATCATAGTACAAAAATATTGGCATCTCGGTGTGAGCTCCCAATTTGTCACTTGGGACTCGTAGAATTATTTTTTTGAAAATTTGCAATTTAAAGTTAAAAAAAATATACAAAAAACCATTAAAAGAGTGTAGAACCAAGATAGGGTTGTAACATACCCATTATAGTATTTGGTCTAGATTTGTGTTTAGACTTAGAATCCCACCAAACCGGGCCCAAAAATAGGTAGAAAGAACAAAACGGTTAGATTTGTAGGGTTCAAGTCACATAGGCCCAAAAGGGCTAAATCCCACCATGAATGTGGCAATTCATGGCTAAGTCGGTTCGAGGGATCCACAACGAGGCCACTAGGTCGGGTCCTAGAGTTAGGTTTAGAAATTCTCCAAACCCCGATTGTTAGCATGCAGGAGCCACTGACGCAAGACTGGGCCCGTGAAGGAATCTACAGCCCAAGGATGGTGTCCTAGGGTAAATCCCATGCCAGGAGTCCAACGACAAAATCGATTCGCCAAGATTCCTCTATGTGCAAAAGATTCCCGTACCATCGATAAACTCAAAGAGATGGCCAATTCATCTCCACTGACCAATTGTGCCAGGTACGGAAACGCACCTGCACATCTTTCATGTGACCCTATGAAAGGTCCGGTGAAAAATCCCGTCATCTTCCGACTTGCAGAAGAACCTTTTGCGGATGATCAACCCTGGTAATCTCCAACGGGAATTTCATGGAAATTACCCAGGTTGCCAGAAAATCTCACTAAAAATTAGACTAGCTTGTTTTATGTTAATAATGCGCTCCGTGAAGTTTTGCAACATTCCAAGAGCAGCAAGTATCCGAACCGGCGAGATTCCTCAAGAATTAATCACGTGGCGGGGTCCCCGACGCGTTGACCGGCATCCCGGGACCATACAATGGCGAAACGAAGTCAACCAAGAGTCTTTTCCGACTCCCTCACACCTACCGGAGACCCTAAGCTATTTACATTTCTCAAAATAGGAAACCCCCAAGATCTAGGATTTTACCACGGTTTAGTTTTTAAACTAAATTAACCTACGATGGTTTTTTGTCCTCGATACGGGGGGTAAGAGGGTCTTGGACTAAACACGGCGATCTGGAGCCAATGGCGCAATCCGTTTGACAATTGGAGTTAATCTCCAAAAGTTAGGAGGTTGGTCCAGCGTAGATAGGTAAAAGTAGTTTTTTAAGGATTAGGATGAAAATCTTTGAAGATGAGGATGAAAATTCAAGTTGATCAGGTTACTTTAGAGCTCTTGAGGGGAAGGTGGGGCCTTGGAAACCTGTTTAAGGTCCCCATTTTTCTCTTTTGAACACCTCCAATACTTGTTTTGGGTCTGTGGGTCCAACTTATATTGGGATTTTTGGCGTTTTAGCCAAGAAACCTCTACGGTGTTTTTGGAGCACTTTTGGCTCCTTTTGTTGTTATATTTCAAGCTTTGAAGGTCCTTGGGGGTCCTTCTACCTTGTCTTGTACACACTTTGTGTGTGTTTGTGTATACTCTTGTTGTTATTCGGAAGTCTTTCTATCTTTGGTGTAACCTTGTATCCTTGTTGTGAGTGGAACGAGTCTCTCCTATACTTGTGTGACTTCGTATGCCTTGTACTAATCTTAAAGTCACCCTCCACCGTACCTTGGCAATGCCGCTTTGGGGGGCCTTTAGTATATGATATTTTACCCGTGATCATTGACCTAGTGTGCATGCGTGCCCCCGTAGTGAGTCCTAACCAGAGTTGTCTTTTTCGTTGTTGGTTGTGAGTGGGCCCCACACCCCGGAGAGCGGCAAAGTTTTGAACCTGTAATCAGTCCCAGTCCTAAAGTACGTGTTAAAAACAAGCCTTAGACGGCGGAGCTTTGAACGTAGGGGTATCGTAAGTCCTAAAGTTGGTGTTAAAACCAATTCTACGGCGAAGCTTTGAACTCCTATGTATGTGCGTTCCAAAGTCTAGAGTCCGAGATGTTCTCGGAAAAGTCCAAGGTTTAGCGTCTGAGATTAAGTCTAAGTTTAAGAGTCACCCCACCCCTTGTGAGCCGGCGTCCGTAAAATAAGAAACTACACCAAAAACCGGAGAGAGTTTATCAAAAATCCGATTTAGAATTGCTTGAGTGGGTTCCTTTAAGGAACCCAAAAAAAATAGATTCAGTTGCTAGGGGGTCGGGACAGGTCGCTAGGGGTCCAGCAGTCGCTGGGGAGTCGGGGTGAGTCGCTGAAGAGTCGAGAAGCAGATGTTGGGGTCTGGCAGGTCGCAAGGGGGCCGGGAGCAGTCGCTGGGGAGTCGGAAAGGTCGTTGGGGGTTCCAGCAGGTCGCAAGGGGAGTCGGGGTGAGTCGTTGGGGAGTCGGAACAGTCGCTGGAGGGTCTAGGCATGTTGCAAGGGGGGTCTGGGCAAGTCGCTGGGGATCTAGGCAACGTTGATCCAGGGAGCCCAGGGCTTGGGTGAAGACTTGGGAGAGAGAAACAAAGTTGGAATTAGTGGGGATTAGGGGGAGGTTAAAGGGTTGAAGTTGAGGAATAAAAAAGGAACAAAAGAAAGGAGAATAGGGGGAAGGAGAAAGAAAGGATAAGTCGCACCTCCATACCTGCATCAAATAACTCTCAACTCTTACCAAAATCACACCTACACACAATGGAGGGAGGTTAGTGAGTCATAGAATTAAATAGGAGAAGGGGGAGAGAGACGATAAATAGTACCCTAGGCTTAGCCAAATAGGTGTTAAAAAGGAAATCTCAAGAATTCATAGTGACCATTAGGAGGTAGGATTAGGATGACACGAAGACAAGGTTGTGTAAGAGGTTAGGAGGGACATTAAAACTTCTTGGGGTTTGAATCTATAGTTGTAAGACACCCATCAAAGCTTAGGTGGAATAGTGTTAGTGTAGAAAGAGAGAAAGGGAAAGAAAAGGAGAAGGAAAGAAGGAGGAAGGGAAAGAAAGAGGTTAGATCACACGGGATCCACAATTTTTTATAACATAAGCAGTAAATTTGGGAAAAAATTCCCACGACCAAGGACCACCATGGAGTATGGAAATGGGCGCGCGGAGGCGGACGAACGCATTTCCAACACTGGTAGTGACGAGGTAAGTCCTTGAATCAAAACCCGGTGTCTCCTTATTAGCATTGATTCTTTCTTCCTTAATTAGCCTGTTCAAGTAAATAGTGACCCAGGATAAGTCAAGATAAAAATTTAGAGTTAAAAGTAGGAGTACAAATTTAGAGTTAAAACTAGGAGTAAAAATTTAGAGTTAAATTTAGGAATAAAAATTTAGGAGTAAAAATTTCACCTACGTGGTGTTGCTTCCCGTACTTCTCTAAGATCACCTTTGCATTCCACAATGCATCATGGACCTTGTTCCTCAAAAATTGTTGAAAGCCCTTCCTTTCCATTTCATGAATCTAGTAGGGTACGTTTAAAGCATCCATGAACTTCTGTGCCATATCTCCCTTGAATTTCTCAGGGCACTTGTCTTTATACCTCGCATATTTAGTATACAACGACGCAGTGGTTTCCGACTCATAAAATTTGACAATGCACTCAATGAGAAATGCTTTGCAAGCGAGAGAGGGAGCGTCCATACTCGCCTCACTGTTCGGCTTCACTCGTTTGTCTTTCGTAGCCTTCTTTGGTCTCGGCATCGTGATGAAATCACGTTTAGAAGTGCACTTGCAATTTGTAATCCACAAGGCAATATACGATTTGCCAATTGATCATACACGAAATCTAGAAAAAAAAAGCAACAAGTATCCCCTAGAAATCACACTCTTATCTTCCCTTAGAAAGGAGCCAATGGAGAATAAACCACCAAGCTCTCTGCTCTCTCTTGCATGACACAAGGGGGAAGATAAAAGTGAGGAGCGGACGAGCCGTCCGACTATTATATCCAAGGCGGACGCCTCGACCGTCCGCCTAATCGGACAGACCCGACGAGGCGAACGGATCATCATCTGCCTCGTAAGGACCGTCCGATCAGGCGGACGCCACCCGTCCGACACATCGGACGGACGCCGTCCGCTCTGGGCCGTCCGACTCTAAAATCAAAGGCGGACGCCTTGCCCGTCCGCCTAATTGGGCGGACAAAACGACGCGGACGAACAGTCGCCCGCCTTGTTAGGACCGTCCGATCAGGCGGACGCCACCCGTCCGATACATTGGACGGCCCCAGTGAATCGGACGGCCGCCGTCCGCTCTGGGCCATCCGACCCTAAAATCAAAGGCGGACGCCTCGACCATCCACCTGATCAGGCGGACCAGACGACGCGGACGGACAGTCGTCCGCATCGTAAGGACCGTCCAATCAGGCAGACGCCACCCGTCAGACTCATTGGACGGCCCCGATGAATCGAAGGCCCGCCGTTTGCTCTGGGCCGTCCGACCCTCTTATCGAAGGCGGACGCCTCTACTGTCCGCCTGATCAGACGGACCAGACGACGCGGACGGATAGTCGTCCGCCTCGTAAGGACCGTCTGATCCGGCGGACGCCACCCGTCCGACTCATTGGACGGCCCCGATGAATCGGACGGCCGCCATCCGCCCTGGGCAATCCGCTTGATCGGACAGCCCCTCTCAAGTGGAGATCAAACTGAGAGATTTTTCGAGGTTGTCCGACCAGGCGGACGGCTGCATCATCTGACTCCTAAAACGACCTCGACAAGCAAATAATGACAAGGATGGAAAAGATAAAAATCTCATCAAGATTCACTTTCTTACTTAAAGAACTTGAATCATTAAATAGAACTCCAGCGATTTTTTAATGCAATGATCTTCAATTTTATACACTAAGTCCTACATCCTAAATCCTATATCCTAAACCCTATACCCTAAAACCTAAGTCCTAAATTGTACTCTAAAGTCACAAATGTAAGAAATCATAACTAATTTAAAATATGAAAACAAATGCAAATTAAGTTCCTCAAGAAATATATGGACCATCTTCAATTAAGGACTTAGCTTGAGGATTCTTGATTGGGTTTAGGTGTTTCTTGAATTCATAGCACGCATAAGTTCGCAAATAAAGCTTTGAAGTCAACTTTTAATTTCTTATGTGAATATATTTTGTTAAACAAATTCAACAATAGACTTTTTATGTAACTTTATCAACACCATTGTCCCACATTAGTTGAATGAATTTATACCTCAAAGAATTCACCAATGTGCAATTGTGCATGGAATTTAAAAATTAAATGTTTACTTCTCTAGCTTTTCTAAATTGGGATGTTTGGTCATTCAACTCTTTTAGGAATATTCACATACGTCTTTCACCTTGTGCATTTTAGCCAAAATTTAGGCAATTGAGTTATGAATAAATGATTAAATGTGAAATATTTCACCCCTACTTTTTAGGCACCTTGCTTAACCACATTTTTTTGCTTTAAACCTTTTTAACTAAAAAAGGCTACTCTAGTGATGGTGAATGTCTAATTTTGTATGATAAACAATTGAGTTGAGAATCTAAAAAAACGATATTTAAAAAGAAACACTTAGTTTTCACTCATTAAAAAATTGTTAGGTAGAAGTAGATTCAAGATCGAAGGAAAAATTAAATCGTTAATAGCTCTAAGATAGTAAGATAGAATTGAAATATACTAATTTCAACTCTGAGATTGTTCTAGCAAGGAATCTAGACCTCGTGAAACTTTTTTTTTTTTTTAACTGTTAGAATTCAATTCAGAAATGAATCCTTCAAGTTATTTATTCTAAAAGATACCAAAAAAACTCAGAAAATTACAAAAAATATTGAGGCTATAGGAGCCTGCCTAAAAATCTGACATCCATTTTGTCCCCCGGTGGGACAATGGGACTTTAGAGGTTAAACTCAAAAGAACTACACATTCATTTTTTTAAATTTGTGAAGTAGAAATTGGTGCACTATTAAATGAAAAATAATGCGCGAATAACTTTTGGAAGAATTGAAGAATTGTTAATCCCAATGAAAAAAATATTCTAATAGACAATTAATATTCTTTGATATCAATTTTGAATAAAGAATTTTGAATTCTAGAAACATAAGACAACTCTATATGCTTTTTCTAACTTCATGATCCGCAATCTGCAAGACCGCAAGTCCGCAACATATAACTCCAACTGATTTTTGACAACATTATTTGACATTGAATGGGGCAATTTCTTATAAGTAGGTAATTAGGTATCAATCTATACTATCATGATCAAAATGATTTTTTAATATTACATCAAAATATTATCACACATCCATTTTCAAAATACACTTCTAATTTGGACAACATTTATATGAATGACACGAACCCTAAACCCTAAATCCTAAATCCTATATTCCAACTTTGCATACAAATATCTTATAAGATCGTGACTTTGATGCAATAGTATTATATAAGTACATAGCAATTGTTTTTGGTTTCATGACATTAAGTTGGATTTGCCTTACTTCGACAAATTTCTTCATAAAAATAATTATTTTAAAATTGAGATATCTTACAATATATTATATATAGTAATATATGATTAAAATCCAAATAAATTTTTGAATAATTAAATCTACGATCTATCATCAAAAAATTAGAAAAAAAAATTTAGAACTATAGGTAGCATT
Organism: Antitrichia curtipendula; assembly: GCA_951230915.1. Classification (NCBI taxonomy): domain Eukaryota; kingdom Viridiplantae; phylum Streptophyta; class Bryopsida; order Hypnales; family Leucodontaceae; genus Antitrichia; species Antitrichia curtipendula. The sequence continues at coordinate 18,478,228 of OX579637.1, read as the reverse complement.
TCATTTTGATCTTTCAAGATGGTCATTTAAAAATATCATTGAGATGTTTAATTTCAAGATTGAAAGTAAAAATATAATGTGCACATTGAAGAATAACGTTTGATGTTTGACCCATGAGGAGTTCAATGTCTTTGAAGTATTCACATTGGATGCTTATTGTCATGAAGGCACACTCTTTGGAGATGACCTGGCCATTTCAGGAATCCTATGCTGCACTAAATGAGAAAAAAACATAAACTGGGATGGTCCGCTCGTCGGACGAAAGTGACCAAGGCGCAGGCGAATGGGCGGTCGGATTGTCCGTCCATCGGACGGAAGTGACCAAGGTGCGGACTGGCCACGAGGCGGACGGTCGGTCGGACAGTCCGCTCGTCGGACGGAAGTGACCAAGGCGCGGACGGGCCACAAGGCGGACGGGCGGTCGGATCGTCCGCCCGTCGGACGGAGGTGACCAAGGCGCGGACGGGCGGATGGACGGACAAGTGGACAGACGGTCCAAATTCTTCGCTAATTTTAAGGTATTTGAAAAAACAAAATTTTGATGGTGTGCACAACATGAATGAGCAAATTTGTATTACAAACTTAAAGTTCAAACAATGAATTGTCATAACATAATGTGTTTAGGAGAAAAAACTAAACACCCAAGTTTACATCTTCTCAATCTTTATGGACTATGGCTGGTAGTCAATATCTTCTTTGACTTCAGCCCCGCTACTATGACCTGTTGTATCCCATCCGGAATCATCGTCACTGGATGAATTTTGCATACTATCTGATGAAGATTGTACAATCTTCCTTCTTTCTTGTACTTGTTTCAATGCGCCTGATCTCACTGGTCTACCTAATTTATGATACCTTTTGACTTTTAGTAGAGACTTTCCAATACCTCCCTTAAGAATGTGGATTGGTTTCACCTTTCGCTTGGTTAGAGGCAGACTTGCATCAAGGGGGGTTCTACCTACATTTTGTTTTTTCAATGGAGAGATTGCAAAAGGCTCCATTATTCTTTTCCTCTTAGCTTTTTTGGAGTCCTTCACCGCGGGTGGACGTGCTTCTGAACCTCCTGAAATGTTTGTCTTCTCTGCGGAAAAAGCTTCCACTGTAGGGTTTGAAAATTTGATCGGAGAATGCTTTGCATGGCCAGAAAATTGACGAAACATAGATTCCAATGTCTGCACATCATCGTTGTTTGATGAAACGGATGGATTGGGATTGGCTCCAATGTGCAATTCTTTCAAATTGCTCAAATGTTGTTCTTTAAACCGTGAGTCTCCAGGACCATTCAAAGTCGTGCTACCGCTTGTATATAGTGCATGTCGAAGACCGCTACGTGATGGTAATTGAGGATCTCGCACGAGGTGCTTCATGTCTTTGGCGTTGCAATCTGGCATTGGGCACCCAGACTCCAATACACATGGATCTTGACTTCCCTCTATTCAAGGTGCTTGGGCATTTTGAATGCGGAAAAGTCCAATAGTTTCACTTGTCAATTCCCCTGGTAATTCAATACTTTGATTGACCACATTTGTGTGGGACTTCACCCCACACTCTCTCATGTCTTCGTGTTGATCAGCTCCTATCGTTGTCATGGATGGACACTCGGGAATTCGAATCACTTCATCCATTTGGGGAGTTTCATCATCTATAACCATTTCCTCATCTTCCTCCGCTACCTTCGCATGAGTATTTTTCCTATTTGCTAGAATGTTTTCACTATGCAACAACCCGGTTCCATCTAAGTATTTAGCTATGGAAGGTCCACCTTCGTCATATTCACAGTCGTCCTCATCCAACAGAAACTTGTAAGGGTCTTCACAATGATCTCCGATGTCTGCATCAGAATGAGGTGGGCTTTGAAGCGGTTCATCATCAAAATTGCGGATGCCGTGGTCATCTTCATCGTCCATGAGGGGATCAACTTCTTCACCGGATTCACCACCCTCGTCTTCCGATGAAGACAAGGCCAAATCCTCCGACTCGAGGTTCTCATCGTACCACTTCTTCTTGTCATTTTGCTTTGATGCACCAAGGACTTTGGAATTGGTATACACATATACCAAATCCTGTGCTCTTTGTGGCTTCAACTTGTTCCGATATTTGTTGTGAACAAAAGAATAGCTACTCCAATTTCGTTCACATGAAGACGATGATACCGGTTGGGCCAAAATCCTCTTGGCAATTGGAGCAATGAGCTTCCCGCACGCGCCCTCAAAATCCCACCAAGCATGCGCTGACAATTGTTGTTCACCCGGATTCAACATGTTGTGGAACGGAGGTTCCCTATGGCGGAAGGCTACAAATTCCTTCACCACCTTCACATACTCTAAAGGAGTACATATTTACATCAAAACGCGATTGCATGCAACCATGGCATCGGTGTCGTCGGCTAGTTCCAAGAAGGTAGGGATTCAAAAGTGCTCCTGCATAATGTAAATCGGTCTTCACTGTATCACGTCGTTTGTAAAACCAGGGTTGTCCCCGTGACGTCCTGTCCGTCCGTCAGGATGTCCGGAAGGACATCAGGATTCAACCTCGGTGTTTGTCAGGATGAAATCTGGACGAGAACCGTTGACAGAGGATGAAAACTATGGAAATGGATGAAAGTTCGTCCTGGACGGCCAAGCTGGACGGCCGACCTTCCGTCGACGGCCGAGCTGGACGGGCGACCTTCCGTCGATGGCCGACTTGCACGGCCGAGTTGGGTGGGCGACCTTCCGTCGACGGCCGACTTGCACGGCCGAGTTGGGCGGGCGACCTTCCGTCGACGGCCGAGCTGGACGGCCGACCTTCCGTCGACGGCCGCGCTGGACGGCCGAGCTGGACGGCCGCAATGGACGGGCGACCTTTAAAATTAACCCCTAAAGGTTTTTGACTATGTTTTCACAAAAAACGCTCCCAAACTGCCATTTCTAGTATAAGTACCAAATTTTGGAAGAAAAACATTTTTGGACACATGTAACCATAGGATTCTTGTAGTAAACTAGTTTGAGAAGATGTTGAAAAAGTTTCAGAAATTTCTACCGTGTAGATTGCAAGATATTAGCATTTGAAGTGACAAAAACCCTTTTTTTTGTCCCTGCGAAAAACCGGGCAGATGCAATTCACATGGTCACATTTGTATGAAAAAATGTCCAAAATGGTGGTAACTCTTTGGATTCATTCTTCAAAGCAAGTTAGTTACATGCTTGAAAAATTTCAGATCATTTGGAATTGTACAACATATAGGAAAAAAATAGTAAGTAGAAAGAAGTAGAAAATGATTCAAAACACTAAATTGTTAAGGATTTCATGATGGAATTGAAAAATGCCAATCCAAACGATTATAATGCTGTAATAAACAACCTACACCTTTTGTTCATATTTTTTTCCAAAAATATTGAAAATTGAGTTAAATAAAAGACTTCAAAGTTTATTTTAGAGTAGAGATTCTATAACTACCCGCAAACTACCCACAACTAAAATTCCTCATAACTTTCATCTCATAAATCAAAGTGGAATGATTTAAAGCTTTCTTTGTGCACATAAATCTAGAGAACCAATTTCAAATATTTATTTCTCTAAAAAATGGTTTTTAAAGAAGTTTTTTTTGCTACCTGGACTGCCCGCCGAACAATGAAAACTACATATCATACCATAACTTTTTAACCATGTCGTCAAAAGTTATGGAAACTATTGGGCCCTAACGCTACTCCTTGGGCACATCTTGTGTGAAAATTTCAAAGAAAAAAAATAAAAATTCCATTCGTGGTGAGCTGCCCAAAAACGCTATGTTGTCAAAAAACGGTGTTTGATCCTTTAGGGGTTAAATAAAATTAAAAAAATATATATATAGTATATTTTGAAAAGCCATAAATTGATTGGGGTTATATATGTTAGGCAATTTAAACTCATATTTTTTGGGTCAAAAACTTTTAAAATTTGACTTGTGAAAACTGAAAAGAGGATTGGAAGACTTCACATCATTTTTGTAGTTTTAACACCCTCATGTTCAAACATTATTATCTTTTACTCTATAAGTGATATTTTTGTGTTTTAGCAACCTATGAGATTTGTAACATGTCTTGTTTGAATTTATACGGTTACAATTTTTTTTTAATTGATAGACCTAGTCACCTAATCAAAATGTTGACATTTTGTTCAATTTAGAGCAAATTCGTAGGAGCTCAAAACATGACTTGGGCATCTAGGATTCTAGGGATTAAAGTTCGTTATTGGATTTCTAATTAGAGAAGTTGCTAAATTGATTTTACATTGACTATATGGCAAGAAATTCAAAAATATTAATCCATGTAGCCATGTAGGCCCTATGCTAATTATTGCCAAAAAAAACTCCAAGTTGTCATTTCACCATGTTCATCTTGAAATGAAATGAAAAGAAAAAATTAGAATCTATTCAATTTAAGACTTTCAAGTATAGGATCGCCATTCATAAAGTCATTTATTTCAATTGATTTTCAAATAAATTTCATGGAGTGTGACCTTATCAAGTTAGCAATTGTAAGATATTAGACTTTGATCATTTGATTTCCATAATGCCATTTGAGAAAAAATGAAAAATGTTCAATACTTTAATTTGTAAACTTTGGATTTAAAAATAAACATGAGGGAGTAGTCAATCAATAGTCCAACTAAAAAAACATTAAAACTAATAGAACAAAAGTTACAAAACGTGAATTATTTTTTGGTTTAATTCTAAAGACTTAAAGGAGATTTCATCAAATATGAAACAATCAAATAATTTGTTACTTATTTCTTGCTTTGGTAAAGAATTTCTATTGTTTTTATTTCTTAGCCCCTAAAGTAACATACTCTCATTGTCCTTTCTGCAAGGGACAAAATGGATTTTCGATAGGCTCCTATGATCTCATTTTTTATTGAAACTTTTGAAAACTTTTTCATAAGAATGATAAAATAGAATGATAGATAAACTTATGAGTTTATTCATAATACAATTTCTATTCCAATCGGTGCCTAGGAGCAAAGGGGATGCCACAATAACCTCAAACAGGGGAGATCGGGACACCGGGTGGTCCAAGACTCTGGGTAGACAAAAAAATCCACAAAAAAATGAAATACAAATTTGTATATTTTTTTTCCGGTTGGACTATATTTTCTTTTAAATGGGAGGCTTTCATTCATCCCATTTGGATTAGGAATGGAAAAGTTATGGTTTTTTTGTGGAGCGGGCAATCCTAGCAACTTCTTAAAATAAATTTGTTTCTTTCACTTCGAATGCTAATAACTTTCAATCCATACGATCAAACATTACAAATTTTTTATCACGTCATCTAAGATAAGTGGAAAACAAGATCCTTTGGTTTGATTAAAAAAAAAATGGAAAATTTAATTCATAGGTGAACATAGCAAAAGTGGTGGTTTAGGGTGTTTTGGGCCAAAAAATGGACTTCGGACTTTAGGGCTTCACCAAAAATAAAATAGAACACTCTTTTACCTACCATCTAAGCATACAAGCTTCTTCTATACTATTACAAAAAGGTCCAATAGATTACAAAAATTGACAAAGGCGAAGCAACAATACACAAGGTGGAAAGAAAACGATAAATGTACATATTTTATAAATCCGTTAAAGTACATGGTAAACTAATAAAGGCTTTACATAATTACATACGTTCACTTTGTACAACTTCCGGTATTTAATTCTATACATCTATCTAGTTATACACAATCTAGTCTACATCTTCGATTACAACGCCGCTTGCTATGCTATTTCTCAAAAATCGCTGCAGTTCTTGTTGCGATTCGAAAGTCCTCAGAAGCTGAAGTGCTTCTATATTGTATCTATCATGTAAGTGGGAAAAATGTCATTCACGAGGGCTGGCTCATGGAAGGTATTGTCTGCAATGTACGCCATTTGTTCATCATAGCCCAATTCACCCTCAAATCCGACTGGCTGGCCTTGAGAGTTAAACATGATGCGTTGTGAATGTCGTGCGCGCACAAAAATTAAGCGCTCTGGGTCCCAATGTCCACCGGCAATCTGACCAAAATATAGTCGACGCCCTGGATCACTGTCTCCAAACACCCTCCTTATCACCTCTGTCACTTGGGCGTCACTCGTCCATGGTATGCCAGCCACCGTTCCTGCCAAGAAGTGTCGATTGTGGTGGCCCCACTTCCAAAGCCATGTCATGCCGGACCCCGAATGTACTCTATTACCGATGCCCGGTAAATTTTCTTCATTGTACTCGTAATGTTCAGGCATGTGGTCTTGAAGGCCAAACGTTTTGTACAGTCGTGCATGAAATGGAGCCCTACATTACGCACATCTCTTTCTGGTGACAATGTGTGGAATAAGACACACAAGGTGGTATAGATGGCCACATGTACCAAGATTCCATCCACCCTCGGGACCAAACGGTTGTTGGCACATTATACATGTTGTTCCATCTTGTACAAAATCTGGAACGGAAGGCCACACTAGTGGCGTAATGCCATTGTGGTTGGGTGGCCCGTACCGTTGGCGATCGATATTATATTGGAATTCCAAGTCTGGACGGGCATTCCAATCGATGCTTGAATTCTCCCTATACACTGGCAAATCATTGGTGAACATTTCTGTCACCCGAAGCCACGAGGTCAAGCCAAAATAACATTGACCGCCATCATTGAATTTTGCAGCCACTCTCCTCACTTCATGTTGCATTTGCTTAGCCTCGTTTAGCGCTAAGCTGCATGTCAACTTCATGTTGCACATTTGAAGCAGCCTCTGAGGATTTTGAACCAACCGCATATTTTCAGCACTCAATGTGGTCATGGTCTGCTCCAAGGTTGTTCGAGCTGCAGTAACCACCGCCACCTCGGCCTCGGCGTTGTTGGCATGAAGTTCCAAAGCACGCATGGCGTTTGTTAATTCTTCCGTGTTTGTGCGAGTACTTCTAAGCTCTGCTTCAACTTGCTCAGCACGTACATGCATAATATCCAATGTGGCACTTTCTGCACTTAGAAAAGTGGATCGTGATCGCTGCACAAACTCAGATCTATTGCTCGGGCCTGGTGTGTCTTCATCTGCACCGTATGTAGCACGTTCCACTACAAGATCGAGTGGTGGAACTGAGTCTGTGTTGACCCGCCTTCCACGCTCTACGAGCTCGGCTTCACGTGCGATGAGGCGCACATTTTCATCTTGAATGGCCCGCATCCTTGCACGATGAACTTCCAACACTGCAACATGTTGTCGTTGTGTTTCTTCCTTTTCTGCTTGCAGTGTTTGTACTAATTGGCGCAAGCGAATTACTTCTTCACCGTCAGCTTGCACTCCACCAATCACATCTTGTTGGTTGACATCTGGACCGCTGCCCTGACCAACTTCTACCTCCATTAACTCCGTCCCTGGATGCTCCGCTAATGGAACCACGTTCATTTGCACATTTTGGACATCAGCCAATGGCACGGCAAGATTTGGTACATTGTCCAATGGCACAGCAGGATTTGGTGCAATGTGGCAAGTTCGATTTGGAAATGCATTATTCCGCGCTCTGCCCAAAAAGTTGCTCCAGTCCACATCCTTGCCAAGAAAAAACTCCGCATATGCCATTTGGCACAATGAAAGTGTCCCGTCTTTCTTGGATCTTGCCCCCCAAAGTGCCAATGACACTTCAATCATCCTCTTCTTGAAGTGCGGATGTTGGCACTGGTCAATATTTACCACGCCAGATTTCACGTGCACTTCGTACTGGTCGTGTTGCCAATGGCGGTTGATGTGGGCCCAATCTATATATTGCCGACATGTCACTCTCGTCCATGGGCCATCTTCCTCCACCCACCCAAGCTTTGCCATAATCGCATCGGCATTAAGTGTGCCCCAATCCAAGGTTGCTCTGTTTCTTCTCTTCCTTCTACCTGGGGATTCACCTGCAGGTACCAAACCTCCTGGGGGGTCACCTCCAGGTCCCGAACCTCCTGCTACATCCTCTGCGTCCATTCATGATACCTGGAAAATGACACACACGATACTGTATGCAAATACAATGACAATTTGATTTGCCTTTTGTTGCGTGAAGGCAACTGAAATGTGACAAAACAATGTCAAATGTATAACACTTCCCCTCAAATTGCAGTGCGAAGCTTTCTCAAGCTCGGACAGTGCAACTCAGAAGAGGAAGCAGGTGAACTGTCCAAAAAAAGTTCACTTATACCCCACAATTACCGACCCGATTAGGCAGGGTACTTAATATAACATCAGCCCGTCCTCCCCGAATCCAAACCGTCCAGGGCGTGGGACAGCCTTGGAATAGACGGCCGATACGTACACAGAGGTCCGACACAGGGTTGGGACGCCGTCAACGGGTTTGGGGCGCCGCCGACAAATTTGGGAAATAATTACACCGCCGCCCGAGACTTGGACGGACGGATTTTCCGTCCTCCCGACGGTCTGCCCGTCCCCTTGACGGCTTGCCCGTTCCGTCGACGGCCTGCCCGTCCCCTTGACGGCCTGCCCGTTCCGTCAACGGCCTGTCCCTGGTCGGGAACGGCCCGCCCATCCTCTCGACGGCCTGTTCGTGGTCTGGAACGGCCTGCCCGTCCTCTCGACGGCCTGCCAAACGTCCTGGACGGCCCTTTAAAAATTTTATTATTATTTTTTTGAAAATATTATTTTTATTTTTAGTAAAAAGCAGTTTTTTTATTTCTTTATGTCATGTCCATGTTAGAAAGTCTTGTAGCCATCTTAGAAAATGTTACGACTGTTTTAGGTGGGAAGATGACTATCATGGAAACAATTTTCTGCTGATTTGGGGTAGTCTACAAACTCTTTTGGGCTTACTGGACAGTACACTTCAAAAATTTTAAAAAAAATCATATTTAATCCAAAAAACAAAACTCCAGTTGCGTTCTTCATTTCTCACATGTGTCTTTGTATGGAAAAAATTTGATTATTTTTGCTAATGGCAATACAACAAATCAGTCATTCTGCCTGTCATAGGCAGGTTTACCTTATATCACAAGGATAATGACATTAGAATCCATCATAGCATAATCTTAATTTCCATTTCATGATTTATTTAGAATGTACTAAATGTAGTAGACATTAAAAAAACATTCAAAGTGCAAATCGCAATAATGAAATTTCATTTTTAGGGTCGTGTTGGGGGATTTTACATAAAATAGGAATTAGAGAAAATGAACTTTTGCTTGATAGTTAGACTCAAACTCAGAAAATATCAATTTGGGGGAGAAATTTCAGATTTAGAGTAAGGAGCAACAACTTCCCAAGATACACTAAAGTAGCATTTTCTTTTTTTCTTTTTTTCCGAAACTCTAAATTACGCCGAGGCAAATATCGGAAAGACTACAAAATCATTTGGATACACTTTGTAACTCAACATGGAAGGTCCCCAAAAAATGAATTGAACGCTTCCACAATCTTTCCATCTCATTGAAGTGATTGAATTGCCATCAAATTGGCACTAAATGATGTTGTTGGGCGTTCAGAGGTTGAAGTTTATTGTAAATATCTTGCAATCTACAATTCTATATTGGCAAAGTTTGTGAAATTTCTTCCGGTCAATTGAACACTAGTCTAGTACTCTAGTATGAGATCTTACATACTACAAGTAGATGTGCACCTTAAAGGCCTAAAGTCCTAAACACATTCATTTTTTTTTTTTACATTCTTTACTATAGAAATGGCAATTTATTTCAGATATAGGATGGAAAAAAGGCCTTGGGACTTTAGTCAGTTTAGTGGTTAACATACGGTACTACATAAGCAATTAATAAACAATCCATATGAAAAACTATAATAATCCACCAAACGTTCGATCATGAGGAACATGGTTGCAAAGTGTGTTTGAACGGGATTTTTCAAAACGTGATTAAGAGAATGTCGTCAAATAATTGCAAGTGGCATGTGATGCGTTCGAATGTATTTCACAATTGACTTGGCTTTCTTGACCATATTTGTAATCCAATCTTGTTTTTCCCAATCTTCAAGTAGAAGGTCAAGTGCATGTGCTGAACACCCTTGAAAATATATGTGTGGAAATCTACAAAGTAACAGAGCGCCAGTGGCCAACATGTTTGCTGCATTGTTTGTACCAACTTGTACCACGTTCTGTGTCCCTACCTCGTCAATGTAATCACCCATGCAATTAGCCACGTAAGTAGCATCTTTGCATTTGCCTATTGTGTCTATCGATCCAAGAAATACCTCTTCACTTGTACATGCCAACGTGACATTCATCAATGGTCGATGTGTAACGTTGTCCCATCCATTAGAGCATATTGTAACGCCATACTTGTGGATTGGTGCCCTCGTCTTCTCTGCTACAATTGCTGCCACTTCGTCTTTTGTAGATTTTATGAGCTTTGTACGAAGTGCATGGTACGCTGGAGGTTTGTAGCCAACTCTCGATTCCGATGTTGATTTCACTGCATCCAGAAAAACAGGATGCTTCACTACATTGAATGGTGTATTGGCTTCGTAGAAAAACTTAGCCCACTTCTTGTCTAGTACTTGCTTGTTTGATGCGTTCATTCCTTCTTGTAGAGACAGTTGCCTCATCGATCGACTGTGGATCAAACTAGGGTTGGGCGCCTCCGATGATCGTACTTGAGAGCTTTGCCCCCCAGTGTTTTCTCCTCCATCGTTTGCCGAGATTGAAGCATCATATTGTTGCTCACCACGTACTACACTTGGTAGTATCGTTGATGGTGATGTCACTTCCACGTTGCATTTAGTTCCATGCAAAGTGTCCGTAGGTATATATCCTCCACAATTAAAAAACATTACCTTCATGGCTGCATTGACTTTAGTGCACGCTCTCACTCCAAGGAGGGTGTCATTTTGTCTATATCCCAAATGGAAAAGCAACCAATCTTTTCGATAGCTTAGCAAAGCTTCACAAAACTTGCAAACAACTTTTCCATCTGGCCGTAGGGTGTACCAAGGTTCTCACTGTGATCTTCCTCCACCCATTGCTCTAATCTGTCCTCCTCTACATGCCCCTGCCCCAAAAAAAAGATTAGTATTCTGTTTGAAATGTGATGTGGAAACAACACTTGTTGCTCTCACAACAAGTGCCACCACAACACACTTTTCTTGGACTTCGCTCTACCGCAATGGTTGTACTCCAACCAAGTCAGGAAAGGCAAAATTAGCAAGGGAAAGTAAACTTGAATAGGCAGAAGTCCTCAATATACACCTTGAAGCCCTCCCTAAAATCCTAAACCCTAAATCCAGCTAGACGGAGTGATGGTTGATGGGGTGGGCCCTAAACCCGCAGCCTTGCCAACGAAACCGTCCAAGTGGCGACTGTCCTGTCCTGTGATATTCCAGTCCAAAGGACGGGACGATTTCCCGTCTAGAGGACGGAGAGGTCGTCCAAAGGACGGAATACCGTCCAGCGGACGTCCTCTTCGTCCACAGACGGGCTCTCCGTCCAAGAAACGGCCCGACGCTGTCGCAGAATGGACAGACTTCATCCGCGCTCCGGATGGTCCCGTCAATATCGGTGACGGGCTGTGACGCGTCAGGACGGACGCGTCAAGACATCCGGACGTGAAAAGCCCACGTCACGTCCGGATAGACAACCCTACGTAGAACGCCTTCACTAACAGGACGGCTTTGTCCAAAGCCAAACAAAAAGGCTCTTTGTCTAAAGCGAGGACATGCTTCTCTAGTTTCCTCATAATATGTAACACCTTGCCCATGCATGGTATCTTGACATAGCACGAACAACCATAGGCATAGGTATGTCGTTGCCATCCACATTGTGTGGAGTACCTCTTTGTGGAATCACTCCATTGCAACGAACAAATAGACCTCGAACTTCAGATGTCATTTGGGTACAAAAGCTGATTCTTTTGTTACGACTTCCCGATGTGCCTGCATATCCCAAATGACTAAACATATGGACCGGCTTCTTGGCAAATACCAATTTGCAAGCCTTGCATTATGCTTTTCCATTTGATAGGGTTTCGTACCAAGAAGACCAATCCTTGGTCATGGTGGCTGTTTTAGGCTCTGTATATTGAAACCCTAAATTCAAAACGTAATGATAACAATTGGATAAAATCGTTCAAATGTTTATGCACAAAGCCTTGGAAAACAAGGCCCTCCTTTCCACTGAACTATGCATTACCAAGCAAGGGACACAAAAAATTGCAGCTCCTAGCCCTTGGAAATCTTAACATTCAGTTTCTTAGAAGTGCTTGTAAATGTCAATTTCAGGACTCTTATAGTCTCCATCTGTTTGTGACCGTTGAATATGGGAAAAAAAAAATCCTCCCACAACGGTCAGGCAGACGGCAGACGGGAATCTAAGCCGTCAGATCAGCGGCCGGGCGGACGGCGGACGGGAATCTAAGCCGTCGGATTAGCAGATGGGCGGACGGGAATCTGGGTCGTCGGATCAACAAACGGGCGGTCGGCGGACGGGAATCTAGGCCGTCGATTCAGCGGACGGACGGACGGGCCGACGTAAAACATGTCGGGCGGACAACCGTTTTTTACAATTTCGGTAAGATGTTTGAAGTGTACAGATAGGCGGACAAGTGGATTAGGCGAATAGAAATGTATGTGCAAATGAAAATGGGTGATTTGTAGGCACGGGATTATAGAAAATAACATAACAATAACATGAAATGATCTTGTACAAATGTACAATAGGTATGGTCTTCTGCAATAGGTACGCAAAAGAAACATATTTGACAAATAAATAAGGCAAAATTTATCATGATGAAAAAACAAATCCAAACATATTTGTATTACACAAATATTTATACATTAATTAAAAGCAACTCATGACATACCATGAGTGTTGTGCATTACTAATATTGAATCCTCATGAGATTCAAATAAGTACAAAACAAATTTCATTGGTTAACCCCCTAATACAAACACTATTTTGCATCATCGCTACCGTTTGCGGAAATATGAGAGGCACCCTCTTGTTTCTTAAGTCTTCGACTTGCTCTACAAGTTTGAGGACCACCCGACCCGGAGGTTGTGCCCCCTCTTGATCGGACTTCCATGTCCACGGCGATGAATTGTTGTTTGGTTTCTGGAGAGTAGTCATCTGCGTCTTCAATCTTCCGTTTATTTTTCCTCGTGTAGACAAATCTACTTCCTCTGCCTTTAACGCTCTCAAAGCCAAATAAATCTTTTCTATCATAGCATTTACCGCTTTGTCATCATCTCGAGGGGTCAACGAGATCGCTTGCCCTGTGCCATGTAGAAAAGTCCTCCACGTCGTTATAATGTCGGTGATCCTCTTATCAAATGCACTTGCCACCTCCACGAGTGCATGTTCTGTGCTTGATAGCCCATCTACATTAAAAGCAGCACGAACTTGCGCAGCTTCTTTCAATTTTGATAAGAATAGGGCCCTCCCTATTAAGCTGTGATTGTATACTCCGTACTACTTATTGAACTCTTGGGATGGTTGCACTTCTATGCAGACGCCATCTTCTCCTTTCCGCACTTCCTTTTCAAGAAACCGGAAGAACTTTTGATGTGAGATGCTCCAGTGTCCCCCTATGCTACGACAAAACAATTCTCAAGCCTCCAAGTCTTCAATACCTCTAGCCCGCAACTCCACCTCTCTATAGCGCGTCATCCAGTCAAAGTCATCCAATTCGTCATTGTAGTTCTCACAAACATCATGCATGAGTTTTTGCCCATTCCAAATTAGAGGTCGCCCCCAATTAATGTGATTTTGGAATAGAAATGGCTTTTGGTCAAGTGGAAGGGTCCATCGATTGTGTTCGTGGCTAGGGGGCATGCTCTTCTCGTGCCCAACCATTTCGTAAAACCTAGGGCTCAAAGGAGAACGACACTTGAGACAAACCGAACGAATAAAGGATGATTTCACCATACACGTGATATGGTAAGTGTGGCGACATTGGCCCATAATTAAGGCGCCCTCGGGACCAAAATGATTTAGACACAGGCTGCATTTACCCTCCAATAGTTCCGTATTTGAACTTTCACCATGCACTACTATCTTGTTTGCCTCTTTGATGTGCGCTGAATGCGTGTTGTAAGGGGCCCAACCTTCTTCTACTTCCAAGGTCCAATTGATGGACTTTGACGCAATCTTCTGTGCGTCATTCAATCGCTCAAACATTGCCGACATGTCCCCCCAATATGTGACGTCAATTGAACCCCTATGATGTACCTCAAACATCCTTCTAATAGATAGGAGGTTGGAGGAATTGGCATCGCATTGCTCCTTCGACTTCATGGCTAATTTGAGAAGCCCCTTCATTGCTCGGGTTACTACAGACGATTTGTCTTGTAGTTTTTGAACCCACGTCAACCAACGAGTGTCGGAACTGCTCTTTGGCAAGCATTTATCTAGCTCCACTACTTGCATCATTTTCCGATACTCTACCTCCAAATAGACGTTTTGTTGAGTTATCGACTCTAGTTCATGCTTCACCTCTTCAAACTCGCGGCCTTCTGTTTGCATGGACGCGTCTTGGAGTGTGGGAGGAGGATTATCCATGGCGGTTTCGGATATTACTTCCTTTTGGTTGATTTCTTCAACCGCTTCTATACGTACGGCTCCGCCAGTCTTTGGAAGAACCCATCCCTCATCATTGAAATTCTGTTCCTTAAGTTGTACAATTTTGTACTCCAATTTCTCAATAAATTCCCTCTGAGAAACTAGAGCGTCATATCGGCGATCCTGTGCATTTGCAAATCTTTCATAATTAGCGCACACTCCTTTGATTGAACCAAACAATTGCTTGTCTTCTTCTTTCAATTTCTCGTGCTCTACCTTCAAGGCCTTGTATTTCTCATTCTCTTCAACCAAGATGAGCAGCTTGCGATTATTTTTGACCCGCTCTTCCAATAATGGTTTCATAGACGTGACGAAATCCCAAAACGACAAGGCACCAGACACCAACTCGGGCCCGGATTTGGTGAATTCCTGAGCAACTTCCATAAGTTTGGAGGCAATGCTAGCTACAAATTTAGCTGTAACCCACAATCTTTTCGAGGTGACCACAAAATTGGGCCATTGATCACTGTATTTGGCAAAGGGATTACTCGGTCCAGCCTCGTTTGCAATTTCAGTCAAGCCCGCCTCGTTTGCGGGGTTACTAGGACCGGCCTCAATTGTCTCGATTACTTGGTTTGGTTGAAGAGAGATGTCTTGTTGATGTGCCCTAAACAAATAAGAAGCTTCCACCAAGCTTTCCAATTCACTCGCCATTGACAAATGACAAAGATCCTCCAATTGTGTCATATTTTGAGTTGACAAATGCGGATAACTCTTATCCAATGGGTTGTCATCAATGGACACATTTTGCGCCATGCCATCGAGTTGCTTTCCATTTTTTGGCAACATCTGCCCTTCAACTTTTGGGCTCGATACGGGGCCCAACATGGGGCTTGATACGGGGCCCAATACGGGGCTCGATACAGGGCTCAATACGGGGCTCGGTGTGGTTGGCAAGTCTTGATTGCAAGGTACTTGTGTCATAAAATTTGTAGCATCGCTCGCTATGATATTGTCAATTGGTGCAATGGCCCTTGCCATTTGTTCGGGATGAACCTCTTCCCGACGTTTTTGTGGTGCAGACTGGGCCACCGGTTCTTAAAAAATGGGCCACATGCTTGGAGCACCACTTTGTTCACCCACGGATGTAAAATTGCGTGTGCATATCCAATCCGCCCGAGGAGTTAAAAACACCTCTCCGTCAACACCTTCCACCGTGGCATTTGACATTGTAGTTGAAGTCTTCATAGAATCCAAATGTACTCCAATATTTCTCCCCTCCATGATCTCTTTTTTAACTTGCATTAAACCATATTTTTGTCGCTTCTGTGATTTTGGTGCCTCACTTGGACTTGCTTTTGGATCATACAAATCCGGAATATCTTTTTGCCCTACTGTAAGCAAAAGCGAAGCCCCAGTTGTTGTTGGATATGTGCTCCAGTCCACCTTCCGAGTCAATATGAGCTCAGCATATACCATAGAGGCCACGTTGTAGTTTATAAGACCCTTATTCATTGATTTGTCCCTGAAGAGGGCCCGCCAAACCTCAAGTGATCGATGGACAAAATGTCCATCCTTGCAATTCGATGGCTTGCAACAGAAACCTCGTGTGTGAATAATGTGGACCTCACGAGGCCACAACTTGTCGATGTGATACATTTTCACATATTTTTTTGCACTTTTTGGAGGTCCAATAATTTTCTTCCTCCTTCTCCCATTCGCTCTCCGCCTTGATATTTGGATCATCTAAAATGTCCCAATGAAGCTTGTGGGCAGCCCCCTTTGATTTTGTCTTCCCGCTCTTGCCACCTCTTGAAGTCATCGCTACAGTACCCTTGCTTGTACCTTCCGTTGTCATGACTGACGACAAGTGATATAAAAATAATTGACCTCACTTTCCACCCATATAGGAGCAACTAGCACAATGAAGCAACAGTTGTAACTTTCGACACGGGTTCCACCTCTAAAATGGAGAGAAGAAGTGAGGAAGAATGGAAGGGCCGTCCGCCTTTATACCCGTCCGCAACCAAACCTAGAGTAGGTCCGGTGGCGGACGCCCTCCCAAACCTCCCAAAGCGAACTTGGTCGTCCGATTGATCGGATGGTCTGACCGTGCGCTGGATCGAGCGACCGGACCACCCGATCGAATGGACGGTCTGACCGTCCGCTTGATTGGACAGCCGGATCGTCCGATCGATCGGACAATCTAACCGTCCACTTGATCGGACGGTCGGATTGTCCGAGTCGAACCGAAGGTCGACCGATCGCCGTCCGCACCGTCCGCCTGTCTGAAAAAACACCCGTCCGCACATTCCGCCTGTCCGGTGGTTGTTGTCCGTCGGACGGTGGCCACTACGTCCGCTGCATCCGCAACAGCGTCCGGACGTCCGGACGTCCGGTTTTTGGACGTGATTTGCCCCCGGACGTTCCAATTTGTCAACCCTGGTGACAGTGTTAGCCTCAATGTGGATTCCACCACTTTAAAATTATTGTGCACCAGCTAATGAGAACCTTGTTTGAACACGAGGTTGGCAAAAGTTCAATTTGTTAGGCCGATGTGAATCTCCTTCAGAGCCGATGGGGACATCCAACTTCCTCTTTGTGCTTCCAAAAGTTTCTTCTCCTTTTAAATGAGGTACACGAGTTCCAACATCTTCACCTCCAAATAAAGTATTCAATGCTTCTGCAATCTTTTTGGGATCTCCACTTTGTCTTGCGGCTCTCAATTTCAACTCCCCTTTTGACAGACCAGATCTACAAGCACGGCCTTTCAAGTAGGCTCTATAGTTTGTCATTTGCATCCATGCACAAATACTGTCGTCTACTATGGCATCAAACAAATTGTCTTTTTGATTTTTGAACATTTGGAGCCAATTATTGTGAATTGTTTCCGACAAATTGCACAATGTCATGTTGGCTATCTTCTCCAAACTCAAATCCTAGGAGACCAACAACAACAATGTTTCACAATTAGAATTTGACCTTCAAGGACTAATCCTTACAAGTTACTATAAACTATAGTGTCCTTCAAAATCTCAAGTTGCTCTAGGGTTAGGTCAATAAAATTTAAAAGAAAATGGTATTTGACCTATTACACATTTATGTTCATCACATACAATATTGCAACAAAAATTCATATTTACATACCATTTGCATGAAGCCGCCCCATTGCCTATAACAGAAGTGTCAAAAGGCCAACCAATGGTCTAAATGATGAAGTGCATCTTCAGTTGCAGCATTGGATGATAAGCACCATGCTTGAATACCAAAGTAACGTGTCTCCGCTTTCTGTATAGTTTTAGAGTCCTTGCAGTTGAGCAGAAAGGAGGCCAAGGGAGGGCCTCCAGTTACCTTGGAGTTCCCCAGCCTGAGAGCTTTGCTCCCATTGCTAAAGTCCATGCCACGTAGACTGCTGACGTGGCAGGGACACTACCACATCACCCGCCACGTCAGCATATTATTAAAAAAAAAACTTTAAAAAACTTTCCAAAAATAGTAAATTTAAAAATAAAAAATAAATTAAAAAAAACTTTTTTTTTTTTTTTTTTTTCAAAAAATGTTCCCAACATGGGGATCAGCCCTGAAACGGCCCTCTTTTGGGCTGAAATTTTTTCTAATGTATTGTTTACTTAGTCTACTGTGTTGATGTTGCATGTCTTCTTTGATGTGCTTTTGTGTGTGTTTTTGCAAGGAAGTAGTCCAATACAGCAAACACGTTCTTTCACGATTCTCCATTTCTTCCTGAAATGATCCGCTACCGTAGACCAATCAAATTACCTTCTAATTGGCCATAGCACTATTCGCTATAAACCCTTTGAAATTGGGATGCTCCACTCCATATTTGGCCATGACAACATTTAAGGACTTCCAAAATTGCACTTGAATCTCTATGTCTTCTAATTGCATATTGCATGTTGAAATAGTCATAACCTTTTTGTATGTGGAATCATACACGTGGCACGCCATGGTCATCTACTCCTTCACACGCTTCACATAGTCAAACATCATCCACGCATTAGCCAGATCTCCACCAAGTTACATGTGCCTCACCAAATTGACACCACTACCCGGTCCTTTAGTGAGCATCTTGAATAAGTAAACCTTCTCCTTCCCTTGGCCAGGGAAGACGTTGTCATATATGTATTAAAATTTTGAATCTTTTTTCATGGTCATGATGTTGTCAGTAACCCCCCCTTGATTGCTTAAGCGAAACGATGATATCACGTTTCGTATATTCAGACTGCTTAAATACTGAAAGCGATCCATGGCCTCTTCTATAAATTTGTGTATACATACCTTTGGCAATTGGGTGCACGTGATTTCCAAAATGAATAGCGGCTCTAGTCATCTTTGGATCATTGCCATTGCAGTAGTATATCCTAATATAGCAAACAATTAAACATATAGGAGATGTTTTATAGACCTTGCATACTACAGTAGAATCTTTGGAGGGCTACCTCCTACTACAAATAGAAAGGTGGTGCAACCAAACCATTTTGTTTTGTTAGATTTACCACCTCTCTTCAAGATATTGCAATTTGGATTTGCACAAGCAAGATGACTGACGCACTTTGACTTACAAAACTTTAGATGGTCAGAGTTGTAGATGTTTGTTGTCACCAACTTACACCAAAGGTGGCCATCATATCACTTATCTATTTCCTTGAGGTTTTCTAGCCGCCAATGACAAAGCAGATAAGCGACAAGGAGGCAACCCAAAGAGATGACATTCTCGTCAAAAATTGGGGGAAGGAATTGTACTCGGTAGTACTTCACTACACTGAGATCCATTGTTGACAACTCGTTTCGACAATATTGCACACTAGCTAGTCGCCTCAAACAATCCATTATGCTAACTCGATCAATTGGAGTTGGGTGTAAAGGAGGATGGGAGAACGTAGACTAAGCTAGGCTATCGGAAGGAGGACCCACTACGGAACTATCAATTTTCTTCTTGATCAATGTCGTTTGAACAAAGGATGGTTTACAATGTACTGTCAATTCAAGAGATTCTCCTTCAGTTTCGCTAGATAGTTCTATAATAGGAACTAACTTTTCAACCTTCATTGCTTGGAGTAGTGCACTCCTAGAAATGATTGGAAAAACTTCTCTCGAAGGACTTGGTAAAACTCTTGGTGCCATATAAAGCATGTCAACTGTAGATGTTTCAAATTGACGGCTTAGTATTTCTGTGGATGCAGCTAAGATAGAGAAAGGAAGACCGTACACTCTATAGTTTCCGTAAAGAAGGTACTAGCAATGTCCTTCTTCTTCAATGGAGTTGACCATTGGAATAGACTCCTATAATTCTCTTGATTCTGACTTTCTCTCTCTTTGACATAGATTGACAACTCTAAAAACCTAAATCTTACGTAATGGAGGTAAATCCAAACTATAGCTTTTCTTCCATCTTCTACCAAAAATACAAGAGGAATCTCATTACTATCTACTCATATGGATGCCATGATTGAAACACACACGCAATTGCTACAACATACAAAATAGATTGATGATTGTGAAGAAAGAGAAAGAACTCATTGTGATAGTAGATTATTAGGAATGCAAGATTTGTATCTCATATACAAAAACATTTTGTAATTCAGCAATTAGTAAAGTAGATTTTAGAAATGCAGTCACGCCGCCTCTTATTTATAAAGCACCGTATTTTAGAAATCATTTTATAAAGAAGGGCGGCTATGTCAGTACTTTTGACAATTTTCAAACATGAAATAATATTAGTGCGTGATCCATAAAGACTATCTACACATACAAGTTCTAATAGGGCCAATTGTCAAAACTCATTACACCCTTGCAAATGGCATTGTCACTTTGTTAGTGCTGAAAACGACGTCTATAAGCTCTCAATTTTGGAGGATTTTATTTTGGAATGGACGGCTCATTAAGAGCGGCTAGTAATTGGGCTTCACAAAGACATCTTCTTAGCATATATAGGGAGGCACACACTTGTTTGTAATGTCTCTTGAACTCTATGCATGTGGTGGTTTTCAATTAAATTAGACAGAGTTTTTCACATTGTTTTCCAATATTTCATGCACATAGAACTCCTAGGCCATCATAATGTTATTGCTAAGCCATTTAAAAAGAAGAAGAAGCTTAGAGTTTTTCTTTTCTCTTCTTTGAAGGCACTTAGGAGATCTAGAATGAGAGGGAAGAAGGTAGTGACCAAGGAAAAGTAGTTCACAATAGAAGGCATCCAAAAGGTTCTTAGCTTTGATGAAGCTTGTGTCGGTGTCAAGGAAGTTGTTCTACAAAAGAATTTTAAAGCCTCAGAGGAACTGTCACTAGAAAACATTAGCGCACAACATTGAGCTTCTGCAAAGAACAATTATAAAGTAAAAATATCTTTGAACACCCTTTGTATCATTTTTTTG
This sequence comes from Antitrichia curtipendula, assembly GCA_951230915.1. Classification (NCBI taxonomy): domain Eukaryota; kingdom Viridiplantae; phylum Streptophyta; class Bryopsida; order Hypnales; family Leucodontaceae; genus Antitrichia; species Antitrichia curtipendula. Next base: position 18,457,368 of record OX579637.1, on the reverse strand, counting down.
TGTAGCAATTTAAAATTCACTAGAACAACATTCAATAGCATATCTTAGCATTGCCTTTGCGTAGAATAGATGATGTGCAATACTCCACACTTACGGGTACTTCATCAGTAGCAAATAAGAGAATTAAAGGATGGAGGGAATTGGAAATGGGCATGATGACTATTAAGTGTAGAATGTTGTACACCATGTAGTGCAAGGTAGTCTTCTCTAAAAGTGTCTATGTTCTAAATGTGTCCCCTATCTAGGAATACTTAACATGTTCCTTCAAATATCTGTTACTGTCATTAATGAATTCAATAGGCTTAAACGGTTGTCTTAAGAGCAGACTACTTTATAAACAAAGGCAATTCTAGTAAATGTTATAGAATACCATACAGTGCAGTAATTATAAATTTTAGAGCCTTTCGAGCCGACTGTAGGATTAGTTTTCCAACCTCCATGATAAGAGGGCGGTAGTGGATTAGATTGTTGTTTTGCACTTGGGCTAATCAGGCCCTCTAGGCATTGGTGGTCCTATTATGGGCGCTCGATGATGAGAAGTGGGGTGGGGTGTAATTTTATTTTGTTATTTTTGATCAGGGCACATTTGGCTAGTTGTCTTGTACTTTTATTTGGCAATGAAATTTTGTTTCATTTGTTTTATATAAAAAAATAAGAATTTAAAATGATTAGAAATTAGAATAATTAAAAATTAAAATGATTAGAAATTAGAATGATTGGAAATTAGAATCATTTAAAAATAGAATCATTTAATGTTAGAAATATTAGAAATTAAAATAATTAAAAACTAGAATGATTAGAAATTAAAAATATTAAAAATTAAAAATTATATTATCTTATATTCTTAATTTTAGATGTTGATATAGAGGAATGGATACATGAAATTTGAATTACAATGTCTTATTATAGTGAAACAATTTCAAAAAAGAATGTTGTATGAAAGTAGAAGAAATAAAAACAATTAAAGTATTAAAATTAGGTTATTCCTTACTAATTTCTTGGTAGTTGAAACAATTTAATGTAATATTAATTATTATAATCTAATAAGAATGCACTATTTTGAATATTTTTTTGTTATTAGGTCTATATAATCTCTTTAATGTAGATATTTTTTGAACATGACTTTTGAAATATGTATAGATTTCAAACCCTGCATATTTAAGTCAAGGACTAATAGACATTCTAAAGGATTATCAACATATAGATGAAATATCCCATTTGAATATAAAAGAAAATATCTAAGCATGTAATTGCCAACTCTGATGACTTCTTCAATACATTTAATGTAGATCAGGCAACCAAATTGTTAAGGCAACCTAATTTCACTACATGGGATTTATAATTTAAATTAAATTGTTTTGTTTATTTGTTTGATACACTCGAAAGGTCTTTGCACAAAGGGGTGCATGAACTTTGTTTCATGGTGCTTGGATATGTACTGCAAAAGTTATTGAATTTCTAAGTTTTTATGTATCTGAAAAATTTAATTTCATTATCTTTTATTTTGAAAAATCCACAACTTTTGCATTACATGTCCAAATGCCACGAAAAAAAGTCTATGTACTCTTTCATGCACGATGCATTTTATTTATGCTAGGATACAACAATAATAGAAAGACATTGTACTAATTTTTTCTTAAATTTATAAATTAGAAAATTAGAAATTTATTTTAATTTTAATTTTGGGTATAGCAACGGTTCAAGGTACACTAGTATGGGATTTATAATATTTCAAGATTGTCTAAATACTAGACCAAGTGTTAGATTTCCGAACAAGCACTTGCCAAGATACACTCACATAGCTATAAATGAAAGAAAATTGACGTTTCAATTTACTGCCCATTGGTTTGGCCACAATACTTGAGGCTCAACATGAGGCTGGTGGATCCGAACTTTGGAGAGGCATTCAAACAAAGCACCGCGTCACATTGAGTGAAACAAATAGTTCCAGATAATTTGAAAAGTTTTCGCCATGCTCGATTATGTGGCTGCCTTACCAAGCAAGCTTCTTCTCTCTTTAGCATTCACTACGCATTCTTCTTCTTCTTTCTGGAATCCAACATCTTGTTACTCCATCGCCTGCTTGATTGAAGTGAGGCACCTTTTGGTCATAGATCAAACAATTTGATTCAACTTCATAGACATAGTATCGATCCACCACAACTACAATCTTTGGTTAATCATCATGATCAATGTTGGAATGCTTGCTGTAAGATACAATAGACAAGAGGCGGTCAACTAGGAGTGCAAACAAAAAGCATAAAGGAAAAGCGTCGCAAACAAGCAAGAGCATGCACAATAGAAAGGAGAAGCAGTCTCTTGATCCAATATGTCTACATTCACATTTTCCAGATTCTTTGAGATTTGGGATCTCACCACAAGCTTGTGGTAACACAACTTGATCACAAGGTAGTTTGGATCGGTACTTATGTCGATGCTTGTGTCAAAATTGATCAGTACTTGGGTAGCTTGGATCGCTACATGTGGTCGGTAGTACAAGGTGACGGCAATGGATCAAAAATGAATTGCCCATTCCAATCGGATATATTTGAAATTTTGAACCAAATTGATTCATGTAGATCGGATTTGAACTTGTGTAATTGAAATGGATGAAATTTGAATTGGTTTGATTAAATTGAATTGGAATTGAACTAATCCAATTGAAATGATTGAATTGGAACCGGTTTGATTAAATTGAATTGGATTTGAACTAGTTCAATTAAGCTAAATTAGATTTGTATTGGTTTGATTAAAGTGGATTGTATTTGAACTAGACTTGCATTGGATTGTTCAATTTCAACTAGATTGACAAACATAAACTACAATGGCTACTTGATTGGAACTTAATAGGCATTTGATTGGAACAAAATCACACGCTTTGATCTGTAGTATGTATTGATTTCAATATCATTTGTTAGACTTATCATACTTGTCCAATTGCCATTCAATCAATTGCGGTGACAAAGTTACTTTCAGTTTAGTTTTAGATAATTATTCTTGATTAAGAAGTGATGGTGATCTTAGGTGGAGGTTTAAGATGCAACTTCACCAAAGCACTCCAACTAATTCAATGGGTTGTTTAGTTTTACATTATTAATTCTAAAATTTTCTTATATTGTCATTCATGTTAAGTCATTGCAGTAGCGCAAGTTAGTTCGAGGGACCTCATATTTTAATACCATCCTCTAAGTTATTTCATTATAATCCTTTACCTAAAGACTACATATTTCTTGAATTTTTTTTGAAAGATCTGCTATAAATAGAGAACATTCATCTAGATAATCATAAGATACCGTTTGATGCATAGTAGTTTTGTTTGGTGGTCACAAAGAATTTAGAAAAATGATCAAACTGCACCAATTTGTTAATACCTCCTTTGCTTAGAGGATGAGTAACTCATAATCTGATGTATGAAAAATAATATCATTTTTAGTTCTAAATTCTATAATCCACAAATTTTATATAATTGATTTTCATGAAATTGTATTTAGATTAGCGATGGAGAATTCTAAATTCAGAAGATTTTCAAAATTTTGCTAAATGGTTGTCAAATGTCCTCATTCCCCATTAGTATTTGGTCAATTGAATTCAATAGCTCAGCAAAATTTGGAGAGCTTGCGTGACCGCAAGGGGATAGTTACCAATCTTCTGGGAGTTTTCTTTATTTTTTTGGGTCTAAAGAGTGCTCATCACGCAAAAGGTCTATGATTTGAATTCCATGAACATACATTTTAAGGTCTTGCATTTTTGCAATGGCGCAATGGGGTAGAAATAAAGGTTCAATTTTATGTATAATATATAGGTCATTGACAAATGACCTCATTTCCTTTTTTTTGGATCAACTGAATTCCATGGAAGCCATTTTGTGATCTTGCGTTACAGTAAGAAGATTAAATACCATTATAATTTTTATTTACTTGGATTTTATTAGTCCTAAAGTGTATTCATCATCTAAAATGTCCATGGTTTTTATTCTAAGATTACTTATTATAAGGGCTTGCGGTTCCGCAAGGGGGTAGAGAGAAATGCTTAGATTTTTGTACAACATAAAGGTAGCTGGCAAATGTACTCATTCTCTATTTTTTTTTAATCAACTGAATTCCATGGTAGTCATTTTTGTAATCTTGCATTACCGCAAGAAGATTAGGTACTATTTTATTTTAGGATTTTCTTAGTCCTCATATATGTTCATCATTCAAAATGTCCATGGCTTTTATACAAAGATTACTTATAATAAGGGCTTGCGGTCCCGCAAAGGGATAGAGAGAAATGTTTAAATTTTTGGTATAACATAAATGTAGTTGTCAAATGTCCTTGTTCCCTATTCTTTTAATCAATTGAATTCTATGGAAGCCATTTTTGTCATCTTGGATTACCTCAAAGGCGTAGTGGTCCTAAAACAATGTTTTGGGAAATATTTAAATCTTCCTTTGAAATAATCATATTTGGAACACTTTTTCTAGTCATTGAAAATTCATGGCCCTATATAGCTCTCATTTGTTTTAGAATATCTCTGATTTTGATTCAATTAACATTGATTTATAATGGTTGCAATCTTGCAATAGGATCCTCTTACTTCTATATAATTATTTCTTTTCCTCAATGATTGCCCTAAAAGAGTTTTTCTATTTTTTCCTTCAGGGGATTTGAATTCTTTAAGCCATTTGGGGTGGTCTAGCATTCCGTCAAATGGGCTAGGTGGATCAATTTGATATAGATTTTGAAAGCAATTGTAGTCCTTAGAAATGGTTGTTTTAAATTAAAGAGCATGGCCCTTGCGGTGCCGCAATGTCTTCTTCCAAAGTTTGCTAAATGATTATCATTCCATATATTGCTCTAAGTGATTAGATATCCTTAATTGTATGTTTGTATTTCAAATTCCATCATGTGAACTAGCTCATGGTGAGGAGCATGAAACCGTTGATATGACCATGGTAAGAGCAAAGTATTATTTTACTTTCGTCAATTTTAAATTTTAATGTGCACAAACTCATTCAAATGTGTTCCATTTAGAAAATTTCATAATGAGTTTTAATATAATTTGGAGAACTTTTGTGTGTAGGACAATGACAAAATTCAAAGACCTCCAATCAGAGGTCATAGGGTGACCTCCAAATTATAATATACATACTTGTTAGAGCTTTTAAAAAATTCTAGGAAATAATCTAAGTTTTTAAATTCAAAAATCTTCATAATATTTGTTGTGGTCCAGCAAGAGATTTGGAAACAATTTTGTTTCTTGTAAAGAACATGATCTTCACTAATAAAAATTAACTCTCAGTAATTTATATTTATTTTTACTTGTCATTTGAGTAGCACCATAAAGTACTTGCAGCTCTGCAAGAAGATTGGAGAGTAATGTTTTTATTATTATGGAATTACGTTTATGGAAAAAATTGCAAATGCTTCTCAATACCAAATGAAATTGATGTTCACTAAACTTCCTTGCGTTTCCGCCATGACTTCAATATTTAATTTAATAGATCTTTTGTACCGAGGATGATAATTGTTTTTTATCGTTAACAAGATTTATTTTAGTCATTTTTTTCCTTGAGAGGATTACTTAATTACTTTACCTACCACAAGAGTATCAACTCTACATTTATTTGAACCGTTGGAATGGAGTTTTCTTTTATTCACTGTTAAAATTTACTATTGCTCTTACATTTGAAGTTTTTCTAAGAATGTGTACATATATTTATTTCAGAGTGAATTGTTTACACCAAATCAAGCCAAGGAACATGAGACTGTCACTAACTCTATGGTGACACCAAGAACCGTAGTACTCTAATTAGATTTGGATGCTTTTAAGTTTGTGGAAGTGCATTTGTTAAAGACTTGCTTATTTTAATATAATATTCTAAAATATGTCTTTGCAGGACTTGACCGTTGTTGAGTCCAAATACTGTGATTATATGAAGAGTGGCAAGGACCTTGGACCGGAGCCAATATGTCTTGACAAAATCCTAGATCCTCTTGATAGACTTTGAAATTTCTTAGAATCAGGAACTAACAAGGGCAGAGTGGTTTGGGTTCAAAGAAAACCCGTTTTCTCGTCTAGTACTGACAAAGAACATTCTAATGATGAAGATCCTTCTATGACACATTGTTTTTTGAACAATTGTTATTTTACTATGTACACCTAATTTGTGTAAACAATTTTAGTTGCATATATTATGACCTTTATATTATATAAAGTGCAAGATTTTCTTCAAAGTAATTGACATTTTTTGACTTGATTTTGAATGTATATAGTTTCAAAATTTTCAATAATATACTCTTCATGAGTTGATAATAGAAGTATAGTAACAAATATGTAACTCATATCCACATGAAGTTTTCTAATCTCATTTTTTACTTGAATGCATATTCTTGGCCGCTATCCTAATTACATTATGAATGTATTGACTTCAGGATTTTAGTACGCCTATATAGACTCAAAAGACTACTTTCCAAGCCTCAACACAAAATTCTCAAGATACTAAACAGCCAAAAATCCATATCCGTCATAGCGATGATGAAGAGGATAGCAAAGATGGTGAGGAGGCAATAGAACAGGAAGATGTTGCCAAAGATGATCTTCAAAAGAAATAAAAGGTCGATTCAATTGCAACCATCAATAGTACAAGGCTAAAACCTATTTCTTTGTCTCAAATTAGCATTTTTCTATGCCTCTTGACTCCAATGCCTACAGTGAGGCCTACTTTGACATGTGACCTCACCAAATTGGAGCAAGAGTTTGTCCATGGATACCGTGACCGATCCTGTGTCTTTTATGTATCCACAACAAATGAAAGAGGTGACATGGAAATTATGACGCTAGAAGATTGGGATTCTTTGAGCTCATTGTGGAAAGAAGAGGTTTTGAAGTTTGATATTTTTGTTGATTGTACACCAGAGCTGAGGAAACTGATGAATTTGAGGTTCTTCATATATGACAATAATCACCGACACATAGCTTGGATGTCTCACATCACAAGACTCCACAACAAAGAATCAACTTGGCATATCAATGTGCATTGTATTGTGCTTGAGACCAAAAGACAGATGGGAGAGGTCATGCAAGCGATGTATGACATCAACAAATAAGTTTGTAATTTTTTTAATGTTTTATTTTATTAAAATATTATATTTTTAAATGCATTATACTTTGATATTTTCAATAATGTGTTTTGCATTTTTTTACAGGCACATTGAAGATTCTCATGTGAAAACTAAACTAGTAAATGTATTGTACCAAGTTCAGAAGTATGGAGTGATGCTGATAACTGAGTTCAAAAATATAATTGACGATGTTGACTATATGAAATGCCAGGAAAATACCCAAAAACATGGTATTTGATGACCCAAGAGGTTTTCACATCATTCATCTTCAAGGTATATTTCTAAATGTGTATCTCAATTTTCTGATTCATATTCTTTTATATTTAGTTTACTTTTTTTGTTTTTTAAATTTGTCAGTGATGAACTTGTGCAGCATGAAATTGCTGTAGTGGCAGATGCAACTGTGAAAGTGTACTATGAATGTATGGAAAAAGAGATCGATGAAGCTGGAGCAATGGCGGCCATGAGAAAGGGGGCAAAGTGACTCTTGATGATTCTATATCATTAATGATCTCAAGCTTTTATTTTTAATTTTTTTTAATTTATGAGATTGTGAGGTTTAAATTAATGATATGGTGTATTGCAGATTGAGAGGCTCTGGAGTTTAAATATTGAGCCAGAAATGACTCTTGATAAACTTTAGCTCATCTCCAATTCCATTGCAGAAGCTATGTACAAAGTGTGGTGGTTGAAGTGGTGGAACTTGTCCACCCATTCCTGTGAGGCGAAGAAGTTCAAGTCGAAGCCAATGAACGACGACAAACTGATTGCTTTTCTTTACAAGGCTATGTAGTGAGCAGGAGTGAGTTTTAAACTTACTCCAATTTCTTCTTTGCTTTCTATTTGACATTCATTGCTTATTTTGTTTGGTTTTTTTATTAATTTCTATAATTGTATATGATATTGCAGTTTGAAGAGAGCGTTGTTGAGATTGTTGAAATAATTATCTGCAGAGATACTCTGAAAGTAGATATGCAAAGTCCTCTTGAGCTTGAGACCACAACAGACTATGTGGAAGGATGGCGAATGAAAATTTGGGACCAGACGTTCCATAATTCTTATTAGCAAGGGTCATTCTAAGAAAAGAGATACTTTTAGAAAATTTACGGATGTTGACATTGTGATAAAACATGTTGTATTCAGGTAAAATTTATGATTGTTTATTTTCTTCAAATATATTGCATAGAATATATATTTCATTTGATTGTGATATCTAATATCAATGTACATTTTTTTCATTAGATACTTTAAGCTCAAATTGTACAACAAGAAGGCCATCTCCAAACACGACTTACCTCCTTTTTTGAGTTTGTGGGTTGATCGAGGATTTTCTAACTGTATGTTCACATTGTCTCAATTGAAGACATAGACAAGTACACATCTTAACGACTACGGATGGTATCTAGAATGTAAACCAACATTTACAGCAATAGTAGAGATTGCACTCAAGCAAAGTCTTCAGGCAATGGGGACTACTGATGTTGGGTTGGAGGAGTATGCGGACTTGGAGGAATCTATAAAGCAAAAAGCCATTCAAAGGCGCCAATGGTGCCTTCATTGTCATTCACCCCAATAGCACGATGGCAAAGGCGTCAATTGTTCAACATTTTGAGGCATACTCTTTTCAGAAGAGCAATATTGGTGTGGTACAAATCAACTTCATATCACAAACCCCTCTAACTTAAAGAAATTGGTAAGGTTATTTTTTTTTAATTCCATGTTGAATTTATAAGAGTTGATGTTCCCTTCAGTATTTCCAATTTCAACTTTGTATTTTCTTTGCAGACTTTGCGATTTGGGATTACTTTATTGGTTAGGAATCTTGCAGAGAGTCCGACTTCAAAATTAGACTTCCAAGAAATCCCTGACCTCAAGCTCCGTGATTAGATGATGTTTTGCAGAACTTTATGTTTGATAAAGACTTGGCTATGAACATCAACTGTCCATGGCATGGTCCGTGTGAAAAGAGCCGCGTATTCATGAATATGTTGATTGAATCTTATACGTTGCCAAGCGACGTTGTTTTAGATTTCACTGCACACATAGGTTCTCTTTCCTTTTTTATGTAATTTCTTTATTGTAAAAAGGTTAACATGTGGAACTTTAATGTACAAAGAGTCAACTTTGTACACTTTGAAATAAATTGTTTTGATGCAGGTGCCTCAATCCACGTATGTTGCTCTTTCGGTCGCCATGTCATTGCTATTGAAGAAGATGAGGGCATTTTTAAGGCCATTTTGGCACCATTGATACGTCCATTGTCATCTGTTATAGTGACTTCAGTACCAATGGTCTAGGAATTGGTGGATTTAGGCGAAGATCCTATGGTTGTGGAACCAATCAAGAAGAAATCACGATTCAGTACGTAAGTCAACTTTAGTTTTTTTATTTGATTAAATTTGAATTTTTATTGAAGGTTGTCTAAGATGATTTTGTTTTTTTTGTTATAGATCTGTGAAGCGCAACTCCCAATCAAACTTGCCATTTTTTGGTAGACTCGACTTTTTTTTGAGTCCGGAGAAGTCATTCAACTTGCCAATTTATGCTGAGGATTTGGCTTGGGCATTTGAAGTTCACAGGAGCACATCTAATTTACCGCATCATCAACATATACACCCTTGTATTTTGGATTATATTGATGCTGAGGCAGTTTCTTTAGATGGGGAGTTAGTATTGAGCTCTTTGTGTGATACCTAACTTAGAGATGTTTAGATTGATTTGGACTGAATTGGATTTGTAATCTCCAAAAAAGGCTTATATACCTTATGACAATCCATTAGTGATTTGCATTGCTTTTGATTTGATTTGATTTTCTATATAACATTCTTTTCCAAAATTTTTATGGAGATTAATCTTTTTCCTTTTTTATCTAATTTTTTGTAATGTTTGTTATAAACTTAATCAACTTAAATTCATTTATTTTCTTACATGTAAGTAATAACATTACTTGTTTAAAATCTTCTACAGTGAAAAAATCTCCTAAACTGCAAAATTCTTTGTGTTAAACCTTCGTCTAATATCCACGGTTATAGATCCACTATAATAGGTCATAGGAAAAATATGTCAGGCTCATAGGCTTACAAGCTCATGGGCTCATGCTCACAAGCTCACATTCTAGCAGCCCTGATTTACATATGACATGTAATGGACTTTGAATAATTATAAAAGTATCATATTTAAATAGTTGAAGTTTTATTAATGCAGTGATCCTTAATTGAAGCAAGGTGACGCCTTTAAATGTAATATGAAAAGCAAGTTATATATTTAAGGGACTTCTTCACATAAAATAAAAAAAGCTTAGAACACATCATTTTAAAGGTCAATTGTGACCCTAGACAATTAGAATGCCTAGGATCACAAGTATTTAGGATTTTGGAGTTAGGATTTGGAGTTAAGATTTTGACAAGACTATGGACATTGCAGTGAATATTGAATTACTCATTGCCAACTCACATCCAACATTTAATAAAACATCAGTTGGAAAAGTAGGAAGATATGCCTACAGTTATTTCTATTTGTCTTCCTTGCTAGGTTAGGCACAACTTTTAGTCTAAGCAACCGTGTGTCCAAGATATGATGAATACTTCTTTTTTTTTAGAGTCCTAGGTGACCTTGAATCTAGGGCGACCTTGGCTCTAGGACAACATTGAATCTAAACAACCGCGAGTGCAAGAAGTGATGAACCCTTGTCCTCTTTCCCGGTATTCCCTGTGTTATGGGCAAACTCGGGTCTGAGGCGACCTCGACTCTAAGGCAATATTGGATCTAGGCAATCGCAAGTGCAAGAAGTGATGAAACCTTCTTTTCTTTTCAAATATTCCTTATGCCATGGACAAACTTCGGTCTAAGACAACCTCAGCTCTAGGGCAAAATCAGGTCTAGGCAACTACAAGTGCAAAGAGTGATGAACCCTTCTCTTCTTCTTCAATTTTCCTTGTGTCTTAGGTATCCTCAGCTTTGGGGCGACATTGAGTCTAGGCACCCGCAGTTGCAAGAAGTAATGAACCCTTCTCCTCTTTTCCAATTTTTTTTTGTATCCTAGGCAACCTTAGCACTGGCAACCGCGGAGCACTATGTGACCAACCATCCTTTTAATTTCCCAATTTTTGCGTGTCTTTAGTGAACCTGAATCTGAGGCAACCATAAAGTAATTCAACTAACAAAGAGTCCGTAATAAATTTGCAAGCCAATATGAATAATGCAGTAGTGGCCACCCTCAATGGGCAGGGGAGTCTTTTTTATACTTTCAAAAGATACCATAAACGTTTAGATTTTGAAAACTCATTTGGGTTCTCTGAGGTCTAGGGTTCAAGTCTATGTGACTTCATTTGGTTTAGTTGTAGTAGCCAATCATATAAAAAATAAATAATGGGAATCTAATTCTTAATTGTATATAACATGATTTGAATGCTAAGTATATATGAAATACCAAAAAATTGATGCTCAGCTCCAAATGTTTACTCCCTATAAATGTTTGTATGTCTATTTTCCTAAATACTAATCGTTCCACAAGGTGCAGTTTTGCTTTCTAACATGCTTAGGAAAAATTATATATGTTATATGACTTATTCATATTATTCAATTTTTTTATTATATCTAAACAAAATAATTTTCATATTCATTTTTCTTTAACCCCTAAAGGACCATAATTATGTTTTGACCATAAATGCTCCAAAATTGCCATTTTTAGTAGAAGCACCAAATTCTAGAAAGAAAAGTGTTTTTAGAATCATGTCACCATAGGATCCTGCAATACGCTATTTTAAAAGAGGAGGTTAAAAAATTCAGAAATTTCCACTATGTATAGTGCAAAAAATTAGCTTTGGAAGTGACAAACCCCCTTTTTGAATTCGTGCAAAAAATCCGGGTAGCTACACTTCACAAGATCACATTTATATGAAAAAATGTCCAAAATATTGGTGCTTCTTTGAATTCATCCTTCAAGGCAAGTTGGTTACATGCTTGAAATGTTTTAGACCATTTTGGAATCATACAACATATGAAAAAATGAGTAAGTAGAAAGAAGTAGAAAATGATTTTAAAATACAAAATTGTTAAGAACTTAGCTGTGGAACTGAAAAATGTCAATCCCAATGGTTGCAATGTTGTAATAAACAATTTTAAATTTTAAATTTTTAAAATAAAGAAATGATTTTGTTTGATCTACCTGGACTACCTATCCAAATAATAAAAAAGCATATTAGGCCATAACTTTTGAATCAAAATTCAAAATTTCATGAAACTTAGTGCATATAAAAGATATTCCTTGTCTCCAACCTCTATTAAATTTTCTTGAAGGCACAAAGCAAATTTGGCATGGGCTCTAGTTTATGTGACAAGTCTTGTTCATAATGTAGGGGTTCTAGACAATGATTTGTCGCTCATGAACACATTGCTCCATTATTTTGAATATTTGACCGTGACTATTAACATTAAGATTTGTGATTGGAAAATTTCTAGTTGTATTTAAGAAGAAGCTCTCTCGCATTATGCATATCAAATTGTAGCAGAGAGGGATCTCATGTTGGTAGGCAATTGGTAGGTGGCTTTAGAGTTGTTCTATATATTTGGGCCACTAGGTTCAAAAACAAGCCTCAACAAGATGCAAGCAATCCATAAGTATACAATGAAATTTGACTTGTTTTCTATTGGAAAGTTGATCTTATATATAAAAATTGGATATATAGATGAATACAACAGGGAGCTACTCAGAGATATCAAATCGGCAAAGTTTTTTGCAATAAAGTTATGTAGACTCATTGAAATTGATGTAGAATCTAGACTGACATGTGTTGAGGTGGTAGCTATGCTTATGACTCCATCATGGTCAATGAAGCCCTTGAATAGTTTTTTGGAACTTTGTCTTGTAGTATAATAGTTGGATACAATAATATCATTTTCAATAGGAATATAAACATTGGCCACATAAGATGCTTGCTATTTGAAATAGCGCTTCAAATTTATGTATACAAATTTTAATATAGTATGCAATTTTTTCCTAAAATCCAAAGATGTTGGATGCAAATTATGTGGTTCCATGTATTGAATCTTCCATTACAATCAAATATTGTACCAGCACTACCAATATATTATTATAGGTGTATTTTGTTCCCAGTGAAGGAATTTCATTACTGATGCATGAATGCTCTCTTTGAAGACATCAATATATAGCGGTGCTATTTTGTGAACATGCGAGCGTGAGCCTGTGAGCAATGAGCAGGGATTATGTGAGCAATGAGTTCCAAAAATTTGAACAAATAGAGGAAAACTCAATAATATTTAGAAATCTAGGTATTATTTGAAAATTGTATTCAAAAATTTTGATTTTTTATAAGTTTAAGGATCTATTAACATTGACCTATTACCGTGAACCTGTTGCCGTAGATATGCACTACGTATATAAGAGATATTATTTATAGTGTTGGAAATATACATTGTGAAGAGAAAGAGCACAATTGAGAAGAAAGATGAACAATGATGGAAATAAGGTTGTATAGAATATTCCATTGAATTATAGTGTTTGTCCAAAGAAAAACTAATACTTATGTAGCTACATGTGTAACTTTTGTTGGAAGCCTTTCAATCTCAGATTTCAGGCACATATAGATTCTTCGGCTTCTAGGTATGTTGGAGACCCTTGCTTAGAACTTTGATGATACCAACCCTAATGAGGAGGCGCTTCACTTCATTGAAGCTGAAGCTTGGACAATGTACGAACTTGTCTTCTACCAAGTTCATTTTGCAAAAGTAACAAAATAAGTAATAAAAATGTTTGCAGTTAACATATTGATGGCGTCCACCAATTGTTGAAACAACCATGTCTACAAAATCAAGACAAGTATACTCCGAATACATGCCAAGTGTGATTTGATAAACTTTGTGCTTGGACTCTATTCTAGATTGAAGAGAGGTTTTGGCTCTAAGTCCTGGGAAAGGGAGCATAGTAACTCCCAAGATTGTTCCTTTGATGTTTCCAACACTCTCCTACTTATTGCGATGCTCTATAGTAGGAGCATTTGCAATACGTCTAATGGGCTTACTCCTCCGAATTGTTGGATAGGTGTCTGCATGCAAAAGGCTAGGTTGATCATTAAAGATCGCTTTAAAGACATTGGACATCAAAAATAATCGTTGAGGTGACATAAGTGGTCACTGTTGGAGAAGAAAGCCAACCTCTTGCAACAAAAGTGTTTCTTGATGAGTCAAACTAGTGCTCGTCAATACAGGCCATGCATTTGGTACTTGAGGCCAATCAATTATCTATGCACGTTTAGAGTTGCAAACACATTGTTCAATATCATATGGACAAAACCAAAAATCTATTATGATCTCCTTGCTTCCGCCCCCCTGTTTTTTTCTACCATAATAAATTGGAGCTAGACTGCCTTTAGATCCCTTTGCAATTTTGGCAATACAATAAATATTTGATCCTCTTTGTTGGGTGTGATATTTGCAACTTGACTTGTGGAATAGTCTTGCAATATGCCATTGTGAAGTGTCATAGTCACTCTGCAATGCGATTGTAACATGCGGTATGTACTTAGAGTTATCAATCATGACTGCTTTCTTGAAGACCTCTATAGGTGTGTGTGGATCTGGTCATGACTCGTTGTTGAGAAAATTTGACCTTGTTTGGTCGATGGGAGTCACCATCCAACCCAATAGGAAGGTCCAACTTATGCTTACTGCTACCGAACACTTCTTCACCCTCTAAGTGTAGGACATGTGTTGCAACATCAGTTGCTCCGAGAAGGACATTCAATGTATTTGCAATCTTTTTTGGCTGGCCATAGCGTCTTGCACCTCTTAACTTCAGCTCATCTTTAGATGGCCCCGATCTTGATGATGTGCCATTCAAGAAAGCTCCATAAAATGTCATTTGCACAAAGGCTTGAATGCAGTCATTAAAAGTGGTGGCAAGCAAATCATTACCTTGATTACCCAGTTGCAACCATTTGTTATGGATCATTTTGGATAAATTGCATGATGGCATGTTTACCATTTCCTCAACACTCAACCCCTACAAGTGAAAAAAATGTAGTAAGGCTTAATATGCAATTTGCGTAAATCCTCATTTTGTCACATTTAGAGACTTTGCAGACGCTAGAATTTTTTATCTTTTCAGAGAGTGGTCAAAGTAACTCTTGGTCTTGAGAAGTAGCTCACCTCTTCTCTAATTTGATCCTATAATCTCTCTAGTCTTTGTAGTTTGCTACAGTTTTTAATCTTTATAGAAAGTAGTAAGGGCACCTCTTTGCCTTGAGAGGTAAATCACCCCTTTCCTAGTTTAATCCTAATATCTTGATATTATAATAATTGCTTAAGGAACACAAAAATACATTTTTAATTGACAGTGGTGTAAGATGAAAACAAGAAATTGAAATAACAGATTTAAAGTTACCATTTGCATGAAGCCTCTCCATTGGTGATAGCAGAAGTGCCAAAAAACAAGCCACAATTTTAGTTCATACATATAATCTTCCGAAGCTACCCCAAATGAATGCCACCAAGATCAAATGGCTAAATAACGTATTTTGGCTTTTTCTATAGTATTTGAATCCTTGTTTTGCTTGCATAGACAATTATATTGATGCTACATATCTAGTATAATGAGCTTCTAGATATGACAATGCAATGAAGTACTCCGGTGCAAGAGACATGTTTGCTTATGGTTCACCACTTCAATTTTGGAATTCCTTGTTCCATATATAATGCAAACGGCATTCCAATTTGCTTGTGCATTATCTGTCATGAAGCTCTTGAAGTTCATATTTTCTACGCCATTGTGTCTCATGACATCATTTAGTAACCTCCACATGATGCACTAAATTTCTGTATCTTTGGATTGCATGTCACAAACAACAATTGTCATGCCTATCCTACATTCGGTGTCATACACATGGCAAGTCATGGTTGTCCAATCTTTTACGCATTTGACATGGTCAAACGTAAGCCATGCATTTTCCAAATCTCTTCCGGGTTGCATGCGCTTGACCAAGTCTACTTCACTACTAGGTCCTTCTATCAACATTTTAAACAAAAATATAACTTATTTTTTCTTTGTCCCGGAAAAATGTTGTCATGAATATATTCAAACTTCAAATTCCATTTCATATTCATAATGCTATCTATCACCCTACCTTTGCCAATACTACGAAATGAAGAAATAGTATTACGGATGCTAGGAGAACTTAGTATTTGGAACCTATCCATTACATCTTCTCGCGACTTTCCCTACAACATCTCTTTAGAACCGTTGCTGTTGTGTATGAGATGGTTATCTAGAAATTGCTTACTGGCTGCAAGGGCGATGGCAGAGTTAGTGGCTATAGGGATTTTAGAAACTTCGCTTGCAATAAACTCGGTTATAGTGTCTATGCACTCTCTACATGTTCCAGAAGCAATCGGATGCATATGGTTTTCCAAATGAATGCATGCTCTAGTCATGATGGCAGTATCGCTGAATATATAATATATTCTAGCACCATAGACATTAACACAATGGGGTGGAACTTTGTATGTCTTGCAAAGAAGAGTATCATAACATTTATCCATGCCATGGAGGATCCTAGTAGCACATGCGGAAGATGAAGCACAAAGTTGAGGCAACTCGAATACCACGTTTACATTAAAGTTTGGAGGAAGGGACATCACCTTCTGATGTACAATACAATTATAGTCTCATGCAGTAACTTCATTCCTAGACCCATGGATGAATAGATGCTAGCTTTTGAAGACAACCAATGATACTAATTGTAGCTGTACTATTTGGATAAGTTGGTGGGCAAGAGTGAGTGAAGGACTAGTAGAAGGTATGCTATACCTATCAGAAGCTGATGGGAGGACATTGTCTATGACGCTATGAGGAAGTGTTGACTACAAAGTTGGTTGGCTATGAGACTCTCTTTCTGATTCACTAGATATATCTATGATAGGATCTAAAGCTTTTTGCTTTACTTGAACAAGTTGAGGAGGAGCCCTAGTAATTGTGATGTGCTCATGGTTTGTAGAATTTCTACTATCATGGCGGGCAAGCGGCATGTGCATTGTAGAAAAGTCTGACTAGCGAGGGAAGATATCATTAGAGGCACCCATCATGAGAGAGGACAAGCCATAAGCTCTATAAAGCTTTGGATTAAGGTGCCAAATATGACCATCATCAGCTACTAACTTCAACATATGGACGGACTCTTTCAAGTGACCGGACTCAGACATGACATGTTCTTCAACATAGATACTAGATTGCACAAACCCAAATTTAACATGGAGGTGTAAAGAGAGTACAACAAATCCTCTTTCTCCAAGAGAAAGGACTAAAAGAATTTCATGGCCATCTACTCAAATGGAAGACATTGACATACAAACCAAAGATACACTTGATTGTTGATAAATATGTCTCGAACTAGTTAAAACAAAAAGACTGAATATTTGAAGGGGTTCAAAAATAGAAAATATAAGGGCATGAGATTGTCCTATATCTAGAATTGAGAAATATATGACCTTAGGATAGTCGTGAGTTGTTTGAATGTAATATTGTTAGTAGCTCCAAATCTAGCATATCTAAAAATATTGCCTAAATCTTTATGAAGGTAGATTGCTCTAAAGAAGCCAATTAATCTTACCTAACTCATCAAATAGAATAATTCAGAATTCAAATAACATGTCACTTGTCAGAAAATAGTAGATTCACATTGATTTTTTTATTTTTATAGATCAAATTCATTACCACCCTTTCAAAAAACTTGAACCATATTTGAATTCATGACCAATGATCAATGCACTGATTATATTTCTAAATGAACTAACTGATATGATTTTGGAAACAAGGTTTAAAAAAATTGTAGGATGTTGTACTCATATAGTTAGTGGTTTAGTTTCTTCTAGTAGTGGTAGTGAATAGAATAGGTGTTGGATTTAGTTGTACACTTGATAAAACAACAACATTAGTAGTATATGAGTAACATTGTTGGTCATATAGCTAGAGTGCAATATGTAGCATCATTCTCATGCTTGTGACAAAAGAAATATGTAAGGGTAGTTTTGGGTTCATAGAGAAGAAGAAGAAGAGAAAACTTCTATTTTCTTTACAAAAGGAGTTGCAATGGTCTCGAGAGCAAGCATATATTAATTCATTGTAGAAGAATGCATCTCTGCTAGTACGCACTTGCAACTCGCAGAAATATGAAGATAAGAAAGTGAAGGATGTAAACGAAGGGAGTTTTCAAAAGCAACAATTGAGTGAGAAGGAGACATTGACACTATGCAGTGTAAGAGGAGCGTTGGATTGTTTTGTAAATAAATCTATTCATGCATTGCCATTTTGATTTAGTAATTCATTCTTCAATTTGAATTCAATAAATTGAGAATAAGGCCATAGGAAGTTATTTTATATACATTTGCAAATAAGTGTTTAACATCTAATTTCATCAACCAAGGACATATAATGGTTTAGGAAATTTGAGTCTCATCTTCTACAATTATATTATTGTAATCATTCAACTATTATGAATATAGAATCACGTGGGCTATGAAACCAATAATACAAACCAATTTTATTAGAATAGCATCTTAGTCATTGTGAGTTATCTACTAATAACATTTTTACTAAAGCCAGGATAATAAAGTCTATTCTATTGAAGAACATGAACCATAGTAACATTTTGTATTTTCCAATGTACAAACAGTCTACATTTAAAGAGAATTTTTTAGCTTTCTCCAATGGACCAACAATGTGCATTTCAAGAGTAATATCTAGCTTTCAATTTAAAGCTAGAGAGTACATTTGAAGACTAACGTTTACCTTTCTACAATGAAACAACAATGTACATTAAAGAAAATATCCTTTACCTTTTATCAATGTACCAATATGTTATAGCTTAGATGTAACATTTATCATTTATCAAATGTGTATATTTGAGCAATAACATTCATTAATCTTTAATGTACCAACATTTTACATTTATGCAATAACATTTATTATTCCTAAATGCACGAGTAGTGTACATTTAAAGAGTAATTTAATTTTCTTTAGTAAACCAAAAATGTACAGTTAAAGAGTCACATTTTGTTTTCTCCAATGAACAAACAATGTACATTTTAGAAATTACATTAACCATTCTTTAATATACCAACTTTTAGATTTAAAGAAGTGGTCTCTTTTACTGATCATGGTGTTACAACTTCTAAAAATAATAACTAGATCAATGAGGGTCTATAAAAACTAAAACAAATTGGTATAAATGCTATGGAAATTCTTCATTATAAAAAATATAACATAAATTGATTCAAGGAAAGAAGCTCCTTTGATGAGTCAATAAACTACTTTGGAAGGGCATGTCAACTAGAATCAAAGACCAACTAAAGAACGTAGAAGTTTAAATGTACATTTTTGGTTCACTAAGAAAAGTGACGGCTTGATGGCAGTACCAGTAGAAGCTTAAATGTACACTACTGGTGATGGCAGTACCTTGCTTCTGAGGCTGCCATTGAACCCTCACTTTTGCTTGAGGTTATGCTAGATATTTTAATACTCCCTAGTGCTTGCGTAGACATTGTGTGCTTGTTAAGATTCAATTGAAAGAATTGAATACTTAATCTTTCGAACCCAAAATCCAGTACTTTAATAAAGTTGCATCTTCTTTGACTGATAATGAAAGATTGAATTATTTTTGGTGGTTATTGTAGACCACGATTGAAACTGCGAGGAGACCTGTGACTAGAAGTGCCGCTCCAATATGATAGGCAAGCGATGGCAATGGAAGCAAAAGCAAAGAGAGGGATCAAGAAATCTCCACCAATGTGAATGCAACTCCTGTAGTTGTGGATGTTGAAGTAAATTTTCTGTAAAACTCATTTGCTTGTATATTAGAAGATTTTAAATGAGCAAAGTGAAGGCTTTGAGTGTCAATGGTTGTCTCGTATCAACAAGATTGAACACTCAACAATCTTAGCAATGGAGTCCTTCATCTAAAATTTTTGGATTTTGTGATTTGCCGTTAGGATTTTCTTGCATCTCTCTTGAAAAACTCAATTGGTTGGAGGAGCTTCTTAGAGACACTATGCT
The DNA here is from genome assembly GCA_951230915.1 of Antitrichia curtipendula. NCBI lineage: Eukaryota > Viridiplantae > Streptophyta > Bryopsida > Hypnales > Leucodontaceae > Antitrichia > Antitrichia curtipendula. Next base: position 18,437,201 of record OX579637.1, on the reverse strand, counting down.
ACATTTCAATATCGGTTTTAGGACTTAAAATACCAGTACATGCTACTAAATATGATTGAATAGGGTTTGCAACAACATTTTAAATTTGAGGAAGACAACCAAAAAGTTGCTAGTTTTTTAGATTGTTGTTGAATTCTTCCTTCATATTGGCGCCGAGGCCAAGCTCTACCCCTTCGGCCTTGATTTTTTTTTAATGCACCTATAGAATCTAAACCAGAGAAGTAGATCAAGTCTTTGAAATTTTTAAGAGTTTTGTTTTGTCTATGTTGGAGTGAACCAAGCGAGTCGATTTACAATTGGGGTGATGTGGCGTTTGCTCTCTATGCCAAGGCCAAATTCACCCATGCATCTTTGTTGTCTAGTTCATCATGGCAAATCATTAGTTTCCTTCTCTTGACGCCAAATAGAAGGATGACCCCTGCATTTTCAGTGTAGAACCTTAAGAGCTGGACTATTATTACAAGGTTTTCTACAATAATATTGCAGCCAGAGTTCTCTTGCTTTGATCAACAAACTTTGTACTAGCTTCATATAGTCCGGATTATTTGTTAGTAGATTGGTGCCTACTTATCTAGTTAGTTGATCAATTGACTTATAAGAATTTAAAGCTCCTATAAAATGATTGATCAAGTAAGTGCTTCTTGAGAACTAATTAACTTACTTGCCTCTCATTTGCCAACTTCAACAAGTTTCTTTTGACTATCCTCAAATGATTAATGGTTTGATCAAATGTGCTCATTAATTCTTGTAGCTTGTATATCAATTAAGGTGTTTCTTGTACAAGTACTTCTTAATTTTGCTTGAAGCATTGAATGCTTAAAGCTCAATTAAATAGCACTCGACAATAGAATGGTAAAGCTAGTAAATTGACACCCAAGTTCTTAAAGAATGAGATTCCCCGTGATCAAAATTAAACATCATTTTTTAGCTTGAAACATAAGACGAATAGGTGCATTCTTTATTTCTATTGTGAAAAGTCAAGCCATCCATTGGATACTTTTTGGTCCCCTTGTCATTTAAGGATTGAGCTATGAAATGACATTTAAGAGTCAATTATTGAAGTTAAGGAGTAATTCTATGTATTGGTAGTGGTAGCTTAGAAATTGTGTTTACTTCGCACAAATCTTTAGCCAACAAACATCTCCCGCAAGTAGTTGAGTTGAACTATATATCACACTTTTAAAAACATTATGTGAAACTAGAATTGATATGATTAGCTAATTATTATTTTAGTAGAAGTTAGATTTTCAATTACACTACTTTTAACTTAATTAACTTAACATTGTTTCATTCTTCTTTACACTTTAGTCTCTTCATTTATATTGAAGCAGAGTACCAATGACATTTGGTGACACAACAATTCATATTTTACTACAGCGATTAATGAATTTGGAATAGGAACTTCAAGACAATAATGTTGATGTATTATAAATTTGTTAATGCTCCGTGTTGTTTAAACCTTGAAGAGCTAGACCAATATCTCCAACTTGCCTGGTGTTTGTTATGTGAGTTACTTAGAGATTTTAGATGATGTTTGAGTTTCACTTTCGGATTAGTCGCTAGCAATTTTGAAGACTGGACTTGGAAAACTTGTGAGGGTGATCTAATACATTGACTTAACTTATATATTTCGTTCAATCATTAGGATTTTGGATTTTTGGATTTTGTTTCAAAAGAATTGATGAGGAATTCCTTTCTCTCAGCGTTGAGGGCGAGTTCGACCCCTGTGGCCCTGCATGCATATTTTATGTGCACCCACAAAAACTAAGCAAGAGAGTTGGACTAGAATCTTTATATTTTGAAACTTTTCACTTTGTCAACTTAATTCATTTGATTGTGGCCCAATTCAATCATGGTTCAAATCGGAGCCCGATTTTATTCAGTGTGGAACGAAACCATGCAATATCAGTTTGATATGGTGCTCAATCAATTTTAGTAGTGCTTAATCAAATCAAATGTAGTATATAATGTTGAGAACTTGCAATTCTTGCATCAGCTTGCACGTTTATTGAAACTTAAAATAACAATTTCATCATCTCAGCACCAAAAAGAGCCTTACACTTCCAGTTAATTAAGCTCAGTTTACGAAAATCGACTTTTCACAATTCTCTTACCGATAAATATTAGATTTTAGAGTTCATTATTTTTCATTTGATTTCCTTAACCAAATATGTATCTTGATCAGACTATCCAATTTCCCTGTTTGAATTCTAGTCTATATTTGAATATATATTTTGGAATCTCAAAGTTTATAATAGTGCCCAAGTCCAACGTGTTGGTGGAATTCTAGACGAGCTAAGGTAAATTAGTATGACTCAACTGCAAGATTTGGTCTGATTGCTACAATTATCATGTTGTGGTGAGCTCACTTTTCTTCTCGATGTTGAGGGCAAGCTAGACCCTTTCTTGCATTTTTAGTTATAGCTAAATTTTTTGAACCTAAGAGCTCCAAATGTCCACTACTTGATCCAATTTTGGTTTTGTCTAAATTTTTTGATGCTTCAGACAATACTGAGATTGTTAGGTTATCATTTTATGTAAGGACGTGGCCTTATGATGCTAGCAAATTTAAACTAGAGTGGGATATATTTCCAAATTTTTTGATGAGTTTGCAAATTGAATTTTGGAGCTGCTCTATTTTCCTCTCGGTGTTGAGGCCAAGCTTGGCCCCAACAATTTTCCTATCTAATTCTTTCAGCTGGTTTGTAATCTTTTCATTGTGTATAAATTTGATTCTTGAAGATACTTTTTTTACTAACAAAATTTGGGGAATGATAGCTTTGCAAATGATACGTCAATTTTTCCATTTGCTTTGAGGTTTGCATTTTCAGTATTATGAGGTTGCTCTCCTATCTTCTCGGCGCCAAGGCCAAGCCTGACTTGCCATTTCAATATCCAATTCTTTGAAGTAGACCAAAAATTTTCAAGTTTTCTTAATTTGGTTCTTTAGATACTTTGGGATGCTTCAATTGCATATGAAATTTGTCTGTATCCATGCTCAGTCAATGCTTGAATTAAACTTGAGATTCGTAGGGTGATTAATTTTGTGTTCAGTTAAAGGGCCCTTCTACGTTCCTCTTGGCGCCAAGGGCAAGCTTGACTCTTGCATTTTTGACATCCAGCTCAAAGAGTTGGATCGTAATCTTGATTATTATTTGGAGTTGGTTCTCTAGATACGACCTTAGGTTGGAATTGTAACAATTTCTAGCAAAAGAACACATGCTTTTTAAAATTGTTCACCTCACACTTTGTAAATTTAGTATAGTTTTATATAATATGGGGTTCCATTTTAAGTCCCAGATTCACTCAAATAGTGCGTTGGGGGATGTCTCAGCATCAAGAGGTGGCTAAGCCTCATCCACATTTAAAGATTTTGTTAGGATTTTTTGAAGCTTTTCATGGTATCTCAATATTTATTCAAGATGTTACTTTATATTTGATTACTTGTAGTGGCTTCTTCATCCCCTCTCGGCATCGAGAGGATCCTAGTCCTTGATTACGTTGTATTATTTGCTAATAGAGTTATATCAAATTAAACATATATATATATATTTTTATTTATTTATTTAAAAAAAACTTTAAAAAAAACTTTCTTAAAAATAAAAATAAAAATCCTAAATTACTTTGTCAATGCTTCTTTTCATAGGGCATTGTAGTAGGTCTCAATGCTAAGGGCTTAGTCAAATCTTAGGTTATATGATAACAAATTTACTTTATGACGTTATATTATATGTCTTTTTTTAAGCAGGTTCATTCAAAGGCAAAGGTTGATATGCAATCCGCAATGGTTGAGTCTCACGTCTCTTATCAACTGGCCATAGGAACGACTAGAGATAATGAAGATGATGGATTTAATTACAATGTTGATGGTCCAATGGAAGACTTCACCAATGAAGATACCCTTTGGAAATCTCAAAAAATGAATTTTGTGGCTTCCATCTCCAATTTGCAAATGAAGCCTCAATAAGTCTCATGTCTTCAAATTCCCTAACTTATGTTGTCTTGTTCAAATGCCTATGGTCAGATCAGTGTTGTAGTGTGATCTGGCTAGATTAGAACAAGAGCTTGTGCATGGTTATAGAGATGGGCTGTCTGTTTTTTATGTTTCAGTCACCAATGAACAGGGAGAGGAAGAACATGTGACAGATAGTGAGAAAGTTGCTTGGGGACCTCTTTGGAAAGAGGAAAATGCCATTTTGAATGTTATTCCTGAATTGCAGCATCTTCAATCATTAAATTTTTTTTTGCGTGATGGAAACTATTGTCTTCTAGCATGATCATTCTACATTACATGCCACCATCTACATGACCAAGATTGGCACATTTCCATGGATTCCATTATTTTGGAGACAAAGGGGCGCATTATAGCTGTCATGCATGACATCAATAAGTACGTATCAAGACTTTTAGTTTTATTGTGATTCTTTGTTTTTCCTTTCAAATTCATATTGTTTTACTAATTAATTTTTTTTTCATTACAAGCATACTAAGAATTCCTTCATCAAGATCAATCTTGTGAACACATTATTTAGAGTTCACAAGTATGGAGTGATGACCTTGGATAAGTTCTCCAAACATCTAAGTACCTTTGAGATGTCACAGTGCACTCAGAATTTGAGAAAACCTTGGTATAGCATGTCTACCAAGGTCTTCATGGCCTTCGTTCATTGTGTAAGCTTTACATTCATCTTCTCAAACATTTTATTTTCTTCATTTTTATTCTTTTCTTCAATGTCTTATTTCACTTCATTGTATGATTTCATTACTACAGTACGAGATTGCTTCCAAAGCAAATAATGTACTGAGGGTGTATAAAGAAAGCACGCCAACAGAGGAACAAACACAAAATGGAATTTTGGCTATGATGAAATTGGGCTCCAAGGAGAAGACAACTCTTTTAACCAAGAAATTAAGGAAGTTTACTAATGTCGCTAATCTTGCTTTCGGGAAGGAGTGGCTCGATGAGGTAATTATTTTTATTAATCGTACCTTTCATTCATTGTCTTCCTCAATATTGTATTCAATTTAGTACTTGAAATTGCTATGTGAAGATTGAGTGCCATTGGAGCACTAACTCCATTCCTAAGATGACCCTTAACAAGTTGCAAATGATTGCAACTTGCGATGTTAGGCCTGAGCACAAAGTGAAGTGGCTACGTTGGTAGAATGTATTTGACGAAACTACAAAGTCACGTCTCTTTCTATTAAAGCCCGTTGGTGAAATTGACTTAGAAGCCTTCTTAGCCAAGGCTTGTTGGTATGCAAAGATGAGTGACTCAAATTACATTTCTAGAATTTTTTTTATATTCAAGCATTTATCTATAATATTTAGATCAATGTTTTAGATTCAAATACCATGTCGATGTTTTCTAAAATTGCTAGGTTTGTAATTTATGTATAGATAGAAGATGCAACGATATAAATGTTTGATTCGATCATCAAGAAAGATAACCTGGTTTTGAATATGGACTCATCCAAAGAGCTAGAGGCATTATCAAAGTACATCGAAGGTTAGAGAGTCTGACTTTGGAATCAAAAATTACTTGCAGACTTCCCAGGACAAGAATTCAAGAAGTCAAATTCTTTTATGAAGTACAAAGATTCAGATCACGTGATTAAGAAAGTTCTATTCAAGTACCACATTATTTGATTTGATGATAGTCAAGTCCAAAGATGTCTTATTTTCTTTCCTTTTTGAAGTGCTTCCACAATTTTTCCATTGATTAATACTTCTATAAATACTTCAAGTACAAGCTACTTCCAAAGACAGCAATTGCAAAGCACGACCTACTTCCTTGTCTTAGTACTTGGTTGGACGTGTCTACTGAGAACCACATGTTTTCAACTTCTCAATTGAAGTTGTGGACAAGTGCTCATTTGAAGTCCAGAGCATAGTACCTCAATTACCCTCCGGAGTTCTCACCGCTTTTTGAAGACCATTTGAGGCGCTCTATCAACTCCTCAAAAGTTGAACCTAAGTATGAGGAGTTCGATAGTTTGGATGAGGATGCTAGAACAAAGGCTTGTAAGGAAGAGGAAGGAACCAAATAAGAAGATTGCTATGAGAAATTCAGAGGCTGTAGAGAAGGTGCGTTGAAGAGTTCTCAAAAAGACTACCAAAGCTACAAAGAAGGAGAAAGAGAAGAATTTGGAAAAGACTTCAAAGCAACTTGTTCCTGGCTCATCCACATTGGACCAGAAATCTCAACTCCAAAGACCCATTTTGAGAGGCACGAAGTGTGGACCAAAGCAGTTTACACTTACTAAAGCTTACTTAGTACATGGACCCACTGCCTTTAATGTAATCAATGACAATGACATCTCTAGAGACAAGTTCATTTGCAACTTGTCTCTAGCGGCTATCCTTGATGATCCGTTGCCTCTTCTATACCGTGACATCTTGAAATTTATAGAGAAGGTGCAAACCTTCACTTCTCTTCTTAAATTGGTTCACTTGTTTTTTTGAATTGGTTTTGAGTTCTCTTCTTGAATTGCTTTTACTTGTCTTTTTGATTTGTCTTCTTGAGTTGCTTTCATTTCCAAATGTTTTTCTATTTTTTAAATTATTCTAATCTTCATATTTTCTGCAATATACGGCAGATAAGGCTCGATTCTATAAGGGAGCTTGTAGTGACCAACTACAAGTAGACCTCATCATTGCCGACATGCCCGAAGGACTATTTGTATTGGATGTGTCCAAGCCTCTGGCAGTCACTCAATAATGGAATGAGCACTTCAACACGTGGCTTGAGTCCCTTTTTGAATTTGCAGATGGACATATGTAAGATGATGGGGTGCTAGTTATAATCCATCCTTACAGGGCTCAAGCCAAAAGCTGACATTCTTGGCTATACCGATTCATATTTTTTTTTAAATTACAAAAGGATTAGGTCAATATAAACCACTTGCACTTGATGTCTCCTTCGGATTGTTCTTCCATGATAAGTTCATCTATTGTTATAAAGTTTTCATTTCAAAACATATGCTATTATAATTTCTAAAGAAATGTACTAATATTGACCTCTTTTATTATATAGACGCAACGTTTCGGAACCTTACTATGGGTGAAAAACTTATCAGGGTGGAACCTTCAATATTCTCATTCTAGCCATGCTTGAAGTTGAAGGTACTTGGGGTGGATGTTGCACGGAACAAACTTCTCCAAAATATCATGAAGGAGGAGACGTTGTCCATATACAATAGTACTCTTTGAAGAGGGGCACGTGAGAAGGTGTCGCAGCACAGGATAAGCAATTCCCATGTTATACTCCCAAAAACCACTCTAAAGCATAACAAAGTGACTCTAAAGATCAAACCCACGAGATTCTGTGAAGTATCTAGCCTTATTAACGAACTAAGCTAAGTCAGTAGTAACATCCATCTTTTCCGGTCCTCCTCCTATGACCGGAAACCCAAACACCCAGAAAACAAAGGACCGGATTCTTTCTATCTTCCGATTCTAGCTAGTCTTCCGGTTATCGAATCCAACACAACCCCAGGACCCTATCTCTTCCGGTCCGGGTATCCGTCTAGGCCAATCCGCTCTAGACAATTCACAACCATTTCCTCTCCTATCCGGTTTGGTTTTACCTCTGTTTAACCATCAGAGGGTTCGCCGCTTGCTTTTGAGAGTGGTAGGCCTACCACACCTTCCGTGACTTATAGTGGTTGAAGACCCACTTTCCTAATCTCTTCCTTCCTAGGCTAGTACGGATCCAGTTTGGCCCTTCACAGCAGTCCAGATCGCAATCCGGTCCACTGGTCACACAAAGACCCCCCGTACGATCCTCTCAATACTACAACGACCTTGATGTCATCTTATTCCGTGCGAAGCTAAGGCGGTTACAAGTGCACCCGTCCGTTCCAACGTCAACTAGAATTCTTCCGTTTACCGCTAAGATGGCGAGACCTCACAGGAGATTGGACACTCAACCGGATTTCTCACCCAGGAGTTCTAGCGCGACTAAGGAATCCCTCCCTATCCGCTTAGCCTAACAACGGCTTTCTCACCCGGAATCTCAAACTCTAGAAGCACTGAGGCACTGAAGTTCACTCCCAATTCTATTCTATCCGCTCACATGCACTTAGAACCAAGAAAACACCAAGGGGAGAAATCCCAACGCATCCGCTCGTGCTTTCCGAACTCCCTCACGCACAACTCTGCCAAAACATGGGAGAACGTACAACAAGAAAGTACAAAGAGAGAACACAAAGAAAATGTTGAAGGAAAGACTCCCAGTCCTCAGCACAAAGACTGAATTATATACACTTTGAGAACTTCCAAAAATAACAAAAGGCAAAAAGAGCCGTTAAAAGTCAACCTAAATCCGGATCCTAACTTCCGGTCCTCCTCCTAACACTACCGGATCGGATTACTAATCCGGATCCGTTCCTATCCTATCCTTCCTAACTTACTCTACATCGCTATGCCGCGCCCCAACGAAGGACTCTTGGGTTCCGCCTCCAATTGTTCGAAGACTTCTTCCAAGTTCCTGCTCCGCTCTCCGGCCATCGGATTTGGCATGTCAGAACCGGGAGAATCTTCGATGTTGATCGGCGCGGTCTGGGAAGGCTGACTCGGCTTTGACTGCGGAGTCTGGTCCCTTCCTTCCCTTGGGTCTGGCACTTCCGGAAACGATTCCGGCATGGAGATGTCCGATAGGTGAACCCTCATCGATCCGGTCAGCTTCTGTGTACACTCCTCCATCCGGTCCGCCGCTCCTCGTGCTAAGACCAAATTCTTCTCCACCTGCTCGGAGAAGTCAGTCAGGATCCGGACTATCCGGGTACCGGATAGTTTCTTCTCCTCCAAGACCTTCTCGTCGAAGAGTCTGGCCCTGACTGCCACGCTTCCGGTCTCACCGAAAGTCGCCTTCACCGATTCCGCCACCTTCTGCGTCTCGTCCGCCATTATCCGGGTGGCGGCCATGTCTTCTTTGAAGGTGGCCACTTCCGCCTTCAACATGTCGACCTCCTCTTGAAGTCGCCGGATCTCCGCTTCTTGCTTCCGGATCTCGACCGGATTGGTGATGCACTCTGCTACCTTCCCCGGCAACTTGCTATCCGGTGCTGCCTGCACCAACTCTCCGATCTGGATTAGGGGGATTCTCTTCGCCTCCCAGTCCGCGCGGATGTCGCAGAGGGTCTTCACCAACTTCTCGAACGGGTCGACCGGTCCCTTCTTCGAACAGCCTGCCTTCTCCCCTTCCGGTGTCTTCTCCTTTCCGGTCTTGTCGCCGAGTGGAGATCCTCTTTCGGTCGGAGATGTCGTCTTGTGCCGCTTGGTCTGCCTCTCCGCCTCTTCTTCATCTTCTTCTTCTTCTTCAGTCTCGGATCCGGTTTCCTCTTCCTCCTCGTCCGTTTCCGATTCTCCGTATTTCAGGAGATTTTCCTGGGCCTTCCACTCCTTCTCTTCCGAGTCTAAAAGGAGCTGGTGTTGCTCATAGAGGTGGAAGAGGTAGGGACACACGGGTGTCGGCCTACTCCTTCCGACCCTCGTCGCCAACTGGGCCACCAGATCAAACATGATCCGGGCCCAGTCTGCCTTCCGGTCTCCACTCAGAGCCCCGAAGATCGTGTTGCCGAGGGTGATCGTCACCCTTGTCGGCTTCTCCGGATGCAGGATCGGAATGAGAAACTGCAACAGCTTCCGGTGCCGGTCGTCGATGCAATCTTCCACCGCGTATCCGTCCTTAGGGTTGACCGCTCCTCGGAACTTGCCCCGGACGTACTTGTCCTTCCGGTTCGCCATTCCGTGCCCTCCTGCCCGGAATTTGTAGACTTCTCTCCAGATCTCTTCCGTCCATTGCGCCGGAACACAGCGGATGGTGTTGTCGAACTGATTCGTCCACTTCCCCTGGATCTCCTTCACCATCCGCTTGTCTTTAAAACCCCAGGGTTTGTCGAGCAAACCCTGGCACCCCATCCGGTTGAGATCCAACTGGAGCATCTCCATCTCCTCCTCTGTTGAGGGGAGAACCGGAACTACCTTCCGGAGTTTAACCGGAGCCGACGACGTGGATGGGCCTGGTCTGTTCCGCCTAAGCTGCGGCATAGACACAGACTAGATCTAAGACAGTCCTTTCCGATTCTACCTCACACAGTCCTAGCTGCACGTCCCGTTCTCACTTTCTCTCTCCGATTTCAACCGAAAACCTGCACAGCAATCGGTACGCAACCGGGAACCTACCCTGCAGCACACCTCTACCGCTCACACAAACACGCGGACGCTCACAACTCTTGAAAATGAGGAGCGCCAAAGAACACTCTCACTCAATAGCGTTTGGAAATGGAGAGTGACTGAGGAGGTCCTGGGCTTTTATAGTCCCTCCTGACCTAAAAATCGTCATGATGACGTTTACCGGTCCGGTCCCACCATTCCGGTCTAACCCTAATCCGGTTCTCCACCCCCAATCCGGTCCACTACTACTTCCGGACAAGGATCCGATTCCAATCCGGTTCCTTGGTGTCACCGCTAGGATCGGATTCGTTCCAACTATTCCACTATTTCAATGTCTTTCCTAATTTTCCGTCCTCTGCTGTTTCTAAGCAAAACGTAGATACTAATTGATAGTTTCCGTTCCCTTTTCTAGATAAACAACTGAAAACCAAAAATCCTGGTTGCGACAGAAGGACCCTCATTTTATATAGATGTTGATTGAGGCATCATCCTTCCTAGGTGACGTGGTATTAGATTGTACAACTTGAAAAAGTAAATTCTAGAACTTGCCCCCCACAGTTTCTTGAAATATTATTTTTTAAATTTATTTTATCCATTTTGTTAATACTTTAATTTAAATTCTATGTACATGTTTTAGGTGCTGCAATCCATGCTTGTAGACTTCTTGATCAATACAAAAGAAATGGGTGTTCTAAGTAGTGTCCTAGACATCACGTCTTTTAAGTAAGGTTTTAAGTAAAATTTTACTAAAAAGACTATCTTTTTAGTAAAATTTTACTTAAAACCTTACTTAAAAGACGTTACTTAAAAGACGTGATGTCTAGGACACTTCTTAAAACACCCCTTTTTCTTGTAGTGTGACAAGCACATCATTGCCTTAGAAGAGGACAAAGCCATCTTTGATGTGATGCTTGGTCCTCTCATTGTCCAGTTCAAGTTGTTCATGTAACACCAGCACCTGTGACATTGCCCTAATATGACTCAAATGCAGAGGAGGTTGTGGTTCCGTGCATCGTCAAAAAATCTTGATTTAGTAAGTAAGTCTTTTGGCATTTGATTTTTTCCTTCTTTGTGAAGCATTAGCCTTTTAAAATATTCCTAACTCTATATTTGGTTTGTGCAGCATGAGATGTATTTGGGCTGTACACTGGCCATTCTTCTCTTTGCTTGGATTTTTTCCAAGCCCGAAGAAACCATACATACAACCCCGTATGTTGAGGCATTAGCTATTGATTATATATCCACATATTTATCCCTACATCAAATAAGGCTACTACTTTAGATCCTAGGGTGTTGCAATTTCTAGATGTGTTAGCTACAGAGGTTGATGAAGAGACATCATGCACTGATAGTAGTGATCATTCTCATTCAATGTCGTCTTCATCTATGCTATCATGTTTTCAGTGAGATCATTCTTGTTGGATCTAATTTTCAATCTTTTACACCTTACTTTTATATTTGCATTATTATAACAATACAAACACTATTTCATTGTCCTAAACTTGTAATTTCTTTTGTGATATTTTAGTTTTGGTTTCAAATGTATTATCTATACTATAGTCTCCATCTCTTAATCTTTCTTTTTTATAATGACACTTGGTTTACAAAGAATAGTTAGATGCAAAGAGAGCATTATTACACTGAACTTTTGGAATGTTCATCAATGTTTTCAAGTGTTGTGAGAACTCTCAAGACCAAGAGGAGGGTCTAATAATTGTGTTTTAATCTTCAACTTGATTGACAAGGACCTAATTTTGTAACCATTATTACAAGGCATTGCAAGTCCCCTAGGCATTTTTTAAGGCACATTTTGGATCTTTATTTAGTTCTTCACTTAAAATGTTATTAAGCTTAAATAAGAAATTGTATCCAAAAGTCTACTTCATCTTCTTTTTGAAATTTTTTCTTTAAACAAAAAATGGTATGTTTGTGACACTTACAAGATAGCATCTCCAATCCCCAGCATACAACACTTTCACCCTCTTTCTATTAAATTTCTTGTGGTTTGTCAATGACTCAATGTGTATATGAATTTCACTACCATGTTTGTCACTATTATTTCCATTTTTTTCAATTCTTACTACTCTTTGCATTATTTCTAATTATAATAAATTATTGAAAGTAATTTCTGTGACTAATAATAAAAAATTCAAGTCAACGTCTCTAATTATAAAGAAAGCAATCCTAAATTATAACCATATAAAATTACGTGTAAAACAAAAAAATTGAAATGAGTTTCTTTTTGAATAAATATAAAAAAATTTGACAAAATTTATACACACAATTGTCTTTTGAAGGTTAAAATCAATATCAATTGATAAAATCATTTATTTTAGTATTTCAAGCCTGCTTTTGTATTTTTCTAATAGCCACGATCATAGGTTACATATTAGACTTTGCCCTATAAACTTTTATGCTCACCATCTCACAGGCTCACAAAATAGCAACCTTGCACCAATATAGAAGCATTTATAGATGAAAATGGATGTTAATATTTTAGAGTATCCACTCAATGTATAGGTCCTTCAACTTATTTTCCTACATATTATATTAAAGACTGAAGGGTAGACTACATATGAACAATTTTCACGAACAACATTTCATATTCATGCTTGATTGAATTCCTCTCAGTTTATGACCATATTTGACCAAAAATGCTCTAAATTTGGATATTTGAGATTATACAACATATAAGACAAATGTAGTAAGTAGAAAAAATAACAACTAAATCAAAATATTGAATTGGTATCAGCTCATTTATGAAGTAGGAAAATGCCAATTCCAATGGATTTTATGTTGTAATGAACAAAATATAGGTAATATATTTATTTTTTTGTTGGACAAAATGGATATCAAATAGGCGCATGTAACTTGAATTCTTCACTTAATTTTTTGGATTTTTTAAGTTTTATGATAGATAATCACATTCAAATTCTATAAATATAATTTTTGTTGCAATTAATACTTGTAAACAAAATTTATGCCACCTGAACCCCTCACATGCCTAAATCACTAAGGTGGACTCTTGAGATTTTGAATAGGCCTGTGTAATCACAATAAAAAATCTTGATTTTTGAATTTAAAAAAAAGATAGAAAATCAAATTAGTTTTTCCAGAATACAGTTTTTTTTCATTTGGTGCCCAAGAGCATACATTATCCTATCAAGAGTTAAAAAAAATAGTTCAAGTAGTAGCCCATTTCAAAACACAAAATTTAATTTTAAATTCAGTTTATTTTCTAAAAGACTATAATTTTGTCTACATTTAAAGCTTTGATTCATTCTATTTGGACTACTAATGGGGAAGTTACAAAAATCTTACTTTTAGAGCAATGTAGCATCTTTTTGTAAAAATAATTCATGAAACCCATTTTTTAATGCAATTTTTAAATTTCTTCAACAAATATTGTTAGATAGGGTTAAGTGTGCTTGCGAGAACAATCTCACCATTGTACTGTACTTCCATCTTAAAGCTATGAATAGTTTAGTTACTCCTTCAATCTAGAACCTACTTGTATTTAACAATCTTTTAACATATAAAAAAATTAAGTGTTCTTTTACTGAAAGTTTTTAGTAGGTTTTCAAGTCATTGCTGAAAGTTTTTTACCAAATTTTTGCACTATTGATTTTAGTTTCTTAATTTTGATTTCCTAATTTTGATACTCTAATTCTAATTTTCTAATTGTTGAAAGTTTCCTAATTTGTAAATCTTATAGTTAGCTATATTTAAATATACAAGTTTTGAAGTTTTTTTTTTCTTTGCAATAGAAATGGTAGTTAGAATTTAATATTTCTCTTAATATTCCCCCCTAAAGGAGAAACTCAAAACTCAAGGAAAAACTCAAAACAATATGGACAAACAAAAACTAGTATCGGTTCCACAATTGTTGAAAGAGTAGCGGAATGTGGCTGAGAGAAGTCAGTGACGCTTCTGGACCAACCCTTTGACTTCAAATCTTCACAAACACATAATATCCCACTGAGGTCCAGAACAACGTTGAGCCACTTGTTGGACACCTTAGACTTCAAGGAAATATTGACCTCCTCCAAAGTACTTCCACGATCACATGGGGGAACTAATCCCTACTAAACAACGGATGAATTTGCAGCCAATTATTATCCTACACTAACATGTTTTTTTTATTCTATGCGAAATGGCAGTCGACTCTTATATTTGATGGAAAAAAACTCAAAAATTGCATTGGTAGGGAAGAAACAAAAACAAGTAATAAATTCTATCCACTTAAGTAAAAAGTCTCATACTTGATTTTTTGTGGATTCAACCTCTTGCACATAATTATAATTTTCCACTTTGATAGCCTTAGGTATAACCTCTAACACGTCATTATTTTTTTCCACTTGGGCAACCTCAAGAATTTGAACCTCAAGGAGGATGACATTTGGAATCTCAATATTGTTCAAAAAACCACCTATAGTATTGGCGGGTGTAGGATCAACTTGATCTTCCAACGGTGAAATGTGAACATTGGCCTCATTGTGGAAGGAATGTAGAATTGGAGAGCTCTCATTTGGACCAACAATTGAAGACATCAAAGCAACACTATTGAGATGGCTTGCGATTCATGAATTTCCAAAGTAGTGTATGTAAAAAATTTGTATATTTTTGGCTCATGTAATGAGAATAACTGTACATAAATTAGTGCGTCTTTGAACTCTATGATTCACTATAGAAAAATCTCACCATTTCTAAAACAAAGGTACTCTCGACAAAAACACTACAACAACAAACAACCTTTGGCAAAAATCAGCTCAACCCAAGTTGAAACTGTACAAATACAGCAAGTGTTTAATGATGGGCACCTACAATTGCATCCTGGCTAGATTGAATGTCAGCTTGCACATCTATCATGATAGGCAAAACTGCATCAGTCGGAACAACACCACATTCAACTTGTGGATCATGTAAGACATGGCTATCGCTTGGAACCACTTCTTCACATGATAGTGGAGAAGGGGGAAGCCAAGCAGGTGCAAGAGGTAGAAGAACAACAACTGATCTTGGATCAGCAAAAGAGGATGATCCATTGTTAAGAAAACCAATGGGGCGATTTTCAAGTAGCTTCTGCTGACTCTCCGCAATAGGTTCTTGTGTTGCAATTGGCTTTATACCCTTCATAAAGTAGATGATGGCTTCTAGCTTCTCGTTTGTTGCCTTTGAATCTTCCAACATCAATATCTAAATTTTATCTTGTCTTAAATTTATACAAGCTAGCATCTTGATATTTTTTACTCTATTTGCAGTCTGTCGCTCTTCCATTGCATCCAACCTTTGTTCAATGTCTTTGTCACATCGAGAAAGTTTTCTTTGTTTCGGTTGTAGAAACGACAAATTAGTGCTTGAGGATTGAGGCTCAATAGCTTGCCTGTTCAAAGTTGAACCCCCAAACTTCTATTGGGACCAAATTACTAGGCGTGGCATTGTCTTCTGCCATTCTATCATTGTAAAAGTCCTTGCCATCATCCTCAAGTCCAAAAGAGTTTCTACAATTTGAGGTGAGGGTCTCAAGTCTCAATGACTAGGTGACGACGTATCCCATGCGGATGGCATTTTTTTCTTTGAGGTAGATAGTGTAGACTGCAAAGCAAGAGTTTTAATAGTCTTCCCTTTGTCAAATGCATATTCATTCTCAAGAAAGTTGGCTCGATCTAACTTCATAGCTATGAAGGCTATGGCATTCTAGAAGTTAGATTCCTCTTCACACCAGCTGCATACACATTCATAAAAGTCATTTGCAAATTTTTGACAAACATCTTTTATTATGAATAGTCTATGAACATGAGAACTCTTGACAAGGATTCTCCAATTCATCTCAAATTGAGCTACCTCAAAGATTAACTGAATACATATTGCCTAGTGCCCTAGTGACTACATAGTAAAGTGCTATGAACAGCTCAAATCGAGTTGAATCATGGTTTAGTTTGCTACCAATGCTATGCAAGTAAATTTGCCTCCTACAAAAACCAAATATACACTAGAAGTAGGAGGGTAGAACTTCTTTACTATCCAAAGGTAAAATTCTATTTGTAGATTGGTATTCTACAATTTAAATTCTAGCTTGTTGTATCCTTGAGGCTTTGTAAAAATTGTTGTGTCTAGAGCCTCGAATGTTTCTAGAATCTTTACTACAGTTGGATATAATGGGTTTATCAAGAAGGTAAGGAGAACTTTGTCTTGCAATTTTAATTTTGCTACAAAATAGTCTTCCATGCGTTCAAATCTTACAGGCTTATAATCTGCAAATTCACAACTGTATATACTAAGCATCTTATTGCTTTGCACAAAAATGAGAGCTTGGGTTTGCTCCGTCAAATTTGAGCAAATGAAAAGCCAAGCTAGAACTTCCTCCAACATGGGCTAGGCTTTGCCTTGCAAAGAGTGCATGACAATATAGAAATACAGGAGGACAATTGTTCCCTTGTTCTTTCCCAACACTCTTTGCAAGTATCAGAAGCCTAAAACACCTAGCCTTAGATCACTTGAAGTGTCCACAGTCCATATATTTGTCGGCCATGGTGTGTACGTGTCTTCTTTGATATTGTATAGAGCGTAGTACACCATTGCAGAAGATGGAACAAAAAAATTCTTGGAACTCAAAAAGACTTTGAAAAACTCCGTAGCGGTCGGTGAAATTTCCTCTATTGACTTGTTCTTGGATTTCATCTGCTTAGCTTTAGAGAAGTATTCCTCCTTTGGTCTTTTAAAAAGTAAATTCATTATGGTAGAGGTGACGTTGCACTTTTCCTTTAAAATTTTCCTGTATCATTTAGTAGCTCACTATTAGCATTAAACAAGCCAAGTTCAGGTTCAAGTTTATTCAATTCCTTGAGCGTCAACATTTTCCTCTTCTGTCGCTCAACCTATTCTTTGGCCATGTAACAACTCTTCATAATAGAGGAAATCTGCTTTATTGTCACCTTCAGATTCAGTTGAATTCTCTTGTCTCCAGATTGACTCAAGATGTGCCTCCCTAGCTTCCTCAAATCATCAAGTGACAGATTGCCAAGGAATTTGAAGAACTCTTTGCTTCTCATGCCGTTCTCCGTCTTCCATCCTTTCTTTTCATTAAATTTTTCGAGCGAGTCCGCATCAACAAGTTCCCCATGTGATGCACTTGAAATGACCTCACTTTACAATGTAAAAACATCTTCAAGAGCCATAATGATCCTAATCTCATTAATAATTTTGATATTTTCATTGGCATCCTTGGATCTTGCCTGAAAACACACACTAAGGAGACATATGAGATGATAAACTATCGTTAAAGTTGATATGGCAATATATTGTCAATGTTTTTGATGACAGTATTGGAACGGGATTTGATAAGTATATAATTAGCTCAACTTGAATTAACTTGTCCTAATATGGTTACACAATGTCAAACAACAAATTCCACTAATTTGTCAAGTAAAACATACCACAAACTTGACTCGGTTGTCATGGGCCTCTCTTGTACGTCTAGAGGTTGATACACTTCCAGTGGTGCAGCTTCTTTGGGATTCCTTGGGCAGTCTATCTCTGTCCACACACTCTTGGCGCCAAGAATGTTGGTGGCCCACATTGGTTGAATTGCTTGGAAGTGGTTAACTCTGTTGTAGTAGGCAAAGATCAAGCGCAAGATTTCATCAATTTCTGTCCAAACAATGTAGCATTTCCACGCCTTGAATTTGTTTATGGAATCCGCGTCGACTACAAATTTTGGGTCCTACATCATCTTGCTTGCTTCAACATTGTGCCAAGCATTAGTAATCTAGAATTCCTCCCATGTAGATGGTTTCTTAGTTTTGTTGGTTGGCATGACACAAAGAATTTGTCTGGAGCTCCTGTTTGGCATGTGAATGAGCTAGTGCATCATATCCTTGACTATTTGAGATTCTTTGCATCTGTATTGTAGGAAGCCGAAGCTTGAATTAACTTTTCAATTGATAGCTCCTTTTTCTCCATCTTGAAAAGAAAAACGTTGGCAAAAATAGTCCAAAATTTCTTATATGCTAGATTTGACATTTCATCATCAAGTTTCTTGTTAGCTCGCAATGACTGAGGAATTTCACTTAAGTTGCGACAGACACGGATGTAGTCTTATCCAAATTTTTTTTGGCGGATGTTGAAGCAAACTGTGTATTTTCCAAAACAACATCTGATGGTTTTCTAGACCGAGAATTCCATCTGGATGTTGAGGGCTAGATATCCATGGATATCTTATTAGGCCTTTAACTATCAACATTTAGTGATACAATACGAGCAGTTATGCTACCTTTTATCATTGCAAGCTTTCCCTTCAAGACAGCAAAATCTTGAAAGTTGAACTGACATATTCTTTGTGAAAGTTGAATATTCTTTGTGAAAGTTGAACTGACTTCGAGTTGAATTGACATTGAGTTGCATTTTGTACCTAGTTGTGCTTTATATTTTAATGCGCACGTCCTATCGAGGTCCTCCTTCAAAAATGCACTTGTAGCTAAATTTTGTATTCTAATGCTGTATAATTGACATTGTCATGTAAGAAAAAGAAAGAAAAAATAATAAAAAGTACAAAATACAAGAATTGGCATGTGAAGTATAGCACAAAATTGACACATGAACAAGAATCAACAGATGAAGCACAAGCAAGATTCTAGTCTGGTTCACCAATCCAACTTCAACATCAATGAATGCAACACAAGCTTTGAAACTAGACTTTAGCAGAGACACATAGTATTATGTATGATTGTCAATTGCTTGTCTGATTATATAACAAAATCAAACAATCAGTCATCGAATAATACAAAAGCAATCTTGGCTACCGCACATGGTATGAAATTCAACAATAAAAAACCAAGAGGAATCCTAAGCTCGTAGACCAGCAACACAAGGAATTACACTAAGAAACAACAAGAAGAGTTTATAATTATGCTCACCCACTCTTTAGAAAGGAAGATCACGACTTCTACAAGCTCCCACAGCAAATGCAACTTGTTGTAGTATGTGCAGCTCCTACACAAAGTGCAACCTTCTAAACCAACCTAATCCAGAAGTTGCAACACCTTCAAATTGCGCATGCTATATTCCTTAGCCAACACAGTTTCAACAACCAAACACGCGCTCCCACAACGCGCAAAAGCTTCTTTAAACGACAAAAACCCCATCTCGTAGTGGCTTAAAGTTGTGGCCTACCCTAAAGCCACGGGGTACCTTAAGGCCATGCTTAATAAATCACCCTGTAGTTGTGGCATGCCATAATTTCCTTCCTCACGATTAATCTATGTGTATTTTGCCAAAAGATAAATAGAGACTTGTTTCCTGATTTTTTTAATCTAAAACCTTTGAAATTCAATAATTTCTAAATTGTAGGTTTAAACCACTATATATATTTCATAAACGAGAAAATACAAAAAGTTAAAACAAACATTAGTCCTTTAGTTTTTTTAATCTTGAAACATTTGTAATTCAATAACTTTCAATTTGTAGGTTCAAAGCCATTGCACTTTTTTTCATGAAGAGCATTCCTAGGATACCAAGAACAAAAGAAAGATGCAAACTTTTGGAGATATCATTGTCACAAACAGGAAAAATAACTTCAAGAAAGGCCTAAGTTAATCCCTAACTGCTCAAGCCTTTTGAAGTGTGTTTTTGCTACGAAAATTGAATAAGGACTTATAGAATGAAGTAAATTTATAAAAATAAAATCTATCCATATAAATGTTTAAAGATTTGCGTTACTAGTATGTATACCAAATTTGAATGCAAAGTTGTATTGGAGTTGTGAGATTACAAAAAAAAAAATGTCTACTTTCTATTTTTAATAAGTTGTCCCTCTCCACAATGTTTAAAAATTTGCATAGACAAGTTTTGAGAAATTGGAGGTGACATGAACAACTACAAATAGTGTTGGCACCCTAAAATGTACTTTTAGAAAACTAATTTTGCATTAAAAACTATCAAATTCATTATTCAATCTTCTTTGCAAGTGATGTAATCCAATTTTTAATAAAAGTTGAGATCACCAATTCTAAGTTAATACTTGCATGTTCAAATTTTCCATTGTGAACATCATGAAATACTTTATTCTTTCCACTGGAGACATTTTAAAAGCAAATGGATATGTACAATGTCTCAAATCAAGTGAAATTAGCAAAACCAAGTCAAAGCCAAGAAACGAAGTAAAATGTGCAAGTTTTAATCTTTACTAATGGTACCTATATGCTTTTGTCGATTTCTCAATTTCCATATCTCAGTTAAACCCTCAAACAAAAAGTGAAAGATTGTAATAATTATTCTTCAAAACTAAATCTAATTGATTCTTAAACAATCAAAGGAACTTAAAAATATACACCACAATGAGGATGAAATTTCAAATCAACCATATATGGTTGGTTGGGCATTTAGGGTTTAGCTGAGATATAGAAATTGAGTGATAGAAGGTTATCTTTTGATAAAATAACCTTCCTTTTAAAACCACTTGAATTTACTTTGAAGGTTGAATACTAGGAAGCACATCCCATTCACTTCAACAACACATGAATAATTTATTTTTTCCAAAAAAAGCAATGTCAAAAACCTTTGAGAACAATTGTAATCCTTGATGTCTAAACTTTTTACAACTTCTACATATTCTTCCTTGGCTTCTTGCCAAGTCCATGGCATTTGAGGTATTCGATTAATTTCTAAAGTATAGCGCATTGGTCCTTTTTTTTTAAGTCCCTCTCGAAATAAAATGAAGGTAGCAAAGTTTGCATGCGCTTATGGATTCAATGTCTTCTAATTATTTGCAACTTCTAAAGGATATAACTAAAAATATAAAATATTATTGTAAAAATATATTATTTATCAAGGAGTTATATAAATGTGTACTTAAGAATTGTAGCATAAATAGTTATGTAACTTAATGGCATAGGTTCACACAATCATTTGGTTTTCAGTCATTAGTAAGAAACAAAAGTGTTTTATTTTTATTTGAAGAGTAAAAATTCATAGACCTTGGTGGCTTGGTCTAAGAAAATGATCATGTCTACCTTTGTTGCATATCAATGAATGTATGATTTCAAGCATAATTATTAATAATATGATAACCTCCAAAAGAGAACACTATTAATATTAGTATTGTGCAAAATAAATGATTATTTGCAATCTATTTGCATTGAAAACATTTAAAAATGCCTAAATAACCTTCAAATTGGAGTACTAACCAAGTTAGTACATTGTTGCAATGGATCATGTAATGGCTTTTTCATATAACCAATCATAATCACTCCACAATAGTACTATGCTTCAAATAAGGGATTAAAAAGCTAAACTTCTTTCCAAAAGTATAGTGCAACTTCTTTCTAAAACTTTTTAACATGTAATGAACTCAAAAAGTTTTATAAGTGACCCCTAATTTCCAAAAGGACTACTCGGTAGTAAATGAATAATTTTGTATACCCTACTCTTTAAAAATTGTCCATTCTATGGCATTTTGGATTTTAGTTTTTTAAAATATAGAAAAACTATGACGGCTTTGTATTTGCCCACACTTGTTTTTGAACACTACAAGAAAAAGGGGTGTTTAAGTGTATTTGTAAGTATAGTCCTAAAGATAAGATATTAAGTAATGACCTTTATAGAGACTTTCAATATAATTTACTAGAAATACATGTCCACTCTTGTCTCTATGGGTTGTCAGAAAAGAAGACCTGCTGGCAATGCAAAGGGAACATAAAAGAATCAACATGGATCCTACCATCCATCCGGTTGAAGTTAGCCATGGTGAAGCCATACCAATTCCTCTGAAAGTTAGAGAAGCGTGGATCCTACATTGCCCTAACCCAATCACAAACAAGGACAATGGTGCAGTGATTCCTATAGTCTAGCTCTAGAATCTCTTCAATGTAGCCCACGTAGCCGTTTGTTAACTCTATGGGTTGCCCATTACAAAGCCCCCACCAAAGTTGTCAAGTGAAGGACACCAACATGTATAAATCTTGCATGACAAATCCACCTTCTACGGAATGGATGCAAAAATGTATGCCAAAGGCATACATTTGCCGATGTGAGGTAGCATAGCACTCATGTGGTTGGCTATACTATACAATGTTATCATGCACATCTTGTCCTCCATCTTGTAGAGCCCTGATTCTTGCACTCAACCATGATACAAAGGGGGGCAAGTCAAAGAGATCACATGGATAATGCATTGCAGCAGAAGGATGCCTCTTCTAAAATTGTCTCCAAAATGTCTCCCTCGCTTCCTATCTATGTGCTCTTGCTGCAGTATACTCCCTGTAATACATTTTGTACACATGCTATTAGAGAAGGCATGCCAAACATTGGTGTAGGTACCAAGCTTTCTAACACTTAGGGCAGTTTTTTCTTGTGGCATACACTGTGACGAAGAGACGTCACAAAGGATGTTACTGTGCGTCGCCAAGGATGTCTTCTATGACAAGATTCATCACAAAGCAAAGGAATGTGTCCGTGTCCCTTAGTCAATTGTGACATGGTGCAACATCATTGCAGATGTACGACATGTTAGAAACAATAGGGCTTGAACGGCAAGGACATGCCTCTATAATAGAGAACCATCATGATGTAAGTTTAAAAACATGTTGTCGCACTTATTGGCGCCATTCTTCCAAGCACAATGTATTGCCAAGACAAAGATATGTGTGTAACTACAAAATTCATCAGACATCTTTTGCTTTTGTTGACATTTTACTCGCGATATCTTGTTGATCATTGTGGCCTCTTCATCATGATCCCATAAACGTTGTTGAGTCCCTTTGTATTGTCGAATGCACTTGGTGCAAAAGCCAAATATGTTGTCCATGCAGTACCCTTCTACATCTTTAACACACAATTGTTGGAATACTCTGCTCATTTTAATTATAGCCTTACACATTGTATCATCCAAAACATTGCGAACAGCTAGAGGTAGGATCTATCAAATATTTTGTGCAAAACTAAAAGGATCAATTCACATGAGGCTAAAAGAGAGCACAGTGCTGGTTGCAGCTATTGCTCAGGAAAGAGAGCGTTGTCTATGTTGTCACGAGACTTCCTATATTTCAACAAACCACTCCACCTTAGGCATGTTTGACAGAACGTCCACCTGCATATACTATGTTGTTCACAGCGACAAAGGAAGAACGTCATTGCAATTCACATTTGCAATGACATTGTGTTTCCAGACTTTCAAATTGGCATCCTTCTTGACTTTTACAAACTTCTTCTATGACACAACATCCAAAACCGACTAAGGGTGAATGCAAGAAAGACCGTCCACTTTGCGTAGCATTTTCCACAGTACTGCTGATTTTTTTGGGAGTACTGTTTAATTAGAAAAAAAAAAATTTAAAATCTGAAAAATATGTTCAATGTATACACCTTTATGAAGAAGTTACCCTAGGAAGGAAAAGCATAGAAAAATTCTCTAAGTAGGAGAACTGAAAAAGTGCAAAATCTCATGAAAATAGGTACTTTCACATTTTAATTTGTAAAAAATAGAAAAAACAATTTTTAAGGAAACTAAAAATTGGACATTTGGGAAGACTTTATAGAAAAGACATTTCACCAAAATGATCTTGAAACAATTTTGAATGATCAGAACTGCGCGTGCAAGGGAGCCCTGTTTGCACGTATGTGGAGGGCATAAAATAAAATATTTTTAAATTTCCTTTGGTAGATACATGAGTTCCTACTATGGGAATAGACCATAGAAATTTCAGATCTAGATCATTAAGTTTGGATACTCCCCAGTACTAAAAACCCCTAAACTGCAAAGTGTGACAAATTAGCCAAATTGAAATTTAAATATAAAATGATTTTTAAATATTTTTGAAAAATAAGGGATCTAAACAAGATCAGGTTAGCCATCTTTAAAAAAAAATTCAAGTTAATTGGATTCATTCTTCAAAAGTTATAGCCGATAACAAGTCCGACACGTCAAGTGTGACAAAAAATAGTACTAGTCTTTCTTGCATTCACCCCTAAAGGAGAAGTTTGTTCATCATACCTATTGCATGAGTACATGGTAACTGTGTGCTTTTATGTATTGTAATTTTCCATCCACTAGTTGCTTGTGGATGCTTCCCATATAGTTTGAAGGAGTTTGAGTGTTGGAGACAATACCAGTGAGTTCCCAGCGTTCATTTGGTTTCAAAACGTATGGGGCATGCGGCATGTAATATTGATCTTGTTGCCGTTGTGGAGCTTGTAGCCAAATCTCCTCTCAAATGCCTAAGTCCTCTACGTCCAACCAACTTTATGGACTATTATTCATACCAAGTAGACTCTTCACAATTTTCTCACGTAAGTTTTTTTTGCAAAGCATGGCATCTAGAATGTGACAATCTAACAAATGCTCCAACCACCAGAAACACAATCTGCAACATTTAGATTTCAATTAGACTTCCTATACTAATATGCACTATAATTATTCTATAGAGATAGACTGCTCTTAAATCTGTGGACCTTACAAGTTGCCTCTTAGCTGACGTTAGACTTGACATTAGAGAGAGGTTCACTTAAACGTTCACGAGCGTCACGAGAGGCATGTCGTTGCTTACAGTGATGTCCAAGCAAACATCAATGAAGGTGATACATGCCTACATAAGGACAGATGTTTCCATCCGTGTTGCATGAAATGTCTTCTGTGAAGCAATGACCGTGCACAACTACAAAAAGCTTCCGTGACCATAGAGCTTTCACCTCCCAATACTCTAGTTTGTAGAAAACATGTAGGTGTTTCACCCCTGTTGTGTACATAAGATCATTAGATCCATTCTCCCTCCCACCTAGGTCCAAGTAAGATTGCCGCCATGTTGTATAGCAAATGACATCAAGCCCCAACAAGATTCTAAGTCTACAATGATGCTCAGCTTGCCCATTGAATCTCTTATTTTGCTTGTATGGATGGTGATGAGGAAAGTAATGTCGGATGCCACTGTACACAATCTTCGACCCTCTTGTAGTCCTATTTGGAAGAATGTTGCCCATCTTTGCCATGCGAGCATCTATGTTTGGACCACAACAAGGGCAGCCCTTGTAACCCTTACAACAAAGGCCCGTAATGGATCTGTAAGCTGGGAAATTTGAAATGGTCCACATCAACAACACATGCAAGTAGAAACTACGACTGCCTTCAAGTTGGAAGAAAATAAGTGCTAAAACACCATGCCAAAGTTCATGCAATTCCTTCAATAACGGATGCAAGAAGACGTCAATGTTTTTAGAAGTGGGTAAGTGTTTCTCCGAGATCAATATGCATAGAGAAATGAAGAATTTATTTGTAACAAAATAAGGTTCAAAGTTGTATATCAAGATCAACATTGGCCACGTTGACCAATTTGTGTTGCTTAATTTAAATGGATTCACATTGTCCAAAGCAAGGGCCAGACACATGTTCTCAGATCAAAAATTGCCAAACGCAACGTTCCTATCAAGATGCTTCTAAGCTAGACTATCCACTATAGAACCCATGACACCTTCATTGCTGACGTGCTTTCTGTAGCTTGTCAATATGCATGCTATCCCAAGTGACCTCTACATTTGCTTAATCTTGGAAACTAGGGAAAAGTGTCAGATGACCTTTGGGGGAACAATATGTGTACCATCAACCCAACAAGACAATCCGCAATGTGAGCAACTCTAAAGTCCCGCAAGATCATCTTCAAAAAGCACGCATCCATTGGGGCATGCGTGCACATTGTTGTAGTGCAAGCCCAGGCGTTGGATGCTTCGTTGCGCCGCGTAATGCATGCCCGGTAACTTGTTCCCGGCTGGAAATAAGTCTAGTTGAAGGAAGCAAAACAACTCATTAGTGAACTTATTATTTACACAAAAAATTGTGCACATATTCATGATGATGATGGTGGCTAACACAACGCTTATTTTTGAACCTGAATATAGAGGTGTAGTTGCTTTTGTGTACAAGTCTTCCAAGCCATCTGTGATGCTCGTAGCGTTCTCCTCTACTTCAAGATACTCCCCCTCTACCTCAGCCTCTTCATGCAGTGCATCTCTTCTATCCAATGCCTCCATAAGTTGCCACTAAACCTTGAGGTATTCATCTAGAGAGGGAGTTCTTTCTTCTTCAATGTCTTTTTTGTTTGCATTGTATGAATTATTTTCGTCCATGTTTGCTATGGCATCTACAAAAATAGCATTGACAACATCATCATCATATGCAACGTCCTCCACCCATAGTCGTCCGGGGGGATAGCCCTCTAAGGGTCTCCACCTAAAAGGGACTTGTCCATGAATGGATCATGAACCACCGTTGCATGGTTTTGTCAAATGACTTGGATGCTTTTGCAATGTCCACCCTTGCAGTCCCTATAATGGCACCGATAAGAACTTACACTTTTTTTGGTGGCAACCCGCAACTCCATGTGCAAAATGAGATCAGCAATAAAGATGTGGCATAGCATATGCCTATCATTCGTCCTACGGATGGTAGCATTAGGCTACTTGACATTGGGAGGGACACGCACTGCCATGCTCCTAATTTGCCTTGCAATTGTGTAGTCAAGTCAATAAACAACTTGTTGCACCTCCTCTAAACAACCTACACATCCAACACAAGGTTTCTTAGTGCCGTTCATATGAGGAAGCTTGTTTTGAAAGATGAATTGTAAGATGACCAACACGTCCCTCTGGACGTCCACAAGAATGTCCTATCAGATGTCCTTTATGATGTCTCCTTTGACGCCTAAAGATGTCCTTGTAGACATCCTCTCTAACGACTCCGTAGACATTTTGTCGGACGTTTTTTGTTTGTAGCCATGACCAATTGGACGTCCTCTTTGATGTTGTTGGTAATGGGCACATGCATCCTACAATCCCTCAGTTGAGCACATTGCATGGAGGGCCTCTAACGATGGGCATCCAAATCCTTTTCCTTTGGAATTGCTCTATAAGGGCTCCATAGATCATGCTCCTACGCTTCTAAACATTCCTCGACCACTCCCTCCTCTCCTTGCAATAATGGAGAGGACCGGGATCATTGAAAACAACCTTTGCCATTGTTGGACATCATTTCTAACATCAAAATATCACAGTGGATGCCACAACAGACATCCCAAAAGACACTGCATAATAATTGCCCAATGAAAGAGCCTCCAAAAAACAATTTTCCACGTTATCCAATGCTACCTAACAACAACGACAATGTACAAGAAACTCCAACTCTCCTATGTTAGTCGCTCTTTCCCTGAGTTGCGTGTGTGATAAGGAATTCAAAAATTTGGGAGTGAGTACTTACCGTCCATACTTAAGTGGTGTTTGGAGTGCAAAAGCCTAGTAGGGTTGTTCACTTCAAGAAGGCGCACACAATCAATGTGGACGATTTTGAGGTTGCTACTGTATTCATGAATTTAGTGTCGCAATTTACAAATAGGAGTCCCAAGCAGTTGTTGATGAAGCAAAGCGCCGCCTCATCCGTAGGAATTATGCTTAGGGTCAATGAAGCTCCATTGCTGCCTCCAATAGAAGTACCCTCCACCATAGCAGTTGCTCACCATGACCAGGTGAGTAGATTCCCACCTTCCGCATTCTTTGAATTTGTTTTCAAATTGGCATGTTCAACAATTTTGATGCCCACATTTGATCGTTGGGTCCTTTAATTTCATCTGTCGGCGGCTATTACGACTGTGGCCCTAGTTTGCAAGCTCCCAGAGGTAGGACAACTATAGGGTGGAGCTTGGTCATAGGCCTACATGGGCCTCTTCAATTACTATCCTCTACAACAACGCCGTTATCATCTCAGCGTTTCTTGGGATGCGCTCCAGTTGCAAGCTCCTCCGTTTGTGTTTCTCTCCATCAGTTGAAGCGCCCGTCTTCAATTGGTTGATAAGAAGAGTACAACTATGTTTTCTTTGTAATTGCGTGTTTGCAATGTCTAGATATTGTTGAGCGTGGTCTTAGTGCATTTGAGAGGGGAATTGAAGACGGACAAGGTTGCATTTCTAAGCAGAGGTCAAGGCTGCCTTGGTCATTGGATTTTTGCATCAAAATTTTCTAATCAAAAGCTACAATGGCATAGATCGGAGGAGCCAATTGGATTCAAGTTTCAAGGGATTACATTGCACCTATAGTCATCAAAGTTTTGCTCCAATTTCTCATGCATAGATGTGTGGAGCATCTTTTGGCAGGACAGCAAGTTCTTTGTGGCGTGGAGAGCACTTGTAGCAAAAATGCCTTGTTTGCAAAAGAATCCAACGAAGCAGAAAGAAGCTTTGTAGCAATTGAGTGCTACATCAAAGGATGAAGTTGTAGTGTAGCCATAGCGTATGCGGGCACCAAAAGAGTGGCGGTTGAAAGCGCATGAAGACTCTAGGCGCGACATTTAGTCAAAGGGCAAAGATTCAACCAGGGAGTCATCTCCACCAACAAAGAAAAAGAGGTTTGTTGAAGTAGAGTTTGATACAAATGACGAAGACCTGGCAAAAGGCAATCAGAGCATAGACAAGGAAGAGAAGTCACAATCATAGAGGTCAATACGCCACTATTGTTGGCAATGTTAATTGAGTGTTGAGTATACTTTAGGGTTTAGGCGGAGATGTTGACATCCAAAATGACATCAAGTTGAGCAAACTAGCATATGTCTTGCCACAGATGCGATCAATAAAGACCATCTCTATGGACATTTTAGATGACGTCTTCACGTTCTTCGATATGTCTTCATATTCTAGGGGATGTCTCGGGAGATGTTTTCTAGAACATGTCCCTCTGTCATTTTCGATCCCACATACTTACTTTCTTTTGTCTACAATTGAAGAAGTTGTTTGATGTGAGGCTTCTATCGCCCTAGAGAGGTAGAAAACACGGCCGGAGTTGAATGTCACATCTCTGCCATCCTATGCAATATTTGCCAAGGCATCCCCTATTTCAATGTCAATGTCTTGCCGGCCATGGCTACGGGCGTCACCAACGCTACCAACTTTGTGTTGCATAATTACTTTCTAAAAGTGGGCTGAGTTGGAGGTTCTAGTGAATTGCATTGATGGCTGCCACCATTTTGGGGGGACAAACAAGGTTACAATGCGATCTCAGACGACGACCCAGCTTGCAACATTGACAATACCATTGAAGCTCTAAAACCCATGCGACAATAAAAGGACCTTACAAGTAATTTGATGAAGAAACCCATTGAATTGGACGAACACGGACAACCTTTTGGTTCCTAGACAGATGTCATATTTGTTGACATCAAGAAATATGCAAAGTCCTCAAACCCAACGACAAGTTGGATAGGTCAACCAAGGCAACACATGAGGCGTTTCTTCAATCCCTTGTGCTCAAGTAAAAATGTCCCTTTGTAGTGATAGAAATGGTTGGTATGTGCAATTGTTTTTGGTAAACCGAATACTATATTTGTTGTGGAGTTTGGTAGTAGAACATTGTACTAGACATTCCCGGTGATGTCTCTTGTAACATCTGCAGTGGTATACGATAGGACATCTCAGGGGACATTTCACATGACAAAAAAATATCAACAAGCATGCCATTGGTAGCCATGGCTGAAAAATAAAGCACTTACTATTTGTCGTGCTGTCTGAAGTTATTGCATATTTGTCCTAGTAATGTCTCACTAAAAACAGCTACATAGAGACTAAGAGAATGGCATCGCGTTGTAGACCGGAAGATGGGTGGCTACTCAATGCAAATATGTGAGAAGTGGTTGCAGCCCCAAATTACCAAAGTTTTAATAAACCTCCGATAGGGGAGTAGTCAGATGGTTGATGTAGACCTGCCGAGACCCTTGAACATGGATCCTGGGTATTGGAAGACTATATCTGAAATGCGTGTCATGAAGGCAGCTTAGAAGAAGCTAAAGCACATGCATTCAATTTCGAAAGGGAAGGGATCCACCACCGCATAGCTAAAGGCCATTAAAAGAGAGGTTGCGTCACATTTGGTGAGTCTATGCCAACGGTGCTTCCCATTGCAACTATATGTTTTGTTACGTGAAATGTCAATACAAACTATGAAAGCATCAATTCAAGTTGTGTACAGGGTCTATGTGAGTTGTTTTCACCACATGTTTAGAAAACACCCAAGTGTTGGCCGGCTC
Organism: Antitrichia curtipendula; assembly: GCA_951230915.1. Classification (NCBI taxonomy): domain Eukaryota; kingdom Viridiplantae; phylum Streptophyta; class Bryopsida; order Hypnales; family Leucodontaceae; genus Antitrichia; species Antitrichia curtipendula. The sequence continues at coordinate 18,406,974 of OX579637.1, read as the reverse complement.
GAAGTGTATGGGACTCTAGATCTAGATTGCCTTCCAAGCAGTGGACTATCACAATAGTTTGTTGAGTGAATTTTGAATATATCGTTAAACTAAGGGCAGCACACCTAAAAATATAAAATTGAGCACCTTAAAACCTAGAATCACCCAATCATGGACTGGAGTTGATTAGGGCTACACATATGCCAAAATTTCACTAAAACTTGCACCTAAAACCTCTAAATGGATGAAATTGTCACCACCTCCACTATTCCAACACACCATGACTCACCAAAAACACCCAATTGCACATGCATAGTCCCAATTTTTATTCATTTTACGGTCTTACAATTTTAATTTAATGCTTTATCCCATTCCCTCAAGAAGATTCCATGCAATCATAGTGAATCATTTACTCAAACATGCAAAAACATCCAAACATCCTTATAAGCATTACATTTAAAAGTCAATGTCACCCAACAAGAACAAGGAATTAAGACTAGGGCAACCAACCACCACTAAAGGCAGTTGATTACCCTTCTCAAAATGGACCACCATTACCTCTTCCTTGCTCCAATTGGAACGAGCTTAGTCTCTACGAAAAGCTGACTTCAAGGTGCACCATCTCTCCAAATTTCAGCTCCATCCACTTTGCCAATCTTCCCCAGTCACTTGCTAAAGTTGGCGGTTCCTTTTAAAGGCGGGCAGTTGGCCTCTCTCCACAAAAACGTCCACCATTTCTTCTTCCTTGCTCTAAGTTAGTCTAGCTAAAGATTCTTGGAAAGTTGACTTCAAGACGCACCACCCCTCTAAGTTTCAGCTCCATCCACCTTGTCAATCTTCCGCAATTGCTTGTCAAAATTGGCAGTTCCCTTCCAATTTAAAAAAATCATAATTTTCTTTCATCCTCCAATCCAATTTCTCATTTGACCTAAATAAACTCATTTATCTTTATTCATTTTTCAACAACAAGTAGACCTACTTTGACAAATTTTCCTACATGGATCCCTTTCTTAGTTTCTTACAATTCACATTCCAAAACGCCCAACATCCCCACCATTCTTCAAAAAAAAACCATACATCCAAAAGTTCTCAAAAGAGAAGAAAAAGAGAGCTTAAAACCCTAGTTTTGCTAATATCCCACCTCCTACTGGATTTTTTCCTAATTTTGTTCATCCATCACTACTTTATTGTAAAAATGAAAATTTAGTGTGAAATGCACCAAATTAGTGAAACTTGGCGTAAACTATACTAATTTAGTGCAAATCCCTCTAAATTATTGTTTTTTTCTCAATTTTACTGTTTTCACCTTACTTTAGTAGTTCCTTCACTACTCTAGTGTTCCAGTAGTACCAATTTTAAATTTACTAACTTGTTTTGTGTTTTTTCATGTCTATTATTTTTTGTGATTTTCATTTTTACTTTTAGTTTCATTGCCTACTTATAGTATTTTGGTTTTCATTTTCTTTTTATATTTATATATATATATATATTTTTTTTTGGTTTTTATTTTTATATTTTTTATGCTTGATATATATATATATATATTTTTTTTGAATATTATTTTTCATTTGTAGGATGTTCTTTTCTTTTCCCAAACATTTTATTAGTTGCCTAATTTGGTTACTTTACCAAATCTTGTTTAGAATTTGTTTAGTTTTAAATCCCTACTTTTTCCTAGAATTTTTCCTTTGCTTTTTCCTAATTGCATTTTAAAGATTTTCATCCTAAACTCCTTAAGCTCCTAGCACTATCTTATAGAAATCTCCCTCAATCGTAGTTATGATTTAATCTGGAGTACTAATACTTCCGGACTTGTAAATTCACAAACAGTGTTTATATTTTCCATTTTATAAAATGTAAACCATTATGGTGGTTCACACTTCACAATCTGCACATACAATGTGTCTTGTTTTGGTTGATATCAATTTTGGCATCATACTAAACTTACTTATCACATATATTAAGCTTCATGTATGAAAGTGAATGTCTAATTCCTCCACGCTCAAAAATGTTTGTTTTCTTCTATGTTGATGATGTTGAAGAACTGGCCACCCTACAATACAGAGGTTGATGCAGAAGTTGCTAAGGAGTACCAACGCATGCAAAAGCAAAAGTATAAAGCACGTCCCAATTATAGAAGAGGCATAGAGGCAATGCAGATTTGTGTGACGTACCTCCATGGTAGCCTTACATGCCTTAGGGAGAGCATGACAACATCACAAAAGCATTTGGAAGACTTGATGCGGGAACTCATGCAAAATTGTAGTCTGAAAAAAATTACTACCTCAGAGAATGTCCCGGAGCCCTCTTTGTTAACAAAACTGGTAGATGGATACGTCAAGACTCAATTCAATGGCAACAAAAGCATGGATGCCAGCAAAGGACTTCTATCAATGTTGCTTCTAGTTCTCGCTCAAAATGTGTTGCCGCCTTACCTCAACAACATCAACACAGATGTCATAGATGGTGTTGATGGCAAAGTGGCACAAACAAAGACGTTTTTGTGGTAGACAAAAACAACAATGACACTCTAGAATGCGACAACAACGACAAAAAATGGGTGGACGACTTGAATGCCTATGCCCCAGATGGTGAGAACAAAATTGGCAATGTGTATGCTATAGTCGGAACCTCCCTTCTGACGTCTCCGGGGTCGTCATCCTTAACATCTCTTATAATGTCTTTGGTCACCTAGGTAAACTTTTTGGAAAAATAAGCGTTTGTTTTAATGTCTGATTCTCTTCGGTCTTTTAGGATGATAGCAACATCCCAACGGAATTTGCAGGTTGCCCTCGGCATACTTGGAAGAGCGCATAGGCAATAGGGTTGACAAATTTGAACGTCCCGGGACAAATCATGTGCAAAAATCGGACGTCTAGACGTCTGGACGCAACCTCTATAGGCCATGCAGCAAACGTAGTGGTCACTGTCCGTCAGACAGTAGCTAGTGGACGAACTGACAAGCAAATCGACCAACGGGCCAACAGGAGCCGGCGGACAAGCTGACGGACGGTTTAGGTTAGATAGGGTTTTAGGCAAGGCCTTCTATTTCATTTTTTAAAATAATGTCAAAATTGTCATAAAATATTATAATGGATTATTGGTGTTCCAAATTCAAATTGCTCAAATGTTATTATTTAAATTGTGAGTCTCCATGACCATTGATAGTTGTACTACCGCTTGTATATAGTGCATGTGGAGGACCGCTACGTGATGGTAATTGAAAATCTTGCATGAGCTACTTCATGCCTTCGTCGCTGCGGATTGGCATTGAGCATATAGTCTCCAATACACGTGGATCTTGGCTTCCCTCTACTTGAGGTGGTTGGGCATTTTGAATGCTTGGAAGACCAATATTTTCACTTGCCAATGCCCCTATTAATTCAACACTTCAGTTGCCCACATTTGTGTAGGACTTCACCCCACACTCTCTCATGTCATTGTATTGGTCATTTTCTTTTGCTCGTGTTGTTGTCGTAGATGGACACTTGGGAATTGGAATCACTTCATCCGTTTGGGGAGTTTCATCATCTACAAACGTTGTCTCATTTTCCTCCGCTACCTCCATATGAGTATTGTCCTATCCGCTCGAATGTTTTCACTACTCATCAACCTGATTCCATCTAAGTATTTAGCTATCAAAGGTCCACCGTCATCATACCCACAATTGTCCTCATCCAATGGAAAGTTATAACGGTCTTTACGATTGCCTCCGATGTCTCCATTGTATCGGGGTGGGCTCCGAAGCGATTCATCAACAAAATTCAACATGCCGTGGTTATCTTTGTTGTCTACGAGGGGATCAATTTCTTCATCATCTTCACCATCTTCATCTTTTGATGTAGACAAGGCCAAATCCTCCAATTTGAGGTTCTCATTGTACCACTTTTTTTCGTCATTTTGCTTCAATCCAACGAGGACTTTAGAATTGGTGTACACATGTGCCAAATCCTATGCTTTTTGTGGCTTCAACTTGTTCCGATATTTGTTGTAAACAAAAGAATAGCTACTCTAATTTCGTTCACATGAAGATGAGGATACTGGTTGTGCCAAAATCCTTTTGGCAATTAGAGCAATGAGCTTCCCACAAGCGCCCTCAAAATCCCACCAAATATGCGCCGAGAATTGTTGTTCACCTAGATCCAACATGTTGTTCACCTAGATCCAACATGTTGTTCACCCTATTTTGGAAGTCTATGTATTCCTTCATGACCTTTGTATACTCTCCTAGATTTCATATTTACATGTTTTTATTGCCACGAACTCGCATGCATACATCCGTGGCATTGGTGTCGTCGGCTAGTTATTTATTTTCAAAAAGGTAGGGACTCAACAATGCTCTTGTATAATGTAAATTTGTCTTCACCATTTCACGTCATGCGTAAAACAACTTCACCAACGGGATGGCTTTGTTCTAGGCCAAACAAAAAAATTCTTTGTCTAAACCGAGGACGTGCTTCTCTAATTTTCTTCTAATATGCAACCCCTTGCCTGTGCATGGTGTCTTTGCATCCAAATTACAAAGAGAATTGACAATTGGAGCTGTTACATCTTAAAATTCTGACAACAATGCCAAAAATATCCACTTAGAATTGTCTTCTTTACCCGTTTGGATTCTAAATGAGTTTTTGATTTTTGCAAATGCTTCCTTGCGTATTCTTCCCATTGCTAGTCCGTTACAATTTGTTGCAACTATGCTTTCACCTTGAGTATACGTGCAACTATGTTGTAATTAGAGGCAAATCTTGTTTCTAACAACAACAAGTTATACTGTGTTGAATATTTTTTGAAGTATCGCAAGCAGAATGTGCCTCTTTTTAAAGAATTTGACTGTCTTTCGGAAATCTTTTACTACGTTGTCAATCCATTGTTCGTTTGCCCAATCTTTTAGCAACAAATTCAAGGCATGCACCACGCAACCTTGGAAAAAACTATGGGAATAAGTAGTAGATACCAAATTTCATGCTGCTAAGTTTATAGCTGCATTATCTGAACTTATCCACACTACATTTGTGGGGCCCATTTGTTCTATGAATCTCTCTAATATAGAGGCTAAATACAGAGCATCCTTAACTTTCCTAGTTGTATCTATCAGTCTTGGGAATTGTTCACCCGCGGATGAGACGAGCATGGCATTTATCAATGGCTGATTTGAAACCGAGGTCCACCCATCAATAGATAATGTGGCTCCAAACTTCTTAATATTGACTTCTATCCGCTTATATAGATTGACTTCCAAGTCTATCTTTGCTTGGTTAAGCAATTTATGGTGTAGGTTGTGGTATGATGGTGGGATATAGGGTCGGCGAAACTCCATCGTTTGATTCACTGTTTCTTTGAATGCTGGATTTTGAGCTACAACAAATGATATGTTTATCGCATAAAAAAAAAATTGGCCGCTATTACATTCAAGTTGCTTTTATTTTCTTGTTCAAATCTAGCCTGCTCTATTTTTTAGCCCTATTGCTTGATCTCCACTAAGTTCTATATTCACTTGATGTTTGTGTACCTGGATTTGCTTTGGAAGAGCCAACAATATATTTCTCTAGCGCTGCGCATGAGTCTTCTTTGGTAGAATGCACATTGTCTCTCGCATTTGACATACCGCAAATAACCATAGCCATAGTTGTGTTGTTGCCATCCACTTTGTGGAATCACTCCATTGCAACAAACAAATAGACCTTGAACTTCAGATGTCAATTGTGAACAAAAGTTGATTCCTTTGCCTCGACTACCCGATGTGCCTTTATATCCTAGATGGCTAAACATACGGCCCGGCTTCTTGTCCAACACCAAGTTGCAAGCCTTGCATTGCACTTTTCCAACTGACGGGGTTCTGTACCAACAACACCAATCCTTGCTCATGATAATTCCTTCAAGCTCTTTATCTTGCATTCAAAACACAAATGTAACAATTGGATAAAGTTTGTTGAAAATGAAATATAATGTGTGTGCACAAAGTTCTAAAAATCAAGCCTCTCTTGTCCATTGAACTATGCATTATCAAGCAAAGGATACAAAAAATTGCAACTCCTAGCCTTTGGAAATCTTAGTATTCAGTTTCTTAGTAGTGTTTGCAAATGCCAATTTCGGAACTCTTATAGTCTTCATCTATTGGTGACTATTGCATATGGAAGGAAAAACACGAATTCCTCCCCTAATGGCTGGGTGGACAACTGACAAACAGATGGATCAACAGAACAACAAACAAGTGATTGGATGTACGTAAAGGCAGACGGGAGGATGGACAGGTGGAGGGGCTGACAATAGGCGAACGGGGGGATGATAGGATGGACAGACAAACGAGAGGATAAAAATTCAGGTGCAAAAAAAAAGGGATGATTTATAGGCACGGGATTATAGAAAATAATATAACAATAACATAAAATGATCTTATATAATAGGTATGCAAAAGAAACATATTTGGCAAAAATGTAAGGCAAAAGTTACCATGATGGAAAAACAAATCCAAACATATTTGTATTGCATAGATGTTTATATATTAATTAAAAGCTACTTATGGTATATCATGAGTATTGTACATTACTAATATTGAATCCTCATGAGATCCAAACAAGTACAAAATACTCTTCCCTAGTCAACTTCTAATACAAACACTATATTGTATCACTGCTACCTTCCTCATAAACACAATTAGTACCATCTTGTTCCTTAATTCTTTGGTTTGCTCTACAAGTTTGAGGATCACCCAACCTAGAGCATGTGCCCCCCCAATCTAACATCCATGTCCACTTTGGTGATTTGTCGTTTGGTTTCTGGAGAGTGGTCATCCTCGTCTTCAATCTTCCATTTATTCTTCCTCGTGGGTGACAAATCTAGTTCCTTTGCCTTCAACACTTTTAAAGTTGCATCAATCTTTTCTATCATAGCATTGATCACTTGTCATCATCTCTGCTGACCAACCAGAACGCTTGACCTATACCTTGTACAAAAGCCCTCTATGTTGTTATAATGTCAGTGATCCTCTTATCAAATGCACTTGCTACCTCCACGAGTGCATGTTTTGTACCTAATTGCCCATCTATATTCAAAGTAGCACAAACTTTTGCAACTTCTTCCAATTTTGACAAAAAGAAGGCCTTCCATATTAAAGTGTGATTACATACCCCGTACTGCTCATTCAACACTTGCGATGGCTGCACTTCTACCCAGATGCCATTTTCTCTTTTCCACTCTTCTTATTCAGGAAATCGAAAGAACTTTCAGTGTTCCTTGCTCCAGTGCCCTTCCATGCTACAATTAAACACCTTTCAAGCCTTTAGATCTTCAATACCCTTGGCCTGCAATTCCACATCTTTGTTGCGTGTCATCTATACAAAGTCATCCAATCAGTCATTGTAGAGCTCGTGTAGCTCATGCATGAGATTTTCTGAATTCCAAAGTAAAGGTCGCCCCCACTGAACGTAACTCTAGAATTGAAATGGCCTTTGGTTAAGTGGAAGGGTCCATTGATTGTATTTGTGGCTAGGGGGGGGGCATGCTCTCCCCAAGCCCAAGCATTTGGTAAAACCTAAAGCTCAATGGAGAACGACACATGCAACAAATTGAACACATGAAGGATGCTTTCACTATGCACGTGATATGAAAAGTGTAGCAATATTGGCCCATGGTTAAAGGGCCCTCAGGGGCCAAAATGAACCAAACAAAGGTTGCATTTACCCTCCAATAGTACCATCTTAGGGCTAGAAGCATGCACTACTATCTTCTCAGCTTCATTGATGTGTATTGAATGCGTGTTGTAAGGGACCCAACCCTCTTCTGGTTCCAAAGTCCAATTGATGGACCGCGGCGCATTGTTCTTTGTGTTGTTCAACCGTTCAAATACTGAATCCATGTCCCCCCAATATGTGACTTTAGTTGCCCCCCTGTGATGTACATCAAACATCCTTCTGATAGCTACGAGGTCAGATTTTACGGTATTGCATTGCTTTTTTGACTTCATTGCTAATTTGAGAAGCCCCTTCATTGCTCGGATTACTACAGACAATTTGTCTTGTAGTTTTTTTAACCCACGTCAACTAGTGAGTGTCAGAATTGCTTTTTGGCAGGCATTTATCCAACTTCACTACTCGCATCATTTTGTGGTCAAAATAGACAGTTTTGTTAGGTTCCCTTCTCGAATTCACACTTCACCTCTTTGACCACGTGGCTTTCTATTTGCATGGATGTGTCTTGGAATGTGTGGGTAGGATTATCCATGGCAATTTCAGATATTACTTTTCTTTTGTTGTTTTTCTCAGTCCCTTCTACACTCACTGCTCTGACAATTTCCGGAGGAATACATAGTCTATCCTTGAGATCATTTTTTCTGAGCACTATATTTTAGTACCCCTATTTCTCAGTAAATTAACCACCTTTGAATAAGTACATTGTCATGTCTCTGCTCCAAATCCTTTTTAAGTGTTTGCAATTTCTTTGGCAATTCAACCGATTGTGCCTTCAATTTCTTGTTCTCTTCCTTCAAGGCCATGAACTTTGTATTCTCATGAACCAAGATGAATATCTCGTGCAATATTTCCGCCCGCTCCTCGAGTAATGGTGTCAAGGACGTGCTGAACTTCAAAAAAGCCATGGCACCAACCACCAATTTAGGCGCTAATTTGGTGAATTCATGAGCAACTTCCATAAGCTTTGGGGAAATTTTAGCTACAAATTTAGCTCCACATGACAATAACCTAACAATAATTGCAAAATTAGCCCACTCACTAAATTCTCGGACAAGATTACTCGGGCCAGCCTCGTTTTCAGGTTCCAATTTAGGGTTCAGGTCTTCTTGATGTGCCCTAAACAAATAAAAAACTTCCAATAAGTTTTCCAATTTGTTGGTAGTGGGCATTCAGCAAAGAACCTCCAATTGCGCCGTCCGTTGAATTGACAAATGTGGATACCTATTATCCAGGGCATTGTCATCAATGGATACAGTTTGGGCCACGCCATTGAGGTGCTTTCCATTTCTTGGAGACAAACGTCCTTCAACTCTTGGGCTCAGTACGGGGCTTGGCGTAGTTGATAAATCTTTATTTGAAGGTACTTGTGTCAAGATGTCTAAAGCATTGTTGTCTATGTAATGATCAAATGTCGGATAAGCCCTTGCAACTTGCTCTTAATCAACTTCTTTCCAACATTCCCATAGCACAAACGCGGCCACCGGTTTTTTTTAAATTGGCTGCATGTTTGGTGCACAATGTTTGCTCACCCATAGTTGTTACATTGGATGTGCATATCAAATCTGTTCGAGGAGTTAGAAACACCTCTCCATCAACACCTTCCACTGCGGTAGTTGTCATTGTAATTGGAATCTTTGTAGAACCCAAATGTACTGCAACATTTTTCACCTCCAAGACCTCCTTTTTTGCTTGCATTAAATGATTTAATAAAAAAATTTGTGGTTTTGGTGGCTCACTTGGACCTGCCTTTGAATCATACAAATTGGGAATATCTTTCTGCCCTTTTCTAAGCAAAAATTGAGCCCAATTGTTGTTGGAAACGTGCCCAATCCACCTTCCAAGCCAGTACAAATTCAACATACACCATAGCGGCCATGTTATAGTTTATGTATCCTTTACTCATTGATTTATCCCTGAAGAGGGCCCGCCAAATTTCAAGCGATCGATGGACAAATTGCTGATTGCCGGTTTGTGATGTAAAATATTTCACTCCAACTTTCTACAATGTAGAAGCAACTAGCACAATAAAGCAACAATAGCATGTTCAACACGGATGTGAAACCTCTAAAGGAGAAAAGAAGTGATGAAGAAAAGAAGAGTTTGTCCGCCCTTATAGCCATCAGAAACTAGACCTAGCATAGGTACGGTGGCGGACGGCCTCCCAAAGCAAACCCGGCCGTCCGATTGATTGGATGCTCCAACTGTCCGATTCGGAACCGCCATCCACCCAATGGACCCTCTCGTTTGCCCATCGGACCATCTCGTCCAACCGTTCAATCAGGTTTTTGCCAATTTTGAGGTCCATGTTTTTTTCCCATTTGCAGTAGTTTGGTGAAGCATAGGATTCCGAAAACTGCTTGTTCACCTCCAATGAGTGCTCCTTGATGACAACAAGCATCCAATGTGAAATCCTTACAGGCCTTTTCAAAGTCCATTCTTCAATTTGCATATAATATTTTGAAGTTCAATCTTGAAATTAAACATCTTGATGAATTTTGAAATTACCATCTTGAAAGATCAAAATGGAATGCTACCTATAGTTTTGGAGATTCTTTTTCCTAAAATCATCCAATTTTGATATGATAGATCATAGTTATAATTATTCAAAAGTTTGTTTTTTGGATTTTAATCATATATTATTATATATTGTAAGAAATCTCAATTCTAAAATAATTGTTTTTATGAAGAAATTTGCTGAAGTTGGCCAAACCCGGACATGAAATGTCCATTCCAAGTTAAAGGCATTTGAATTAGTTCAATTAAAAGATGTTAATGTCATGAAATCCAACAAAAGGTGGTATTTTTTGTAGTTTGTATTTCTAGATTTTTAGATTCTAATTTAAGTTTAGCAGTTTGAATAGGATTAATGAATGATTAACTTTCATAAATTAATTATTGACTTATTGATTAACTAATTAAACTTGTAACCCATATTTTTATTGATTATTATGAAGAAAAAATATCCTTGAACTCCAATGAATGTCAAAGTAACGATCATCTAGTATATTTGCATGTAAGATTGTAGTATAGGGTTTAGACTTTAGAATTCATGTCACTCCGATAATTATTGCAAAAGTTAGAAGTATATTTTGAAAATGGGTAGGTGATAATATTTTGATACAATATTAAAAAATCATTTGATCATGATAGTGTAGATTGATACTTAATTACCTACTTATGAGAATTTGCCCCATTCAATCTCGAATAATGTTGTCAAAAATCCTTTGGAGTTATATATTGCAAAGTGCGGACAATGAAGTTAGAAAATACATGTGGAGTTGTCTTATGTTTCTAAAATTCCAAATTCTCTATTCCAAATTGAAAACAAAGGATATTATTTGTCCTCTAAAATATTTTCACCATTGAGATTAACAATTCTTAAGTTCTTTCAAAAGTTAGTCGCATATTTTTTTCCTACAATAGTGAAACACCTTCTATTTTACAGTTTAAAAAAATTGAATGTGTAGTTTTTTTTAGTTTAAACATTTTACTTCTAATCATAACTCAATTGCCCAAAATTTGACTAAAATGCATAAGGTATAAGACGTACATGAATAATCCTAAAAAGGTTGGATGGCCAAATATCACATTTTAGAAAGGCTAGAGAAGCTAACTTTTTAAAGTTGATGCACATGAAACTTGTCTTTGGGGGAAAAATTTATTCTACAATTGTGGAAGAATGGTATTGATGAAGTTCACTAAAAGGTCTACATTTGAATTTGTTTAAGAAGAAATTTTCATATAAGAATTAACTTAAAAGTCTTATTTGCAAACTTGTGGGACCGTCCAGCGTATCGAACAACCCCAACATTCAAACGGGCGATCGGACAAATTGTTGAAGGCCGTCCAATCAATCGGATGGTTAAGGTGTTCGACTCATTAGAAGGCCACCACGGCGGTCGTCGGATTCATTAGGGCCATTCGATGAGTTAGACAAGTGGCATCCAAATGATCAGACGATTGTGAGGAGGCAAATGACAATATGTCCGCTTCTTCGAGGCCATCTGCTGTGGCGGTCAGGCGATGCCATCTACATGGTATAAGAGGTTCAGACACCCCGTCTAATCCTCATTTTTGCCTTCCCCCTTGTGCAATGCAAGAGAGAGCAAAGAGCTTGGTGGTTCATCCTCCATTGGTTCCTTTTTAAGGTAAAATAACAGTGATTTGAAGGGCCTGTTTGTTGCCTTTTTTTTTTAACCTTTGTGTTTACTTTTGGCAAATCATATTTTGCGTTGAGAATTACAAGCTCCAACTTCTAATCATGATTTCATCATGATGCTAAGATCAAAGAAGGTTGTGAAAGACAAACGGGTGGTGCCTGACATTGAGTCAAGTAGATATATTCCCTCCCATACTTGCAAAGCATTTCTCATTGAGTGCATTGTCAAAGTTTATAAATCCAAAACCAGTGCTTCACTCGATAACAACTATGTGAGGTATTAAGATGAGTGCCCCAAGAAATTCAAGGGAGATATGCCAAAGAAGTTTACAGATGCCTTAAATGTACCTCAATGGATCCATGAAATGGAGAAGAAAGGCTTCCAATAATTTCTGAAGAACAGGAGACAAGATGCATTGTGGAATGCGAAGGTGATTTTAGAAAAGTAAGGGACGGAACACCGTATAGATGATGGTGCTTTTGAATATGTCCTTCTGAAATCAGACTTGTTTGTTTGCCGATGCACTCTGTTTGTGAAGAGACAAAACAACAAGGTTCAATGGGTTGATGGAGTAGCAATGAGGGTGTTGTGGAATTGCAGTGTGGGTGATGACATCTCTTAGCGCTTACAGAAACAGCAAGGGTGATTTTGCAAGACGACAAAATCTTGAAGGATGGGTATGCAACCATTCAGAGGGTCCAAATTGAAGGATGTCTTGAGATACCCGCATTTTAGGAGTTTGCAGCAAAGATATCTCATCAACAGCGCCTACAGCCTCATCTCGCGAGGTTGGAATACCAAAACAAGTCGATGGCCGTGAAAATTCTACATGATGGAATTATACGTTTTTCTGTTGTTCATGCAACAAACAGCAAAGGATTTTTGTACTGGTGGATGTCCAAACGATACCACATTTATCGCGTAAATTAGAGGAATATGCAATTGGTTGAATAGCTCAAAAAATCAAAACAATTGTTGTATATCGACGGCCTATATGAACTTGCATCGGGTAAATGATGGACATACAAGGTTCAGCCATGACAAATTGGCAAGGGTATTTCACCTTTACTTGGAGCGCCTTTATGATCTAGTGATCAATTCCTAAGGTAGCTTGTTCGAAATCATCCATCTAGTATATTCATACTGAAAAACAACACAGTTGATACTTGAACGATACTACTAAGATGATACCAAGTACCAACCTATAAATATATTCTAATACAATATAAATATATCAAAGTGTGTCAGTACGTGAATGCTATTTGCCGAGACGTTGATATTGTTGTACTATGATTGTTACACTGTATATCCCATGGCAGAAGATTCCAAGGCCCACTCAATTGTGAGACAAGCATTAAAATAATTCTGCCTATTTCACTCAAAATCTGAATTGATGTCATCTCTGCAACTTGGTCCCATGAAACCGAACCCATAAATGCTAAGATATTGTCCTCCGCCTCAATTGTCTCCGTAGTTGCTTAGTGCAACTCTTTGACTGGGATTTCTATAGTAAGGACCTTCGAAAGTTGGAAGAAGAACTGCATCACCATGTTGAGACCCTTCTTGCCTTGGATTGCCATGACAAAAGCTTGTGTGGCACTCATATGAACCACCCGTAGTAGATCTGAGATAGTGTTGGGAGCCTCCTTGGCTAAAACCAAAATCATGTGTGGTTCCATGTCTTTCTTCTATGTTGTAATATGTACCTCGGGGGTGTTACCATAGTCCACGATCCTTCGGCCATCTTGTGAGCCATATGCACTACGGTCATGTTGATAGGACCCATCACGCGTGTGCTGTCGACCCCAATCCTCCATGCTTCTACGCATAGCTTTTTGCATTTGTTAATCGGAATCAATGTCTTCCCATGCTTCTTGACGCTCAGGCCTCTCTTTAAATGTCACGAGTGTTGGAGTGTCACGTACATCATTGTCATCCGACCATTCATCCTCAATATCCGGCAACACAACCGGCGGAAATCCAAACTGCCCTCGATTGGACTACATTTGCATACAATTGTTTGATTGAGTCCAACTCGTATAAATTACTATGTCATTGCGATTTATATGGTCAACATTTTTTCTGTAAATTGTGTGCCAGTCTACACCTTTGTGGAGTACAATCTCTGCCCAAACCATAGCCATGTTGGTATAATTCATGACATTTGTCTTGGAGTCACGTATGTGAGTCCATCACGTTACTTCTTTGTACTGGTGAATAAAGTGTTTGCTCTCACACATAGAAATTTGTCCTTCCCAATGCTGAACTTGCACGTCTGCCCGTTCTTGTGACCGCATTTTGGAGAGGTGCTTCATTTTGACGTACTTTTTGCACATTGTATAGTCCTAAACCTTCTTGGGCTCTTCTTCCCATCCAGATTCAGCTACACACATCAGGTTTGTCCAATCTTCCCAATTCATGTCATGGAATCTGTCCTTCTTACTCAACTTTGATCTTTTATCGTGAGGCATGGTAACCTTGATTAAAATGAAATAAATTGATGATGAAGTTTACATGCATTTTTGGAACAACTGAACAAAATGCTTCACACTCACAATGAAAGGAGGTGAAGTTGTCAACAATGTCTTCAGAACCAAATAATTACCAAAAAAATTCAAACAATTTAGTATCCGATCACAATTGTTTGCACACCAAAGCGGAAGGGGCACATAGAGCCACACATTGGCACTAAATCACCCACTCCGTAAAGGAAACAATTGTATGGAAGTGAGTTGTCCACGCACTATTTATGGAGTCCATTGGCAGAATACGCAATGCGAACGCGTACGTCCAAATCAATCGACAAAGAGTCGGATGGGCAAATTGTGCAGACAAAAATCGGTGCCCTTTTGGATTGCACAGCCACCGTCAAAGGGCGGTCAGACCGGCAGACAAAGAAAGTGGACGGGACATCGGATGGTTGGACAGACGGTCGTATGGTCAGAAGCGGACAGGGAGGTGGATGGTTCAATGGGGGATTGGACTTGAGGTCGGATGGACTACAGATTGGACAGTGTAGCGGACAAGGGGTGGCGGATGAGGGAATGGGATAAGTTTAATTTGTCTTCGAGATTAATTTTTTGGAGTTGCCATGTCATTTTTGAATTCCTTAAGCACGCGATTTTCTTTAATGTGCATACATTTTTCATTGTTCTAATTTATGTGAGCATGGAATTATCACATTATTACTCTTGTATGGCATATTTTTTTCTTGTTTAGTATGCATAATGTTTTAATTACCAAGCACTGCATTAATTGCATTGATTATTCCATTTTGCCTTCTTTGGGTGAGTGGTATTGGCTATTGGCGGCATGACAAAGAATGCACAATATAAAAAACAAAATATAGGACATAAATGCCTGGCAACCTCGTAAAGTAGCATATGAAGTCAATACAAGTGGGAGAAGCACTCATGTCTTTCTATACATGTTGTAGAATTCCTTTGAGTTCTCCAAGGTGCATGGTTCAACTTCCTATGGTGGCATTTGGATTGGTCTTTATAGCCAACCATTATAAATAAAAAAGAAATAGAAAATTTCAAGCCAATTCTTTAGGGTATATGGAAGGGAAGATGGTTTGATACTTTCGAATTTGCATATTGTCTAAAAGGACTTTGCAGAGTTGAATTTGAGTTTAGGTGCAAGATGTTTAGAATGGAAATGTAATTCAAACATTTCAGTCCGAAACTCAACTTCAACCCCTCTATAACCTCCTAAATCATCACCAAAAAATTGCAAGTAGCAGAAAATGTTTCCAGATCACTTACTGGATAGAACTGACTTGACATTTTGTACATTTGACACTACCATGTAAAGTGTACAAATGTAAAGTACACGAAGTCAATATATAATGAAACTTTGCTTTTTAACAATCTTTTAAGGATGCATCATTGTTTTCATTGTTGAGTTTTTCCTCAGGTATGTTTGGAACGCATGATGTTAAAGTCCTCAAACAATAGAGAAGGCTTGAACTACAACTATGGCTACAACATTGTTGTGAAAAATGTCTGAGTCCTTTGGAATGTCCACCGTCATGTTCAGTGCTATTGACCTTCAATACTTTTTTGGTCTACGTACCAGTAGCCATGTCCAACGAGACAAATCCAGTTATTTAGTGTTCGGTAGACATGTCAATAAAAATGCCTAGTTGAATAGGGCATGCCATGTTGTTGACGTCGTCAATGACAGCGGTGTCTTTTAATTAAGCGCATTTCTTGTCACTTGACATGTGCTATCGTGTATTGCTTGGAAAAATGTCGATCCACTTTGAAAGTGGCATCTTTGTGGAACTCTTATCTTCCCAGACACTCCATAAAAAGTATGAGTCTCAACAATACGTGCCCAAGGTGACTGCAGTGACATCCACGTTGACAGCATAGCATAACGTCCCTTAATCCAAGACGTCACTCTTGAAACACATAGTCAACGTTTGTTGAGTAACACAACCTTGTCCATAATAACACCAAAAAAAAGCAAATCGCCAAAAAAAATGTCTATTGGAACATGGCTTTAGTTGGAAGAACACCACATTTCGCTGTCAACGTCAACAGAAGAGGGTGCCATGTCACATTGTAAGGGGTCCATGTCACGCACTACGTAAGCAGGGAAATGGATGAATTTTTTTCTAATGTGGCCTAGCCCACCCATGTGGTGATAATGTGTCCACCAAATGGCACATCCTGAGACCCTTGGAACACCATTTTTTCTATGGGATGTCAAAAAAAAGGACGTCAAAAAGAGCATGTTTTCTAAAATTTTGGAATTTTTTTGCCTAACCAGTATAACGGATTTTAGATAACATCTACATTGATTCCTTTTGCGTCAAAACAACATCAAGCCATGTAATCCTAGACATCACAAAAAACATTAGTTTCTTGTAGTGAATGTATATTCCAAATCTATACATAAATTCCAATTTTGTTTATTAACCCCTAAAGGTTTTTGACTATGTTTTCACCAAAACCACTCCAAAACTGCCATTTCTAATACTAGTGCCAAATTTTAGAAAAAAAAACATTTTTGGACACTTGTAGCCGTAGGATCTTGTAGTGAACTTGTTTAAGAAGATGTGGAAAAATTTTCAGAATTTTCCACCAAGTGGATTGCAAGATAATAGCGTTTGAATTGACAAAAATCCTTTTTTTGTCCCTGCGAAAAAACGGGCAGCTGCCCTCCACAAAGTCACATTTGTATGAAAAAATGTCCAAAATGATGGTTACTCTTTGGATTTATTCTTCAAGGCAAGTTGGCTACATGCTTGAAAAATTTCAGATCATTTGGAATTGTACAACATATAGGAAAAAAATAGTAAGTAGGAAGAGGTAGAGAATGATTCAAAGCACTAAATTGTCAAGAATTTATTTATGAAATTGAAAAATGCCAATCCCAACGATTGTAATGTTGTAATAAACAATCTACACCCAATGTTTTTATTTTTTTTCAAAAATATTGAAAATCTAGTTAAATAAAGGACTTCAAAGTTTATTTTAGAGTAGAGATTCCATAACTACCCTCAAACTAAGAATCCTCATAACTTTTGACACATTGATCGGAATGGAATGATTCAAAGCCTCCCACGTACATATAAATCTAAAGAACCAATTTCAAATTTTAGTTTTTTTTAAAAGTGATTTTTAAAGAAGTTTTTTTTGCTGCCCCGGCTGCCCGCCGAACAATGAAAATGACGTATCAAGCAATAACTTTTTAACCACGTAGTCAAAAGTTACGAAAATTGTTGGACCTTAAAGCTACTCCTCGGGCACATCTTATGTGAAAATTTCAAAGAAAAAAAGAAAAATTCCGGTCATAGTGAGCTGCCCAAAATCGCTATGTTGTCAAAAAACGGTGTTTGGTCCTTTAGGGGTTAATACTTCATGATGTCTTTTTTTTTATATTGTAAGTTTTGGAGAAGGATCTATACGTTTTGTAGTTTAACATTGATTAGAAAATTAATTTTTAAAGGAGGCCCTAGTCACTAAACCCAAAAATTGTGAGCTATAAAAATTTAGCGTAAAAAGCATACAATAATTTAAACTGGAAGTGGAACCCGCATTGTTTCTTTTTGTTGAAAAAAAGTTATTTACTATTTTGTTTCTAAATTATGGGAATCATTACAATTGTCACTTGTCTAAATTTTCCAAAGGATCTTTTGTTGCCACCTACATTTCTTTGCCTATTCTGGTGGTACATTGGCTCAGTATTGCGTAATTTTTTAGACTTCTAATTTTAAGGCCCACTATAACTATTGTATTTTAAAAAGCCAAAACTCCGTTGGCACCACTTCTTTCCCGCCAATGGAATTCTTGTGTAGGACAGGGGTGTAGCCGCCTCTTCCAATCACAAAATTTTCTTTCTTCATTTCCATTGTCTCTCTTAGCTATGCTGCATTTTTGGACGTTGTCGCATTTTCTCATTGTTTATTGCAGTCGTTGTATAGAGGCTCTGCTTACTCTTGTGTTGCATTTGTATCTTGAAGAGTTGATTAGTAGGTGCTTTGTTGCGTTGTATTTGTAGAAAGGCTTTGGGTTTTTTTTGTTATGTAAATTGCGACTTCATGTCATAGAGTGTATGAACCGCGGATTAGGATGCAGTTACCTTTGGATGTTGTGACAAGATTAGATTGCTAGTATAGTATTTTACTTACAAATTTTTATGGACTGCATTTAGTATGTTACTCTGTTTGGAGTTTGCTCTAACAAATGATTGACCATCGCATTTTGCATTTTCTGCAATTTGGCATAAGAAACTGGAAAATTGACTAGAGTGCTTCCAATTTAGCCGGCAGGAATTCCAAAATAGAATATATTGTTGTGCAAATGTCAAGCTCTCGTAAATGTTGGAATAGATCAGCTTGATTTGACCTGAATATTAAGTAATTAATCCCTTAATACAATAATTACAGCTTGATTTGAGTTGAATTATTCATGAAATCTTAAGATTATTAAATGCATTTACAACGATCATTGTGTCATCTTTAGCTCAACTCGGCTTGAATGAACTTATTTGAAATAATTATTGCTAATCAGATCTCTGTCCTACAATACTAATCAATTTAAATCAAGCTAATTGAGATGTATATATAGAAAAGCTAATTTAGCTTATACATTTATATTGAATGTTTAGTTCCAAGCTGAATATAATTTACAGCTAGATTGAGAGGTTCACTTGGTTGGTTCAGTTCAACTCAAGTTGAACTAGTCCAGTAAGAATGTAATATTGTTATCATAGTACTTTCTTTTGGAGAAAAGAAGGATCCTTTAAAAAAAATTTACTAGATATCTCTTGTTTCTCTTCACCTATAATAATTTAGCAAAAAGAGAATGGTATGGCACAGATGCATTCATTTTGAGCATGATATTCCTATGTAGCATATAATCAAATATGTTCTCTATATAGCATTGCAAAATATATGTATTATTGATATTGATAGATACTTTAGCTCAGTCTAATTTGTAGTAGAAGTAATAACTTGCTAATTTTTTATATATTTATATTTGCGAATGTTTGTTAACAGGTATCTAAAATGGATTCTACAATGAATGAAGGTTTCAATCTGAACTACTTTGGCGACAAGTCTGAAATGCCTCATGTCTTGAATGATGACATTCTAGAATGCAAAGGCATTCCTCATTGATTGTGGAATATGAGATGTGTCACCTTCTATATTGTTGACAGCGTGCTTGTTGGAGAAGGTACATAGACCTTGTGCTATGTATAAACAATCTTGTCGGTGATACTCATATTGCAAAGCACATTTTGAAGACTCATTCAGAACCGGAAGTACCGGAAGAGAAGATATTCACTTCAGACTTGGCTAGTTGAGCTCGTCCATTTGCTAGTCTTCAAGACCATAAAGCACGAGATGCTTTTAACTGTCTCCAAGCAAGCCACTTGAACCCGCCCTCTTTGATATCTTCCTGTGTATATTCAAATACCATCCAAAATCCTCCTCGCAAGGCTAACCTTAAGGCTAAGGAACTCTTTAGCTAAGAGTCCATCAACACGGTGTCTAGCAAAGTTTGTTGTAGTAAAAATTGCGTTTAACCATTTCCAAGAGAGAAGATTTGGATATTACGCAAACAAATGTATAACAAATCAACATTCAAGTTCAGAGCCTACAGATCAATTCATTATGACCAACATGGCAAAATGATGGTGACCATTGAAAAAATAGATGTATGCATGTGAGCATGGATGCATATTTCTGGCATCCCAGAGGCTACATTCTATCACTACCTTGCTTACTGGAAGGATGGTTGGGAAGCAAGGGAGCATGGTAATCTGGGCTTGGTGAAGCCAAGAAAGCACATTAAACAAGCAACCGCTACTTTGAAATGTATCCTTGTAAAGGAAGCAGATCACTTGCCACATCGTACTCACACCCTCAAGTCATAGTACAAGGTTGTATTCATGATTCTCCCGGCTATTTTCCAATGGAAAGATCAAATTTCAGAAATTAACGAGCCAACGCAGCATTTGGATTGAAAGGGGTCTTAGCTTCAAACTTGAACAAGATTAGGTCATCCTGATTTTAAAGTGGCAGAGGTTGCTTGAAAAACATTTGGCTATTGCTCAAGCACATAGGGAGCTCTATTACGCAAATCGTTACCAATCGCATAATTTTCCATACGAATGTTTGACAATCATGAATGACAAGATGGACCATGCTAAAACTGCTTCTCTAGTCTTCATCCACAAGAGTAAGGAATTTGATGGTCTTGTCAAGCTTCTTGTTTCAATGATTGGCATGATTGCACATGGTCATGCTAGTGTAAGATATGTGCATTATGGCTTAGATATTTTTTCCCACAACTCAAACTATACCATTGGTTCTATGGCAAAGTTGTTATGGAATTGCCGTCAAAGTATTCTGCTCGACAATTGTTTGGGATTTCAAAGTCTACAACTTTGTTTGAAAAAGTACTTGCAGGCGCTCAATTGTGTGTTGAGTCACTACTCCTTCCATTTGAGACTTTGGTTCTAGGAACGCAATTACCACCCATTTTCAGTGTGGAGATGGACAATGCCACTAGGGACAGCAAGAACTAATATGTCTTCTGATGTTGGTCTCTACTTGTTGCAAACAAGATTTTTTGAGAAGTGTATGTGAACTTCATGGTTGTGGATCACACTCATGATGACATCAATGCATTATATGAAAGATGGAGCATGCTTTTGAAGAAAGAGAGCTTTACTACAGTACTTGCACTCACAAAATCCTTCATGGATGTAGAATCCATTCCCACTATCCCTTCACCTCATCAATAGAGGTGCCCGATTTCAAAGGTTTCATTGCAGGGAAGTTCTTGGATGGTGGTGATATCATTTTGGGGCATACAAGGCTACAACAAGTGAAGTTCTACCTTGATTCGGATGGAATCCTAGTCATGAAATACAAACTCTTGTACACAAACTTAGATTGGTTACCAAAGGGTACAAACGAAGGACTTAAATTATAACAAGAAGATTCTAAGGGTCAAAGTTTGTGGCCTTGTGGAGTGCCTTCAGCAATCTTGCCAAGTCCATTGAGAGGTCAAAATGACATCTTCAAGGGTATATCTGGATTTGTAAAGTATTGGAAGAATTTGTGCAATTAGAACCGCACTAGGGAATATCGGAGACTGTACGAGCACTTGGTGCATTACTGGCGTGATTTGAAGCTAGTAATGCAAATTTGATTGCCTACCTCTACAATTCTAAAAGATGATTTTTGACTGACAAACCATATTCAAGAAGCACTAGAGGATTAGTTAGCTGAAGATGACAAGGTTTGTGAAGAGTTTGGGGAGGATGATGCCTATGTTGGACCTTTGCAAGGTCATCCACACCCATCCTTTAGGGTGGATGAAGATCTTTATAAAGACTACTTTGTTGCAAATCGACCTACGGATGGTGACAATTGGCTAGTTTAGATTGCAAGGGCGTTATCTGATCCGAATTGTAACTTGGAGAAATTGAATTTTGTCCTTACATCAGTACTTCTATCCAACATCAAGAAACTAGGATATTCAAGACAACTACATATGATGGAACAGGAAGAGAGGTTTGCATTAAAAGGTTGTAGAAGCAAAACTGCTACTTTGGAAGCATATAGATGCTTTGATGACAACGTGGAGGTCTCAGATCAAAACTAAGACCTTACAATGCTTGATCAAGATCCTGATTGTTCAAATTGAAGTCATCAACCAAAGTCTCGCTTCGTACATTTGAATAGAAGAAGTTATAAGCATATATATGTTTCATGTGTATGTATTATGTTTCCATCATCATACTATATATAACGGATTAAATTTTTATATTAGAATAGATTATATAGGTTTGAGTTGTTTTATGCTATTTTATAATGCTATATTGCATAAATACTTCAAGGTGTATGTTTTGTGCTTACAAAATAATTGTGTTTATATATAATAATAATAATAAGTTGTCTATTATACATTATATTGTGTTTTATTTTATCTTTTATTGAATTAATACTTTTGTTTATAAATCATTGTATAAATTTTATTAGAAATTGTACTTTGACGGGAAAAAAATGGATAGTGGGTACATCCACATTTTATTTTGTTGACTTGTTAAGTACTTGTCACATTAGTGGTAGAAGGCTGATTGGTTGTTACAACTTTCTTGCCTGTAAAGTTTACATAGCAGCACCAAGTCATGTATTTCTTTCACACGTTCATACAAGTTTAATGGGAATCAAAACTAAACCATGTAAATGAGATCACTAACCCATTACAACCAACTTTGAAGTTCATGACTTGGTGATCAATAGAAACCACGATCTTCATTTACATGAATTGAAGTTCTATTATGACATTGAAATAAATATGCATGAATATTTTAGTTTATGATTCCTCTCATTTCAATGGAACGTACGCTTTACAACTAGTAATTTATTGTTTATCAATCTAAATTGGCTAAAACTCAAATTCATTCTCAAAGGTCTAAATAAACAATATTATTTTGAGAGGGTCCCGTCCTCTCATTTTATTGAATATAATGTTTAGTATAGTCTTGATGATGGACTTCACTATGGAAATGGTCGTGGGCTACGTGTTCAACGAGAACATGGACCCCTTTGATGTCCTAGGTCAAGATCATTGTAGGAAGATTGAGACCTCATAGAAGAATTTCCTTCACCGCAAAAATTAGCCAATTTTCTTGAAGGTCCAGTTTGAGCAAGTCTTCTCAATGGCGACTGAGGGACCAACCTTCACCGCTAACAACACCCTTTTGACTGAAGACTCTTTGAAGTAGAATGTGTGCAATGAGAAGAAATATGTTATATTCCTCTGCATCTAATGCCATGGATAACAATTGGACAACTTCTACATGGGAAAGTTTCTTCTGTGGCTCTAGCATCTTGATTTGAAATGTGGACAAGTCGCCTAGGGGAATATGTGTAGACCAAACTTATTGGCAAGAACCAATTGGCCAATTTGACCAAGCATCTTCATTGCATTTTAAAATTAGTATAAGTTTTATACTACATTCATTTGTAGATATTATATAGAGTTTGAAATTTTCATTCAAATTTTGTATACGTGTCTCATTTTAAATTGGTAATACAATTATTAGAGACCAATAATGATCTATAGACTCAAAATCAACTACATCTAGATTTTTGTACATAAGCAATGTCAATAGAATGGTGCCAAGGCCACCTCCTTGAGGGTCCAGATTTCTTTCTACTTCAAAGGTTTCTCCAAGTACCTACAAGCAAAAGCAAAAGGAGAGTGGATTGTTGAGTGTAGGCTTCTCTTGTGTAGTGGACAATGGAAGTGGGCTTCACTAACTTTTCTCAACACAAGGATATCTTCAAGGCAAAGTAAAAAGCATTAGAGGCAGCAAATAATAATTGTACAGGTAATAGCAATGTTTACGAATGTAAGAAAAGTTTTTGACGGCATTAGCTTCTGAGCGTCCCTTAGTATTAATAGCATGGTAAGTAAATTACAAAAAAAGAGCAAAGCTGAGAGCTTCATGTATAGTAAGCCGCCTTGTTTCTTCACAGATTTTACACATTCAGCGTATATTTATACTTCATTCAATCAAGTGACATTATAAGTAAGAGTTACATTTTCTTTTTGTATTGATACTCGTCAATAAATTTAGATTATTGAACTACAATTTACTTGCTTTTCTATGTACTACTCACTTCTTTGGCACATGAGGTGAAAGAATGTTTCACATCATTTCAACACTTAATGCAATTCCTCCCTATTGTTTTTATAAGCTAGGCTCCATTTCTCTTTGAGTTCAACAAATTTTAATTTAACAGAGCTTCAGACTCCTATTTTCAAAATTTCAAAAGTGTCAAATTGTCTCAATTTAAAAAATAAGGCCTTCTACTACATTGTTTAAGAGAAAAATTAGATATTTGATATTGGGATGTTATGTGCAATTTTTTTACATTGGTAATCAATTGAGAACCAAGCTACCATGTCCGTAAGGCAAAAGGCAAAACTAATTATATATTCATTTTCTTCATAGGCACCGAGTTGTTGGAATTAACTCTTGAAGAGGAAAAATTTCTTAGAAGGTTAAAATCCATTGATTGAAAAGAATATAGAAGAAGTAGTCGTTCACTGGTTTTGGTGTGGCCCCCATGTGTATAATTTGTAGCAATTTGTCATTTAACTCTTCTTTAGATTGAATTTTCTTGATAATGAATAAGGCCACTCTATCTTGACTTTTGTTAAGCAATCTTTGGTATAAATTAACTAGAAAACCAAATTATGGTTCTTTATCAAAGTCCTTACAATTTGGAATATTTGAACATCACCAGACTATTTGGTGTTTTAAAACAAGCAATGACTGCAAGAAATCAACACCTAGTTGATTTTGAAAGGTTTGATAATACTAGAATTGTTTGGGTTAAATGCTTAAATAAAGGAAAAGCAAATGGCAAATTTCACAACAATTTGATTTTTAGTGGTATTAATGCTATGATATTTACACCCAAACTTGGAACCTAGAGCCAACCCCTATGGTAATTGGCCAAGTCCGAAGTTGAATCCTTTGGCCTTGAGACTTGGCCTTCTCCTGAGGATTGTACTTTATTTGGTTTTCATTTCTTCCAAAATCAACAATTAAATAAAATGTTGTATGTTATATTTTTATTAAGTATTATTAAAATTAAAAACAATTTAAACATCATTTGAAGAATATAAAATATTGAGTATCTATTTTTTTGAAACTTTTCACTACTAATTTTTGTATTTAATTTTTGGTGAAGCTAATTCCAAATCTAGATTTTATTAAATCCATTTTTTTATGCCAAGCTTTTTGTTTTTTTATTTTCATAATACTTTGACATATTTGATTATACAAAAAACAAATGTATCTTGTAATCAATCCATTAAAAAGTTTGTTCCGTACAATATTATTTTGTATATTTTAGATCAGAAATATAATATGATGATCAATACAAATTAAAAATTGCATTATTATAAATTATGACTAAAAATGTATAAATAAAGCATATATTATTCTAAATTCAACTTTTTGTGAAACTTTGCAAATTATTTAAATGGAATAAAGATTGTTAAGTTTACATTTAGTTATTTAGATTACGAGTACCAAAAACAAATCTTATTGCAATGATAATCGTTGTTCAAAAAGGCAAAAAATATTCTTTAAATAATATTTCAATACTATATAATTAATTGTTTCTTACTAATGTATATTTCAAACCATTTTTTTGAACTTCTATATTCTTCTTGTGATTTTTGTCTTCTATTTTTAATATAGAATTGGATTGTTGTAAAATATAATTGTAGTTTTTTTGAAGCTCATATTTCAAGTTGTGCATTGTAACTTCATTGACCTTCACCAAATCTTGTTCTTTGTCAAGAACATTTTCCACCTAATAAAAATCATTTTTTCATTCAATTAATGTTTTTAAACTTTTAATTAAACTTAAAATTTAATGATTATTTCATTCATTGAATAATCAATATTGGATATAAATTGATAAATATACTTAAAATTATAACTCAATATTTATATATAATTAATGGATATTATTTGTGATAACATTTAGGTTCACTTTTCAATTCATATCAAGTTCTAATTTTACAAATACTAGGTGAAGAACAAATTCCATTTCTAGTAGGTTCATGATGTTCATCCTTGAACTAAAAAAGTTGTATGAAGGACTTGAAGCTTTATCGTGTGAAATCCAAATTCCTAACTTTAAATCACAAATTTTATACCTATCGCCAAGTTCCACGCCTTCTTTAACTAAATAGTTCATTTTATTTTTGTAATTATTTTTTTGCATTCAATATATGTATATATATACTCATTTAATGAAACGATTTCATCCTACTTTAAAGAATTGAAATATTTTTAATAATTCCATTGTTTCAAAAGTATTCAATTATATTTTCATAATTCTCAAATCTATTCAATAAGTTGCAAGAAATGAAAACCTCTAGGAATCTGTACTAACATTGAATGTAAGAATTACATTATTATGTGTAAAAAACATTCATTTATCATGGTTATTCTACTTGTAAAGATAAAAAATTTGTATAGACTCATCTACTACTTTGAAGTATTAATTTATAAAAATAATTTATAGAAATACTAGACTTTCATTGTCTCATAAAATACAATCAATGTAGTTAATTGAAAATGTCAATCTTCGAAATCCTCCAATCCATATTATTAAATTTTCCAATATTTATATGTAGAATTCTTGTTTTATATTTGTAATGAAAAAATCACATGCCTTATATATGTCATACCTTTCAAAAAAAAAATTGAAATAGTAAATAATTGAAGAAAAAATTAAAAAAATCATCATGGATACAAAATATACTTAAAGTTACACTAGAAATCAAAATAGTAGAAATACAAAATTTATATCACTCTATTTTAGGAATGTGATTACAACTTCAACAAAAAAGATTCTTCCAACCAAATTTTCAAAAGTTTTAATCAAAGCAAAAATCTGATTTTAGAGGCTTTCTTTTTTGATGGATTTTATTCAAAAATAATAAAAAATACTTTGAATTTCAAAATAATTATTTAAAGAACTAAAAATAGATAATATAGAAATACATGAAAATTTATATTAATCTTTTTGGATAGATTATTTTAATTAAAATCATAAAGCATTTTAATTTATGATTTGAACCTAATTCACTAATTTAGATATAGTTCTAATAAAATTGCACTCAAAAAACAAATAAAAACCATATGTTCTTCAATATGAAAAAAGACTATTAAACTACTAAAGCCATATTTATTGTCCCTAATAGCTTTAAAGGATTAACTTATGATTCTGTTAAATAAAAAGCCTACGCTTTGAATAGATATGATGAAATACATTTTAGCAAATGAATTTTCCTTTAGATTAGCATGCAAGATTTTAAACTATTCTTCAACACACAAGTGTATATTTGAATTTTTGAATGTACCGTTGGTGAATATAATGCTTCTAGAAGCCTGACTTGTTTTAATTGCAAAAGGATTTATATTTAATTCTATAAAGGTCTAAATTTCTTTTTTAAATTAAATTGAATGTTTGTTTTGTGTATCTTTCAATTAAAATTTATAGAAAAGCATGTTAAAGATCAAATTAATCTTCCCTCAAAATGCAATTAGTTGATAAATAGTTGCTTTACAGAGCCTCTACTATAATGTTGAATGAAATTGTATACACCAAAAAGTATTGAAATCATCCATTCATTTTTCTTTTCTACATCTATGTAGTATGTTTACAAGATTCTATTGAGAATTTAGTGGTAAAGTCAAGTATGTGTTTTCTAGGTTTTAGATAGAATTTCGATTTTAATTTATATAGGATTAGTGGTGTTTTAAAGAAAAAACACAAAAAATTGTCACTTTTTAAAGCATTGACCAAAATTGAAAAAAAAAATATATTTTGAATACTTTAACTATATAAATGTGTCAAAGACTAATATGAAATGTGTGGAAAAATATCAATTTATTTGACCACCTAGACTGGAAAATTATTATATTTGAAGTGAGAAAAAAAATTCTTTTCATTCTTAGGAAATAGGATTAGTACATTTCAAGCTCTCTTGGGCTAAAATTCTTTTGTATACAAAGTTGAGCCTCTACACCATTGAGTACTAAATCTTGTTAGATACATGCATGCAAATGGGATTTTTGCAGTACAAAAAATTAATTTATATTTGTGTGTTATATGATGTTACTTACATATATGCCAAGTTTTAGAAGTAGATGAAAAATTAGCAAAAGATTGAAATTTTTTGCATTGAAACTAATGTTTTTATATTTCAAAAAACAAAAACGTCATATAGATTGTATTCAAAGCAACAAGGTTTTCTTCTAATGCTTAGGATAAATCAAGCACAACGAGGGTCTATTTGATACCAACGTTAGTCTCTTAAGGTTGTCTAGTGTTATGGCATATTTAACTACTTCTGGAATTTGTCGAGTCTAGAATTCATAAAAACCACAAATCCTCCGATGCACTGGATCATGAGATCTTCCAATGATTAGTGCAAATTGGAATGTTTTACAATTGTTCCTTGGTTGTGCACAAATTTACACAACTGTATTGGGAGATCTCCTAATGTATATTGCAAAATCCAAGTTCAGAAAATGATTCTATAGGTGTGCAAGAGTTTTACTTTACAACTGGCAATTGTATCAGGAGATCACCCGGTATTATCCAACGGGAGATCTCCCAATGTATTCAACAAGTCTAAGGAAATCTCTCAGTACTGACAGGTTTCCCAATGTCTACAACGCTACCTTCAAGATCCAACAAGACCCTAAGATATTTCAATGAATCCAACGGGAAATCTTCTAGTACATTTATTACTTCAACGAGAGATCCCCCGACACCTTAAGGGTAGTTTGAAGTGATGTTGAATCATAACATAAGTTAGTGCACGCAACCTTCACTGCGGACGGTGGTCACTAGTCAGTTGCACAAGCAGACAAAAACATAATGCAAATTCAAATTGACAACACAGTATCCAAAAAAATATTCTCAACACAACAAAAAAACATCAGAATAGGACTTCAAGATGGAGAGCAAACACAGCTACATGTTCCTAACATGAGGTACCAATGTTAAAGAACTTGTTGGATGCAATGACTAACTAGCATGAATATTTAATCATTTCTTCATTCCATACATTTAGACAAATCCAAAAAAAGAGCTTCATCTCCTAAAAACCAGACTTGAACTACGTCAACTATGTAGAACCAAGGACACTCAAAATGTAGCCTCAAAATTAAGAGACCCATGAACTTGAAATACATCGGGAGATCTCCCAATGTCAGTGATGAGCCGGATAGGGTTCTCCAAGAACATATATTCTTAAACCACAACTCATCTTCAAAACAGGAAAGCAGCACAACTTAAAGGTTTCAACACAACAAAAGTTAATGTCACAAAAGCAACATAGGGTGCAATCAGTAACTAGCAAGAACTTCTTATTTACTTTCTCATTTTGTCAATCGATTCAAATCTTAAACAAGTCCTTACAGAAACAATAAACAAAATCTAATCTACAAATGGCCTTGCCGAACCATGTACATTGAAAAGTAGGCAATGATCCCTGAAGCCAGGAACTTGAGAAACATTGGGAGATCCCCCAATGACAATAAAACCCTGAAGTCAGGTACTCGATCAGGGATCAACTTTGTTGGCCCTAGCCAAATTGAATAATGCAGCATCACATCATCTCTTAGAAATTGTCCGTGACTTTGGATCCACAATCTTTGACCAATTGGAAAATACTACGCAAGTTGCATCCATCCAAGTGGGGGAACTATTTTCAACAACCCATTTCCTGTACCAGCAGTTACGGTACTTTACTTCAAGATTAGTTTTAGAGTTATCCGGTTGCCAATATTGAAGAAGGAACTTCCTGTTATTCACTTCTCCCTCTACTCTGCAGACGGTGGACATCGCTCTTCCTAGCCAAACAGCATATATCACGGGATTCCCAAGTCTTAGAAGAACCCATGAGCCAAGTCATATATTCAACCATAGATTGAAGCTTTCCTATAGTACTTCATTTGTAGGGCCGCAATAAGGTTCCAGCTCTTCTTTCTCAAGAATGACATCCACGGGATTAATAGTTGACTCTAGGCGAGACATATTGTCAAATGCCAGTCTCCAATCGTGTTTAGGTCAGAAGCCTTCTACCAATTCCGTAGGATAGTAAGTTAGTGGCTCCTTAAGCTTACGCAACACATGACTCCAATATTCAACATACGGACCAAAAGCAGTTGCAAATCCCTCGTATTTTGACATACCATTTTTCCAGTATAGAATGTACTTCTCCAGTCCTAATAACATGATACTCTTATTTAGGGTAGCTTTTCGAGCCATTTCCCTTGCTTTCTCTTGGTTTCCCGTCTCCTTCAAAACTTTGCTGTCCTACACAGGCTTAAAAAGAACAGGCTTTGAACATCCTGGGTGGAGCAAAGGCCGGCCGTTCTTGTCTCATTTCCAAAGGCAAGTAGACGGTTTATCAACCGGTAGCCAATGAGTATCAACAGCGGACTTCTTATATCTCATAACCGGCACCTCTTCATTGTCTACGTAGAATTAGAGAAGGTGCATTTCTCCCAAACCAATTAATCTAGCGGAGCCGCTGCTTTGGTAAACCTTCACAAACGACTTGAAGTCCCCAACCTTTTGTATAATTTCCGGCATGATTGATAATTCTTGCAACTGATTGATAATTCTTACTACATGAAGGCTTTCATCAAATCAGCAACTACAAAAGTGTTCTTGCTCTTCAAGGTCTTCGAGAGATGACTGAAATAAGCATCTATGTCCTCATGATTGTGTCCGACTAGCAGAAATCCATCCTAAATTTCTTTAAAGACACCTCGAGCAGTCAGAAAGGACAGAAACGCCATCAAATGTTGGTTCTTGTTATCCTTTGCAGAGTTGTCAAGTTGAAGATATAGACTCTTAGGCAGTGGTGCGGACCCTATGCGAGCTTCCGGTTCTATTAAATTGAAACTCTCCATACATCTAGATTTGCCTCTCAGAAGTGCCTCAAACATTAGATTTGCTGGCGGATCTGGAAAAAGGTCACTTGTTTCTTGTATTGCAGGACCCTCCAGTCAGCGAAACAATCTAGCTAATGATGAAATGATGAAATGGTGAAGTTCGAGTCTCCTGACCAACACAAGAAAAGCATAATGAGCATATGCACCATCACCATCACCATGAGCAACCATTCCATGAAGCTCATGGGAAGCTGCCCAAGACTTTGCGTTGCCTTTGTTGTCACTTGCATTCTCGGAAGAGCAGTTTTGGCTGTATCCATCTTGTCGTGAATGACACAAAGAATTTCCCGTGGGTTTCATTTAGACTCATCACGCCATGATGCACATAGCCGATGGCATGAAGCTTAATGATTCAGATGTTCAGTTTGGTGCTTCATGAATTCTATATACTCGGGACTCTCTTTTGGAGACTTAAGAAGGAACTGCTGAAGTTGGTCACACGTACTACACTTTGCAAATGAGCTTCCAACAGGCTTAATTCCCTAATGACTGACACCACTACAGAAATGGACAGAAGGAACAACCTCGTTGACATCAGCATGCACACATTTCCAGTTATTCTCGGCCGGAAGAAATTTGAGAGTATCCATTCTCCCATTTCCGATGCAGCGCATTTGGTGCGGCATTTGATCGACGTTCTCATCAATGATTGCTTTCATGGTTCTTGTAGCCATGATAGTTCCAATCCTTGGACGTTTAATCCCCTTGTTTTCATGAGTCCCAAATATCACGCTTGCCTTGTACAATTCAACGTAATTGTGATATGTTGACTTTGGAATTCCATGAATCAAATGCCATGCCGTCATGCACACCTCAGCTCCATCAAGTGTGATGAACTTGCGATTCCGAACCCCATCTATGTTATAAATCTGATCACTGGCAGCAATCCCGTATTCCCAGCGAACCTCAAATGACTTTAAGTAGAAATTCTGCCGAACCTTCAATGTCAGTTCCTGAGGGAAAAATTGGCAGTACCAAATCTCGCAATACTTCTGGGAGCTGACCTTACGAATTTTTTCTTCTTGAGTTTTAGAAATGTATTGCAAATCTTTGTTACAAAGATTGGGCTTCCGCACAACAAAACAATGAGGCGCTTTCAACCTTCCACCAAGATAAGCTTGGGGATCTTGAACAACTGGAATAGTTGCAAAATGCTCTAGTGCTTCTTTCAAAGATCAACCATCGGGGAACCAACATGAAGACATTGGCCACTGGGAGTGAATCATAATGGCCTCATTTTTACCCAGGAATACATCCAGGATAGTTACTTCTACATCATCCTCACCTAAGGTTCCACCTTGAAAATGATCATCCGGCCTACAGCAATTTATTCGGCCAGCAGACAGAATCTGACCATTGGCATTCCTCAAGTGGACTTCAAGTCCAACCCACTAATCTTGATGAATGAAGGGAGACAAATCCATTGGAGGATCCCCCGATGACTTTACAACACTATACACCCTCTACAATACATTTCGGTCTATAACATCCTCCAACGTCCTCAAATCCCTTTAACACGGGTCAATAGAAAGAGTACAAGCAGCCGAGATAATAGATAGAGGCCGCAACAAAATAAAGACCCAGGGCTCTTTCGGAATGACCACCCCAAGCCA
The DNA here is from genome assembly GCA_951230915.1 of Antitrichia curtipendula. Taxonomy (NCBI): domain Eukaryota; kingdom Viridiplantae; phylum Streptophyta; class Bryopsida; order Hypnales; family Leucodontaceae; genus Antitrichia; species Antitrichia curtipendula. The sequence goes on along the minus strand of OX579637.1, from coordinate 18,374,490 downwards.
TTGACCCTGGGGACGAGCCTCCACAACAGAACCTTCACCAACTTCACCGACTACTGTAATAAAAAGCTTAATAGCATCTCCATTACAGATTTAATCGAAATTACCAGTCGAGTCTTGAGATTCCTCCTGAGATGAGGGCCAAACTCTATAGGGGACTACTGCATGCACAAATGATCCGTTGGATGGATCCATTTGGTTCGTATCAATTTGGATTTGAGCTCAATTGAGAGAGCTTTGCAAAATGAAATATTTCAATCTGCAAAGTAATCATATATACAACAATGAGACACGGCTCAGGTTCATAACCCAATTTAGTGCCAACCTGATTCGGTGATCATTGATCACTAGACGAACTACCAAAAACATAGAAACAACATCCATTCTGGTGCTACAGATGGAATGATCAACCATGGGGTTGTTCTTATCAACTGGAATAAACTTCAAGGATCTTGCATACTAACAACCGTCCTAAACTCAAACAATTCAACATCCATCGGGATACCTAATGTATGTAAGCTTTTCAAACTACCCAACAGGTATTGGGAGATCCCCCGATGACGTTCTATAATTAAACAATGCATCATGTATCGTGAGATTGCCCGATGCAGTGATTGTCATGTGGCCAACTTAACCACTATCTATCAGAGGATCCCCCGATGCAGTAATTCCCACCTTCTATCAGGAGATCTCCCAATGCATTGGTCCCGTTGAAACAAACATAACCAACACTTATTGAGGGATCTCCTTATGCATTGATTCCCATAATAGAATAGAATGACATTCTATCGGGAGATCTTTTGATGAACTGATTCCAGTGAGACAAACATAACCATCATCTATCGGGGGATCTCCTGATGAACTGATTCCAGTGAGACAAACATAACCATCATCTATCGGGGGATCTCCCGATGCAGTGATTTTAATAATTGAGCAATACAACATTCTATCGGGAGATCCCCTGATGCAATTATTTCCATGAGACGAACTGAACCAACCTTTAAGGGAGATCTCCCGATGATACCAATAAATCGAGCTACTACTTACTACTTATAAAGCTGCCCTAATTTCTATTGAATTCTTTGTTCACTACCCTAATCATTGGACTAGTCATAGTGGATGAATCCGTACACTATTGATTTGTATAAAAGCTCACAATCCAATAATTAAAGCCTGTAAATGTTCTATTTGAGATTACTTTCTGCCCACAATGATTTGTACAAATCTATCCCCATGACACATTGTTTGCAGGCCAGAACATTAAAATCTGACAACAGTAAATATGTACAACACTTGCTATATTAATGGACCCTAAAATCCTAGCCCTTGAGTACACTTCAAGCAATTAAATTACATTGCAAAACGACAGACGGACAGTGCACTTGTAGAACAACGGCAGACTTCTGTACCACCATATGAAGACGAACCGCAAATCATTAAATTAACCATGTCCAGAAGATCACCTGTAGAGACTTGTAGCATGCTATCTCCTACTTCGATGCTGCGCTCCGTGCCGCTCTTCTTTGTCCTCCTTGATGTAGCTCTACGCAAAGCGTTGTGCTCCCTCCTCTTGTGTGTTTTTCTTTTTGGCTTGTAGACGCAGCACACCTCAGCTACTGAAAATCCTACAACCTAAATTGAACATAACAAATCAAAATCTGCTCAAACTTCTACGCCATTCATGCTAGGTACCATAGAGATTCAAGCCACAATGCAATGGGATTGAGGATTCTTGATTTTGGCTGTTGGTTTTGAATTCCGCCATAAGTTTCTTGAGGACATTCTTGAATTTTAAATTTGGATTCCCGTTTATTTGAATTTGGTTTTGCAGAATTCCATGTTTAGGAATGATGATCCAGTGTCTTGCATTTTGTACCTATCCAGATCAATTTTCACGATGGTATAGGCATGAACGACCGGTAATGATGATCTAGTCTCTCACATTTTGTACCAGTACAGATCAAATTTCACCAGAGTAGGAGTATGAACGACCAATAATGATGATGAGGATGCAATGTAACTACATTAATTTACTCTTACAAATAGCCACTGATAAGATACTACATACAAGCGGTACATGCATTTTCAATTGGTTCAAATTCCTAAATGTAATATACCGTACATACTACAGTCATGCATGGACTGACCGATTTATAAATAAATAATTTTTTCTTTCTTTTGGGGGTGAGTGGCTAAGTGGTTAAAAGCGACAGACACACTCAAAATCTAACACTAAATGTTCATGCATAATGTAATTATTATTAATTGTGTTTTTCTAAAAAGAAATAATTGAAGAACTACAGCTTATAAATTAAACAACTTAATTTCATTGGAGGATCTCCCAAGACGTACAAGTAGTAGCAAAGGGATTTAAAAGAATGAAAATTCTTCAAATAACAAAATCAAATTGTAGCTAAAAATACATATCAAACAAAATTTATACTACAAGTAGGATTTCTACACTTAATTTTAGTTGAATCCTAGTTCAAATATGAAATTGAATGAAACCAAATTTATTAATTACTTTATTAAAACTTATGTATACTCTACATCCTGTGTTATACACCCTAAACTCTAAACCCTAAATCCTAAACTCTAATTCCTATACTTTATATTCTTTAGTTATTTCTTAACCGTAAATTGAAAGCACTAAATCTTCAATTGTAATTCCTATATCCTATACCCTAAACCTTTGTTATATACCCTACACCCTAAAAGTACATTTAATCAATTGAAATTAATTTAATCTAGTTTTATTTTGAATTCAATCAAGCATTGTGAGCGTCCCATAGAAGTTATAGTTGATGAAGTTTTAGGAATCGAGAAATCTCCCGATGATTTTTCTCCTGATGATTTTTTATTAGGCGTATCAATCCCACTTTTTATTTTTATTTTATCTTGGTAGGAGTTTTTCATTTAATTTCTCTATGCATTCTGACATTCTTTTCTTTATAGAGTCCCTTAATTTTTTTACATATGTATAGTAAATCATATGTGTAGTAAGTCATTACACAAATTTGGACTCTTCATTAACTTAAAACTTTTGTACTATAGAATTTCATTTTCTAGTCTTTTATATCAAGGAATTGAGTTGAGAGTCTCTAAAAAAAAATTCAAATAAAAAACTAGTAGTTAAATTTGCATATTAGTCTAATTTGCATATTAGTCCAATGATGAATTTTAACTATTGTGGCATTTAGAAACTATAATTTGACAATTTAATTAACTAATTAATAGCATAAGTATAATAGAATTGAACTTCATTAACAACTCTAGTAATTAAGTTAATCAAACAAAAATAGTTTTTTGAACTTCTAATCAATATTAATCAACTAAGCAAGCACATCATTAGGAATTATAGGCAATGAGTGGTCCCCAATCCCAACCCTCAAATCAAGTTAATCAATTCAAATTAACTTAATCCTAAAAGTAGAATTAACCGATTCAAATTATATAAATCAAGAAATTGTAAGCTTCAAATTGAATTGAGTTGAGAGTCTCTAGAAAAAAATTCAAATACGAAACTTGATTTTCATTCTTTAAGAAACTAATTAATAACATAAAGATAATAGAATTTAACTTCACTAACAACTCTACTAACTAAGTTAATTCAGCAAATTAAAATCTTTTGATGAACTTCTAATCAATATCAACCAGCTAAACAAGCACATCATTTGGTATTTTGGACAATGAGTGGTTCCCAACCACAACCCTCAAATCAAGTTAAGATGTCTTCATCATCATTATTACATGCGGGCAGCTTAACTATGATGGTGTTCCCAGCCGTGCCCTAACACGTTCCAATCATGAGAACGGCTTCTTCCCCCAATGTGCTTTGCACTGTGTTTTCTCTCGCTCGTGATCTCACGATATGTTTGTTGTTTCTTGATTTGTGTTGCGGTGCGGTGCTTGCGTGCGTGCGGTGTTCTTCTTTCTTTCTAATTTGCAAGCAGGCAATTTTCTCTTCCAATGCTCGGGCAAGTGGTACAGCTGAGCTAATTTGTGAGCGGTGTGAGGCGTGCATCAAGAGCGCAAGGGAAAAACTAACGAATTCCAGTTGATTTGCGAGCGGAGCAAGCGGTGAACTCAAGGCGAGCATTGCAAGGCGTTGCGAGGCGAGGCGCTGTGAGGCGAGCACTGCGCAAGCCGCAGGTAATTGACTTTCAACTCAATCAATCTTTGAAAATAGAGTCTAGGCTAAAAAAAATTACTAATACAAAAATGAAGCCGATTGGAAGGTCATGAAAGCTAAAACTTGCCAATTTTGTTTTTGAAATTGAAATTGAGTTTGTTATTTTGAGTTCAATATCTATAAATGAAAGCCTAAACAATTTCATCATACGGGTGTGAGTGTGCAATACTGAACTATTGCAAGCATAGAAGCTCTGTGATTGCGTGGACAAATTGTAATGTGCCATCGTGAATTCATTCTAATTTGGCTTGGTAGCTTGCAAGCATAGAAGCTCTGTGATTGCGTGGACAAATTGTAATGTGCCATCGTGAATTCATTCTAATTTGGCTTGGTAGCTTGCAAGCATAGAAGCTCTGTGATTGCGTGGACAAATTGTAATGTGCCATCATAAATTCATTCTAATTTGGCTTGGTAGCGTTGGTTAGAGTTTTGAGGTAGATTCTAATGATGATCCGCACTAGAAGCTCAATTATGGTATACCAATAGTTGCACCTCTTCATACTGCAAAATTTTCATACCTGTTGCTTGAATTTTGTTGCAATGTGCTATGCTGTTTCTCATTATTCATTCTCCCTTAATCTCAAATTAGTGTCCATAATCTCAGACCTAGATTATAGAACTTCTATGCTCTACTTTGTTCATTTGGATTATTAATTGTTTGCTCTATTATAAAACATTTTTATGCTCTCTTTATTCATTTGGATTTGGTTGGAATGTGTTGTGCTGTTTAGGATTTCTCATGAATGTTGTGCTAATTCTCATTTCTTATGAATGCTGTGTTGTTCCCCATTTTTCATTCTCCCTTAATCTCAAATTATTGTCCATAATCTCAGACCTAGATTACATAATTTCTATACAAACTAAAGAATGTTCCGATTGGGATTTCCAATTAATTACCATGTGTCAATTCAATTTGAATGTTGTGTAGGACTCAACGAAGCCCGCAAAGTCTAAAGTGGAATTGCAAATTTTAAAGCTTATCTTCACTCGACTTTCACAATATGGCAACAGCATTGGCCCCAGCAGTAGGAATTGTCCCTATGTGGGAACAAGCATAAGTTAATCCTAAACCCTAAAAAAACCCTAATTGAATGCAAAATCAATAATGCTTGGTACTCTATTCGCATAGCCAAGGGCATGGTAGAAAGCACAGTAAAAGAGAAGGTTACCCTATTGCCGCCCATCGGGAGATCCCTTGATGATGAAATCCACGTAGTGTAGTTTTACTCCAATTTCGAGAGGCGATTACACTACAAGAAAAAGAGGGGTTCTGCAACTACGGGTTTTTGAATTGCAGTGGACATAGTTGCACTGTAGTTGCGTGCAACTACACTGCAACTACAATGTAACTACACTATAACTAGACAGAGTTTTTGTCTACTGCAACTCAAAAACCCGTAGTTGCAGAACCCCTCATTTTCTTGTAGTATTATGAAGTAAACTGACCATCGGGAGATCCCTAGATGGATTCATGTTAGGTAGGAACAACCGGTTTGGATCATCGGGAGATCTCCCAATGGGCGATTGAAAGTATAGTATGACCAAGTGCATAAACCATCAACCAGGACTGAGATAGGCAAAAATCCCAAACTCCTTTGGGGGATCTCCCGATGAAGAAATCCATGTAGTGTAGTCTGACTCTAAATTCAAGAGGCGATGATGTAGTAACCTGCCCATTGAGAGATCCTCCAGTGGACACATGTTAGGTAGGAAAAACTTGTTCAGATCATCGGGAGATCTCCCAATGACAACTTGAAAGTATAGTAAGACCAAGTGCATAAACCATCGACTAGGACTGAGATAGGCAAAAATCCCAAACTCCTTTGGGGGATCTCCCGATGCTCATTTCCTCTCGCTGCATATGCTTCTTACTCTCTTTTTGCTTCTAGCACTATAAACCATTGGGGAATCTCCCGATGATAGAAATCATAGAGTGTTCTAATTTCTTATTCATACATGCTGCAGTGCCGAGTTGAACCTTCAAGCACCACTAGAGCTAATGCCAAGAAAGCTTGTTAGCTTCATTGATGGTTGAGTACCTTCATTTGTCTACCAGGGAGAGCACCCGCTAGATGCCGTCTTCCGTTGCTCAAAGCAGGTTACGTCCTAGGGATTAGAGTGGAAGCCAGTGCCCAACAAAGACATAGTAATTCATTTGAAAATCGTGAACAACAGCAAGAGCCATCAAACAACCGGGCTAAACGTTCTCTATATGCAAGGACTCAATGCAGATTCAGCGCTTGTTGTTGTTAATGAGAAGTTGGCAAAGTTGGACACCACACTGACCTAAGGGTTGATCCTAGACTACGACTTGCTCAACAAAAACCTGTGCAAGACAATGCTCGAGCGGGGCCTTCTAAACAGCAATAAAGACATCCTTTACTTTTTTCCGGATGATCTGAAAATCAAATGGGACATCATTGCGGAGGCCTAATAAGTCGAGAATCCTGAGTCCAACACAACAGTTGTCTCAACTCCATTGGCGTCCCCTCTAAAGAAGAACAGAAAGAGAAAATCAATGGCTGGGGCGCTAGGTGACGTGGTCAAGACGGGGGAGGCCGGGAAGAAAGCGAAACCTGAGCTTGCTATTTATACATGCATGAATATGTAGGAGGCAAAAATTAAGAAGTTTACTCCAGTAGAGATGATGTGAAGGCAGGCGCTGTACAAACAGACCTTCAATGGACTCTATAAATGGGAAAAAAAGGCATTTGCATCCGAAGGTGGGGAGCCCTTGTGAGTGCATTACAAACATCTACACAAAGCTGCGTTGGACCGTCCTGTATATAAGAAAATTGAGCCCAGCCGGCTGGAGGGCCTAACAATTAGACACAAATTGAGGGGGACTATAAGTTTGAGAATAGATACATTACCATCCTTCCCCTCAAACACGGTCCCTACGGTCCAGACGACGTGGTCACATACTAGGATATGGCTCCGAAGAAAAGCGATATCACAACAACGACTAGCTATTACATTATTGGGGGACAACACACGATTGAAGCCCACAAAAATCTCATAGCGAGCAAAGAGATTCCAGAGTGTAATGTACTAGAGGCTTCCACATTCAACATTATTTCCATATGGGCTCCGCCATCAAAATTTGAGGTGTTAATAATTCTCTCTAAGGCCCTGAATCAGAATGTTGCTGGTAATCAAAAAGAGCAGTCATTTATCAAGCAACTTCTAACAGCAAGGATTAAGTGGAAAGATATGGAGTGTCCGCAGCTAGCATATGGTGGCAGGCAACACTCGGAACAGTATGTGGTGAGCGTCCTCTCCTTCTCAGTTTAAATCTGTTTCCCTCCATCAGGGGATCTCCCGATGGATAATTGAGCGATTCCCATTCATTCATTTTCTGAGGAATTAACTAATATCTTGTTTGTGGGCAGAAATTCTATCCATTGTTGGTAATAATATTCACAAGTATCAAGGACGCTGACACTAGTTCCGACCTCAAAATTCCGCTGATGTTTTTGGAGGACGACATTGATGTCCAGCGTTGGTTCAAGATTGAGGAACAATACATGAAAGGACTCCTTCCTGATGCGTCGGGTATAGTCAATTTAACAGGAAAAACAAAGTGCAAACCCCTCACACAATTTGACTTCAAGACCCTGTATGGACTTCGCATGGAGGACATTAAATTCTTGGCGGGTCTCGTTGAAGCACAGGAGGTGTGCATCAAGAGCGCAAGGATGAGGTTCATGAGGGCAATGAATAACGAGCTCATGTGCCACTACGAGAAAAAGCCACTACCTAGCAAGAAGGCCAAGTATGTTCCATACATTGCTAAGGAATAAGATGCTTTTGCGGCGAAAAGAACACTACAGAGAAGGACGTTTCACTTTGGGTGGACAAGGCCTTGGATACCATTGTTGGAAAGCAGTGGGTTGAGGACCGGACGAGGTCTTTCAAGAAGACAGACGACCCGGATGACTGTCCTGAATCAGTCAAAGAAATGTGGAAAGCTTTTACAAATGTAGTCTCTCAAGCTTCTATTGCAGAGGACTAAGAGAAAGGCTTTACAACCCAATACCTTTGCAAGACCATGGACAACAACCTATGGAACATGAGCGCTGTATTAGCTGACCCGGAAGTTGCTACTTGGCGAGGAGTGGGAAAACATCACATTTATTTCAAGAATGATGCTATTGGAGTGCAGGCTAAGCTTTTGGAAGATCAAAATTGAAAAAATTGTTTGACGCAATCAAGATGAATGATCCTGGTTGGAATCAGCCCATTTTTGCTTGATCACTAGCCGTAATCCTGATGGATGTTGATGGACTCTGATCTGTACTCAATCACTTGGCAATTCGAAAGAGAGAAACGAAGACGACGGTGTGGGCCACGCACGTTGTGAATTATTATCCTTGTTCAAAGGAGAATTTCCCCCATCCTGTTGCCAGAACCAGATATAATGTCTTCATAGTCTTCCTGTTCGGGTATAACAAGACAAAGACTCTGTAGTAAAGTTTTTCAAACTACTTCCCCGGAAAAAAAGCCATGAAACCTTTTTACGTGGTGGACGACACAAAAGATGTCCACAATTATTGGAGACAAAGACGAGTACCTTGGCTTAGAGTGATCACTCCAATGAATGTATTTTTCCAACACATGGTTGATGACATGGTCAACGGAGATCCCGAATTCACTTACCTTGGATTAGTAGGCCCTGTGTACATAGTTCCTCCATCTTTATAGATTTGTTTTTATTCCCATTGGACGAGGCTTACTAACTTATGTTTTTGTAACTGTTTCAGTCCGCCCAAGGTAAGTTGCTTGAAGTAGTTTACTCTGAGGAGGCCAAAATCTCGGCGGACATGGTCGGACGACAAATTTGGGACGTTGTAAGTGTAGAGTTGAATCCTGTGGAGGACAATGATGATGACGTTCTTGATGTTGATAAGGAAGACGCGAACTCTAAAGAGACGGAGGAGGATTTTTCAGGCTAATACTCCAAGTACATCGACAAATCAGATTCTCCACCTAAAGGCATTGAGGTTTGTTGATAGTCCCTTCCATCAGGGGATCTCCCGATGCTTGTTTCAGTTTGTTGGTAACCTAATTTATGGTTTCTGGCTGCTGACTCCTTAATACGCGTGCAGGAAGTCCTTGTAAAACCAACTCAACAGCCAAAGAAGCTAAAGAATCAGAGTAGTATCAGGCAACTGAAGGCTGTTGAGCCCTCTATTAAAAATGCAAAGGGGAAGACTATAAGGTTTTTTGAGAAGCAGGTGAAGCCATTGGGGAAGAGAATCAACCAATCGAAGAAGTCAGGAAAGTCATTGAAGCCATCCGAGTCAACTGTCAAACAAAAAATCTTGGTTGATGAAGAGGGTTTGATTGATTTAGTAGAGGATGATGAAGAGGACCTACTTGAGCCCTTGATTGAATTGCATCCCGTGCAACGAGCAAAAGTACCGGGCCGCAACATATCATCATCAAAAACCTTTGAGTATAGAGCACCCGCCGTACCAAATTCTGAGTCTAGAGAGGCGGCAGCAACATTAGTCTCTTGTTCCTCTGGAATGGAACATAATTTGACTAGAGAAACCTAGACAAAGGAAGCTCTCGGGTACGCAAAAGTCTCTCATGGAATTTCCCCTCTTTTCTTGGATGAGGGTCAAGTACAACAGGATGTCGATATCGATCTATCGAGAGATCCCCTGATAGGTGGCGACCCTCCTGCCAATCCCGCTTGATAATAACTCTCACCTAGGTCCCGTTGAGGCCATGAGTGTGGAAGTTCTGAACAATACATTGACTGATTTAGATGTTCTAAGTCCTAGCTCTTCCCCTGTATTGGGGACTTTAGAGATGTCTAATGTCAATCGCGTCGAGCCTGAAGCTCTTCAAAGTGAGAAGGTCAATATTAGGGCCAGTTCAAAGATCTTGCTTAGTTTCCATGTTTTCAACATGACCCTAATCATAGCGTAATTTCAAAACATTCCAAGTATATTGAAGCCGTAAGGCAAACGCACCAATTTACTTACCATAACATCATTGACATTGCACTAGGACAAGGAGTGGAGTTCGGTGAGAAGGATGAGCCGACTGGAGGCTCACCGTTGAGAGGGAATCCTGAAGATGTGGTAGGAGAAGGGGGCGTTGTTGATGAAGTTATAGGTACTTAGGTGTTATTCTACTTTTTGACCGGCATCAAGAACTTGGCTAGTATAATTAGTTTCAGCAATTCTAACTTGCTGGCGTTTCTGTCCTCTGCAGATTTGTTCAGAGATGATCTTGCGTTGCCAATGATCATCAATGAGGTACCTTGCCGACAATATTCAGTGGTTCTTGACTTGAACGGGGTTCTTGTTTACAGGGTTTTTATCTGGAAAAGACCACATGTACAATGTAGACCGGGAATTAAAAAATTCCTTTAGTAGTTGCGTACCAAAGCTGATCTCGGATTGTAGATTTGTGTGAAAGACAGTAACATGTTGCCTATGTTAGAGCTGGTCCTATCAAAGTGTTCATTTGGTGCGAAGGACATTACTTGCCTAATGCAGGCAGCGTGTAAAGTGTCGTCTTATAGGAGTCTAGAGAACCCAACCAAACCGGATTTTTTGAAGGATCTAGATGAATACAAATAGTTTGCGGGTTTGGACTCCTTGGAGAACATTCTACTAGTTGATGACAGTCTAGTTAAGAACCTTTTAAATGATGTTTTTTGCGCTCTCCACCCGCCTACTTGGTCTGGTGATAACAATGACGATTTCTTCAATAAGCATCTGCATCCCTAGCTTGATGGTCTCTTTAGTTCAAACAAAGTCGTGGCGAAATATGTCAAGGCAAATCTACTTTCAAGATGTCATAGCCCCGAAGACAAGTTGTCGAGAGTTTTGTTTAACATTTTGAAGGGAGTTAAGTTCTAGTAGGAGTCCTTTGCATGAGGTTTCCATCGAGGGATCTCCCGATAATAGTCTCTCTGACTAATGTCGTTTTGATATTGCAGTAGCTGACTAGGCCTTAGTGCATATAGTAGCACTTTTTGCTAATATTGTAAATGCCCTGTAAAGAGGTGACCTTTACTTTTAGTTTTATTCAAGACTTGGAAATAATTTCAACGTAATATCTCTATTTTTCAATCCATTGGAGTATTTTTTGAGCAGTATTTTTTTCCTTATTTTCTGTAAATGATTCACAAATATACTTTTGCTTTGCTTGATTGAGTGATAACCATAGCTCTAGAAGTGTCGCACTTTCCGAAGTTATTGCATTTGCAATTCAGGTTTTTCATCACCTTTAGTAATTCTCAATTGGTTAGTTGGAAGTCTTTTGGCTTATAATCATGCACTTTAGACCATCGAGAGATAGTACCGAAATTTAAGTGATTGCTTCTTCTATAAAATTTTCTACTTTAACCCCTAATGCCCCGAGGCCTTTTCTCCATCAAAACACACTTAGAACTGCCACTTCTATTGCAAAGAGCAAAAAACTATAAAAATTGTTCTTTTTGCATATCTAACCGTAGGATCTTATACTAGACTAGTATGAGAATGTGTGCAAGAAATTTCAGAAACTTTGAACAAATAGATTGCAAGATATTTGCATTCAAAGTAAAGAAAACAAGTTTTTTTGCACTTTGCTTGACTAGATTTTTGGGCTTTGAACCTATTTAACTTAAATTTTTGATACTGTTGATTTTGATTTTCTAAGTTTATATGTTGAAGATTGCAGTTGAGCATCTGGAAAAAAAATTCAAGAAAAAAATACTAAATTTGTATTCATTAAAAAATTGTTAAGTAGAAGTAGGTTCAAGATTGAAGGAATAACTAAATCGTTAATAGCTCTAAGAAAAAATTGAAATACCATAATCTCAACGGTGAGATTGTTCTGGCAAGCAAATTCAACCTTGTCTAATAATTTTTTTTCTGAAAATTGTAAAAATTGCATTCAAAAATGAATCCTAAAAGTTATTTTTTCAAGAAGATGCTTAGATTGCCCGAAAAACTAAGATTGTCCATAACTTTTTCATTATTAGTCCAAATAGAATGAATCAAAGCTTCAAATGTAGAAAAAAATACTTAAGAAATTTATTTTGACTTTCTATGATTTTTTTGTGCTGCCCATTAAACTCTATTTTTGGCATAACTTTTTTTCTCGGGCACCGATTGAAATAAAAATTATATATCCACAAAGCTCTTGCAGAACCGCACAACCTCAAAAAATCCCAAAAAATTTCTCTACAAATTGAGGGCACATTAACCTACCCGAATCCAAATTGTCCCCCAAGGGGACAAACGGGCCTTTAGGGGTTAACCGTTCTTCATTGTACATAGAGTCCTTTACCACTATGTAAGTTGAGTTCTTATTAATTTGTCAACCATTGACTTGACTGTGAGATATATTGAGTTCTGTCTTCTTTGTGGGACACTATAAGAGTGTTTTGATGTCTTCGTGAATGTCATTAGCCATTCATCAGGAAATCTTCCGATGATGGCAAGTTTTTTTCTATATTTAGGCTTGACTGTGTGGTGAGGTTGCTCTTTGCAGAAGGCGTTGCTTGTTGTACTAAGGGGTACTCTATGCATTGAGGGTGGTATTAAGGATCTCCCACACATTACTGAAGTTTGACCCGGCTTAGTCAATCTTTTCCAAGATTTTGTTTACCAAATACGTTGTGGGTTATGGTCGTCAATGCATCCAGAGACATTGTGAGAGCTTCTTCAACGTATTCTTTCCATGCAGATTATTTCAAGGTTTCTATTTGTTGGAGGAGCTGAAACTCCTAGCAAGAGCCGCCCTTATCCACGTCCTGCTGAAATCGTGAGTCTCGCTTAGAGCTTCCTCGCACACGCAGGTTATTTTGGGATAAGAAAGTTAAGATGATTAGTGTAGATCTTCTCAAATGGTAGCAAGTAAATGTAATAAGAGGACGCATACATGTGACAGATGCCATTGACACGTAGTTGGATACTTTGACTATGCGATGTCTTCATATTTGAGAAGGCACGTGTTTGTTATTTTTTATCCAAATGAATAAAATGTGGACAATCCACCTTTGATATACAAGTGTTATTCCACCTTATCCAATGTTTGATTTTGCAGTTGTCTCGTCATTTGTCTCTTCATCGAGAAATCTCCTGATGATTTTTTAGCTTTAGTATGATCCCATTCTTCAGAATGAGCTCAATTTTCTTTAACTACATATTCCAATGTATTCCTTTACTTCATTGTGAAATCAACTGATGGTTCTTTTACAACCATATACATCAAGAAATCTCCCGAAGATCTAACCTTCACTACATCGAGAGATCTCCCGCTAAAAACATCCTCTATTCCCTCTTGCTATTTTGAAAAGCGTAGCACGTTTTTATTGAATACTCATGAAAGATCTCCTAATGAATTGTAACTTGTTCTAGTCAAAAATTCCCCCAAAGTCCAAAAGTAGTTAGATATGGCACTATTGTCTACATGTGCCTTTTAAACACCAGGCAACCTTATCTTTTTTTCTATTTTTTGAATACCTAAATGTAAAATTTAACCAAAAAATCTCAAAAGATTTTCATTTGACCTAATTTTGGCCAAACTGGCCAAAATTTTGGTTCTCTAAAGATAAAATAAATTAAACAAAAATTTAACTAAACAAAATTTTAGAGCATTTAGTATCCTTTTTGAAAAGCTAAAATACGTCTAAAATAGACACTCTTGTAAGAATTTTTAATCAATGAAGTTTGCTTCTAACCTGACCTATTAAATTTCATCTGTCAATATCTTATGATCTATTAAATTTAAATCTACTACATTAATTAACTTTTAAAATTTCTTCTAGAATTACGTTTGCAAGTGTGTCAAATTTCATTTAAGTGACTCCATATTTTTTTTAATTCTGAACATAAAGGTCTTCATTTTTTTTATACAAAAAAAAGAAATCCCGCTCATAGGCTCAAGGGCTCACACTCTCACATTCACAAGCTTGCACGCTAGCAACCTTGGGCATCAATCAAAAAGTTTATTAACAATGTAAGAGTTCTTTACTTGTACATTTTTATAGATAAAATTAAATGCCTTTTTTCCTACCGGAGGACCTTATATCTTCTACAATGGAAAATAAAAAACTAGAAAAACAAAAAAATTGAACATTTATTTTAAATAACAAAATGTTTAATATCAAAATAAAGAATGTTAAATATCAAAATAAAATAAAATAGTAAATTTAAAATAACAAAATATTTCTATACATAAAATGTAAAATAAAAGAACAAAGTCAACTATGGTAATTACATTATAATGAAATAAAAAAATATTGAAAGATAAATCTACCAAATAAAAACATTTATTCTTTTTCATATTTGCATATAATATCCAAATAATGCATTTTTGGGTGCATTATAATTTATTACCATTAATATATTCAAAATTTATAAAAGCTTCATTAATTTGATTTAATAATAAATTAAATATCTAAATAATATTCACCAAAAAATTAATTTATTAGTTCAAGAATGAAGAACTAAAAAATCTAAAGCAGCTTGCTCTTACTTATATATTTCTCTAGATAAAGTTTAGAATTTTTTTCTTGGTTATAAGGTCTTGTATGCTTGTTTGTTTGTAATTATGTATGTATCTATGCATGCATGTACATATTCAAAATATTAAATATACAATATGATTAATAAATTATTTATATTTTGTCTATATAAAAATATGAACTTGTATTTTAGTCTTATTGAGTATGTCACGCTCTCGCATGTATCCTTCAACGCGCTTTTGACAATATTCTATATGTTTATTTTGAATCTTGAATTCTTTTTCAATTTTCATCCTGTCTTCAATGGTGTTCAAATTAATTTTTTCTAAGTCTTCTTTGGCAAATTCAATAGATTTAATCTCATGTGTACTAATTTCTTGCACCTTTGCAAAAACATGTGCATAAATATAAGTTAATTGATTTATAATTCAATATTATATATTTAAATATTTTTTCATTTTATAAAATAAATAATGTATCTAATCATTAAAACATTTTCTATTAGTGCTTCTAAAAAAGTATCATTGAGCAATTTTTTAATATTTAATTCATCACTAAATCGCATTTTTGTTCAACTAGTTTACAAAGTTATAAACCTTATTAGATGATTATCTGCATATATTATAATTTTGTAAATTTATTAATTATAGGAAATTTTAAAAATTTCGTATTTCAACAAGAACTTATTACTTTGAAATCCTAATCATTTATGGATTTAAAAAATATATAAAATTATAAAATTATGAAAAATAATATAATAATTTATTCCAAGCTTTTTTACTGATTTCAAAAAATATAGGGTTTATTTTAATATTATTTATTCATATATCAATCTTCCATATTTAAAAATATCATATTTTTAATTTCTAAGGAAATTCTACGGCTCATTGTTGGAATAAAAGTTTAATATTGGATTAGTACCTTATTTATTTTAGCAATGTCTTTTTTCTTAATATCAATTTCTTCTTCTTTCTTTTTAACACCACTTTGTTTTTGGATATTTTCTACCATCAAATTAGTATTATTTTGAATTTGCTCCTCCAAATCACATGTCACCTTTGTCACCTAAAATATTAACCAAGTTTTAGAATATTTGATCTTGTTTGATAGTATTATAAAGTATTACTAGTGTACCCATTGTCATTGTCATTAAATGTTCAAAAAATATTTAAAATATAATAATTGAATATAAATATATTTATATACATAAAACATAATCATTTAAAATTTAGAACATTTATTTAACCCCTAAAGTCCTCAAGATCTTTTTTTCAGTAACTGTTCAAAAATTGCCATTTCTAATGCAAAGAGCACAAATTAAATTATTATTTTTTTCAAATCCAATTGAAGGATCTTGCAATAGACTAACATAAAATTTTGTAGACAAAATTTCAAAAACTTTAATCTATAGATCGCAAAATATAAACATTCAAAGTGATGAAAACAAATTTTTTTGGCATTATGCCAAACAAGTATTTAAGTCTTTGAATCCTCTTAATTAATTATTTCATCATTCTTGATTTTGAATTGAATTTTTTTTATCATGAAGAATTGGGTTAAAAGTGTAAAAATAATTTCTAAAAAAGATATTGTGATTTTCTTTCTTTAAAAATTGCTAAGTAATTGTAGATACAAGATAATAGAAAAATCTAAATTATTATGGGCCCCTTCTAAACACGCTTACGCTCCCAACATTGGGAACTTCGGCGCTGGCGTGGGAACTTGAGAACGGGGAACTCGGGGAACTCAGGTTGAATTTCAAAGACGCCGAGGAAAAAGAAAACCTCGAGTGTCCGCACGAATCCAGTTTCGTTTCTTGAATTGCAAATTTGTGGCAGTCACGATTCAAATTCGTGGCGGTATGCGAGAACTTGAGATTATATGAATTTTTTAATGAGAACTTGAGATCGAATTAGCGTATCACCCTTCCGGGGCGTTGCGTTAAACAACGAGCTCCCGAACTTACAGGACCAATCGAAGATGCTGCTGTTTTGCAGCAGTAGCATCGAATTTACCTTCCTTGTAACGAATGATTTTACAGGTTTCACTTTTGAAAGCTTGCTGCAAAGTCACTAAGTATAGAGTACTTAAAAACTTAACAGACCTCAAACTTCATCAATTGAAGTTCAACTTATTCTCAAACTCCATCAATGATGATACAAAAAACACGAACCTGAAGCTTCTCTTGACGTTCAATCAACTTTTCTCTGTTCAAAGCAGCAATACTTGTAGGGTCTTGGATCAACAAAAACCAAAGTAAAATCAATTCCATAGACTTTGTGAACTGTGGGCACAAATTGTAGCTGCATATTGCACCACATAGATAGTGATAATGAGGAATGATTTGGTTAACACGCAAAAATTCTGAATGTTATCTTTGAAAAAGCACATCCAACAGAGAGTAGTTCAAGTTGACGTGGTTCCCGCATGCTTCACCTATTAGTCGTTCAATCATTGAAACACCATAATCAAATCTATTTAGGCGAAGTACTTCTCCCCACATGAACGCCTTTAATAAAGTGCTGTAAAAATCACTAGTTGAGCATGTTTGAAGACTTACCGTGCTTGATTTATGCCCATATGTGATTTTTATTGAATCTGCAGATCGTGCATGGGGTAAAGGGTGGTCTGGATTTCCATCGAGAAGTTGCGATCTATTGTCTACATCGGTACTCTTCTTTCCTACTGATAAGCGAACCACATACAATTGCATCATTGATGGCGAGCAAGTAGATTTGATCTGGTACACAGAATAAAATTACATAAACTCGACAACAAACTGCAAGCAATTTGTCATATTACGATTCCAAGGTACTCTCAAAAATCGTCAGATTCATATTTAGTTACAAAATGGGAAAGCAGAACTCTATTAGTTCAGATTTGTCAACACAAGGTATATAAAAACATCAAACTGTCAGTCACTAGTAGTCACTAAGCAAAATTTAGAAGCAATTCCAAAGAACCTCATGTACATAATATAGAAAGCAACTAAAAGACAAGAATAGGACCTCCGCTGATTGGTAAGCATGGAAGTAGGAGAGAGAGTTTCACTGATATCAGTGTATTAGATACTATAGAAGGAGCATAAAAATATTTTTTATATTTCAACCCTATTGACTCCTCCTACCCACCGATACATGTAAAGAGGCCCTTATCAGATTCAAGCACTAACACATATTGCGTAGCAGCTTATAATTGAATTATTGAGCATGATTCTCTTAGGTCAATAAGATGGAGCACATTTACATGGTAAGCAAGTAGTGGAAGGACAACATAATTTGTTCAATTGATGTGACTACTATGGACTAGTCACACCTACTTAATAAACTAATGTGAACATACTCCACAAGCTTATGAGCAAGTGATCAAATCATCACTAGTGTGTGTTAACTACAATAATTTGGAATCACACCAATTGAACGAATTACTATGTGAATGCTCCAAAAGGTTTTGAATACTAATACCAATATTCATTGTAAGTTGCTAATGTGCATTTTGTTATTTTTTATGCAAGACTGCAACGCATCCGTCCTCCTTGATGGCCCCGGCACAGAGGAAAGCTCTCCTGCCAACTTCCAACAATAAAAGAGAATCTAATTGCAATTGTGATTTCGTGAGGATGAAAAGAAACTGTAATTGCAATTGTGATTTTGTTTTTTGTTCGACCCATGCTTGCGAGATGCTTCAACAATTTGGATGAGGCTTTTGAATGGAACATCATATGCATACTTTTAGTTGGGATTGCCGTAAAATCTTAAAACTTGGGAGATCCTGAACCCCTACAATAGTCAAATATGTCTCTCTGGTCAAGAGAGAATCAATTGAACCAAGTTCTGCTCCAAAAATAGCCAAAAATACAATACAATATACAAAGTAATGCTCATCATGACAATCTAATGATTTACAAATGAGCCTCAAATACACTAGATCTTGGAAAAAAAATCACACTAGAAATTCATACTAAAAAATTGTAGAGTAGTTTATGAGAAGAGATAAATTGATTAAGGTTATGCATGTTAGGCCATTCAACCTCATAATTTTCTTATGACCAATTTTTTACATTTGACATGTAAAAAGAGAACTGAAAGATTCTCATAATTTTAACTCCCTCATAATCAAACATTATAATCTTTCAATCCTTAAATGATATATATATATATATATATATATATATAATATTTTTAAAATTAAATTATATATTTTTCCTATATAATCTCTAACATGTCTAGTCTTGATTTGGTTGTTTGTTGTGTTTGTTGATTTTTTATAGTGAAGATTAATTGACTTGATTTCCATCGAACCAAAGATCTTCTTGTAATTGCCTCCAATGATGATTCTGTACGTCTTTATGATACAGCTACTACCTTGTAAGTTATTTCTTTTTTGTCCATTGGAAGTTCTCATGTTATTCTCATGTTATTTTCCTATCATATTTTTCTTCATACACTTATATCACTTGCAATTGTGCATTCAAGTCTTTTGTTGATCTCCAGATGAGAGTGCTAGTGGTTTGTTAATAACATTCTTCTTTCTTTTGTGTTTTCCTACTTTTGTGTCAACCTCTAATTCCATCAAATACTATTTTTTTTCTACTTTACTAACCTAATTATTTTCTTAAACCACCTTTTTCAAAGTTCACCATAAACTTTATTTTCCCACATGGCTCCATCTCAAAAAATAGATATATCGGCATTATTTGCTAAGTTGAAGGAAAAACATGGCATCCACTCTAGTGAATTATCAGATTTGCCAAAGAATTATTTTCCAAGTACAAAGCAAGAAGTTTTATTAGACTATGCTGGATGCAAAGATTTTGTAAAACCTTTGGGTTTTCAAAATACCAAGCTAGTTCAACAGTACATTCCAGAGTGGGTCAATAAAAAGAAATCTTTCTCTAATAGATTTGGAATTCATCCATGCCCTAGCCATTGCAAACTCCTATTCGATGTTTATAACGTCCAATATGCTACTCTACAGAATTCGTTAACCCCTAAAGGTTTTTGACTATGTTTTCACCAAAACAGCTCCAAAACTACCATTTCTAATACTAGTGCCAAATTTTAGAAAAAAAAAATTTTTGGACACTTAAAACCGTAGGATCTTGTAGTAAACTTGTTTAAGAAGATGTGGAAAAAATTTCAGAATTTTCCACCATGTGGATTGCAAGATAATAGCATTTGAATTGACAAAAATCCTTTTTTTGTCCCTGCGAAAAAACGGGCAGCTGCCCTCCACAAGGTCACATTTGTATGAAAATATGTCCCAAATGGTGGTTACTCTTTGGACTCATTCTTCAAGGCAAGTTGGCTACATGCTTGAAAAGTTTCAGATCATTTGGAATTGTACAACATATAGGAAAAAAATAGTAAGTAGGAAGAGGTAGAGAATGATTCAAAGCACTAAATTGTCAAGAATTTATTTATGAAACTGAAAAATGCCAATCCCAACAATTGTAGTGTTTTAATAAACAATATACACCCAATGTTTTTATTTTTTTTCAAAAATATTGAAAATCGAGTTAAATAAAGGACTTCAAAGTTTATTTTAGAGTACAGATTCCATAACTACCCTCAAACTAAGAATCCTCATAACTTTTGACTCATTGATCGGAATGGAATGATTCAAAGCCTCCCACGTACATATAAATCTAAAAAACCAATTTCAAATTTTAATTTTTTCTTAAAGTGATTTGAAAATGTCAAAGAAAATTTCTCTCCTAACCCCTTCTCTGAATTTTGTCCATAAATTTTTACTGGAGTCTTGAAATCTCAAATGGATTTTTGGAGATGAAATCAGGCTTAAGTCAACAACTTTTCTAAGTTCAATGTTTTTTGAAAAAAGTTATTATACTATGCCAAAACGAGGTCTAAAGTTCTACATTAAACACAACTCCTGCGTTTTGACAATGAGTGTTCAGCTTTTCTTCAAGTTGTCCCATATCCTTTGAGGATTCATGATGGACAATGAACTTCACTATAAAAATGACCTCTCTATCCATCACTTAGCCGACATCTATTGGCATGTAGATGTATTGGAACATTTTTAGTATTTCGGCTCTTATAACAATTATTTTTCCTTGGATTCGGCAAGGTAACTTGTTAATTTTCAAAATCATTCGGCTTAAAATTTTTTAATTGTTTTCCGATGAAGGTGACCTTTGACTACGGTATACAAGACACAATTCCCTCAATCGCCACATCAACCTCTACCCAACAAGAAGACAAAGTGCAAGAGTCTCAACCTCAACCCGAACAATCTAGATATTTGGTTTAAAAGTTTAAGGCTCATGAGATGTAGAACATTTTGTGAGTCAAAAAGATCTATAGACATTAAGCATTCAATACAAATAGCCTAAAGTTAGTTCACATTGGTGCACCTGTATAGTTATTTTCAATGTTTTAGAAATAAAGATTATTAATAAAAATAAATAAGTCTTTATAATAGATTCAAAAAAATTCTATATATAATTTTGTTGGTGATTTTGTGTAATCCACATGTTTCGCATTTTGCATTCAAATGTGATACAATTGAATTAGATACAGTAACTACACTGCAAACATTAGGAAAAAATAGCTACAACATAACAAAAGAATTTTTTTGTAAAGATTCTAAATTTAAATATTTACGTTCAAATTTTATTTCAAATTTTTAAAGAAATTATGTTTTCATTAAACCTTTTTTGTAGCAATTCACACCTTTAATTTTTTATTTATTTTATTTTTAGAATGACTTCCATTTTACTTTAATTTTTATTTTGACCTTATTTTCATCATTTCATTACACTTTTGAGTGATTTTTTTCTATAATTTTATACCCTCGCTTATCAATTTGTATACCACCTTGCTTTCAATATTATAGTCATCATCAAGGACCTACATTTGAAGCACTCAGTGTCCCAACACTATTGTATCTTCATTCAATTCAACTTTATACTTTCTTTCTACCAATACCAAGCTATGATGTAATCTATCTGCTTGTTATAGCGTATTTGATGTCTTAACAATATTACTCTAACTCATAAGAATAATATCCATCTGAACATACTGCAAAAACAAGTTCTTTGTTGTAGAAGTATAATATTATGGATTACAAAAATAAAAAATAAAAAATAACAATATTACTTATGAACTAAAAACTTATAATGTTTGATCATGAAGGTTATGAAATTGTGAAAATGAATTGAAGTGTATGACGCCTCTTTTAACATGTCAAACCTATCATTGAGGTCAATAAAACAATATGAGGTTAGAGGACTTGACATGTATAACAACAATCAATTTACAACTTTTCAAAATCTACTATAAAAAAATTTTAAATGAATTTAAAATATGAATTTTTAACCAAGATTTTGTGTATTCAACATGTGATTTTGTAGGTGATTCTCTAGGGTCCACATGTCTTGTTACTAGCTTTAAGATGGTATTAAAACAAACTAATCTTTATAATATGGTTGTTCAAACAATCAAAATTAACCTTGTAAAACTTTAGGGCTTTTTAAAATGTGAAATTTGACTCAAAAACAGATTCAATAGGTTATTTTTCTAAGATGATGCTTTGATTGTCTATGAAACAAGTTGTTGCTCTACAGTTTTTCATTTCTTATTCAATTTGAATAAACCATATATTTTTATATAGAAAAATATTATCCCTTAGAAATAAGTTATAAAAAACTTATTTTGATTTTAATTTTTTGATTGCCTTTGTCTTAATCATTTTCAATTTTGTGTGTCATAATTTATTTTTCTAGTTATCTATTAAAATAAAAATAATTTATTCTAAAATATAGTTTAATTTGTAATCTTGAAATTTAAGAAAAATAAATAAATGTTGAAAAGTGAGATCGCAAAAGCCTACTAAATGCCTAGTGTCCTTTAAAGGAACATTTAGAACTTAGGGGTAGAAAATAGATACTAATAGTCAAAAAAAATTGATAGAGAAATTTATTTTTTGTTTGAAATTACATTTTAGAATATTATTGAGAAACTATGTGATTAAATTGCCTATTATGAATTCATTCATTTTTGCATCATTAAGCATAATAAATCACAAAATGCTTATATCATCTATATTTGCCTTTTTAGGTCCCCTTTTGTGCATTGACTTGTAGCTTGGATAAATATAAATCAGAATTTGACAATCTCAATTGCAACTTTAATTACCTTACACCACATCTTTTACAATTTTGTGTTGTTCTTTAATACTCTTGACATTGCACTTTTCTAAAATGCCTATCTTGTCCAATTTTTTATTCTCTACTATTTTTGCAACTATTTTTTTACTCACGAACTTCTTGTCCCATTTGTCAACATGTTACATCTCAATTCTACTGTGCAATTTCAATTATGTTAGATTCATAAATAGACATAGCTCACTAAATCGTATGGATTTGTGGTAGTGTAGAATTGGAACAAAAAATTTTGAGGTATGGGAATAGCTTTTGATATGTCAAATAGTTTCCATAATTTGTAGCAATTTAAGCATTCATTTCAAAGCTTTGATTGATTTGTGAAATGGATTTCATGAACTGACTTGTTTAGGGATTATAATCTAGAAGGTAATTAGAAGAGTTGGTTTTTGTAGTTGGAATAATGAATATTTTTTTTAGGGATGACAAAGGAAAGGTGGAGTTTTTATTAGCATTAGTGCAGTTGGGAGTGAGTATTTGTTTTATCAAGAGCTTTAGGTACATTGATCATTTTAGAGAACCATGTATGCTTTCTCTATAATATAGTTGGTAAATTGAGCAGCAGTTGTTCTTTGCATATTAAGAGATAAAAGATGATATTGATTTCATTGTTGTCTCTTAAGGTCTAAAAGTTTATAGTGTTTGAGACTTGTAGTAATGAATGTAGCAAGGTAAGGAATTCTTAGCATGTGAAAGGTTTGTACTACTTTTTGTTTATTATTTGCATATATTGGTTGCAAATGCAACAACAAAACTTTATTTCCATGGAATTTGCTTAAATAATATTTTTCAATGATAATAATCATCTACATTTGTTGGCAATACTAAGTAAACTTGTATTTTGAGGATTTTGAATCTGTTGGAGGGTCCACTGGAAATGAGGTAATAGGAGCCAACTTTGACGTAAACTGTGCTTTTGGGGGACCATTATTAAATGTCTAGCTCAAATTGCTTTAGATTTATCCAAAAAAACCATGCCTCATTAATCATAAATGTCATAGTGTCTTGTTTGAGTATTATATAGCCTATGATGTTATCATTTAATCTAAATTAAGTACAGAAATAGGATTGTAACCATTGCTTTTTAGTCCTTTATTGAATTTAAAATTAGACTATATAAAAACCTTTCTTTTGAAAATGATGAAATATTGTAAATAGAACCTGTCATTGTTGACAACTTTGAATAATTCTTAGAACTAATTTTGATGAAATTTTTGAAGTTTTTGGGTAGAATGTTTTGTTAAAATATCAAAAAAGACTCCAAAAGGACCCTTTACACCGTTGCCATCGGCTTCTAATAGCTCATTTGTACCCTGGAATGAAATAATAGAATCTTTTCTTTAAATTTGTTGCATTTTATTGTGCTAAATTTCTTTTCATTGTTTATTAATATAGGGTTTGAAAAATGGCACATACCATGTCTCATTTATAGAGAAAAAAAAGTTGGCTTAGATCTAGTTAAGGAAATTGAACCCTCATTGTCCCTCTTGTAGATGAAAGGAAATGAATGGAGGTGCACTTGTTTTTTTTTGGTGTTTTTTTCTTGTTTTTTTGTATCCATTTTTTTTTTTGAATATTAGAAATAAATTTTCATTGTTACAATTCAAAATGAATGGTTCATAGAGATGTTTCTACTTCTAATTCAAAGTAAAAATATAAAAATATCAATTAATGCTTAAGGTATAAAGCTCACATTTGTGCAACTATTAGCATTCATTTCTTTATGTGGATAAAAAGAAGGAAGTATTGGAAGCACTCAAACTTTGGAAGAAGCACGTTCTGGTTCTTAAATTTGATAGATTGTATTAGTTTAGGTTTTGTTTAAGGTGTTTTTCTATAGTTGCGGTCTTTACAGATGAATGTTTTTTAGATTTGGCATAAAAGTTTTCTCAAAGCATGAGCATATTTAGTATTTACGTTAGGGACACAAAAATTTTGTTGAAAATTTATGACGCAATAGTTTTTTCTAAGACATGCAATTGGAATTGCTTGAGTTTGTACCATCTTTTTCAAAGTTTATGATAGTGAGCAATATTGTCTTTCAAAACACAGATGAAAACTGTAATTTATTTATTTAATTGAGATGATGATTATAGACAATTCAAGATGTGATTATTTCAAATTTTGCATGGTTGACTGGTGTTGCCTTTCATGATAGAGGCAAAACCAATGACTTATTTTTCAATAAGTTTTTGGATCTTAGATATTTTGAAGGTGTATAAGCTCAAGACTAAGACAAAATCTACTAATTATTTTATTTTATTTCACTAAAGTGATGAGTATTGGTAGTATAGGGTGCAATTATTTTCAACAACTACATGGATGATTGCTATTGTCT
This sequence comes from Antitrichia curtipendula, assembly GCA_951230915.1. Classification (NCBI taxonomy): domain Eukaryota; kingdom Viridiplantae; phylum Streptophyta; class Bryopsida; order Hypnales; family Leucodontaceae; genus Antitrichia; species Antitrichia curtipendula. Next base: position 18,349,298 of record OX579637.1, on the reverse strand, counting down.
TTCACAACAAATGCAAAGCTAGTGACATTTTTTCTTAAAAGATTTTCAATTATTGATATTTTCAAGGGATATTACTTTATTTTGTAGTTTGTTGTCATTGACTAGAATTATCATTGAATTTAGGATGTAGAGACCTAGAGGCATACCATTAGTTTTTCTTTGTGAGATTACTATTATACGTATGCATATCATAATTATTTATATATTTTTAATATTTATTTTCAAACTACATACATTATTTATTAGATTTAGATTTTGTATATAATATATTTTTTTATTGCATTTTAATTTTTCAATGTTCAATTGTAGGAATTAACATGCAAGCTCATGCAAACAATCTAAAGTACAAACTCTTCCATTTGGCCCTACTGGTTTTCAAGACATCACATCCATCCATTCTACTAGGCAAGGATTTGACAAATGCAATTGTTTATGCCTATATACCTTACAAGAAGATTGAAGATTTTTATTAAATGGCAAACATGTGAGCATGGCTTGACAGTTGGTTGAAATGTGAAGGATCAAAAGAAAAATGAGGACAAGAAGCAACCTTACATTTTTTTATTCATTAAACTTGTATGCTATGAATGTGCATATGACCCAACAAATTATAAAAATGATTCTATATACTCTAAATTGAAAAGACATGGATGCGTTGCAAACTTCTTTGTAACACAATTACAATTGCATCCACATGTAGATGAAATATCATACTATCACGTAGATTTCATATGAGAGAACGGAACTCATTTTAATAACGCCAATGATTTGGAAATTTTGGAAGAACAACAATACACCAATCAAGGATGTTTGCTGAAATGGAAGTTTGGATTTAGGAAAAAGTAAGTGAAGGATTTATAGCCCTCCATGATTGTTTTTATTAAAATGAGAGATTTCTCTGATGATGTGAGGTGATGAGGCCTAATTTCTATCCAAAATTAACCAACAAAACCACTATAAACAAATACCAAATAAAATATTAAAGTATTTAGAAATTAAGAATTATTTGAAACATAGGCTTTGCAAAAAATTGATGTTGAAAGATTTATATATTTACGATATTTAGTAGGATTTGTGATGCACATTTGACAAGTATTTCAGTTCTGATTAGATTAAAATCACAATTGAGATGGTAGAATTCCCTCTTGACCAATTGTTTTTGCTTGTCTCTCAATCCATTTCTTTGAGCTATAATATTGTTATGTTTGTCGCCTTTGGACAAAAGAAAATGAGCTTGCCGACCATTTGATTAAAAATATGCTTTCCCAGTTTTGTGAGGTCTTCAATGGAGACATTTCTTCACTTAAAGAATTCCTGGCTAAACATGTAGCTCTCTTGCTTCCAATTTTTCTTCTTGTTGAACTTCTATATTAAGTCTAGATCAAAGAGCTCTCCATGCACAATACTTGAATTGACTTTGTACCAGAGATTGTATATGTCATTATGAATATCTTCAATATTATCCTAAAAATAACGGCCTCCTTTGGATTCTTGGAACTCTCTATGCTCACCTACATTGTCTTGGATCCGAGGATTTTTTTTTCCTACAAAGACTAGATTGGTTATGTAGAAGTGATTCATACAATCATAGGAGGAGGATATTGACCTCAGTTTTTTTGCATCATTCAACCATACAATAAAGTAATTATATTTTGGAAAGTGCTTGATTGCGTCTTCTCCTAATCCACTATTGTCTTCCATCATCAACTTCCTTGTAAAAACATTGTGCTAGTCACTGAAGAAGTAGAGCTTTTCATCCTTGATGTCCTCCCAATTTGTTGCCTTCTTCATTTGAACCACAAGCATGCCGCAAAGAGTTTGTTTTGCACTTCTGTTCAGAATGTTGACAATATAGTGCATCATATCTTCCACAATTTGATCTTCTTTCACTTGAATGTTGAAGGTTGTAGAAGCCTTAGTCAATTGTTCAATTGGGAGTTTTTCCTTCTTATCAAAACTAAAGACTTAAGCATCTTCACATTTTTGACAAGAACCTTTTGTGCACCTATTTGATTTTCATGTAACTAAGTTTCCAATAAGTCTCCAAAGTTTGAAGGACATTCTACATTGCATCTACATAACTAAGCTCGCCTAGCCTTGATTGCTCAAAGGACTTTTCCACAAGTTTTTGGTACAAAAGATGAAACTAGCGGATTGCATGTTGCAAGGGCCTAGTCTTGGGATAATAACTAATTTTTTATTCTATTTTCCAAGGTTTGCTTGTGATCATGGCGTCTCTATTTCCAATGAAACCTAGCTTCCATTCTAAGTTACAATGTCTAGTGACATAGATCGAGGTGCCATCATTGTCTTCTACATATCCATCTTACTTTTCAAGACAACAAGGTTTGACAACAACAATCTTATTTTCGTGCAGAGTCGTTTCTAACTTATTGACATTCCACCTACATTCTAATTGAACTTATCATCAACTTCTTTTTTAACTCCTTCATTTTTTTATTGTATGGTGTAGGCTCAAAGGTCCTAGTAAAATGCAACATATTGAATTGAATTTGTTTGGAATCAAGTAGATAATGAAATTGTACTATTTTTGAAAGTTTATTTTTTATTATCACACAATATATTTATTATAGGCTTCATGTCTATGACCACTTCTTTCACCTTTTCCTTATATAAGATTAGAATTAGATTGATGCGTTTTCAAATTTAAAGAAAAAGCACATGTTGTCAATATAGGGAACTATTATGAGAATCAAGCTTTCTATTTTATTTGGATCCTTGAATTTCCAATAGTCACCTTTGGTAAACATGTCCTTTCCCTCAACTTCATTTCTAGATCTTTCTATCGTGAATCTCTTGAAGTAAGCACTCAAATCATTGATTTGATCCTCTATTCTACAAGGTCATTCATCATGTTAGAAGTTTTGTAGGTATAGCTTGACTTGAGCGAAATAAACATGATTTGGTTGTCATAAATGTGTCAGTGACAAGGAATAGTAATTGAAGTACACACATCAACTCAATTTGACCTAAACTATCAGCTCTTTTAAAGACTTACCAATAAAAAGAATTTTTTTTCATATCATCGTGTGGTTGGTATGGATTCATTATAATCTACTCATTTGCAATGCCCCTACATCCAATTGAATTCAATAGTGTTCTTCTTCTAACTTTTATTTATTCATTTTTTATACATAGAAGTATTACGGCTAGCAAATTGAGCTGAATCATATGTTGAGAATGCAAATCTTTGTTTTTAGTTCAATTAGTGGGGGTGAAATTTTAGAATTAAGATAAACAACTGATAGAATGTCAGATTGAAATATACTTCATTTACTTGATTTGTAGGAGGCTTTTTAGCTCAACTCAAGCTGAGCTGCGCCAAGTAGCTGGCTTGTGATGCATTTCAAGTCTAAATATTATGCTTTATTATCAAATTCAAAAATTGAATTTGTAATAAATTAAATTTGTAATGAATGTATGTTGTAGTTTTAGTCATTGTTGTTTTTGTATTTCATTTGATTGCAATTTGTTTAGAAGTCATCAAAAAGACGTTGTTTCTAGCTCTAGTTTTTTGCTACCAGACAATAATGGGATGTTATTTTAGCTCAACTCAAGCTAAAATGACTAAAATTTTTATTCTCTTTTTATTTTTTTAATGTCTTTTATTTTTGTACTTATTTATATGGTCATCTTTTTATTCTTCACTGTCATTCAGCTTGAATCAAATTGAATAGTACTTAAATTAGAGTTCTGAACTTGAAATAAACTGCTGCAAATTAGAGGACTCTAGGTGAACTAATTTCAACCTTCAGTGACTTTTATCTAAACTAACATTTTTATTTTTAAACTCAAAATTCTAATTACTTTAGGATGAATCAATGTAGTTTGGAAACGCAATTTATTATGGATTGCCACTCACTTGTAAATTGCAATCTAATTTGAAATTCAAATACTACAGGTAAAATCTACAATCAATTGTAGAAAAGACTATTATAGATCCAAATACAAAGAGTAATAAAAAAAAAAAATTATGACTTTGAGACAAGGAATGTAAATGAAACTTCTCTCAAATTTAATGAGACACTTTCTCTTCGATTTCCTAGACAAATGCTTGTAGAGCCTTTGAATTCTATAAGCAATTTGACAATGGCACAATTTTAGAAGAATTCCATTTGTCTCTAAAGGAATTTACTCAGCAATGCAAATGAAACCTTTGTAAAATCAATGACCTAAACCTTCAATTTATTGAATCCTTCAAATGCTTCATGGTTAAATTAAAGTTTCATTATTGAGCTTCAATGTAATGAAACCTTCAATGCAAATGCTCAAAATCTTAGCACTAAATCCTTTTGCAATGCATAACACGAAGGTTTGGACCTTCACTTCTTTGTGGTGATGTCTCTTAAACATAGCATCAATTTGATTGATAGCAAAATACCAAAATTGAACCCTACACTTCAATGCTTGAAAAACAAAGAGCTCTTCAATACTATTCAATTCAACTTTTCAAGATGAAACCTCAATCCCTAATTCAAGTCAAGAATTAAAATCTAAAGCTTTTGAAAATCAAACCTAAAGCTTTACCAATTTGAGCATCAATGTTAAGCTTAAAGACAAATTCAAGATTGAATGAAAAGCTAAAATTAAAATTTGATGGAATTCAAAAGAAATGCATGCTACATAAAATTCCTTATGAAATTCAACCTGTACCTGAATATACAAAGTTTTTCATCAAATGAATGGAAAAATTTGTTCAGAAAGTAACTCAATTTTTTCTTGATTTTGTAAGCACTTCAACAAATTTGAAATTCCATAGACACTTGATCAAGTTCTCATAAAAATGAAAACACCCTAAGATTCTAAAATAGATACAACATAAAGAAAGATACAATAGAAACATCCTAAATTAGCAAGCTTATAATAACAACAAATTTCATCTTACAATGCTCAAGGTAAAAAAGATAAACAACAATGCAAACTATAGTGCCCAAACAAAGCGTACAAAACTTGAGCATAAATATGCAATGCAAAAAAAGCTACACTACAAATATGAAATAGTTTTCCCAAAGGGATTTGAAGTTGAATGTAGGTACACCTAAAAACTACAAAATACATGTGATCTAAAGTTCAATGCAAATGCATCTTAAACCACAAAATGGAAAGAAAGGAAAAAAGTAGACAAGATTTCAATGCGAAAGAGAAGTAAAACACTAGAATTTTGTGTTTGCTCCAGAAGAGATGACTAACGTAAGTATCCTACACTCACAAATATGTATCCTTAATTTTTCATTAGATAGAATGTACATATATTTACCACATATTAATTTGTGAAGTTCAAATTCTTGAAACATTTATCAATAATTATATAAATTAATTTAAGTTGTTTGTTATAAGGAGATTTCTAAGACGTGTTAGTTCCATTTATAGTATTGTTGAAAAATTCTCTACGAAGAAGGTTGCACAAACTTAAGGCTTTATTTGTTAAACTGAGACAAATGAGTCATTTTGAGACTTTGAAATCACAGATGCAAAGCTACACTAATGTAATAGTTGTTGAATCCAAAGATAAATTGTACTTTTCAAATTTTTTTTTTGAAATGACAAGTGAGGAAAATTACATTATTTGATCAAAAGATGAAAAACATTCATCAAAACAATATGCCAAGTAATCAAGAAATGGAAAGAGTGAGTGAATTTACAGTCATAAACTACGAATTTATACTCATGAATTATTCAAGAGTTTGAATATATAAAGAGTATTGTGACCATTGCTCAAAAATTCACTTGAAGTGAATGAATCTTAAACCAATGAATGTTTGTAGAATGTCTATGAAAACAAAAAGGCTTACTATACACAAAGTTTTATATTTTTCTAAATATTTGTTTTGTATTTTATTTACCATGCTATTAATAATAAGAGAGACACAAAAGTCAAGGGCATCAAAAACTTTGATTGCTTGCTTGTCTAAGCATCGCTATTAGCTACACAGTTGCTTTTGGATGCCTCCAATGCTTTAAACTTTGCCAAGCCTTTGAATATATCCTCGCGTCGAGAAGGATAGTGGTACCTACTTCTATCGTCCATTGCAATGCAAAAAGCCTACACTCTAAGATCCATTATCCTTTACTTAGGCGTGCGGGTGCTTGGGAAAAACTTCAAAGTGGAAAGAAATCTTGACCCTCAAGGAGGGGGCCTTAGTAGCAATTTCTTAATATTGTTATTGTATAGAAGGCCAATTCCAATTGATTTTGAGTTCAAAGAGCGCCAATGGTCTTTAATAATACCCTGATAGAAAACCAAATTGGTGAAAGACATTTGTCTACTTCCAATAGACAATGAACGTTGAGGTTGATCATCTTCAAGTCGAAGTAATTGAAGTGCAACTTGTGGCCCAATTTTCTCACTTTTGTATAATCTCTGAAAAGAAGGTGTTTTGATGTCTCTCACACATATAAGTAGATGCTTAGGAACGTTGAGTTGAGGAACTCTTGAGTCTATGAAAAAATGAAGGTCTAGTTTGTAGTTTGTTAGGGTCTTCATTCACAAAGTTGGCAACAACACCCCTTCGAGTTGAAGATGCCCATTTGAACAAAAGCAGGGCATAAATGGACATCTTGACCGGTCTTCAATTGGACAGGCTGTCGATGACTTTGTCCTGTAGATCCCTTTTGAAAAAGTCAATGGTCATAGAAGCAAGCACGCAATGTCTTTTTTGGTGTGTATCAAGTATGGTCTCGTATCTAAAGACGGCTTGCTACTCCCTTTAGTAGATTCGGATGTCAAAGACAATGTTTTTTTCAAATCAGAGATGAGGCCTTTCTTAGTCACTGCCTTTTGGGGGATTCCACAAAATGATCACCTCCAACCTATAGAAGATTAAAGATGAAAGAAATTATTCTCCATCAAAAGATGATCAAATGTACAAGTTTAAGTTCCAATTCAAAATACAAAACAAGAACGGAAATTCTTGGAACAAAAAACACAAATTGAAAATGTTCACTTAAAACTCAAACATTTTATTTACAAATGCATGTATACACAATATATTAAAATACAAAATGCCATTCTATTTTGAACATGGAGGAGGATGGAGACGTCTACGATCAATAACAGTGGGTTCAATGACTGAATCTATTCCCAAAAGCTCAAATCTGGTTCGAAGGTTTTTTCGCAAACTTTCTCATGTTCTCTATCATCTCATAGAGGTAATAGTCTAAAGCCACCAACGGTTTAGAACCAATCTGGTTGGTGTTGAAGCATTCTTACAAGTGTTCTAGTTAACAATCCGAGTCTAGATGTTTTAGCCACGGTTTAGGTTTTTTCCTGTAAATACACCGTCCCTATGTTCATGATAAGTCCAATTATCTAGAAAAATGTCATTTCAATTCCCATTACTGACATTCATTTCTAGAGAGTTGTCAATGGAATCCATATTGTGCACATTGAAGGATGTGCTTTATTAAGATTTGAAAACAAGACCTCAAAAGGAACCTTTAGGCAATGCATTTTAGAACTGCGTTGAAGAAACCTTATTAGAAAGGTCTCTATCTTCTTGCACAAATCCTACTCTAGAATATCAAAAGGTGACAGACAATTGCTAAATAGTTGTTGAGCAATTGGCTTAGTATTGTGCTTGAATATTGTAGTCCAAACAAAAATCCTACCCACAAGCTCCAAGACCTGTCAGAGGAATTCACCCAAAATTTGCCAAGCACACAACTCTTTGGGTACAATGATTATAAGATATGTATGATACAGAATATGGTCTTTAATATAGCACTTTAATATAGCACGCCGTCCAAGTCAAAGATAACAATCAACCACTTTTATTGGGGTTCAAACACTATAGGTAAGACAATAGGAAGAAAGACCTCTCTTCTGCCCTCCGATTCTACCTAATAAAAAGAAGACAATATAGAAATTGTGTTATTTGTTTGAATGCAAAATTAGGTGAGCTAGTAAATGTGAAGGAGCATTGAAATCTACTAATAATTTACTTGCTCTTTCTAGAAAGTGCTTTTATTGCCAACAAGTAGTGCAAACTTTCAGGAAATTTGTGTTGAGCAAACATTGACAAAAGAATACTATTAAAGTAATGAATATAAAATTTGATTTATTTATATTTTATTTAAAGAATTACAGGTACATTTGGAAAATGATGATTTCATCTAAAGCCAATACAATTTGAATAGCAAGCCTATGCTACACTATTCTAAACAGACCATAGATAGATAAGTATCCATTAGGGTCAAACAATTAAGATGTGGCCACGCCCTCTTGTCAAATAGAATGAATATAATATAAATGTTCCGTTCTAGGAGAGTAGTGATTCATGCAAGCCACACAAAACATCTATGAAGACATTCATTGGACTCAAATAAAGTCATACAAGCTAAAGAAGTGTATTTCAATTGTTTTGTCTAATTACTATAGTTGGCCTTCCACTGTCGCCTTCGAGAACTCTCCTTTTTCTTCCTTTGGAACATTGTTGAGAGGGGTATCCTTGCCTTCTCCAAAGTTCAATTGCTCTTTTTCTTCAAAGACCACATCCTAAGCGCCCTAAGTAGACGTCTAATAAAGAGGGACATCCAAGACTTGATATGCCACCTCTTCAATGGTGGTTGGTTGATTGGAGGGCAATGTTGGCAGAGAAGCCGTCACACGAGCATTATCCTCACCTCAAGGATAACATTGAATGGTCTACCTGGATGCATTTGGAAGAGAGATGGTTTGACTATCTTGAATTATGTCCACAGTTCTAGCTGGAACTAAAAGACACTATAAAAAGCCCACGTTTTAGGTGGCGTTTTGAAATTTTTTTTAATGGATTTTAGATGATGTCTAGTGCAATAACCTCATATTATTATGTCAACAACATGTCCAACACACCATCAATGCTGGCATAAAAACATGGATTTTTTATAATGGATGTCGTCTAAAATCTATCTAAAAAGATTACTAAACATCACCTAAAACATTTTTTATAGTAAAATGAGCCTTGGCACCTACATCACAAGACTCTTTTGGATGCAATTCTATGCAAGAGAAGGAACATTGCAATCCAAATCCTTGAGTCGAGGATTGGGTAGGCCACCAACCAACTCAGGGACACTTTACAATGCCGCTACTATAGAGGATGAGGGGATTGAACCAAGTTGGATAGTTTCCTTGGTAGGTGGATTGGACAAAGTTGATAGAAATGACGAATCCACACGTACAAAGAATATATTTAACTATGCTTTCAGTTTATCACATTTCTCCTTTGTTGCATGTTGCTGGCAATGGCTTCTACAATTTCTTGGTCCTTTTTCTAATACATCATGTTGTGCCTTTCACTAGTAGAAAACGCAGGAATTTTTACAGAATTCTGTTGATTTGGCCGTGTTGACCCGGTCACTGTTTTGTTGATTTCAACAGAAATTTGTTAGAATTAACAGATTTCTGTTGAAATCAACAAAATAGTGATCGGGTCAACACGACCAAATCAACAAAATTCTGTAAAAATTCTTGCGTTTTCTACTAGTGTTTTTTTTGGCTGCCATTCTCGCCTTGCATTTATTGACCTTTGCTTAGAAGTCAACCTCTTGCTTGACAGAGACAATGCAGTCAACGGTTGGGTTGGAAGAGACAAGGGCATCAACAAGGGCATCCAAAGGAACAATGGGGGCACTCTTGGACATTTATTGTCCTCATTGTCCTTGTCGTTGTTAGAGGAGGAGCGGGGATATGTATCCAAGTTGTAGTCACTCAAATCATTTACCTCTTCTTCCACAAGTACCTTTGGCTTCTGCCTTTTTTGCTGCTTTTCAAGTACCTTGTAGAAAGTTGCTTTGTTGGCTTTGTTGGCAGATTCTTCTGTGGCATCCAAGCATGGTGCATTGGATTTTGGATTTGATACACACTATTCTAGTAAACTTGCCTAGTAGCGGAATTCATTAAATTGGGAATTTGATTTGACGTCCTTATTAGAGTCATTTGACGTTATACCGGTTGACAAGGAATAGCCTTCCATTGCTTCATGGCCACGGCATTACTACCATACTCGTCAATCTCCTCCAATCCTTTTATAGACAAACTTATGGTGCTAGTAAGCTCTTCTAGACTAGCTTGTCCACCAAATCACTGGCAATAGTAGAATCTTGTCACCTGGTGAGAAAATGGAAGTTAACAGTGCTGGATTGATGTAAAGGGTCTATAGATGTACGAACAATTTGAAGACATAAAATCATGCATATCTATTATCTCTATGAATGTTGTGCCAAGCCGGTATTTGTTTGTAAGCCTCTGGTCACACATGTCGTAAAAGAAGGTTCTAAACATTTGTAATCTATAAATAATAAAAATAAAAATAATGAGAAAAATTACTGACCACTCATATTTTTAAATCAAAGATAAAAAGATGAGCTGAGTTTGATACATGAACAAAGACATGCATAACACCTAGATAGAAGGTACGATTAGGAATTATCCTCTAGGCATAGATAAACGCACATTGGCTGTAAAGATGCACTTTGACCTGATGTAGATCTTGAGGACATTCTCTTCAAGTCTAGAGAAGCATTGGAGGATCTCTAAATAGAACTTGTTGTGTAAATAAAGATTGTAGTACACAACAGATTGAGTACCACAATCAGCATCAAATATGCAATCAAAAACTAAGAAGGAATGCATAACAAACATGTATTAGGGTCATTTGAGTCTTAAATATACTACTAGAAAATTGGGAGCACTTATTTATCCACCTTTGGTAAATATTGAGTACAACCAGGCTCTTGGTAATTTAGGTGTGATTTTTATCAATGGGGGTCGAGCATCAATCCATTTTGCCTTCCAAGCACTGGATCTTTTTGTAGTGCTTAAATGTACTCAAACATTCAAAGAACAACCAAAATTAGAACTAAATTGCAATTGTCGTGGTAACTGGTTGAATGGACTAGGCCATTGTTTTTTTTTATGCAAGATGATTAAGTCTAAAATTAAAAGTACCAATTCATACAAAAAATTTCTTTCTCTCTAAAAATGTAAAATTCGACCCTATCCGAGCTCCCTAGCTAAAGTTATAGGCGGATGAAGTTTGATCGTAATCGATTCATCAAACTTCATCCACTACTTTTACTTAGTTCCCGAATTCAAAAATGATTCAAAACTTTGGGAGAGAGGTACAGATGTTAACTTCTATCTAAAACCTACTTTTAGTCTAGATGGAGTGATTTTTCTAACCTCTCATCCAACTCTAGCCTAAGACTTCATCCTTCTACAACTTCTACATTTTTTATTTAGTCTTTTCTTGAGTGTAAGACACCTATGGATTCTTTTTTACTTATTCTACAAGTTTATGGTCCTACTTTTCCTTTCTATTCTATTTTGTGAGTTTTGGGTTGGAATTTTTTGGATCTTGAGTCTCAGTGTAAGTGCTGTCAGTATGTTATTTTTAGAATTTTTATATCTTCTTCTTGTAGATACTAGTTATAAATTTCTAAGTTAGCAAAATACTTCCTAATTAGACTTATCCCCTAAAGTTTATGGTTGGATGAAATTTAATCGCTAATTGGTTCCTCAACTTCATCTATGGTTTTCTTCCAATCTACAATTCAAGTTTTAGTTTTCTTTTCACTTATGGAATTTGGGTTTTGGCTTTTTTTCAATTCTCTCAACTTGTTCTAGAGTTTTAAATTTGAACTACACTTCATCAAATCTAGACTCTAAAACTCATTCACTCCTATCTTACTTGTTTTAAGTTGGATTTCTAAGTTTAAGATGTTTTGAAGAACCTCTAAATTAAATCTACAACATTTTGAATCTAATGCCAGGAAAAAAAAATTCTTCTTGATACTCTGACTTGCATTTCTAGATTGGCTAATATGTTTTAATTGACCAACTTTGAAAACCAAGAGAATTTAGAGTGCTTAGTAACTTACTTTACTTTGAGGGTCATCTTGAACATTGTTGTAGGGGTTCTCAAGTTCTCCTTCATTTGCCATTATATAGGTCTTTATCAATTTATGCTCACCACTTGAAAGTAGCATTACAAGACAAATTGGAACTAGAATTATAACTACTTCCTTCTTTTCTTTCTAGTCTACTTCTTTCCCTTCTACACTATTTAGACTCCATTATTGTATTCCAGAAGTTGACATGAATATCATTCAATAATATTCCAAGCTCCCAAGTAAAAATTGACTGCTTCTTATCCAAGTCAATTATTATTCTATCTAAATTCTAATGGCCTAAAATGTCTTTCAAAGATTTTCTCCTAGTTTTGATTGAGTCCTAAACTCTTCAACTTTTCTTCCAACTCACAACTCTAAATTCTAAAACAAATATCTAACACACAAAGTCAAAGCTTTGCCGTCCCAAATGGAACAAGTAAAATATGGACAATAAATGTGTTAGTACAAACACCAACTACCACATGTGTTAATATGGATGTTCATACAAGCTAAAGATGTAAATACAAGTTAAAACAAATGTATTAGTATACAAAAATATTTAAAAACAAGCATTAGAAGACCCCTAAGCGGCATTGCCAAGGTACGAAGGAGGGTTGTTTTTAGGATTAGTACAAGTATTAGAAAATCAACAAAACTTCAACAACCAGCCAAATTAGTACTCAAAGAACTCCAAAAACACATACAACAAGTTAGCAAGCCTTGAAGGGAATGCAATGTCCTTCAAAGAGAGCTTGAAAACAACACAATGGAGTTGAAATGCTCCTAAAATACACAATTTTGCAACTTGGCTCGCAATGGCCAAAAATTCAACTAAATGGACCCAAATTACAATAAGAGGTTCAAAATATAAACCAAAGGGTGTTTTGAGAGGAAAAGGGGGGCCCGTAAATACTCTTCCAAGGGCACCTCCCCCTTCTCATTTTTCCTAGGGTAACCCAATCATTTGAGATTTTTCACCTAATCTCTTATTTTTGTCTTTCTACGTTGGTCCAACACTCTAATTTTTAGAGCTTAATTCCAAACCACAAACGGATTGTGCCATTGACTTCAAAGGCCAATTACAATGCAGAGGAGCTCTTCACTCCTTCTTACTATGCCAAAAATGCAAAGAACCTTAGCGCCAACTTAAAAACCAAAAAAAGTAAAAAATAAATTTTTGGAGTTTGACTTTTTTTTGAAAAGTAAATAGCCTAGGCTCTTCAATAGGTGTAAAGGAGTAAGAAAAGATTCCGCTTTGACTTCAATTTGACTTCATGTGCTCTTGATACGCTGGTCAATTCTACAAATGATTTTTAATTTTGCCAATTTTGGAGGATCTTGTCAGTTTTGATATTTTTGACTTTTGGAATGCCAGAAAAACTTATTGGAGCGCATTTTTAACATAGAAAAAACCATGCTAACTTTTAGTGAGATTTTAAAGTACCTCGATTAATTTCTACAAATTTTTCCTCGTGAATTTTGGCAGTTGACCTTTTTGAAGAATATCTTCTGACAAACAGAAAATTCTAAAACTTTTTGTAAATCCTCTCATGGAATTCTACAATACCTATGAAAATTTATATTTTTTACCTTGCACCTCCAAAAAGAGAATCAAACCCCGTTATCTCCTTTAACTTCCGATGAACAAGGAATCTTTTAAACAAAGGGGAATCTTGGCAAATCAATTGCTCCGCTGGACTCTTGGCATGATTTCTACCTCAAATCACCGTACTTAATTTGTAGATGCCCTTCACTGGTTTGTCTTGAGTTTTCTTCATGTGTAGGCTAATAATCGAGATTCCTACTACTTTGTTGACAAAATGGGGAAATTGAAACTTCTTTGGAAGAATCTATTCTAGGATCTTCACTTTGTTCCTTCGGACCAATTTAGCCAGTATGTCTCATATGCACATTAGGTTTAGACAATATTAGGGTGATTTCTACTTAAATACGCTTATTATGTACAATTTGTGGGTTTCTATCCTATTTGTATGCAAGATTTGGCTATAAGTAAGGAAAAATACGTTATTTAGGACCAAATGCCATATTGGCATTTGACATAAGTGTTTCGTTTTACACTCTTTCTAGGATTTTTTGTATATAAAATACATTCAAAACAGTAAAAAATCCAAAAAAATTCATGAATCATAAGTAACAAAATGGAAACTCACAAGGTGCAAATTTTTTTGGATATACACACTACACAAAAAACATGGAAAAATACTATTAGATGCAGCTGATAATCTAGTTCTAATAAAATCCTAAAATTAAAGTATTTGAAAAGCAACTACTTGAATTCTAAATTCATACATCAAACAAATTTTTTTTTTGCTTACAAATTTTTTATGTAAGTAACAAAATCAAACACTATTATAGGCAATCTAGAAAAAAAAATCTAGCGAAAGGAATATACTGCAATGTAACCAAATCTTGAAATACAAAAAAAATTTGCAAATGCTAAACCCTAAAATCCTAAACACTAAGGTAAGCAAAATCCTGAAATCTAAATAACAATATACAAAAGAAGGACTCCAAATGCTATGAATGCAAATAAGCACATCGTAATCACCAAAATCAAGCAAATCTGAAGCATCTAAGCAAAAATAAAAATTGAGCATCCTAATGCAACTATTACTAGCAATCTAAAAAGAAAAAACAGAAAAGCTTACCACAATTCCTATAAGTAATTAAAATTTTACTTTGAAAAAGAGAATGCAGCTTCTTTCTAAAGTTGGAGTACCTTATGCTCAAATATCCACAGCTTTAGGACCATAAATGTTGGAAGCCTAAAATTAAAATTCCAAAATTGAGACCCTCAAAAATTTAGGCGCGGTACTCTAGTAGGTAATTTCAAAGAAGTAGAAAAACTGCATTGCTACAAAAATATTTTGCTTTCTAAAAAAAACAAAATATTTCAAAACTCAAACCAAATTGGTAGCAACCAAAATCAACAGAAATATTGATTTTAGATTTTCAAATCCAAAATAAACTACTACAAAAGAAAAAAAAGAGTACTTTCTAACTACAAAGCTGACAACAAATTTATAAAAAAAATACAAAATAGTGTATACATGGAGGGAGGGAAAAAAATGGTAAAATAAGGCATAAGAATGGAAAAGACTACCTGACCTCACGTTGTGCTGCCAGAAATAAGGTTCAAACATCCTCAATCCTATGATCTGGTTTCAAGCCAACAAATCCAAGGCCAAACCATACCTAACCTTATCCTTCATCTTCAAACCAAGTGAAGCAAATCCAAATCTAAGGTTCGGTACTAGAGGTCCATATCTGGTATCAAGGTCAAAAGTACCTAAATTTTTTTTTGACAAAGTTGTACCACATTGGAATGGACATTGACTCTAAAATTTTGGCTCATAGGTATTGCTATGGAAGTTTTCATATGTCTAGTACCACATCTTTGATTATGTACCTATACATTTATTATTCTCTTTGCCATGACGGATGACATCTTGATGCCTTGTCATATTAATTGGATGGCAGCTCATTGTTTTAAAAGCAATAAATTTTTTAAAAGTTGGTGGAATTAGATCCTACCACTTGAAATTAATTCTGGCCCAAGGCGGCTTGATTTGACAGTCCTACTGGATGCCAATGTATGTCTTAGCCTTTACATATTTGAATTTGTCCATGGCCATAGAAGGAACTTTTGTTTATAAATACTTGAGGCTTACTGCTCTGCAACCTGATTATGTGGTTTTTGTTAGGGGGTTGTATAAGTGTCTGGGAATGTTTTTGGAGATTAGAAGTTGAAAATTAGTGATGGCTTCTTTACAAGTTTTCTGGACTTTAGAAGTTGATATTCTATGATTTGCTACTCATGTTCTTGTGCACTATGGTAGAATACATGTTCCCTACAAACGCACATGGTCTTCTATTGTTTAAGGGCAATTTATACTATAATTTTTTTAAAGGTAAAAGGCTTATAATCCTACATCCAAACAATGAAGTTTGCTTTAGTAAATTTGATACTTACCTTGCTGCAAAAATGCAACCCTTCTAAGAATGAAAACATGTCTCATGCAACAATATTTAGAACTATTGTATTCTTGATCTAAATGACAAATAATTACTAAAGTAAAGCCCAAAGTCAAGATCGCTATCACTAGAATACTTCAACTTCTACAATTCCACCAAATAGATTACAGTCTGTGATTTCAACCTGGATGGGTTGTTTCAGCTCTTTGATCTATATACCATAATCCAAAGGTGAGATGTTATTACACTAGCATTGAAGAAGCAAAGATCCAAGATGACAAAATCTGCAAGCAAGTCTCAAAATGGTCAAATAAGTTTACTTACATCACTTGATCCTACACAATTTGTTCAGTTGCTTTTTTCATAGAGAGAATAGCATTGCCTTTCAATGACTTCCCAATCACAGCCAATTCAAGTACAGTTCCAATATCAATGACAAAAAGTGCAACGTCTTCATATGCAAACACTTCTTTGTCAAACAACATAAAGGGACAGCCATGAGGTGATTTTGAATACTTCTCTGCATTGGCTTCTCCAGGGAAAATCCATTTTGTTGTATCTGACTTAAAACAGATCAAAGTAAATAGCTTGCTTAAGTCTAATTATTTAAGCTCTGCGGCTCCATTGTCAACTTTGACTTTCATGTGACTGCTAGCCTTGACAACACCAAGTACAGAGTGACCAATTTTGAGCACATAAAACTTGAGATCATTCAAACCTAATTGAACGAGCGGAGCGATTCCTTAACCATTTTGAATTGAATGTTCATCGAAAATCTACTTATCTCCAGTAATATAATCCATTGATGTAACTGTGTCATTTTTAGTGTTGAAATAAGCAAAATTAGACGTTTCCAAAAATTGCATCGCATCAAAAGCATTTGAAGTCCTTTGTATGACGCATGAGAAGCCTAAATTTGGAAATGCTAAACCCTCGCAGTGCAAGATTTTGTTCTAGACCTTGTGTTCTTGGCAAGGTAGGATGACCTCTTTAGAAAATTCTTGAAAAGCCTAGAGTCACAAGCTCGATGAATCTCAATCTATAGCTCACTACCATTTCAAATAAAAAACACCTACAATAATCCTCATGGTTCACATGCATTGCTCACACACATAGCTACAATCACACACTATTCAACCAAAGCTACTGATGTTAATATTTTCTAATTTTTCAATTCTTCATAAAACAATAACCATAGTGACAATTGCAAACCTCGAGCAAGCCCTCACGATACTCGCGAATATTTTGCTACGCCTGCAAATTTTTCAATAGATATTAAGTTCTTTGATGTTCCTCGGTGTTCCTTGCCAGTGCCAAAGTTTCCCTTCACTGTCTGCGTCTTTTAAAGGGGCTCATAAGAAAATTCCTGACCAAATAAAAATAAATTATACTATTTGTTATTGGAATTTTTTACAAAAGTTGCAAATTATTAGGATATTATTTAGTTTTATCTTTCATTCAATTTCTATATTTTTTTTGATGAATGTCAAAGTGTTTATTCTCTGATTTTTTAATATTTATTTTAAACACATTTTCACCTTTACTAACTGAAATACACAAGTTATAGGACGTAAGTAGATTTTTTACAAACTTCACCTTACTAAAGAGCTTAAAAAGCCTACAATTTGAAGTTTAGGCACATTGAACTTGCAATAGGTGAGGACATTTTTTCTATAAGTTTGAGACAATGTACTTGAACAAGTAAACTAAAGGATCCTACAATTGAATTTGTTAAATACTATTAATGATTTTGACCATCCTTGGGGGATGAATATTTTGTAGCAGCTTTGTGCCTTTAAACATAATGGACCTTTAGGGGTTAATACATTTATTTTTATGATGACTTCTTTTTTTAGACTACTTGAAGTTCAATTTTTCATTAAAATTCTAGATGCTAAACCTTAAGCCTTGAGTCTATTTTTCACCTTGTTTAGCTATGTCCATATCTTGTATGAAAGAAAAATAATTTCATGCCTTCCTTTTGGAAAGATGTTTGGTAATGTTGTCTACAATAAAATTTCCTTTACAACATAATTTAAAAATTTATATCTAGATTTTAAGCCTTAATGTTTTTCTGGACAATATTGATAATGGTACTCATCTTTCGAAATTACCTTTTTAATCCATATCTTGTTTTTGTCCCTCCTTCTCTCTTTTCTAAAGAAAGATTTCTCTTTAAAAGTGATTTCATTATTTTATATCGCCTTTGGTTCATTTGTAACAAATTTTAACCTTCAACTAGGTTTATTTCTAAGTTGGAGGTAAATATATTTTATCTAAATTATTAAATATACTAGGAATTGATACTCATTACATGCTTTGAATCTAAATTAGTAAACATAGATTTGATTTGGATTCTTTAGTTGATAGTACTATATCTAGACTAATATTTGACACGGTTGTACTACATTGGGATGGTCGGATGGACATTGAGTCTAAATTTTAGACTCATAGGTATTGCTATGAAAGTTTGGATATGTCCAATACCACATTTTTTATTATGTACCTATACATTTGGTATTCTCTTTGCCATGACGGATGACATCTTGATGCCTTGCCATATTGATTGGGTGGCAGCTCATTGTTTTAAAAGCAGAGGAAATTTCTTAAAAGTTGGTGGAATTAGATCCTACCACTTGAAATTAATTATGGCCTAAGGCAACTTGACTTGACAGCCCCATTGGATGCCAGTGTATGTCTTAGCCTTCACATGTTTGAATTTGTCCATGGCTATAGAAGGAACTTTGATGTATAAATACTTTGGGCTTATTGCTCTGTAACTTGCATATGTGGTTTTTGATGGAGGGTTGCATAAGTGGTCTAGGAGTATTTTTAGAGTTAGGAGATCTCCTAACAAAAAAAAACAGTGCCCAAATCAACAAAAATCAACACAGAAGTGTTGATTTTTTTGTTGATTTGGACGTGTTAATTTGGGTACTTTTTAACAGAAAACTGTTGATTTTTTTGTTAGTCTTTTATTAATTTGGGCACTAAATTTTTTTTTTCAAATTTTTTTTTCAAAAAATCGACCACTGAAAAGTTGCCACGTGGCACTGCCACGCAAGCAGCGCGTAACGTGGCAGTCGCCACGCGGGCAGCCCGCAACGTGGCACTGCCACGTAGGCAGCTCCAAATGGGGTGCCACGTGGCAGTTGCCTACGTGGCACCCCATTTAGTGTTGCCGGCAAGGTTTGAACCTTGCACCTCACTCTTGGGGTGCAAGGTTCAAACCATTGCACCACACACACACATGCATGTATGTGTGTGAGTTTTTTTTTGTTTTAGCTAGTTAAAGTATTTTTTTTTTCATTTTTTTGTTAAAGACAGCAGACTTCAAAGGCCATTTAGGCATAGAAAAACAACTTTTTTCTAAAAACTTTGAACTAAGAAAAGTTGATAAATACAAGTATCTTTCATCTCCAAAAATCCGTTTGCAATTTTAAGTCTCCAATCAAAAGTTATGACTAAATTTCAGAGAGGGTCTTTCATAATGTCAAAAAAAATTCAATGGAACTCCTCTCTGAAATTTAGTCATAACTTTTGATTGGAGACTTAAAATTGCAAACGGATTTTTGGAGATGAAAGATACTTGTATGTAGCAACTTTTCTTTGTTCAAAGTTTTTAGAAAAAAGTTGTTTTCCTATGCCTAAATGGTCTTTGAAGTCTGCTGACTTTAAGAATTACCAAATTGGGAATGATTTATTTATTTTTTCCACAAACAAACTATTTATAGAATACTAACTATGATAGTTTACACATTTTTTCAAATAAAAAAATTTACTTGAGAATTTTTTTAGTCAAAATTAACAAAAAAGTGTTGAATTTTTGTTAATTTGAAAATGCAGTACCCAAATTAACAAAAAAATTTGTTGGTTTGGGCATTTTTTACAAAAATCAACAAAAAATTGTTAAAATGGACGATGCAGTACCCAAATTAACAAAAATTTGTTGATGTTTTGTTAATTTCGGTACTGTTTTTCTAGTAGTGAGAGTACAAATTAGTAATGAAATCTATACAGGTTTCTTGGACTTTAGAAGTTGATATATTATGATTTGTTGGTCATGTTCTTGTGATGCTTTGAGCTTTGTTGGTTCATTTCCTACATAATTGCATTAACAAGCTATTGTAAGCTAAAGATACCTTGCATGCACAATCTAACTAATTTTGTATTTGTTGAATTATATGAATGCAAATGAAGTTCATTGCCTCTTTAGAATTATTCAATCTTGCCACGCATCCCAAGATTTGGGCAACTTATCTTTTGCTGCATTTCTAAATCATACTTTTGGCAAGATTTATTTTTTTAGCATGATTTGATATATAGTTTGTAGCTTGGTGACATTTAAATCTATTGGAAAATTTGCCATGTAGTGACGTTGATTTGATCAATATTGGTTCATTTTTTCATTTTTTTTCATTTGGTTCATTTGGTTAATACCATTTTTTCATTTTTTTTCATTTGGTTCATTTTTTCATTTTTTCATTTGGTTCATTTGCAAAAATACTTTTTTCATTTGGTTCATTTTTTCATTTGGATCATTTGCAAAAATACTTTTTTCATTTGGTTCATTTTTTCATTTTTTCATTTTTTTTCATTTTTTTTCATTTTTTCAATTTTTCATTTTTTCATTTTTTTCATTTGGTTCATTTTTTCTTACAAGTAAACACTTGAAAAATGTGTGTTGTAGGACTGAATACAAGTGAATTTGAATTTCACAATTGGGCTTGCGATTTCTCTAGTGACTTCCCCTTATGCCATGCAATTTTGTTTTTTTGGCATTTTCACCTTGAGAAGCTAATAGGGACAAATGCAATTTGCATTTTTTTGCTTTTGTTTTTCTTTTGCCTCTTTAGAATAAAGCTTAGACTTGTAGCGTAGCAAAACTCTTAGGTCCATGTTTGCAATCTAGAAGACAGGCAAAGGATTTGCGCACTTGTGAATGATTACAGTGAAAATAATGACATGTAAGAAATTTTTTTGTTTAATTATAAGAGTCTTCAATGCAAGTTTTTTATTTTTTTTACAAGAGTTGTGTTGTCCAATATGTATTATAAATGGGTGCAACAAAATATTGCGGCTATGAATTCATTTGTTTGCTATTAGAACATTCTTTATTATAGTGTACATTTGTGATTGAATGTAGCGCACATAAAGGTTGTAATTTCACAACAAAATTATTGGAGTATCATGTCAGAATCCCCACATTATCTTTGATTCAAACTGAATTCTCAGCTTTTAATGTATTCAACCTAAAGAACAAAGTTGGAGATGATGTTGCAAATAAAATTTGTCAAAGCATTGATGCAGACATTATTATGTATGGGAAGCCCTCTGCTAACAATCAAGTTGCCATTCAAATTGTGGAGTCTTTGTGCAAGGCAGAAGTTCCATCAGCTTGGATGTGGTCAATGCATTCTTAAGACATTAAGCAATTTTTTTTTGATAGTGCAATCTTTACAATCGTGACCATATGCATATATATACAACACGGTTGTAAATGCCTCTAATCATTGTGTTTATATTAGAGTCCATTTATATAAAAATTCTCACAAGAACAAGAAGCTTGATCTACCTCCCAAAAAAAAAATACCTTTTCACTATCCATGCGATCATTGAAGTATCAACCAAACCATGTGACCATAAGAATTGCTTGCAGCATTTTCAATGTGGCAAAATTCAGGCCATACGTTCTCAACTTCATATAAACTATAGAATGTATGTTTATAGTCTTTGCCTTCACAAAGATGGTGTCAACAAAGAATGGATGACTTTGAAAAATACCAATTTCTACACTACTACTTAGTGGACCATCCATAGGATTTTACAAGCTACCTTCTAAGGGTTTAGGCATATGGCCAAAAATAGGAAGCAAGTGGAGGCAACAGGAATCTGGGGTCCAAGAAACCACGTAGGCATACTCTACAGGCTACCGTCACACTTTGGATGTTTATTGGAGATGAAGCCAACAAAATGCCTTATAACTTTAGAATGTTAGAATCTAGGGAGAAAGTCCCTACAATGGTATTGGCGTCATCATTTTGTTAGAGTGACTAGTGACCAAAAATCAATGAGGCTAATCCGGAGTTCAATTTGCAGCCATTTCCTTCTAGTCGATTGAACAATATTTAGCATGATTTTTTATTTGAATTTGCTCCAAAGTCACATGGAGACACTTTTGCAAGGTGTGGTCTATGTGATACATACAAGCAATTGAAGAGCACCTACACTTCTATTTCTAGTGTACAAGACAAGTGGGCCAAGATTTTGAGTATCTACCTGAGGGGGGGAGGAGGCCCATAGAAAATTCTAGTATACAAATTGATATATTTTAAAGAAATATTTGGACAGTCAAGAGTTTGCCCACTATCCATGATAAAATGAACTGCTATAAGACTACTACTCCACGCTTTTCTCACAAGACCAAAGTGACGGATTCTTTAATAAAAATGCTTGTTGTTGTTACGGACATGATTGCTCATAGTTACAATGACATTAAATATGTGCACTATGGACTAGACATTTTTACAACAGACTCAATTTATACTATTGGTTCCAGGGTAAATGCATGGTTGAATGGCTCAAAATCGTGACAAATTCTCAATTCTTGCACAAAACCAATTTTCAAATGCCTATAAGGTACATTGAAAAAATTAAAAATTAAAATAAAAGTCCATTTTAGAGGCTCAAACTTCATTCTAAATACAACCATGTTATTGAATATTTTTTAGAGCATTTTATGAAAGTGTAGGGGACTTTTAAAAATTCATGGGTGTGACAAATCTGTTGTTAGCAAATTTTTAAGGACTTATTAATGATGGTTTTGGTAGTTAATATCATAGAAAGGACTATGAATGTAGTAGCTATTTGAGTAAATTTTTTTAAAATTATAATCTTGTGGTGTAGATATGTATTGAACACTTGCAAAGGACTTTTTAATGACTTTTCAAACACCAAATTTTATGAGGTCTTATTTTCTTAGCCAATATTTTTTTTTTCAAAATCTATTTTTCTAAAGTATAATAAATTTTTAAGGTCTAGGGGCGCTCAAAAAGCTAAGTGCTTTTAGATTTTTTTTTTAATTTGTTAATTATAGAATTTACTTCCAAGCATTTTAGTCTCAAACATTTACTCACAAGAAAGGACTCTTTGGACTTGGACTTTTGCCAAAAATGAGCCACTCAACCATGCATTCACCTTCCATTGCAAAGTTGTCAGGTGATCTCAAAGGACCACTAAAGAATTCATCAAGCACGTTATTTTTTGTAGAAGAAAAGCAATATACATTAATAAAGGTATTAATAAAAGGCTCAAAAATTTGTTCACATTTCTTCCTTCCGCTCCAACAAGAACTTCTCCTACCTCAACTTCTTCCACCTATCTTGATTATGTAGCTTGACAATGCATCAAAGAATAACAAGAATCAATGAATTTTTGTTTTTTGCTCAGAGTGCAAGAAACTGTGATATAATTGTTACAATTATATTGAAAGCTATCACAATATATGGACAAACGCAGAGAGTGGGATTTGCACGTGAGTGAAGCATTGTGGTCGTATCAGACCGCTTTCAAAACATCCACTGGTTTTACACCATTTCAGCTTGCTTTTGGTTTCAAAGCTTTACTTCTAATCGAATTGGAGTTGACTTCGCTGCGCATGGCAATTTGGCATGAACTTGGAGATAAGGAGTCAATCCAGGTACGAGTGGATATGCTTGAACAGCTTGACAAATCAGGATGTTGTGCACTCCAAGTATATAAATTGGTCCAAAACAGGCGAAAAAAAAAAGCATGATGGATACAAGAAAACAATCAAATTTCAACAAGGAGATTTAGTTATGATGATCGATCATTGGTTTATCAAGCAACATGGGTAGAAATTCAAATTCAAATGGCAAGGGCCATATGTTGTGCATCGCACCTTTAACAATGGTTCTTACGAGATCAGCACACCTGAAGGGATAATTATGAAGAAGATTTATAATGGATCCAAGCTTAAAGCGTTCACTGAACGAGAGCATCAGTTTCAATCCACTAGCGCTGCGACAGAATTTGGGGAAGAGATGATACAATGAATTTTGGCATCATCTTCAATCTTTTATCCTTTTTCACATTTACGTAGACTCTCCAAACCAACTAGGGAGAACCGCCAGGTGGTTGCCATTCTTGGCACATCATGTGGTTTGCCTTCTTCACCAAGGAGGGGGTTAGCTAGGACATAGGGGAGAAGAGATAGGGAAAATATGTAGGAGGACGCTCAAGGATATACTTGTGATAGCTCTCAATATAAATAAAAGGATATAAAATTATATTATGAGATGTGTGTTAAATTGTGTGTTTTCAGTATATTTTTTATATTTACCCCAAAAGGATATTTGAAGCTAAGGTTTATGTTTTAATAAACATTCGATCCATAAATTGAACATTCCATAGTATACTAGACCTTATATATTACAAACTTGAATATTTATAAATTTTGTCCACTGATTTTCACAATATAATTATTTAAATGGGCAACCTTGAAATCTATTCTTTGTTTGTTTTTTCACTATAAATGTTGAGACTTGAGACTACTTTTGTTCATAATTATAAAAAAATAAAATTGTCTACAATAGAATTGTTTAATGTACATGTTTGTTTTTTTCCAAATGCAATTCAAAAAATATAACATAATTCTACTACACAAGCTAACAATTCTAATTTTTCAAAATGAATGTCACCAATGTAAATTACAACAACCAACAAAATGAACTTCCACACACTCTTTACGATGTATAGCTAATCCTTATACATGTAGAACTTCTCTTAGTGCATCTTCTTTTAGTACATAATTGTCACTTATGGAGATAATAGAAAGGTCTAGTTTTTGAAAAAAAGTGTAGTTAGAGTAAACATTTACTAGATGGCCATTATTACACCTCTCTAAATGCTTAAACCTCTCTAATAGCGTAGTCCCATCACCATGCACTAAGAGAGGTTCTACCTATATTTGAAAATACATATGTTGGCATCCAAATTAGGATTTTCTTCCTAAACATGGCAAATAATACGACCAACAAATGTCATACAACATCTATTAGACTCCACACAACAACTAATATTGTTTATTTTAAGTTGAGTTTCAAATAAATTATCCTTCATTTATAATTGACATATTAATGTCACATTTTTATAAAGTGTCTGGATTTAATGAAAATGTATTACATTCTATACTTAGATTTATATTTATAGTAACATTTCAAATTGTTTTATTTATTGAAAATGGACTTATTAGACAAAGGTGTCAAGTATACTCGAGACTTATCTAATATAGCATGTGATGTTAGGCATCTAGTATGTCACTAGAATACAAAAATGTCTCAAACAAGACAACCATAGTTTAGGTACATATAATAATTTAGGATGAAAGTATGCCAAAAATGCTTGACAAGATAAACACTATTGTAAACTTCAATTAATAGCTAACAATATTAAGAAACCACTATTAGTTAAACATTGGTTAAATGCAAATTTGATAATGTTTAGGTTTAATTATTGTAAATTCAAAACAAAACATTTTTGTATAAAATGCACTTAAAAACTTTTAGTTTGAGATAAAAAAAAATAACTAAATTTAAAAAAACAAAACAAACTACACTTTAAAGAAGATGTATACAAATGACTATGTATATTGTATTAGCTTTAAGAAAAGGTTTGAGTGAAAAAATATTTATTCTTTCATTTGCAAAGTAAGAAAGAAAAAATAAAATAAAACCTAGACTACAGTCACAACTATTTATTTTAATACACATGACGAAAAATAGCAATTGTAACATTCAACAAGATTGGCTCATTAGTCATCTGGATTATCAATAATTTAAGAACAAAATGCTATGAAGTTTTACCAAAAAGTATTTATCATTACAACGTAACATCAAATCTACATCAATATAGTATCTCACCTAGATTTTGTTAGCTTTCAACTCAAACGCTTGGATTCTAAAAGGATGTATTGCTTCAAATGTATAATGTTTTTATATCTTTGTCTCATTGCACTAGCAATATATAAATAATGTACTTTTGAAGACGTGAACATACTTATAGTGAGCATTGTATTTGAAGTTTAGAAATTTGTAACTAATACTAGAAGCTCCCTATAATATACAAGGATATGGATTAGATGCCAATTCCATTTGTCTTTCAAGGAATAGTAGTACAACTTTATTTTTTTGTCCTATAATTCAAAAATTCATAACTTCCATACTGTGTGTCCAAATTCCATGAAATAAAATAAGACCTTTTTTTAATAAATGAGAAAAGTTGGAGTCTCATTTTAATATATTCTATATTCAAAAAATAATTAGTCTTTACTAAAATGAACTCTTCAATAAATTGAGCCTCAAAAATGTCAAAGTAATACTTCATATATTTTGCTAGTACTAAAGAAAGGAGCTAAAATTTGCAATTAACATTTTAATATTATTGTTTTATTAGAAATATAGAAATATAATAGACCAAGAGATTACAAAGTGTGACATTTTTTTGATTTGAGACTTGTTTTTGTCAAAACACTAATCTACATAATTGTCATACAAATTTTTTTGCATAAAATACATTTGAAACCAAAAGAATTTGAAAAAAAATGCAAACGTATTATATGGAAATGCAATAACAAGGAAAAAAATATTCTATTAGTAGATACCAACAATTTTATGTGGCCACAATATAATAATAAAAACAACACAACATACATCAACAAACATCTAAATGTGTAAGCGCATTCTATCTGAGTTTCAAAAATCATACTAAACTAACTTAACAATGAATTATTCCTCACCTACAATTGAAGACGTGTTGTTGTTAGAATTAGACATACAAGCCGCTATTGTTGATTTGATGATGTCAATTTGTGGTTTGAAGATTGTAACCTTTGTAATAACTTGAGGTTGACCTTCGACCCCCTTTATTCCATGTGGTTTGAAAGTCGTCATGATACAATTTATGTTTGGCCAACATAGAAAGATTACACAATCCTTGCGCCACACATTCTCTGCTCTTGTCTACCATCTAGCATATATAGTTATATTGATGTGACAACTTGAAGCATACATTCAATATTAAATTTGGATCAAATGAATATATCTCGGATCTGGATTTGTTAACACCTTGGCAAACTAAAAGGGCTTTGGATTGTCATCAACAGAATGCACCACAACAAAATAACCTACATACGCATTACAATCAACACAGAATGAAGGATGCGGTTGGATATGCCTAAGTCCAACAACAGGGCATCCTTTGCAAACTCTTCATTCAAAGTGACATTGTCGTGCTTTTGGTCTTCTTCTTCATTGGTAATCCTGAAAGCCAAACATAATCCATCTCGTAATGTCTTACGCACCACAAAGAAGCCATGCAGAGCTGTTCTCACACATTTTCAATAATCTTGCAGAGTGCAAGAAACTGACCCAAAGTGATGAACACCAATAGAGGTCGACCTGCTAAAGACAAACCAAAGATATTGAAGAAGAAGATGACATTGATTGTCAGCATAGAGACAAGCGCCGACAACCGGAGAAAAGAGAGAGACCATGGCGAAGGAAAATTGGAATCCATGACCTTCTGCTGAGTCAAGGTCAAAGTGAATGTTGCAAGATTTAGGAAAACAATCGGCAAATATCACAGTCAGGCAATTGGTTGCGAAGTGTCCATCTTTAAGTTGCAAGCTTCGTCAAGGAATCAATGTCCGTCAACACAAGCCTACAATCGGGGTTAACGTTGCAGATAAAGCAAAGGGGGATCTTAAATCACCACAAGTAGAAGCCACCATAAACGGTCATGATGTTGGAGGGTGCCTTCTTGATGGCGGTGCAGCAGTGAACATCATTTCGTCATGGTTTATGGAGGACGCTGGTCTGATGCCGAACAAATCGTCGTCTCTTCGCTTCAAGGTCGCGGACCAAAGGTGCGTCAAGTTGCTGGGTCTTATTAGTCAAGTACCGGTGACAGTGAATGGAGTGACAATAAAGATAGACTTTCATATTTTGGACATATCAACGGGCAAGGGAGGATATCCAATGATTCTAGGCCGGCCATGGCTGCAGCAAGTGCGCGCTGTGAATTATTGGGAAAAAAGCAAGATGAAGATTGGCTCGGCACTCAATTGTATCAGCATCCAAGTTGTACCGGATTCGTACTCCAGCTCGTCAGAAGGAACATTACAAGACGACATCACGGACACCACAGACGAGTCTTCATGGGGCTCAGACTTGTCAAGCAGTGATGAATTAGACAACTCAGAGGCTGAATTGTACGATGTGGATGTGCTCCCGCAAGTGGTGGGCCACTTGATACAACACCTTGAAGATACTGAAGTCATGCCCTCAAGAAAGGAAGAGATCTTGAGCAAGCTTAAATTTGGACCCACATTGACCTCATCAGAATGTACTGAGCTGGAAGCATTAGTTACCGAATTTTTGTATCTCTTTGTATCCAGGCACTGCGACCTTCCAGCGATCACCTTAGAAGAACATAAAATCGAGCTGATACCAGAGGCTAAACCCGTACGGACCAAGCAAAAGCGCATGGCACCTGAAAAAATGAGTGTACTAAGAGTAGAGCTGGATCATTTGCTAGAAGGGTTTTTTATCACACAAGTGAAGAATACAGAGTGGATCTTACCAATGGTGGTTGTACCCAAAAAAGGGAAGAAAGTGGCGAGTGTGCGTGAATTACAGAGCACTAAATAAGTTTACGAAAAAAGACCGCCAGCCCTTGCCTCACATTGATGAGCTTTTGGACGAGGTGTCTGGGCATCAAATGTATACATTTTGTGATGGCTACGCCAAGTATCACCAAGTAAAGGTACACAAAGATAGCATCTTATATACTACTTTTACTACTCCTTGGGGCACTTTTGCTTATTTGAGGATGCCTTTTGGCTTATGCAATGCTGGAGGCACATTTCAAAGAGTGCAGCTGAAGATTTTTGGGCCATATATCAGCAAATTCATTCGTGTCTACCTTGATGATTTTGCTATCTATGGTGACCGTATCAGTCACATTTGGCAAATTAAAACCTCGTTTCAGAGGCTATGTGAACATGGATGCTGCTTATCTCCTGAGAAATGCAGGATTGGTTTTGAGGAAGGCCCGCTTTTAGGACACGTAGTTTTCAATGGGGGCCTGCGCGTGGATCTTGACAAAGTAAAGCAAATATTGGAGATGTCTCAACCTATCTCACGCCAACAGACTGCTAAACTTTGGGAGACTACAATATATCACAATCGTTTTATACCAAATTTAGCAGGCATTGGGCGGCCCATAAGTGCACTGACCAACAAGATTGTTCCCTTTGTTTGGAGCGATTAGTGTGAACGGGCATTTTCCTATATCAAGGAAAGATTGGCAAGCAATCCCATAGTTAGAAGTCCACAATGGGACAAGCAGTTCATTATAAATCCGTCCGCCACAGAATATGCGATTGCGGCAGTGCTACTCTAAAACAACGAAGCTGGGAGAGCTCACCCTATATATTACGCAAGCAGACTAATGACTTCGTACGAGGTTAAATACGCTCCTCTCGAAAAATTAGGATTAGCGCTATTATTTGCTTGTACGAAATTCAAACATTATTTATTGTCAAGTAATCAGGCAACTTTGGTGCAAAGCGACGTTGAAGGATTAAAACAATTATTGCAACAAAAGGATCCAGAAGGATGATCTACAAGATTAATGGCTGCTCTACAATCTTATGATCTAGACATCAAAGTAGTAAAAGGGTCCAGAGCAACTCATGCAGGTTTGCTGTTGGAGCTGGAACATCCGCCGATGAGTGAATACGGAGAACTTTCGGATGACCCGGAATGTTATCTTCTTACCAACAAACCTGACACAAGCAATGTCTGGTATGAGAATATCATCAATTATCTACAAAACCTTGTTTTGCCTATCAATTCAACGCCCCAGCAACGACAAACGATTTGTAGATAAAGTCAAATGTATATGCTAGTAGGTGACGAGCTATATCGTATTGGTAAAGATGGAATTCTCAGGAGAGCAATAAATGCTGAAGAAGCTCAAAGGGCACTTGAATGTTGCCATGAGGGGGCTTGCAAAGGACCCTTTGCTACCAACATCACAGCAAGGAAAATCTTACAGTCAGGGCTGTACTGGCCAACACTCCACGCTGATTGCAATTAATTCTATCGCAGCTGCATACCTTGCCAATTATTCAGCAAGCGAGTCATTACATATTCAGAACTTCATCCTATATATCCCACGGGAGTTTTCAAGAAGTGGGGAGTCGATTTTGTCGGGCCGCTTCTACTTACCGCTAAAAAGAACGAATATTTAATTGTTGCAACAAATTATTTATCTAAGTGGGCAGAAGCGGCGCCCGTTCGAAAGTGCAATAAGAAGACGGTAGCTAAGTTCATTTTTAATCAAATAATTTGCAGATATGGATGCCCTTTGGAGATTGTTACAAACCAAGGAACTCACTTTGTGAATGATTTGGTAGACGAGTCACTCTCAAAAATGTTAGTAAAGCACAGACAAGCCAACCCTTACTACCCTCAAGCAAACGGATTGGTAGAGCAAACTAATGGCATACTTGCGGGAATAATAGGCAAAGTGGACATGGACAAACGTAGAGAGTGGGATTTGCACGTGAGTGAAGCATTGTGGTCGTATCGGACCGCTTTCAAATCATCCACTGGATAAGGGATAAGGGAACGCTGGTCTGATAACTCCTGGATCGGCACCAGAGGCCGCTTCACTCGGGCTCACTAAGTCTTGGAGCTGTCACTCTATCACCCAAAAATTTGTGTTGGCTAGGAAAGTATTTTGATGCAAAGTCAAACTTATAGGAATCAATAAATGGCAATCATGCTGGGGATAGAAAAGAATAAATAAATATACACAGTCTGTGTAAAAAAGGCAGCTTGCTTCAGATTAGAGATAATCTCATCTCATGAAAACGAAAAATTAAATAGAACCTAAGGAATTTGCATTACTAATGGCAGCGGAACTGAGACAGATTATGTGTGAAACACAGTCAAAGACTTAAATGAACCCCACTACTGTCGCACCAAATCATGCAAAAAACTCCGTGCGTCAAATAGATCACAAATAAATGGCATGGAATATATTTGGCTAAACTCAAAAATGGGTTGCCATAAGTTTAATTCAACTCTAAGATCCTACTACAGCAAGAAACGAAGAAGACAGAACTCAAGGCTCCAAGATACTCTCACAAGCGATCTTCCGAGCAAACGGTGAAGTCAGGTCTGGAGCAGGCGGCGAATTTGGTGGCGCTCATTCATTTCTCCCGTTCATTTCCACTCTGCCGAAATACAACCACTAGCGCTCCGCATGTTTCTCGCACATCGGCACATCAGCTTTCCACGGCGCTGTCATAAGGCGCGTTTCAAGGTGAAAGCTTGTCAGGGTTGGCATCACCTCCCTCCGGTGCAAGGTTGCTCGCTCGTCCCGCCAAATCTTATCGTCGCTGTAGCATCTGAGTCTGACAAGGAAAGAGCCACAGCAGGTTGGCCAACAGCAGCAGTGTCCCTCGATTGGCGCCACCTTTGCGTGGAATCTTTGGACGAAACGCGAACTCCCCATTCGAGAGCATCCAATTCAAGAATTCAAAATTTCAAAAAAAAAGCGGAACGGCAGGCCATCGTCAATTTAGTTTCGGTTTTGTACTGTTCCTGCAGCCTCGAAAGTCGAGACCTTGTCCTCTCGTTGCTTGCAAATGAATAAACTTGATCAGGGACATGTTTCGTGAATCCGGTTGGCTGGTCTACGAATCAGAGTTCCACAAAAACAGGCTCGGCAAACGAGTCTTCATTTGCGAAAAACTGTAGATTGACTTCATCAAAATCCGGCAACTCAGTGAGGTAGCTCGCTGGCGCGTCAAAAACTCCGTACGTGTGAGTTACAAAACCAGTGGACTGCTCAACTCCTTCGGTCACTTGCGGCGCTGCTTCAACTGATTCTAAAGCGAAATTAACAAATCCATGAATTAAGGTAATCGATTCTCGCCTACATTTATGTCTTCACCTGGCGCCCGCTCATCCACTTCCTCACTAAAAATCTCCACTTGGGAAAGATGCGTGTAGTACATAACGGCGTTGACACTACTCCTAATATACTCCTTCAACCTAAGTAATCACATCGCACCTTTTCCGTATGCTACTATCTAAATTGGCACGGCTCTCATCCTTTGACAAATTCTCTTGAAGTCCCGGCAACGAAACCAGATGAAAACACACAGTTTAACACACATCTCATAATATAATTTTATATCCTTTTATTTATATTGAGAGCTATCACAAGTATATCCTTAAGCGCCCTCCTACATATTTTCCCTATCTCTTCTTCCCTATGTCCTAGCTAACCCCCTCCTTGGTAAAGAAGGCAAACCACATGATGTGCCAAGAATGGCAACCACCTGGCGGTTCTCCCTAGTTGGTTTAGAGAGACTACGTAAATGTGAGAAAGGATGAAAGATTGAGGATGATGCCAAAATTCATTGTATCAGTACATTTCTATAGAAATCAATTTTATTTGACATTATTGAACTGCAAGTGTTTATATTGTAATGTCTACAACAAGAAGATAACTACATACTCATATTAGTTTATTTATGGCATGTATATGTACATATAGCAAAAAAAACACTATATATTTTTAGTAGCCATAAATACTAATATATTCTATGGTGTGCATTGCAATCTAAGATTTAGTATACTATTGAACATCTATATGGATCAAAGTCAAACATTATAAATTACAAATTAAAAAATCATAGTAAAATTAAAAAAGTTATAGGAAAAAAATGTCACGTACTATTGAAAAAGATGGCAAACACTTTTTTTTAGTTGAATTGTCATACATATCTTACTTGTATCATAAATTTTCCAAAAAATTCCAAGAGAATTATATTGTAAATTGCGTACAATAGTGTATATCATTCATTTTAAAATGTTGTGTTACAAATTTTTATTTAAACTTTCAAAATCATAGCATTTTTATCAAGGACATAATCAATTCCACATGTTTAAACATTTGGAACTTGTTAGACCATTTCCTTGTTCTTATGTACTTTTGCATATAGATTTTATGACTTCCATTAATTTGGCTTTGAAAATCTTTTAAAAAAAAGTTGTTTATATTTACACATGTACTACAATTGTATAAATTCAATGATTTTGCACATTTATGATGTTAGGACATTTATAACTTAGACGTTATTTTTTCTTTACACATAAAAATCATAACTTTTATCACTTCTATTAAATTGTTGTATTTTGGACATTGTAGAACTAAGTAAGGTGTCTTTTAATATACTATTCAATAATGGAACAAGGGAATAAACAATCTTTTAGTGATTAAGTATGTAGAATTGCTAATATTATTAACCCCATGTAGTGACTGACAAAAGTGACCATAATTTTGAAGCATTTTCATTCAAACAACTATACCATAAGCATCAATCGACCAAGTCTGAAAGTAGATATTTAAAAGTTGTAGAGTGTGACATACTACATGTCACCATGGAAGTCTGAAGAAAAAATTAAGTTATGATTTGAAAGAAAATCCATTTTAAAGTTAACCAAAAATTTAGCTGTATTCAAACCAATTTGAAGTTTAGTTTTTTACTACATGATTTCAAACAAGTTAAGTACAAAATATTATGATTAGATTCCTGTAAAAATTATTTTGGGGTTTTTTCTTGAATGAACGCAATAAAAGTGGTAATTTTGATTGGTTTTTGATAGAAAACACCCTTGGGGCTTTAGGGATTAAGCTTCTTGTAACTTGTCAATAAGTTGTTTTTTATACAAGTGCATACAAGCTTTACAACTTTTAATCACTAATGTGGCTCTATAAATTACACAAAAGTAAGGATACTTCTAATGTGTTTAAAATCTTAGCAATGAAATGAAGTCAATTAATTCACATGTTCAACAAATTTAGGGAATTCAAGTTTTGTTTGCAATTTCTTTTCTTTCACTTGCATTAAAATTGCATGACTACTATTAATTGGGAATTGCAATTTTATATTCTTTTACTTAATAATGTTCTAAGTCCTAAATCATACATTCTAAATTCTAAATTATGAACCCTAAATCCTAAATTTTAGAAACTTAAAATCCCAAATTTTCCCTTGGAAGATTAGAATTATTTAAAACATTGTATTTTAGAAGGTTATTCAATTTAAAAAAATTTGCAATTCCTATTCTGTGCTAAATGAAAAGGAAACTTGTACAATTATAAGGGTTCTCACGATTTTTTACGATCATATATAGAATCCTACAATCTAATCTCTTTTTGATGTACAATTGCAAAATATATTGTAACTTTTGGAATTTATGAAGTTGAAAGTTAAGAGTTCAAAACCATCAATTGAATAGGTGCCATTATGTTCCCACCAAAGTAAAGAGTACATTGTGCATAATTCTTTTTCCACCTTTCTGTTTATGTATATCAGCTTCCGTATGCTTCTTCTTGTTTGCATTCAATTTCTATTGCATAAGTTTTGTAAGGACTTTTTGGAGTTCATTGATCATTTGTTTTTGCCAAAGTAGTGTTTGACAAGGCCCCCGATTGCACATTGTTTTTAATAAATCATTGCAACTTTTTTCACTTCAAAATTCTTCATGGAATCATTTTTAGGATTTATAGATTACCAGACATTCTTTCATCTATATTAATAATGCTTAGGTCTTTAATTCTCTTGTGCGCATTTGATAGTATTTGATATTGTGACGTTCACCTTGCATTAGATTGTTTATGTCTTTTTCTTAAATCCACATTAGTAGTGATTTGTTTCCAAATTTGTCGTTGAAAATTTTGGATAGATGTAGCACAATATGACCTAAGTATTGATTCCACTATTTTATAGCTTCTTAAATTCTAGGACAATTTACCTTGACTTGATTTACATTGGCATGTGCATAAACTAATGATTTGTAACTTTGCTACAGCTTGAATCATGCTAAAATGACATGGATGTTAATTTTGTCACTTTTGGATTTGGATGATATTTGGTCATGACAATGGAAACTAATAAATATTTTAGCTAAACATGAGTTGATTAGTTTCTTGGAAAAACAATTGATTCACAATCTTGTTGTAGTTTGAATCAAGCTTAAACCACTTGTAAGATATTTTGACATTCATAGGCTTTGGGTGACATTTGAATCAACATAGTGAAAGCTAATGTGAATTTTAGCTTGATCAAAGTGAATATTCATTTGTAGAAAGATATTGACCTTCAACTAGAATTTAGCTTGAATTGTGCAAAATCTACATGGAAGAATTTTTGGCAATTTTCAACAATGTGATATTTAGGCATCAAAATGATATTCACTAATAAAAAATTTAGCTCAACTTGAGCTAAATGTGTCCAAGTGTAATTTCAAGAATTGATTAATTTTGTAAAGAAAGATATATATATTTTACATTGAATCAATCTAAGATCACATCTCAATAAAATAATGTAGTTCACCTTGATTCAAGCTAATTTATGCATTCTATTTTTTATAATCTCACAAAGGAAAAATTAAAATTAAAATTAATATGAGGTTTTGATTTCTAAAAATGAA
Organism: Antitrichia curtipendula; assembly: GCA_951230915.1. Classification (NCBI taxonomy): domain Eukaryota; kingdom Viridiplantae; phylum Streptophyta; class Bryopsida; order Hypnales; family Leucodontaceae; genus Antitrichia; species Antitrichia curtipendula. The sequence continues at coordinate 18,313,809 of OX579637.1, read as the reverse complement.
AATGAAAAAAATTAGGTTGATTTTAATTAAACTATTACAGGAACTATTTCTAATAGACTTGGCAGTTCACTTTGATGCACCATCCAAAACATATTGATTCTAGAAATAAAACATGCAACTATAGGTTTAGCTCTATCTTGGCCTAAATTTTTGGCAAAAATGAATTGACTAGTGCTGTAACTAATGTAATCCAATTTAGCTTGACTCGAGCTGAATTGGGCTTAGTAATCATCATCACATTCATTACATTGTTTCCGAATATGTATATCCATACATTGTGACTTGTAGGTGATATAAATTCTTTTGCTACTGAATACTATAATTGAGACTCATTGGTCAACAATTTTTTCAAGTTCTTAATGGCAATGTTAGCATTCTTGAGGCAATTCTCTTCAACAATGAGGCATTTGATAATTCCAATTGTCATTTAGGCCATTTTTCTGAATCTTTTATTTTCAAGGTTTGCATAGCTGTATTCAAATACAATCAAAATGCACCCAAAAATTGGCCCTTAGATCTATAGACTTCTTTTCTTATGAGTCCATCAACTCATTGTCCATCAAAGTCTGTTGCAGTAAAAATTATGTTTAACCATTTCTGAGGTAGAAGATTTAAGCTTTTCAAAAATGCATGTACCAAAAAACAACATTCCAGTGTAAAGCCCACTTAAAGATTGATGTGCATAGGCGAATTCATCATGACTAACATCAAAGAAGGATGGTGACAGTTGAAGGGTTAGATGTGTGTTTGCGAGCATGAATGCATATTACTGGGGATTCTAGAGACCACATTCTATTGTTACCAAATATATGCAAATCAAGGTCAGTAAGCACTTTCTCATGGTAATTTGAGAGTGGTAAAGTCAAGGATGCATACTAGCCAAGCTACTACTGTTTTGAAATGCAATTAAAAAGATACAATGAATCACATGCAACATGGTATCCGGACTTTGAAATCTGGAGAGAAAGTCTTGTCTATAATTCTCTTGGCTACATTTCAATAAAAGATAGTCATTCTAAAATCAATGAAGCCAATGTTTGATTTGGATTGAAGAAAGTCTCAACTTCAAACTAGAGCAAGATTGTCAATTCAATTTTCTAAGTATGTTGTAAAGAAGTCTAGATATAATTTTGCTTTGTGCTCTACTTGTAACAAATTTCATTTCCTTAGTAAGGATTCTACTGTTGGATCTAAATAAGCATTGAAGTGGTAAAGGAAGATAAATAAGCATCTACTACTATTCATGCTCCTAATAACTTTTACTATGCAAACCATGATCAATCACATGATTTTCAGCACAATTGCCTTACAATCATGCATGACAATATGGGTAAAGTGAAAATAGCTTCTCCAATTGTTCTTCTATAATAATAAAGAGCTTGATGGCCTTATAAAGTTTTCATTGTTTATCATTGGCATAATTGCACATGGTTATGATAATATTCAATATGCACATTATGCTCTAGATTTCTTCTCACACAATTCAAACTATACCATTGACTCTATGACAAAGTTGTTGCAAAATCTAGAATTGCCACCAAAATCTTCTTTCCAAATATTATTTGTAAAAATAAGATTGTCACCTTTGTTCAATGCGTGTTGAAAGGCGCAAAGAGGTGCAGTTTGTTGCTACTTCCATTACCAGGCATTATGGTTCCAAAAACATCATTGCCATCCATTCTCAATGTGCGGATAGCCAATGCTATAGGGGACAACAAGAATGAATATATATTTTATTTTTGGTCTCTACCCATTGTAAACAATATTTTCCGTGAAGTGTATGAAAACTTCATGTTGATCAGTTATGTAAATCATGACATTGATACATTGTTTGGAAGATAGAGCATGCTCTTGAAGATGAAGAGCTTTTGCACAATTATTGCACTTGTGAAGTTCTTCATGGATGTGGAATAAATTCCTATTATTCTTCACCTTGCAAAAAAGGTGCCTAATTTCAAGGGTTTCATTACAAGTACATTAGTAGATGGTGATGACATCTTTGTTAGGCATACAAAGCTACAACAAGTTAAGTTCAACTTTCATTTAAGTAGATGACTAGCTATAAAGTACAAACTATTGGGCACTACTATTTACTATTTTTTTGAGGAAGTTGGAGGAATTATATTGTAACAAGAAGCTTTTGAGGGGTGGAGTTTGTGGTTTGTGGTCAGTGGTATGATGTTCCTACCCGATTTGCAATGTCCAATGAGGGTGTGGACGCTATCTTGAAAGGTATATTCAAGGTTTATAAAGTATTGGGAGAACTTATGCAATTAAGACATCACGAGGAAATTTAGAAGACACTATGAGTGCTAATACACTACTGGCGTGTGGTGAAGGTAGTGTTGCTAGAACCTTTACTTGCCTCTAATGTTTTGAAGGACAGTTTTGGTTGTCTATTTGGATTCAAGTGATGGTAGAAGATGTATTCATAGATGATGGCAAGATACAAGAAGAATTTGGAGAAAATGACGTCTATATTAGGCCTTTGCAAGCTTGTCCATTGCCATTCTTTAGGGTGAAGACCATTTTCAATAAAATCAGAATATGTGAGGTTTCAAATTAGTCATTTGCCTAACTTTAGTACGTAAAAGTGTTCATTAAATTGAGACAATCAAATACATTGAGACCATAATGTGTCAAAAAATTTGATCAATTTCTATATTCAATTACAAATAGTAGCAAATTTTTATGCTACAATTATTTTAGATTGATCTTAGATTGGAAGTCTTACATTTTCTTACTACCTCCTAGTATAGAATGGCCTACCACATCTAAAAAGAAAGATACTCTTAAGACTTCATCAAAATTAGAACTAAGAGTACTCAATACATTCAACTAAAAAAAGAAGACTAATAATAAAGTACAATAATGAAATGATATAGACCTATGTAAAAAAGATATAAATTCCTTATCATTGAAAAAATAAGTGAACCTAGCATTGGAATCCAAAACAAATGGATACCACAAAAATTAAATACAAAAGATTTGCACTACTATCTTCAACATAGAATAAAATTAAAAATATGTAATAGAAATTAATCTCTGCCACACACTACCATAAAAAAACCCTTTGAAACTAATGCATACGCTAACTAATATGCTAAATGGACTATAAGAAATCCATAGTAGTACTATACGTATTTACTAGTCATCTTCAAGTCGATAATAGGGAGGTACCTTCACCAGACACGTAGGTGTCTATAGAAGGCATACACTACCATCTCCAAAATAAAACAAGAATGAAAATATAGAATTCAATTTCCACCACATATTGCCAAAAAATAATATTAGAATCTAATACACATGCAAACTCACATGGTAAATGCACTAAAAGAAGTGAATAGTAGTAATATGCCTACTAATCACTCATCTTCACGCTAACACTACATTGTTGCCTTTACCAGAAACGTAGGCATTTATGGAGTTCTTGCTAATGCTGATCTACGTTTGGAGAATTTCAATCCTTGGATCTAAAGTCTCTACTCTAACACACAGTTTCTACATTGTCATTATACTGTCTATATGCATCCAACTTGGTACTAAAGCATTGTCCTTGTACCATGAGTTGTTTTGTTTTGTATTCCACCTAGAATTTGTGTCCTTGTCAATATAATTGAAAAACGTAGGCGTCCAATACTGCAATTGAATGGAATTAATATGCCCTGGATCTGAATTTGGATTTGTAAAACCCAAAAAAGCTAAAATGGCTTTTATATATCATCAGTGGGATGAAAAAATAATTTGTGATTGCATCTTTTACAACATTGATCAAAGGACATGGACAACCACGCCTACGACCAACAAAAAGTGCATCCTTCGCATCTCGGTTGTGTTGTCTACAATCTTCTTACAATTGGTCTATTTCCTCAACAATAGCCATAAAATTTTGCCATAATCCATGTTGCAAGACCTCTTGTTCAACAAGAGATTCATTCATAGTAGCCCTGACGCCTTCCCAATATGTTTGTAGTGGATTAATCTTCCTCTCATACTTTTTAGATATGTTATTGTAAGCCGTCTATTGTAGCTCGAGAGTGCATTGAAGTTGTCTAAGCCTTTACAAAACTCAACAAAGCACCTCATCCTCTAAGGAGACAAAGTTTGTAGCACACCCATAGGCACATATGGGCGTCCATCTACAATCTCCTTCTACAATCAAATTCCTCCACCTTTCTTTGAAAACCAACGGACATCGGGACAAAGGATCTTGTATTGCATCAAGGGCCATCTATTGAAATCTTTGTAGAACTTGAACTGCTACATATACGAGTGATCTTGTTGGTATACAAGTACCCTTTTACAAATTGTTTGAAATCAAGAACCTCCTCTATAAGATGAGAAATGATAGATTGTACTTTGTAGTCCATGAAAGACTTCATCAACCTTATAATTGTGGGGTAGTGGTTTTGGATTTAGAATAATTTGTCTTCAACTTGTTACTCCAATGATCGAAAAGAGTATTGATGTCCTCATGAGTGTACCCAACAATAAGAAAGTTAAGGTATATGTAGCAAAAAATAATTATATAGACAAAGAGAGAATAGATTGTAAAGACCCACTCAAGTAATTCATTTTGTCATGCATTATTGTGAAAACCTTGTTAGAACTTCTTAGACATCATGCAATTTGCATAAATCAACTTTTTGTGTGCCATCTGACCTTCAAGGTATTCCTTCAATTTTTGAGTCCATATTTCTTATACACATGACCATGGAGTGCAAGCACTTCTCAATTGTTTCAACTTATCCTAAGATTTTAGAACAAATTCTAGAAAAGATACTTGCTAGATGTTTCTCAATCCGCTAATCAAAATATATTGCAGCTAATGAGGAGTTTACATTGTTCATCTTTGACAACTTATCCCTCCACCAAAATGCTGACGGTAGAACCATTGAGGGAACTTTCTCTCCTAACTCAAGGGTCTTTGATTTGTGCAACATTGGATCCGGTTCATTTCCTACCAATAAACCGGATCTGCTATTGCACAAATCAATGATGGATGTGGCTTGCAAAGTGTGTGTTTGAGGCTTTTTCATTCCAAGATTACTATGATGCTCCAATTATTCATCATTTTTTTGTCTTTTCTTTAGACATGTAATAGGTAGCCTTGGATACTTTGTGTATGGTGCAATAAGCACTCGGACAAACTTCTTAAGAAGCCAAGGTGATCATATCATTTTCATGCTCAGGGTAGATTTGCTTGTGCAAGTCAAGCAAATGTAACTTTCAACAATATAATCCACTATCAACATAAATAAGGAATTATATGGCTTAAATCTACGGATGCGGAAATAGCTGCAAGTAGTTCTTTTAGCAATACCTCTTAATAGACATTGCAGCAATTGCGTCCATAGTAAGGATGACTTCTTTTTTGGAAGGATTATTGGACTCCTGCCCCTCTCTTGCACTTTCGTAGGCACAAACTACCGCTTGAAGGCGCTGCATTGATGGTTGTGTTGTAGATGTAAATTTGATCATGATCATTCAAACTAGTGCCATAAAAAATACTCACTTGATGTGCTAGGAGTGCATTGACCACATCCATGCATACAAAGTTTTAGCCTCATAGAAGGACTCCGCAATTTGAACTACGACGTGGTCTTCACTAAGGGGATCTTTGCTTGTGTTGATGATAAGGTCGACATTGATGCTATGACAATTGCCTTTTGCCATGTCTTGCCCGACTTCATTAGTAAAGATCACATACTTTGTATTTCAAGGTGCTCAAGAAATATACTCTTATATTACAACCCTTGGTGGCAAGAGTAGTGTGGGAATAGCAAACTCGTTTGACGCCTAAGCCTCCATTTTGCGTGAATAATCATTGAAATGAAAGTGAGATAACATTTGCATTACTCAACTCTGTCCATAAGAATGACCTTTGACTCAAAGATAAATTGAAGACCATTATATATAAATATAGCAAAGGATAAAAAGAAGACGCATAAAGCAATGTATGTCTCATTCAACTGAAACACAGTCAAAACATGTTCTTCAACATTCAAATAGTGGACATTCTAAACAAGACAATCATTATGAATGTATGTTGAACATCACATTGATGACATATCCTTGACTTGAGGATAATGAGAAATCCAATGAACTACAACTATCCAAATGCCTAACATACATCACATCTATGAAGTTTTGTAGAGTTGAAGACAATGTAAATATCTAATTACAAAGTGGTCAATGAATTTGGTACAGACTCCATACAAAATTTACATAAGTCATCCTTGAAGGAATGATAATTTGTAAACTTAGAAGAACTAAACTATAATTGCCATCACTGCAATGGGTAAAAATTGTATCCTTGATTTAAAAAAAATCAGCATCCCTTGAAAAAAATGATCTAAGGATAAGTACTTTTTATTCTATTTAATATGTTATCATCAACTCGAGGTTGATCTGGATTTGTTAAATTGATGTCTCGATCTTCACCTATTTTGCAAATATGGATTTTTCTAAATATTTAAATACTTTTAATTGCCCAACTAAACTAAACAATGTTGAATCCATCTTCATCACATTAAACTACTTATCCTTGATTTGAGGATAAATTTTACCTATTGATAGTACAATTCTGTAGTAAATTTAAAGCCATTGGGTTTAATGATTTATCCTTGACTCAAAGATAACTGTTATGCTTGTATAAGACAAAAATAGAATTTATTTGTAGACCTAGATGAGAATGGATTATCTTTGATTCAAAGATAAATTGATTTTCACAAGATTTCTATAGTTGTAGAAAAACCTCTAATGTCTTCAACTTGAAGATAAATTTCCAACTGAAGAAACAACCATATTCATTGACAAATTGTATATCAAATCAATTTAAGATATACCACCTCCAGTGCTCTAAACTAGATTATCCTCAACTTGAAGATAAAATTTCTAATGAAGAAACAAACAATCAAATTTGTTCACAAATAGCAAATCAAATCAATTTACAACTTTCTAGCTCAGATGTTCTTGATTTGAGGATAAATGGTTTTAATTATGTTGTCACTAGTTTTCGACAAATGATGGTGGTAGCCCAACAAACCATGAAGCCAAAATGAATTAGTAATGAGTTGCTAGTGGTTTAAAAAAAAATGCTCCCTAATCCTAAGCAAATACAAGACAATAATGTTGCCAACTAATTATGAACTAGTACTTGCACTCCATTATGCATCTAATCAGTCTGCAACACACAACAAACAAAGTTGTTAATGCCATTGAAGGCAAAAAAACATAAAACAAGAATACTCAAATGACAAAAGTGAATGGAGTGTGCAGAAGAGAGGCAATACAAATACACTTAATATGAGAAAAGTTGGCAACGAGTAGCTCATGAATGCACAAATGGAAAAAAAACCCTCTCAAGTTGGTTCGCTAATTTAAAAAGTAAGGTGTCAATCTTTATTGTCAATTATTTTCAGCCACACTAAAAACTCAAATGGATTGACAACCTCCCTCAAATAATTCAAATGGAATGAAAGCCAAAAGAAACTTGGTGTAAAAAAGACAAGGAGAACTATAGTTGTCAAGGACAATAGATTTTATAATGGGAAAATTGAAGCACGTGTTTACTTTTGTGGAATCATATACAAAATAACATTGCATTGCATTTCAAAGCATTATGTTCAATGAAAATTTTGCATTTTTCAATTAAATTAGCAAACTCAAATGCTCACTATTGTAGTTTTAAAGAACTAACATGCATGCGTTTGCAACATCATATTCATTAAAATGGGACTTTCCCAGTGAAATGGGAGTCATCCTCTAAGGATATGGAAATATCTAGAGGCATTTCAATCATAAACAAGCACGAATTTGATATCCATATGCAAAAAAACCAGTGTAGTGACATCAAAAACAAGTTACCCATCAAGAAGATCTGAAATAGTAAGCACGAATTGCAAAATGCAACAGACTTAAAGACAATTATCATCAATTGTAGATGTATTTTATTAAAACATTGCAAACTGGACATTTGAAGAGGCATTGCCTACCGCTACACTCATGGAAGCAAAGTATCTCATCTCCATAGTCTATGTTAGACATTGCAAATAGATTGCCTTTGAAGCCGCCGCCATGGTGACAGAAGAATGAAGTGGATGCTAAGCTTGTGACTAAAATGTAAATACATAAGTGATAGGAACATCTATCGGACAATCCATTGTAGCACTCCTCCAAATGGCACTCGAGACGTAGGTGGTTTCAAGGGCTGCCTGCAGGGGTGCTTACAATGGAAGCTCAACATCCACATCGTTCTTCTATTACCATGGCATCCTATTCCAAAGCTTTTATATGTTAGACTAGTACAGACTATGAAGATTCAATACTTTGCCTACCCGGTTTGTAATATTTGAACGGCTTGCAATGCTCCAAATCTAAATATTTGCCACCCCTATCTAATAACCTAAAATATAAACTATAATCTTGATTACATAATATGCTGAAATGGTGTCAAAAATAAAAAATTAGGAGCTCCCTAGAAGTTCTCCTTCATAATTTTTTTAAAAAGGAGTTAATTACTCCATTTGTTGTTACATCTTCTTTAGTTTCTTTTAATTTTTATATCACCGGAAGGTATACTAAAAATGTATGTAGCTGCAGAGAGCGTGATTCACTCCAGCATTGAGTTTAACAAAGTAACTGCACAATGCTTTTTTGTACGTATAGACTTCAAATCTATAATATGAACAGATACTATATGTGGATTTACTCTTCAACATTTCCAACACCTTTTGTATCTCAAGCCTCAACTGTAATCATTATCATTCTTCTTGTATTCTTGTAATGCTTGTCTCCTCTGCAATTCTATAAAATTTTGATCCCATACATTGACAATCGACAGTGCACGTCAACTCGGGGGCAATCCATCATGCATCTTTGTCTTCCACACTCCGAGAGACCTTAGATGTCGTCTTGGAAGAGGTGGTGGATGAGAACGGCCAACGACTACATTTTTGCACACTCCTTCCGATACTACTACCTCCACCTCAGGCAAGGTCATCCTCAAACCAACGTCGTCATAGAGCTTTCTCTGCGGCACTCTATTGGAGGCAAACGGCGACATTTGTGACACCCTCGCCACAATGGATCGTAAAGGAGAAGAAGAGCATGATTTGGGCAAATGCGGAGTTCTACTTGGCGGACTGTCCACTACACCGTCATCCACAGGTTTTAGAGAGAAGTCCATTGTGGAATTTGTTGTTGTAGCCGAATATAAGAAGTTCCCAGTGCTCAAGATAGCGTTTTGGTCGTACTCTAGGAAGGAATCCGCTGATGCTGCGCAAGTCATACTAACATTTTGAATTGGAGCAGACAATGCGCAAAAAGTCTGAAACGGAATGTCAAATACAAACATCATGTCAAAAGAAGAGTAAGCCAGTAAGGGAAGTGCATGAGCAATGGTAATGTTCTCCTAAAACATCTCAGAGATTTTAGACTGCACCTACATTTTGGGACATAGAAGAGGTGAACTCAATCTGCAAAAATCGTAAGTGAGGTCGACCCAAGCTAAACCACACGAATAGAGGTCAAACAGAACAAAAAACAACAATCAAGCTACGATGAAGAAGTTTTTCAGTTTTATTCATCTTAGTGATACATAGTGCCCAAAGTACAAAGTGAGCGGCACTCTCTAAACTATACAAAGAAAAATGATATGAAGACCAGCTAGAGTCATTTAAAATCAAGGATCTACAGAAGACCCTCTTGAAGTTAGACATGATAGAGAATCTGAGAAAGTGAAACCTATTGTGCAAAAGCTAATTACACATACTAAACAAAAATGTCCCAGAGTCTCTTCAACAAATGTATGTACAAAACAAGTAGATTTGAGCTGAAGCTCACAAAATAAAATGAAAAATCTAAGTAACCACAGCCTGAAGCTGACCTACTATATAAAACGTCTATAAAGCCATACTAATGGATACTAGAAGATGCACGAACGACTTCCATTAGCCTATCGTATTCCCTACGATTTCGATCGTCACAAATCATTCGACGTCCTAATCTGCCCATGCTGTTCCCCCTAAAAGACTTTAGCCCCTACTCTCTACCAGCATGCAGGCGCTAGAACCAGGGAAGTAGAGCATCCAGGAGAAACGTGTCCTTTGGACCATTTCCCTTGTATGACCAAGTGTCAGGAAGAACTCCATTTACTGGCCGATTCAGAATGTGCTTACTTGGACTGTCGTCCATGACGATGGTGTTCTTGAGTGTAAATCTACCGCGGAAGCGACTGAACATGCTTTCCAAATCCTTCAAAAACAACACCTTGCTCGTGCCTGGCTCTTTGTAAACTGTAACCCTGAACGACTGATCTCTACATTTGAGTGTCTTACAGGAGTCCTGCCCAAGTATAAAATCCGGCATGCGGAGTCCTTCGAAGAGATACATGTAGACCGTTTCAGCTGTGGATTTCTTCATCGAGCTCCATACTGATATCGAAGCTATCATTTCTAGCTGCAGGAGAAACTCATAGCAACGTGGACGAACATAGACTAGCTTGGGTCCCACAACAGCTGGAATAGTAGCGGAATGCGGTTGTAGAGAGTCATCGACGCTTCTGGACCAACCCTTTGACTTCAAATCTTCACAAACACACAATATCCCATTGAGGTCCATGACGACATTGAGCCACTTCTCCGACACCCTAGACTTCAAGGAAATATTGACCTCCTCCGAGGTACCTCCACGATCAAAAGAGGGAACAGGTCCCTGCTAAACAACGGAGGAATGTGCATACAATTATTATCCCTAAATGATATATTTCTTCATCTAAGTGGAACGATACATGACACCTACACTTGAAGGAAAAAAATATAAAAATGACAGGGCAATGAGAGTACACTAAGAAGCAACAGAATGTATCCATCTGAGTGAACATGTATCGTACCTGATTTTGTGTTGAATCAACCTCCCTTGCGTGATCATCTTCTTCCATCGGGACGGACTCAGGAACAGCAACGTCAGGGACGATGATATTTGGACTCTTCACAACGTCTAGCAATTGCAGCATTGCCGAATGCAGGATCAACTTCTCCTTCCGCTTGAAAAACGGGAACATCAACGTCATGATGCAATGACTGAGGAGTTGGAGATATCTCATTCTGAACAAGATTGGGGGATATCACATCAACAATATTGGTATGGCCTATAATTCAAGAATTTTCAAAATCATACACATAAGAACTCCGTGTATTTCTGGTTCATATAATGAGAAAAACTGTACATAAATCAATGTGCCTCTGAACTCAATGGTTCACTATATAACATTCTTCCTGTTGTCAAAATGAATGCATCCTTAACAAAATTCCTAAACCTATATACACGTTGTCGCACAAATCAGCTTGATCCAAGCTGATTTTGCACAACTTCAGTGAGTGGTAGTTGGTGGGCACCTGCAGCTTCATCTTCGATAGTTTGCTTGGTAGCTTGCTTAGCAACCTCTGCATTCGTAGCTGCATCAGTCACGGAAACAACACCCTCGACTTCATGAGTAGATAGAATACAGCCTTTGCCAGGGACCACATCTTCATGGGATAGTGGAGAAGGAGGAGGGGGAACAAGAGGCGGAGCATGAGCAGGAGGTTGTGGAACTACCACTGATCCTGGACTTGCTAGAGAGGACGGCCCACAATTCAGCGATCCGGTAGGAACATTCTTGAGCAGCTTCTGTTGACTCTGCACGGCGGGTTTCAGTGTTGCAATTGCTAGAATACCATTCACTGTGTTGATAATGGACTTGAGCTTCGCGTTTTGTGATCTCGACTCCGCCGTCATGAATGTTTGCAGGTTGTCCAGCCTTAGATTGGTTGTAGCGTGAAATTCAACATTCTGCGTGTGATCCTTTGTCAACCGTGCTTCCATCGCGTCCAGCCTCCGCTCAATGTCCTCGTCGCTTCGTGAAAGTCGTCTTCTCTTTGGCTGACATGAAGAAGGAGTGCCTGAGGGCTGAGTATCTACGGCTTATCCACTCGAAGTCGACGATCCCCGGACCTTTGTTGGGATGAGATGACTCGGCGTGACATTCTCTTTTGTTATTCTGTCGTCGTAGAAGTCCTCCCCATCGTCCTCGGAGTCCGAAAGATCCTGCACATCCTAGGGTGACGGTCTCACGATCCGACCACTTGGTGAAGGCACATCCCAAGCCGAGAGCCTCTTCCTCTTTGAGGTTGACGGCGTAGACTGTGAAGCAGGAGCCCTTATGGTCTTGCCTTTGTCGACTGCGTACCCATTCTCTAGAAAGTCTGCCCGGTCTAACTTCATCGCCGACATGGCGATGTCGTTTTAGTAGTCGCTCTCCTGACTCACTCCAGTAGTGTACACGTTCACGGAACTCATGTGCAGTTCCAACTTAGGAGCAGTTGTTAGATACAAGCTAACACAAAGAGAATCACTCAATAATGGCTTGGTCGTTCAGGTCGGATCGAGCTGAAACAGCACGTTCGTCTTGTTAATGGTTAAGTGACACAACTAGAGATGCCACTCAAGCAGAAACCAGTACAGGAAATAAATTGGTCAGCTCGAGTCGAGCTGAACCTTGGAGAAGGGTCTCACCAATGCTGGGCAAGTGAATTTGCCACCTGCGAATACTGAAAACACACAAGACCCCGGAGGGCAAAATGTCTTCACTACCCAAAGGTAGAACTCCATCCTCAGCTCGGTATTCCGCAACCTAAACTCCAACTCATTGTATCCCCGGGGCTTTGCAAAGACTGCTGTATCTGGAGCCTCGAACAATCCTAGAATTTTCTTTAGGATCGGGTACTGTAGGCTAGTCAAGAACGTTAGGAGAACCTTCTCTTGGGCTTTCGCTTTCGCCGCAGAGTAATCTCCTACACGTTCGTATTTCGCAGGCTTGTAGTCTGCGAACTTGCATTTGTACGTGCTCAGCACCAAATTGCTTTGCACGTACGTGAGTACTTGGGTCTACTCGATTAGATCCAAGCAAATGAGGAACCATGCTGGAACCTCCTCCAGCAATGTCTCGGCCTTGCCCTGCAGCAAGTGCATAACCATGTAGAAGTAGGAGAGTGCGATCGTCCCCTTGTTCTTTGCCAGAACGCCTGGCAAATACCGGATGTCTATAACTCCTAGCCTCAAATCCCTTGGTGTGTCTACCGTCCATACATTGATTGGCCACGGAGCGTGGTTGTCATCCTTTATGTTGTATGGAGCATAGTATGCCACTACGGATGGTGGGACAAAATTCTTCTTTGACCTGAGAAACACTTTGAAGAACTCCGCGGCGCCTGGTGAAATGTCTTGGATTGATTTGTTTTTTGACTTTACCTGCTTCGCTTCGGAGAAGTACTCCTCCCCTGGCTGCTCAAGGAGCACGTTCATCATGGCGGACGTGATGTTGTACTGCGCCTTGAACTTCTTCCAATTGTCATGGAGGAGTTCACCATCAAAGTTGAACAGGCCGAGCTCCGGTTCGAGATTGTTCAACTCCTTACGTACGAGCATCTTCCTCTTCCGCCGCTCACACTACTCTTTTGCCGTGTAACAACTCTCCAGGACAGAGGAGCTTTATTTGACTGTCACCTTTGGGTGGGACTGAGTTCTTTTCTTCCCGGATCGGTCCAAGTTGTGTTTCCCCAGCTTCCGCAGATCGTCCAGCGACAGATTATCGAGGAATTTGAAGAACTCTCTGTTAATCATGCCGTTCTCCGTCTTCCACCCTTTCTTCTTGTTGAACATCATGAGTGAGTCCGCATCGGTGAGCTCGCCGTGTGATGCACTGGAAATGACTTCACTCCACAATGCAAAGACGTCTTTGGGTGCAGTGATGATTCTTATCTCGTTCACGATTTTCAGATTTTCGTTGGCATCCTTGGATTTCGCCTTGATATGAGACTTTGTGACCTCTATCATGGAGAAACGCTTCTGCATTGCCTTATTGAATTCCCGAACCCAAACACCAGAATGACATGTGAGCGTTTAAGGCATTGTCAATGTAAGAATGCTTGTTCAACGCGAATTACAACACTATAAAGGGAAGGATTGCATATTTAGCTCGACCCGAGCTGATCAGACCTGGCATCGTCCCATGTTACCAGTTGACAAACATCACTGGAGTGTCAGACAAAACATACCGCGTACTTGACACGATTGTCGTGGGCCTCCCTTGTCCATCTGGATACTGATACACTTCCCAGTGGAGTGGAGTCCTTTGGATTCCTTGGGCAACCCATGTCTATCCAAACAGCTCTGGCTCTAAGAATATTTGTGGCCCAAGAAGATTGAATCGCCTGGAAGTGATTCATTCTGTTGTAGTAAGCCGAGATGGAGCGGAGAATTTCGTCGTTCTCTGTCCTGACGATGTAGCAACTCCACGTCTTGAATTTGTTTATAGTTTCCTCGTTGACTCCGAATGTCGGGTCCTGCATCATCCTACTCGCCTTGATATTTTGCTGACCGTTGATTATCCAGAATTCGCCATCCTTGATCTCCTCCCACATTTCTGGTTTTTCCTTGTAGTTTGTAGGCATGACGCAAAGGGTTTGTCTGGAGCTTCCGTCGGGCATGTGGATCATCCAATGCATCATGTCCTTGACAATACAAGTTTCCTTGCTTCTGATATTCCTGGTGGCAGGAGCTTGGATTAACTGCGTAATGTCGAGCTCTTTCTTCTCCATCTTGAGGAGGAAAGCGTCCGCACAATTTATCCAGAATTTCTTATACGCTTTATTGGACTCCTCGTGGTTTGGTTTCTTGTTGGCCTTCAACGACTATAGAATTTCACTAAGCTCTGGCTGAAAGCTGATGTCCTCTGTGACAGTCACAGATGCTGTCCTTCCCACGTTTCTTCTGGCAGGTGGCGGAGGAGGTGGTGTACCTTCCGGTACGGCGTCGGCTGGTCTTCGTGATTTGGTTCCCCGTTTGGATGTTGAGGTCCGGGTGTCCATGGATATTTGGCTTGGCCCCTGGCTGTCGATGTTCAATGATACGGTTCGGGCAGCCATGCTTTTCTTTGCCATTGCGAGCTTTGCCTTCAGGACTGCGAAGTCTTGGAAAAGGCTTCTGATTTTCTGGCAGAGTTTTTGGCCAGCCAAGGGATCGCCATTTGCTTTCTGGAAGAACTTCTTGCTGATTTTGTTTTCTAACTCTTTTATCTCTGACCAATACTGTGTAGGCTCCAATGAGTTCAAGAGGTTCATCACTCTAAAAGGAATCTCCTCAGACTTGAACAATATCGTGAAGTGGTATTGATCTGCGGCAAGGATTCCGGTCACAGAATGCACTTTGATGTGGTTGTTATCTCCCTTTGTCACCTCCTTGATTTTCTCATTGTAGGAGGGTGGGATGAAGACCTCCATGCCCTTGAACTGCATGCATTCGATCTTCTCTAGATTTTGGAATTCTCAGTAGTCTCCGTCATTGAGGATGTCGTCTCCATCTCCATCATCTTCTGGCCGCCTGTTCTCTAACCGCTTGTTAGTAGTATGTTTCCAGTTTCGGCACTTGGTCCTCCATCCTGCAGGTCAAGGACATAGTGAGCGATGGTCATATTAGCTCGACTTGAGTTAATCGGGCTTCTGTACATTACTATGTGTTTGTTGTTCTTGCTTTAGTTGTTCTTACAGGTCCATTGTTCCCATGGCTTATTGCCCGATTGTTGTACCGCTCTTGAGTTTCTTACATAGTAACCACGTCAGTTTAGCTCGACTCGACCTAAATTGACATGCTTGTCTGCGTCTCGATATTTCCATATATTCGTTGTACTCTAGTTTCCTTATAATCCTCAGGCTTCTGTAGTTGTTATGTTTAGTTTTGCTTATCAAGTGGGTTTTCTTTTCTTACGTTCTCGTGGAGTTTAGTACTACTTGTTATTTAAATAGACTGTGTCTGGGACTTCTACGTATTATATTTTTGTTTTGTGTATTTAGGTCGACTCAACCTGAATTGCCTGCTGTTTTGTGTCCAGTTGTCATCTACTTCATGGTCAAGTGGGGTGCGACTTTACATAATTAAGTGATATGCATATCTTGTTCTAGCATGTGTGCAATTTAGGTCAAGTCGACCTGAATTGCACTTAGCTTCATGGCAGACAGGGACACGAGGACAGTGTTTTCGGTGCTGATATCCGGTGAGACCCTATGATATCCGGATAATACTTGCCTCATATTATATTGATGCCATTGTTACAGTAGAGGATTCAAGTAACTTGGATATTTTCTAGACCCTAAACCGTAAGCCGTGAGACTAAACCCTTAAAATGACACCTTAAAGCCTGTAACCTGAACCCTAAGCCTAGATCCTAAGTCCTAACCCAGATAGTGCATAATAGAACTAGAAACTAACTTAAAACTTAACAAGATACAACCTTGTGAGACTTAGAAAGCGCTGAAGATGCACCAACTCCCTGAATCCTGCAAGATTCTCAACATTTGCCAAGAATTTAGCATTTGCAAAAAACAATGTACACTAATGAATTCATTCCGAACTGAAACAACATACGCTAATGCAATCAACTTAAACCGAAATGAGAATGAATGCCACAATGAGGTACTGAAATGGAAATGAATGAAACCAACATGTACTAATGGCTGCCAAAATAATCCTCATTCAGAAATTCTAAAGAAAATTCCAAAGAGCAAGTCTGGAACTTGATCTTTGGACTCAAGAACAGAGCTACAGAATCATAAGAAGAACTTGATATCTATACTCAAGAACACAGTTGAATTCACACAAGCAAAATCCAACGCCCAACAAGTGAAACAAGGCACACGAAACCAGAAGAATTCAATGAAACAAGAAAGATTCATACTAAGCGCACAAAACCAAAAGCGCACGAAACCTGAAGAATTCGATGAAACCAAAAGCATTCATACTAAGCGCACAAAACCAAAAGCGTACAAAATATTCATACTAAGCGCAAAGAACAAGAAGCATTCATACTAACTCTAAAGTAGGCATCCCAAACTCATCTTGAGAACTAGAAGAATCCTAAGCTCAACAAGAACTGCAACAACTAGAATACCAAAAAAGAACTACAAAATTGAAGCCAATTCTAAAACCCTAGAGCTGATCCCAACATCAACAGAAGCGAATTCAAACTCACCTTGCTCAGATTGTAACTCCTCCTGCACTCCTTGTACAAGCAACGCCCGCCTCCCACCACGTCCGTTCGTAGGAGGCAACTCGCCACCGAACACGACTCCGGAAGTAGAACCGTAGTGGGGAGAGCACGACACCAAAACCCTAGTGCTATATAGAGAAGCAGTGTGCGGAAGACAAGAAAATCTCGGAGAGAAGCACACAAATCTCGTGGAGAAGCACGAAGAAGCAGCGCGTGAGGAGAAAAACGAACTCGCATCAAACCCTAAAGCACTGTGACCTGGAGTTACCCGGCCCTAGTTGCATAAACCCGGCCCCGGTTGAGTATACCCAGGACTGTGTATTTATACCCGGTTGTTGCGTATACTCGACCTGGTGCTTATACCCGGCCTTTGTGTATTTGCGATCTGACCCCTAAACCCGGATGTTGCTTATATCCGGTCTGGACTTGTAACCCGGACCTACTTTGTGTACCTTTTAGGTGATATACCAAAAAACTTTTATTGCTATTAATAATAGAAAAATCCATAGTTTTAAGCATCAATTTTTTAGGTGAATGAATCTTTCATCCTAAACCTTCAAACAATGAAATCCTAAAGCATTCAAATTTGGATGTCAAGCTACTGTAGAAAATATTTGCTTCCCACACCAAATTTACAGCCAAGACGCATAGCTATATTTCCTTCTTGCATAGAATGGTTTTTTGCCAATTATTCTCAAACCAAAAATCATTCTTTGTGTGCTTTGAGAACTAACCCTATAAAGATGCACTGCACAAAAGTGGTTAGATGAATGACTTCACTATTCTTTGTACACAAAAGATTTCACATATTGATGAAGTAGTATTGGAAAATTTTTGGTGTCTAACTTTATTATAAGGGAGCTACATCATTATGAGTTAAACAGCTACGTGATTTGTTGGTAACCTTGGAACTCAGTTATTTTCATATTGTATAACATTAATGTCATTTACAAAATATAAAGGTTAGTGCTCGTTCAAATTTGAAAGACTCTGCATTATTTCTCCTTTTTGCACAAAATTTCAAAGTTTAAATATTGCACTTCTTTTCTCTTTAGTCAATAATGTGTGAAAAGGGATTCTACACTAATTAAAAGATAAATCTCAATTTAGAATTGCATCCGCTAAGACAAAATAGTTTCATAATAAATAATTCCCACTACAAGCATTTCATGGAAAGTAAGAGATAATTATTGACTATGTTAGTTCAAAAATCCTTTTGTTTAACAATGATTATTCTATTTTCTACAAATCTGAGCTTACTCTGAATATATAGGGGTTCTTTAAAATACAGCCCCGTTTCATTCCTAATGTTTTTAGACACCTGGGGATGGATTCAGGTTACACACAAATTTAATATATTCATTGATTCAAATAGTTGAGAGTATTTACAACTTCTAGAATTTTGTTCAAGTAGCTTTGGAAATGAAATTCCATGACATTTAATTATGGGGGCCTTTAAAGTACAGTGAAGCCCTATTTTATTCCATATTTTGTTTGGGCACGTGCGAATGGATTCAAGTTACACACAAATTTAATATTTCCATGGATTCAAATAGTAGAGAGTATTTACAACTTCTAGAATTTCGTTCAAGTGGCTTTTCAAATGAAATTCTATGACATTTGATATTGGGGGCCATTAAAGTACAATGAGGCCTTGTTTTATTTTGTATTTTGTCTGGGCACGTGGGAATGGATTCCAATTTTATACAATTTTTTAAACGGTTCTTCAAAGGGAATTTCTTGCTACATCAAAATGACTATTTTTGCAATTTTTGTTTGTTCATATATAATTAGTTGGGCATTTAGGAATTAATATTTTAGAATGATATGAAAATTGAGAGGTTTACTTTTTTTAAAGAGAAAATAACCTTCATCTTCAAACCATTTGAATTTACTTTTACTGTAAACCACTTGAAAATACATCTCATTTAGAACTATTTACTAAGCCATCATCTCTACACTTCAACAATATGCATAATTTAATTTATCCTTAATCTAAGAAGAACTATTACCGTTCAATGATGTGTAAAAAATTAGTTTACAACTTCTACATATTCTTCCATGGCCGTGATATTGCCAATTCCATGACATTTCAGGTGTTTAATCAATTTTTAAAGTACAATGCAGGGGTCACTTATTTCTCATTTTCTTTCAAAATAAAATAAATTAAGGTTGCACAGTTTAAATGCATTGATGGATTCAACGTCTCCTAATTATTTGCAACTTCTGCAAGATAGAAGTACAAATAATAATAGAATATTATTGTAGAATTTTTTCATTTACTAGAGAGTTATATGAATGTCTACAGCCTTAAGAATTGTGGCATGAATGATTATGGAACTTATTAATATTATCTTATGTTTACACAATCATTTGGTTTTCACTCACTCATAAAAAATATAAATGTTTTACCTTTATTTCAGGAGCAGAATATTCAACTTAACGTTATTGGTCTAAGTAAGTGATCATGTTCACGTTTAATTTTGCATAATTATCAATGAATGCATGATTTCATTCAAGCATACTTATAGTATGATAACCTCTAAATGGAAACACTATTATTATCATTAGTGTAATTATTGGGCAAATGAATTATTATTTGCTATCCACTTGCCATAAGAACATCTAAAAATGGGTAAGTAACATTTAAATTAGGCCATGCACTATCCAGGCGAGTAGATTGCTGCGATGAATCATATAATAGCCTTTATGTAACCAATCATAGTAACTCAAGTCAGAATTATAGTACTACGCTTGGATTAAGTGATCCCTAAATCCAACTTCTTTTCAAAATTTGAATAAGAAAATCCATGTTTAATACAATTATAGATTTCAAAATTTTAGGAACAATAAAGAATTTAAATCATGTGGTTTAAATTGAAAAAATGTAACATCTAACGTTATATTCATTATTT
Organism: Antitrichia curtipendula; assembly: GCA_951230915.1. Classification (NCBI taxonomy): domain Eukaryota; kingdom Viridiplantae; phylum Streptophyta; class Bryopsida; order Hypnales; family Leucodontaceae; genus Antitrichia; species Antitrichia curtipendula. Next base: position 18,293,808 of record OX579637.1, on the reverse strand, counting down.
TGAGAGTGTAGGAACCTTTCAAAATAATATTGTCCATTTTCATGTTGAAAATCCAAATAATAAATGTAGACAACTCAGGTTGAGAACCACTACATTTAGTAGTTGCAACATTGTAATTTCCATTAAAATGAGAGTTTTGCCACCAAATACAATCAAGTAAGGGTTATAGTATTGTTTAAGATCAGATAAATGAATTCTAAAACCTTTGTTGAACACCAAGTCATGAGCTGAACGTTTGGTTGTGAGAAGCTATTCATCTCTTTCAGGCGGTCCGAGTTCGATTCCCGTTGAAATCGTATGAGTGATTGAAAGAGATACATGACTTGGTACTGCTAAGTGAGCTTTGGAGGCAGGAAAGTTGTAACAATCAATGGCCCCCCATCCAAAATTGTGACAAGTGCTTCATAGGTTAACAAACTAAAGAGTGGTTATACCCACTGCCTTTTTCTCAATTCACATTACATTTCCAAATCCATTTTGAACATACATTAAGCAAGTAAAATAAAATAACATATCCAAAAAAGAGAATGTAGAAACACGTAATGGTAGGTATATTTAAATAAAAATGATGACAAAAAAATAATAAATATCCAATATATGAAGTTAACATACTATAACTAATTTGAGGGTAATATTCCAGAATGTCAAGTATATGAAGCCAAGCTTTGGTTGATGACTTCAATCTGAGCTGTAGGAATCTTGATCCTACATTTGCAAGTACCTCTTCTATTCTGGGACTTCCATGCTATCATCAAAGCGTTTGTTTCCTCCCAAAGAAGTGGTTCGATTTCATCAACCTTCCAACGTAGACCTCTTTCGCTGTCCCATCCTGTATAGAAATCTTGAACATCCTGATTCCTTGATGTCGGACAAAAGTATTGAATGAGCACGCAATTCGGCTTCTTAGGATTGCAGTTCGGATTGAACAGCGCTCTGGCAATCAAAACTGGTTGACTTTCACCATCCGCAGGTCAAACTGCAACAAAGTACCCTTCGTAGAGATCCCGCGCCACCCTAAACAATGATTGCGGGCGATCCCTCAAAGGCCCAACATAAGCGTCATCCACACCATATTCTTCAAGGTCCTCGCCATCTTCGTCTAATTGATCTGCTTCTGTTGCTTGTACACGAGTAGTTGGCCAAAACCCGTCTTTCAAAATAGTGGACAATAGTAGTGGCTCCTGCAGAGCAACCTTCACACCATACCAATAGCGCACAACAGGCTCGTAGCGTCTCCGACATTCTCCAGTGACGTCTGCATTGCATAGATTCTCCCAATACTTCACAAATCCAGACACACCTTTCACAATGTCTTCCATGCCTTTCATTGACTTTTGTGGAACTGACAACAGTACACCACGCGGCCATTGACTTTGCCCTTCAGCGTCTTCTTTCCACAATTTAATGCCTCCGCCATCCTTGCCCAACCAATCTTCATCCGTACACTTCAATTTGTACTTCATGACTGGACAACCCGTCAAATCTAGATAGAACTTTACTTGTTGTGGTTTTGTGTGTCCTATGAGAATCTCATCACCATCCATCCATTTACCAGCAATGAAACCCTTGAAATCAGGCACCTCTTCTATGAAATGAGGGATAGTAGGAATGGACTCCACATCCATGAAGGACTTCATGAGGGCCGGGATTGTTGGAAAGTTCTCCTTCTTCAAGAGCATGCTCTATCTTCCAAACAACGCATCAATATCATCGTGCGTGTGACCCACGATCATGAAGTTCACATACACTTCTCGAAAGATCTTCTTTGCAACAAGCTGAGACCAAAAACAGAAAATGTATCTGTTCTTGTTGTCGTTTGTGGCATTGTCCATTTGCACACTGAGAATAGGGGGCAAAGGCGTTGCTGGAACTAAGTTGATTGGCGGTGAAGGAAGTGAAATTTTGCACATCTCAACTCCCTTCAAAACTGCACAAAACAAATTGGTGAACCCCAAACCCACAAGCAACTGTCGGGAAGAAGACTTGGGAGGCAATTCTAAATCTCACAACAACTTTGTCATGGAGCCAATGGTGTAGTTTGAATCTTTTGTGAATAGATCCAAGCCATAATGTGTGTAACGCACATCTCCATGACCATGTGCAATCATGCCCGTAACAAACACAGGCAATTTCACTAGACCATCAACATCTTTACTCTTGTGGGAGAAGATCGGACAAGCGGTTTTTGCGTGGTCCATTTTGTCATGCATGATTGTAAGGCACTCGTGAGGTGAAGTAAGTGATCGGTAGCAGTTTGCATAGTACAGCTCTCGATGAGCACAAGCAATTGCTAGATGTTTGTCCAACCTCTGCGACTACTTCAAAGCAGTGACAGACCTAGCAAGAGCACGCCTCCTAAGCTCTTGCAATTAGTCACAAGTAGCACACCGTGCAAAATTGTCCCCTGGTTTGTTCACCTTATACTCTGGAAACGCTGAACATCTAATCTTGCTCAAGTTTGAAATTGAGACCTTCTTCAATCCAAAAGCAGCATTCGCTTCGTTGAGTTCTTTCATTTTACCCTTCCATTGGAACGTGGAGGGGAGAATCATGGATACAACCTTTTCCCCCGACTTCAACGTCTTCATATGATGGGGAATGTGATCCGCCTCTTTCTCTAGGATGCACTTCAATGTTGCAGTAGCTTGTTGAGTGTGCTTTCTTGGCTTCACCAATCCTTTGTTGCTGTGCTCCATTGCTTCCCGTCCGACCTTCATATACGTTTGATAGCGGAAGAAGGTGGATTCCGGGACCCCTGAAATATGCATCTACGCTTGCATGCACACCGGTATCTCTTCAATTGTTACCATTCTTCTTCCACGTTGGTCAAAATGGGTCTGTCTGTGCACTTCCGTTTTCATAAAGGCTCTATGCTTGAAGGTTGAATTCTGGTACATGCGTTCACAAAAGGCTCGTATCTTATTCCCGAGGAACGGCTGAACACAATTCTGCCGACAACATACTTTGTTGGACACCAAGTTGATGGAATCTTGAGTAAGTAGATCCTTCATTCTTGCAGTAGTCTCCCGGGGCGGATTTCGGATGGTACTTGTATACGGGCACGCAGACGTTGAAGATGGTGGATTTAAGAGAGCCTCTTGGCGGCGATTGAAATTATCTCGAGCTTCATGATCACGTAGACTGGCTCCAAGGCAATGAACTAAATGAACAGGCCAAGCAAGTAGCGAGCACTCTTGCTCTTTTGGCAAGTCAACTTCGGAAAATGTCTTGGAAATGTGCACTGCGACGTGAGTGTCTCCAAGAAGATCACTGATACCGAGGATAAGGTCAGAGTTTACACTATGGCAGGTACCTTGACCAACAAGCAGGCCGGCTTGATTGTACAAAGTCACAACCCGAGTATTCCAAAGCCTACGTGGAAGACCTTCACAATTTGGGACGTCAGCATTCACTTCATCCGCATTCTGGAGTTCATCGTCTGACGACTCCGACAATAAGACATCCTCTTCTCGCGGATAATACTCATCATCCAAAGAATCCACCATGTCAGCTGCGTCTGCCAAGGAATCCATTGCATCTGGGCAGATACCAATATTCTAGGTGGTAAGTCAATATAATAAAAAAAAGATATAAAACTGATAAGTCAAATGTAAGGTCGACTTGACCATAACAGTCATAAAATGTAACTATCTTGGAGGAGGAAAATATCATATTTGTGACCAATAAAGTGCAAATGTATTACAGTGAATGTAATGTATAAGTAATTAGTAAATCCACCTTCATCACTACTAATCAGGTCGACTCGATTTGAATGATATTACCCAAAAGCAAACTGAATTTTTGGACTAATATTCTCGATAATAGCACATGACTAAGACTTTTGCAGACCTTTGCAGTTTCACCATCAGGTCGAGTCGACCTAAATTAAGTTCATCACTGACTCCAAATTCAACTCCAGCGAATGATATTCATAAGCTCATTATACATAAATTCCCTACAACAGATGCCACAAGTATGCTAGAATTGAAGTGAATGACATAAATTCAATACAAACCATTTATGTCGAGTCGACCTAATACTGATTACAAACAACATAGAACACGAAAACAAACAAAACTCTAGACGATCCACTCGAGAGATAATAAAACCTAATTTCACCAGGAAACTATCGTTTGCCGTTTCAGATCGAACCGACCTAAACTGATGAGGTAAGCTTCTTATTTTAGTAGTATAATATTCGGATCCATTTAGGTCGGACCGACCTGAAAATACAATACCCCCGTCTGGATCATAAATGGAAGGATTACATTATCTTGTTTAGCATTCAAGTCGCTTTGACCCAAATGTCTCTGGGCTTTACGGAGGTATTGGTTCATGAAGCACTTATTTCCTATTCCGTATTTTACGGCGGTAATACCGGGACCTCATTCACAAATGTTGCTTCAGTGCTTCACGGCACATTCAGTCGATCTAATGCAATCACTAAGGACCATCTCCGTACAACACAGGAGCATCGACCTACTACGCTAAACATATCATGCGCACGATTTCAAGTATACATCCTTCTCGTTATGACAGTCACTGATGGAATGGAAATCTTAGGGAACAGCTATAGGGTCGTCGAAGACGAACTGAGAGTCCAAGCACCTGTTCATTGAATGTCTGAATAACCAAACAGCCTGCACGCACAATACTCGAATGACTCTCAATAACAATGCTGAAAAAAGTGACAACATACAAAGACAGCTTCCGCTAGGAGGTGCAGAGTCTAGCGAATGTGAAAGATAAAGTCCTAACCCAGATGAGGGCCACATCCAAGAATTTCTTGGCGGGGATAGGAGGGCGGGAAGCAGAGTACAGAATTTTTGAGAACACACGCGTCATGCATAAAGTCACGGGCATGTACTTGGACTTGGATGCATACCCTATTATTTGCGGTATCCACCACATGCACAGCTGCTGCCATTAATGTAGACTACTGAATTTAGTAAGCTGTATGCTTTGGTAGATTCGATTTCTATAAAATAATGACACACAAACACAACGCGGCGTAAAGGGAGGGGGGTTGAATTATTTAATTATTATTTAAAGTTGTTCCACTAGAATCAAATGTGAGAATGGCCTTCCGGAGGGCCAAAGTGAATTGACCCCCTCGCTTAGCCCCACCTTCGAACTGTGATTTTCTTAATTTTTCATTCCTTCATTTTTCTGCAAACTTTAGGGTTTAGGGTTTGGATATTTTTTTGAAACGATAAGATTTAGGGTTTTAAAGTTATGAGTTTGGTGATTTTTATAAACGTTATGGTATGGGTTTAGGATAGTGGGTATGGGATTTTGAGATCTTTCAAACGTTAAGGTTTAGGGATTTAGGGTTTAGGGTTTAGGATTTAGACATTTTTATAAACGTTAGGGTACAAAATTTAGGGTACAAGTTCAGGCTTTAGGGTTTTATTTTAGGATTTAGGGTATAGGGCTTAGTATTTTCTGTACAACCAAATTGAAATTCTTTCAATTATTGGATCCTACAAGTATTTATAATTTCATTTAGTAAATGTTTTGCAATTAATTGTGAAAGAAAAATTGCAGAAACTACAATTTGAGGAACGGTTTATTATTTATCAAATTTTATGAATTATGTTCGTTTGTGAGAATGCTATAATTAAAAAAAATTATTCAAACAACATACTTCTAGACTTTGGAGTCTTCAATATTTGTGAAATTCATACGTGAAAGTTTAAAAAGATAAATAGAAGTTTCAAATAAAGCAAAGATTTAGAATTCATAAAATTATGTTTGATCATTCTCATGTTACTTTGGAAATGCTTTGTGCAAATAAGAAATTTAGGAATAGGTACTTTGAGGCCTACAAGCAAGTGTAAACGCCTGAAATTCACAAGTGGAAGTGTGAATTTTTTTTTGTGGAAGTTGCGAATGGGACAAAGATTCTTAATTCATTAAATTTGAATTGAACATGCTCATATTAGGAATGTTGTGAGCAAATTAAAAAAAAAAAATGTATTTTGGGACCCACAAGTGTAAACCCATGAAATTCACATATGAGAGTATGTAAAAAGAAATTGTAGAAGTTGCAAATAGGGCAAAGACTTTTTATTCATGATAATTTATTTGATCATATTCATGTTACTTAAGGAATGGCATGAACAAATATGAAATTATAATCCACCAAGTACTTTGAGATCCCAGGACTCTAAATTCATGAACTATGAATAAATCGCGTATTCATGGAGCTCCAAGACTTGCACAATTCTTTCTTCCATGGTTTCAAGTCAAAATTCTATGAATGGAGAGGTTGGATCCATTAATCACCATATGCAATTTATTTATTTTTTTGCACATACGGTTTCTGAAAATGTGTATGAATCTAAATATTTCATAAACTACAACTACTAACCGCATTTGCAACTTACACAATTTTTCTATGGTTTCACGTCAAAATTCCATGAATGTAGAGGTTGGGCCCATTAATCACCATATCCAATTTATTATTTCTTTTGCACATAAGGTACCTCAAAGTGTAGGACGTGGTTGGGTCTATTTTTTTTCGTTTGCACAGAAGATACTTATAATTGTACATGACCCTACAAATTTCATAAACTATAAATTCATACCCTCATTTGCATTTTTACTCTAAATTCATGAAATTTGTATGTGCAAATGAAGAAAAAATGAATTGCAGAAGTTGGAAACGGAGCAAAGACTTTGAGTTCATAGAATATTTTTAGAAGTTATCAATTAATATTTTTGTAATCATCTTTATAGTTTTTATATATTAGTTCTTTTGTAGTTCTTTAGGCATTTGCAATTTTTATCCCATAATGAAAAGTCATGGTGAAATGCATGACATAGAACGTGTTCTGTAGTACACACTACAAAAATTCCATGAATCGAACCTCTGGTTCTAAATTGAGTAAATTCTATACAACTACTTCACTTTTGAAAAGTGCATCTCATATTCCTTAATCCAATTATTGATTCCAACGGTGATGGTAATGGATTATTTTCTTAGTCACGTATTTGTTGTTTAAGGGTTAAAGACATGCTATAAGAAAACAAGTGTATGTTTAAATTTTAGGGTATAAGATTGGGCAGTAATCACTGACTTCGACCGGAAAGGGGAATGAATGACATAAATCATCTTATATATTTTCTGCTACATCTATTTGTTATAGATTTTTTGTTGTGAATAATTATGGTCAGTACTCTTATGTCTTTTATTTTTTCTGATAGGTGCATTGCGTATTCCGTAAGCCTAACTCATTTGTGATGCTTCTCAATCATTCAGGAATTCTCCTTGGCAATGTTCAAGCGCTTTGCTATGCTTGATGCCTTGATGTCGTTAAAGCCCAGAAGGCAGCGAAAGGCAAAGACGCGGAGGAAAAGCTCAAGATTGTGAACAAGCTCAAGATTATCACCGCTCCTGATGAAGTCTTCAGCCTCTAGAGCAAAGTGATATCAAGCGCAGCACATGGGGAGCTCATGGACCCAGACACCCGCATGAAGTTCAACGTGAAACCAAGTTGGAAGCCAGAGAACGGAAACTTGACCTACGAATTCTTCAAGTGGCTTGGCAATCTTTCATTGTATGACCTGACGAAGCTGGCCAAGCATATCCTCCACCAAGAGCCAGGAAGGAAGAACAAGAAGTATCTTAAGGTGACAATAAAACTCATCACGGGGGTGCTTGAAAGCTGCTACACATGCAAGGAGTGGGTCAAGCGCTGGAAGCGGAAATACCTTGTGAAGAGGGAACTACACCTCGTGGACTCGACACTGGGACTAATGAATGCCGTGGACGAGTTGAACGTGGAGAAGTGGAGGCAATTCAAGAAAAGTCGAAACTTCACGAGTGCCACGAAGAACGTTCTTCTCGAACAACCTGGAGACGATTACTGGGCAGAAGCCAAGCAACCAAGAGCGAAGAACAAATCCGCGGAGGAAACGTCACCGTACGTGGCCCAATTTTTCAAGGTGTTTCTTGAACGCAGGAATAACTTCGTCCCGCCAATGACCTGATAGTTTAGACAGTATCTGACGTACTAACTCACGTACTTGTTCTGCTTTGTATCTACATATTTCGTGAAATAAAATATATCGATATGGTTTTTGAGTTCTTACTGTCTATTATGGTCTGCTGCATTTGCCTTGAATATTTTGAGATTGCATTTGTTTATTGAATTTGCTCTGTTGACCTCGAGTGATAATGTATCTTACTATGTGTTGTTCTCAGAATTTGCATTTTTCTCCGTCTCCGTTCTTGAATGCCAACCTCACATGTACGGCGTCAGTTGATTCCATTCTAGACTATGGGCAAAACGCAATTCTAAGTACAGGGAACTTCCTTTGCTCGACGGCAACAACTAATTCTACGATGGATTATTCTGCTAGGCCTCTCGAGGATGGTGTGGTAGATAGTCCTCCGAGTGAAACTCCTCGTCTGCCTAAATCTTCCTCCCCTTCTCCATTAAAGTCTAGAGGTGTTTTCGCTTCGCAGATGTCACCGTCGTCCTTCGACAGAGCACCACAGAGGAAATTGTACGGGAACGCCATGTCACCAGTGTTAGCGTTGTCACCAGTGTTAGAAGTGCCACATGAATTGTGCAAAGAGAAGGTTGCTATCTAGTCTGACGTGCCTTCAATTCCTTGGCCACGACCTCTTTCCCTGGGAGTAAGAAAGACCAAAACGCACAACGGAGTGGCGACCAAGAGTTGCGTTTCTCCATTTTTTGACCAGTAAGATCAAAAGTTCTTAGAACTACAGAGGCAACAGGCACGACGGAAGTACAAGCAAGCTAGTAATGGATACAACCGCGGACCAGAGATTAGGAAGGCCATGGAAAAGCTCAAGAGTAAGTCGTACATATAGGAGATGCTCATATGGTAGTCATAGTCTAGAGGTACACAAGCTATCTGCACATATTACATACATTGCCATGCTGCAGTGAATCACACTCACAGTAATTACCAACACTGTGAAAAAAGTTTACAAGGCGTTTACGTCGGATAATATCCCACAACTGTATAAAACAATCAAGTGTAATTGGAAAGACACAATTGCATGAATCTTGTGTCCCCTTCTTCATACTATATAGGCAGCCACGTACTTGTTAGTGGTACTAGTTAATTGTCTCACGCTAATATCTACTATATTTTGATGCAATATAGGTCAATTACTTGGTCTCAACACCTCCCAATTCAGTGGAAACCTCTCATTTTAATGAATATAATGTTATCTATGACTATTGTAGTTCTTAGATATCTTGAGATGGTATAGGTTTTAGTTATCTAGGGCTGTTGTACATTTTAGACCACCCGCTTTGAACTCTCAAAATTGCAAAAGTTAAGAAATTTGACCATTTTCATAAAATTGCCGATGTTTTAATTTCCTGAACTACAATGAAATCTAAAACCTTAAGTGTAAGTGTATGGATGAATTCTAAAATGTACATTCAAACTCTATTTATGAATTGCAATTTTTTTTTATAGTAGTTAAAGATATCATTTTTTGATGTTCTAAATTTTGGAGAAGGTTCTATACGTGTAGTGGTTTTAGGACTGAAGAGTGGATTATTTATTGGAATTTATGGAAGAATTATTAACCGTAAAAAATTTCAGCGTAGAAAGAATACCTTAATTTAACCGGAAGTGCAACGTAAACTGCTTTTCTTTATCGTTGAATTCTTTTATAATTTTTATTTTTGTTTTTAAAGTTTCAAGAATCTGACAACTGTTCCTTGTCTAACTTTTCCCTACATTCTTTTGCCTATTTTTGGTGGTACAGTGGCTTTGTATATCGTGATCCCCTGGTCTTCTAATTTAAGATCCTCTGCTACTAATGTATTTTGAAAAAGCTAATAGTTCGTTGGTGCCACTACTCTCCCGCCAATGGAGTTTCTGCCAAGGACAGGGGTGTAGCCGCCTCCTTCGATTGCAGAATTTCATTTGCTCATTTTCGTTGTCTCTCCGGGCTGTGCTGCGCTAGCGATCATTGTTGCGTTCTGTTGTTGTTTTCTTCAGCAGGTGTGCGGAGTCTCTGCTTAATTTTGCAACTCACTGGTTCTCTGAACAGTTTGGAAAGAGGCGCTTCGTCGTGTTGCGTTCGCTGTAAGGATTTTCTGTCTCTTGGTTATGTAAATTGCGCCTTTCGTGTCATAGTTTGTGCAAATCACACATTGGATTTCAGCCGCTGATGAATTTGGTGACAATACGAGAACGCCATCCTAGTGTTTTGCTTTCAGGATTTTCTTGATTGCATTGACTGTGTGAAGGTGTTTCATGTTTGCTAAAGTGAATGACTAACAGTTGCAAATCAGCTTGCGGTACTACAAAACTGAGAAGAGTTCATCCGGCTTATCCGTTGAGAAATCCGGAATCAAAGGCCGTGTTCTGAATCTACAAGGCTTTTGTAAATGTCGGGTATGTTCAGCTCGATTCGACCTGAATCTCTGGAGCCCAGTAAGACAATATAGTAATTTCAACTCGATTTGAGCTGAATTAATTATGGGTGGCCGACAACAGTACTCTGTCCATCTTCAGCTCGATTCAATCTGAATTAATTGATTGAATTTTACTTTAAGGAATGAAACAATTACCCCCTTTAATATATTCCTCCTACGACTCTAATCATCTCAATTTGAGCTGATTGGTAGGGTCGTATGAGAAGGACCATTTCCATTATATATCTATAATGGACTCTGAGAGTCATACTGAGTACTTTTCAGTGGTGTGAGTGACCCACTTGATTTGGTTCAGCTCGATTCGAGCTGATCTACCTTGACATGGATGTCCTTGTTTGTGGGGACTATCTGTACGGAATATTCACTTCTACGGAATGTATACCTGATGTCATTTTCTACGTAGGTCTTAAAGGATAAGAGTTATCTGCATTGGTGTATGATTCAGGTCGACTCGACTTGAATCAGTGTATTCCAGTATCAGAATGTAATATCTGGTTTCTTCTTTTTTCAGATCTATTTATGAACAGATCTTCTCGTCTTCATCTCAGCTTGACCTTATTAGAATATGTAATTATGTTTTGAGACCATTAAGAATATATTTCTGGGTTCGTTTTTGCATATGACTTTGATCAGCTTGATTTGCACGGATTGGTGTGGTTTTGTAAGGAGAACCATTTATACTATATATTTAATAATGAATTCTTAGTGCTGGACTGAATACTCCTCATTGGACTTGTGGGTGTTACACTTGGCATAGATCAACTCGAATCGAGCTGATATACTTTGACATGGATATTTAAATGCTTGAGAACATTCTGTACAAGCTTGACATTTCTGAGTTACATATAGATGATGTTATTTTCTTTCTAGATTTTAGAGGATAAGTGTTATTTGCATTGATGTATGCTTCAGCTTGATTTGAGCTGGTGAATGGTGTAAATACTTTCTGTCTTTTTACTTACCTGTATATGTGGATTTCTGTGGGCAGGTATCTTGAATGGCTTCCACAATGAATGATGGTGTCAACTTGAGCGACTCTGACAATGAAGATGAGGTGCCTCATGTCTTGATTGCTAACGTCCTGGATTGCGAAGGCATTCCTCATTGCTCGTGGAATACAAGATGTGTCACTCTCTATAATGCTGACGGCGTGCTTGTTGGTGAGGGTACCTGCCATAGCATCAACTCGGACCTTGTGCTGGGTGCAAATGGTCCTCGCAGTGATACTCATGTTGGAGTTCACATTTCAAAGACTCATTTGGAGATGGATGTATCCGAAGAGTGGATATATTCACTACGGGCATGGCCAATTGAGCTCATCCATTGCTGTGGAGCTAATCTTCGAGACCATGAAGCACGGAATGCTTTTAATCATCTCCAAGCACGTTGCTTGAATCCATCCTCCTCGATGTCCTCTCATGCGTATTCAAGTGCCGTCCGGAATCCTCCTCGTGAAGCTAACCTTAATGCAAAGGAGCTCCTTAGCCAAGAGTCTATCAATGCGGTGTCCAGCAAAGTCTGCTGTCATAAGAATTGTGTTCAACCATTTCCAAGGGAGAAGATTTGGGTCCTCTGCGAACGGATGTATAACAGATCAACATTCAAATTCAGAGCCCACATGAAGACTAATGTGCACAGGTCAGTTCATTACGATGAACGTGGTAGGAAGATGGTGACCACTGAAAAAATAGACGTATGCATGCGGGCATGGATGCATATTTCTGGTGTCCCCGAGGCTACATTCTATCGCTACCTTGCTTATTGGAAGGATGGTCGAGAAGCAAGAGACCATGGTAATTTGGGCTTGGTGAAGCCAAGAAAACACATAGAATAAGCAGCTGCTACCTTGAAATGTATCCTTGGGAAGGAGGCAGATCACATGCCACATCATACTTGTACCCTCAATTCAAGAGACAAGGTTGTATCAATGATTCTCCCGGCTACTTTCCAATGGAAAGATCAAATTTCAAAAATTAACGATGCCAACGCAGCATTTGGGTTGAAAGGCATTTCTACTTCAAACTTGAGCAAGATCAGGTCCTCCAAGTTCTCGGAGTACGATGTGAAGAAACCCGGAGATAACTTTGCTCGTTGTGCTACGTGTGACAAATATCGTGAACTTCTGAAGGGTGCAATTGCTAGATCTCAATCTGCTTTGAAGTGGCAAATGTTGCTTGAAAAACATCTGGCTATTGCTCGAGCATATAGGGAGCTCTATTATGCAAATCGTTATCGGTCACATAATTTTCCGCATGAATGTTTGACAATCATGCATGACAAGATGGACCATGCTAAAACTACTTCTCCTGTCTTCTCCCACAAGAGTATAGACCTTGATGGCCTTGTCAAGTTGCTTGTTTCAGTGACTGGCATGATTGCGCACAATCATGCTAATGTTTGATATGTGTATTACGATTTGGATATTTTTCTCCACGATTCAATTACACCATTAGTTCTATGGCAAAGTTGTTGCGGGATTTGGAATTGCCGCCAAAATATTCTTCTCGGCAATTATTTGTGAATTCAAAGTCCACAACTTTATTTGAGAAAGTACTTGGGGGTGCTCAATTGTGTGTAGCGGCACTCCCCCTTCCGCCTGAGATTTTGGTGCCAGGAACGCCATTACCGCCCATTCTCAATGTGCAGATGGACAATGCCACTAGAGACAACAAGAATCGATACGTCTTCTGTTATTGGTCTCTACTTGTTACAAACAAGATCTTCCAAGAAGTGTATGTGAACTTCATGATTGTAGGTCACACTCATGACAACATCGATGCATTATTTGGAAGATGGAGCATGCTTTTGAAGAAGGAGAGCTTTTCTACTATACTTGCACTCATGAAGTCATTCATGGATGTAGAGTCCATTCCCACCATCCCTCATCTTATTGAAGAGGTGCCCGATTTTAAGGGTTTCATTGCAGAAAAGTTCTTTGACGGTGGTGATATCATGGTTGGACATACAAGGCCGCAACAAGTGAAGTTCTACCTTGATTTAGATGGAGTCCCAGTCATGAAATACAAACTCCTGTACACTGATCTAGACTGGTTACCAAAAGGTGTAGGCGGAGGTCTTAAATTGTGGCAAGAAGATTCTCAAGGTGAAAGTTTGTAGCCTCGTAGAGTGCCTTTGGCAATCTTGCCAAGTCCAATGAGAGGTCAAGATGACATCCTCCAGGGTATGTCTGGGTTTGTTAAGTATTGGGAGAATCTGTGCAATCAAGACCGCACTGGAGAATATCGAAGATTGTATGAGCACTTGGTGCATTATTGGCGTGATTTGAAGGTAGCAATGCAAGATCCTTTGTCTACCTCTACGGTTTTGAACGACGGTTTCTGGCCCATGACCCGTATTCAAGCAGCGCCAGAGGATGAGTTAGCTGAAGATGGTGAGGTGCGTGAAGACTTTGGAGAGGATGATGCATACGTCGGACCTCTGCGAGGTCGCCCACAACCATCCTTTAGGGTGGGTCAGGATCTTTATAAAAACTACTTTGTTGCAATTTGTCCGACGGATGGTGCTAATCGGCCAGTTTGGATTGCAAGGGCATTGTCGGATCCAAATTGTAATCCAGAGAAACCAAATTGTGTCCTTCTTCAATATTTTCGTCCAACATCAAGGAACCAGGATGTTCAAGACAACTATATGGGATGGGATAGTAAAAGAGGTTTGTGCTGGAAGGTTGATGAAACTGAACCGCCGCTTTGGGAGCATACAGACACTTTGATGATAGTGTGGAGGTCTCAGATCAGAGCAAAGACTATACAATACATGATCAAAATTCCGACAATTCAAATTGAAGTCATCAACCAAAGTCTCGCTTCGTACACTTGATATGAAGAAGTTATACGCATATAAATGTTTTATGTGTTTTAATTAGGTTTTCATGTCATGTTATGTATAACGAAAGGAATTTTTATATTAGAATAGATTATATAGGTTTGAATTGTTTTATGTTATTTTATAATGTTGTATTGCATAAATGTTCAAGCTGTATGCTTTTTGTTTACAAAACAATTGCACTTATATATAAAAATATATTTTTTTCTATACCTACTATATTGTGTTTTGTTTATTATATTATTTAGTTTATACTTTTGTTTATATATCTTTGCATAAATTTCCTGCAAAATTGTACTTTGATTGGAAAAAATTGGATAGTGGGTATACCCATTTTTTATTTTGTTCCCTTGTAAAGCACTTCTCACATTTGGGTAGGGACCGGTTGGTTGTTACAACTTTCCTGCCAGCGAAGTTCACATAGCAGCACCAAGTCATGTATTTTTTCATGCGCTCATATGAGTTCAACAAGAATAGAACCCGGACCGCTTGAATAAAACCACTAAGCACTTACAACCAACCACAAAGTTCATGACTTGGTGTTACACAGAGAATACGATCTTCACTTATATGAGTCGAAACTAGATTATTACACAGAACTAAATGTACTGGAATCTTCTAGTTCATGATAGTTACTCTCATTATAATGGAAATTACACTTTTGAATCAATAAGTGTATTGTTCAGCGATCTGAATTGGCCAAAATTTAAATTCATTCATAAGGGTCTAAATGAACAATATTATTTTGAGAGGGCCCCATCCTCTTGGTTTATTGAATATAACATTTTATATCTAGAAATCATCTAGCCAAGAGAACTTATAGAAGTCTGAATCATAATTTGGTTTTGATTCAATATTCTAACTGAAGGCAGCTGAGCCATTTGCGTTGTGTTCGTCATTTGCATCAAAATTCTAGTTGAAGTAGCCTTCTACATTTTCATAGTTCTTGTTGTCTGCATCCTCTTTGTTTTGGGAATCCACCTCGTTGTGTCCATCCTTTTCATTATAGAAATCAATGAAGTGAAACTTGCATTTTGGCAAAGCATTAAATGCAGCTTCAAACTTCCTTTTCCTCCTTCCAAATCTATTGGCCTAGGTGCCAAATGCATGACATTAGAGACACAACTCTCACCACAACTCTCGGCATCCGACATCTCTTCTCCCCTCTTTGTGGAACTACAAACTACTACTTTACAAACTTCAAAATCACTCTACACTACATGTTGAATTTGCAAAAAAACTAGCTTTTATAAATTAGCTTTGCAAACATCTACTACAAAAGTAATCCCAAAGTAATGAAGTTTAACAAAGCAAATTTGGAATTTAAGAGCTTTTCAAGTTAACTTTCTTCCAATGTATGGAGTAGACAATCACAGTGCCATTTGGTTATATATTCAAATTTAAGTAGTACTTAAAGGTATTATACATTCATATTGATATTGAAGCTTTGGGCTCCTACTTTTTGATTTCTTCAAGTACATCTCAAGGAGTAGTAGTAGTACTTAAAAATTTAGTATGGAGATATACCTTCACGTCGACATTGTAGATCAAATAAGTCCACTAACTAAAGTGCCTATGCCTCTCCAAGTGTATTTTTGCTATATAAAAATGAAAGGGCTAATAGATTTGTGCAACAAATTAAATTGGTTTTCTCTTAAAACATAATTGTCTATTTTCTTCTCCTAGTAATCATCCAAAAAAAAATTGAATTGATAACTTGACACATGTTTTAAAAAGTTTGAGGAACTAGTTTTTAAAAAAAAGATTTAAGGTGAAAAGCTAGGGTTTCCAATGTAAGATTTGGGTTTACAATTTAGGTTCAAAATACATCAAACTTGTCAGTTAATATATTTAAAACTCTTAAATTTTATTTTAAATTTTTATTTTCTCTAAGAAATGCAACATGAATTTTTTTAATTTATAAACCTTGTGATTAAGAGAATCCAATTCAAAAAAGCCATAAATTGGTATTAAAACTAATATAAAAAAATTGAACTAACTAATTCTTTATGTAACCTAAATTTGAAAAAAGAATGGAAAAATTGTAAATAGTTCACAGACTTAGATTTTATAAGCAAAAAATTTATGTGACTGCTATTTTTTAAAATTTACAAGGAGTTCCAAAAGAAATTAAACCTTATAGTGTACTTCAGTACAGTAATTTCAACAACTTTGTAAATATACCAGCCCTAAAAAACTCTAAAAAGGCCATGACATTTGGATGACAAAGACAAAGAAAAAAATTGTAGATATTTTTAGTACTTCAAATTCATAAGGACAATAGTCATCATAAAATTTAATTTGTGCTTTTATGTACTTCAAAGGGTTTCCAAACCACTAAATTATCCATTGACGGATAATTTCTAAATAAATATACCATGTATTTTGAGGACAAATTTTGTAACATCACATTTATTATTTTAAAAGATTTGGGACGTCCCAAAATAAGACTATCTATTTTTATACTCCAAAAATTGAAGTAGAGTTGAAATAAATTTAAATTGAAGAGAACTCAATTTTTCAGTTGTTAGCTGCAATTTTCATTAAAATGACAATTTCAGGTATTTTGAACATTCTGTATAGATTATGGATTAGGGTTATAATAGTGATTTTCCATATAAATGCAATGAATGGTCTTTATTGATTACCAAGTTATGAGCTAAACAGTTGGTTGTAAGAAGCTATTTATTTCATTTAGGTGGTCCGAGTTGAATTAGTATTGAATTTGTATGAGCAACTATGAGATATGCATAATTTGGTGCTACTCAATGAACTTTGCAAGAAAAAAAATTTTAACAACCAATTGGCCTTCCTATCCAAAATTGTAACAAGTGCTTAACACATTAACAAATTAAAAAGTAGGCCTACCCAGTACTTTTTTTTTCAACTTGTAGTCTATTTTGAAAAGACATTTAGTTACAAAGTGAATAAATAATGAAATGATGCCAACATACATAATATCACATTTATAATGTAATTTTAAATATACTAAAGACAAAAATTAAGTACACTTGCTACGCAAGTGACTACATAAAATATAGAGAAGTAGTTCCAACACAAATCTATAAAAGCCAATCATATAGTCCAATGTACACCATCTATTCTACAACATATAATATAAAATCATGTAAAATCATCTATATTTATGCAATAAAATTACCATTGAATTTGTTAATGTGTCAAGACCCAAGATCCAATATGAAAGGATACAAATTCTCGCATCACAGCATGGAGGTCCAAGGTCAAGAAGAGCACAATAGAATGTGTTCTTTGAATTCCTTCAGCTTAGATTGTTGTTATCAATGGAAGTTTGTCTTTATACAATTATGATTTAGCATGTATGAGGTATTCTAGATACACTTTATAGTATTTGAAAATAAGTTTAGATAGTTTGTATTTTTTGGTTTTGATTATTACACCCCACTTAGAAAGATGGCAACAGACAATCGCAATGTTGCCCCATAAAGGCATCATCCTCAACAAACTCCTCACAAACCTCACCACTGTCATCAAGTTTGTCCTCTATTGTTTCAATTAAGAAAGAACACCAATATCTGTCCTTCAACACTTCAAATGTTTCAATTAGCTCCTTTCAGGTTGCATTCACTACCTGCCAATAGAATATTAGATGCTGAAATCATATCCTATATTCTCCACTCTTGTCTTCATTGCACAATGCCTCCCAATATTTGATGAATCCAAATAATCCCTTGGAAATGCCATCCACGCTCCACAATGGAAGGTAGACAATAGGTAGTGGCTCCCCACGAGGCCATAGACTTTGTCTTTTGGAGTCTTCTCACCACAATTCGATCCCATCTTCTTCTGGAAGCTAGTCATTGTTTGTGCAATATTTCTTATACTTCATGATTAGAACATTTGTTGCATTCAAATAGAACTTGAATTGTTGTGCCTTGGTATGAGTGACAAGTGCTTCTTTTTCTTCCAAAAAAAAGTCTTTTATCAAGGCTTTGAAATTTGCTACCTCTTCAATCAAATGAGGAACTGTACGTACAAAATTCACATCCATGGAGGACTTTATGAGGGATGGGATGGTAGAGAAGTTTTCCTTCCTTCAACTGCATGTTCCATTTGCCAAACAAAGAGTCAATGTCATCATGCTTATGAGCGACCGGCATAAAATTGATATAAACCTCTTAGAAGATCTTTTTTGCAACCAAGAGGGACCAACACGCGAACACATATTGATTTTTGTTGTCCCTATAGCATTATCCATTTGAATGTTCAAAATCGAAGGAAGGAGAGTCGCTTCAACTGAGACTTTGAGCGTTGGCAGAAGTGATGACTTGCACGTTTCAGCTTCTTGCAATACCGCACAAAATAGAGTTCGACCCAATAAATAATTCTCAAGAGGTATACTTTGAGGGGAGTTTAAGGTCTTGCAAGAGGAAACTATCAAGATTGTAATGCGTGTAACGCACATCGCTCTGCCCATAAACAGTCATTCCAATCATTGATACTGGTAACTTCTTGAGTCCAACAATCTTGTGGAAAACAAAGGAGATGTTGTTTTTGTATGATCATTAAGCATTTGTCACGATAGGTGCTTGAATTATAATGAATTGCATAATAATTATCTCAATGAACCCAAGCGCATGCATTATGTTTTTCCAATAGATGGTCCTATTTTTGTCATAATCCAACTAAAGCAGTCCTTCTCTATGCATAATATCTATCAGTGTCAAAACAAAAAGCAAAATTATCTTTGGGGTTCTTCGCACTGTATTCAGGGAAGTTCAATTTTTTAATTTTGTTGATATTCAAAGTAAAGATTTCTTTTAACCAAAAAACAACATTTATTGTATTGACTACAAAAATAGTCCCTTTCCATATAAATGTGGTTGGCAAAATTTTTGACACCATTTTTCCTCTAAAAGGAAGAGTATGCGTGCAATGCGACATTTGGTCGTCCGATTTTTCAAGTGTACACTTCAATGTCGCGACGGCTTGGATCATATGCTTTTGAGTCTTTTGTATATCCAAATTTCCATGCAATTGAGCTCGTTCACCCCCAGTACTATTTTCTTGAGAACAATGGAAGATAAATTCCAAAACATCTACAATATGGCACAATACAAACATCAATCCCCTCCACAATGACCACCCTCTTGCCCTAAGCATCACGGTGGACCTATCAATGCACGTCCAACTTCATATGGTAGCAAAATTTGAAGGTTGTCATACATTCATAGAAAGCTCAAGTCTTATCTCTTAGAAAAGGTTGAATACAATTGCTCAAGCAACAGACCTTGCTTAATATAGAATTGATAGACTCTTCAGTAAATAGATTGTTAGCTTTTACACAAGTTTGAAGAAGAGGAGGATTCTTGGCCATGTTGGTATACGGTCTTGCACCTAATGAGAATGGCTCTGATAGGCTAGCATGCTGAAACTTGTACTTGTCTCAAATCTTGTGATTGCGGAGGCTTGCCCCATTCAAAAACACATGTTGAATGGGCCATGCTCAAAAAGAGTACTTCTAGTCTTCTAGAACGTCTACAATATGAAGTGACTTTGAGATTTGATTTGCAACAAGAGAACCTTCTAGAGAATCGTTGCTAGCTATGACAAGGTTGGAGTTCATGTTGTGAAAGATTCCCTCAACCACTGGTAGTCCATTAGCATTTATAAAATGACAACTTTGGTCATCCTCTTATGCCTTTGCAGTGAGAAATGTCGACAATTATCTCAAGTACATTCTCAACTTCTCCTTTGTCAGATGGGTATTCTTGAAACGAATTCTTGTATGGCTTCATGATGATTGCACATAGATCTGCAATTGTTAAGTCATTGTGTAGACAACATATTGGAAAACATTTTTTAATTCAAATATACAATATTGCTTGTCATTCAAGTCAAGCCGATTTGAATGATCACAATCCTTAATATTCTACTGTATTCATCAATGACTTTAAAGTTTGTTATTATGGTGAGAAAGAATTATTGAAACAACTAATATGAGGTAATCACACCTCTGATGTTCATGATTTGAATTGCAAATTGATGGTAAAGTTTTTATATAAAATCAGTTCCCTTAAAAAAAATTATTTCAAGAGTGACTTACGTGATTCAAGCCAAATCAAGTTAAACACGTTCTAATATCAATTATGTAATCTTCAAACATTTTATATAATGACAAGCAATGTAAAAAATTTAATTCACAGATTTCCTGCTTATCATTTTCAAAAGATTATTATAGGCCAATACAATAATTAATAATTGTAGATTCATCTTCAGAGGATTATTCAAATCATTGTGAGTTGAATTGCTCTATTTTGGATTAGGGAGATGTAGCCCAATTGAAATAAATGTTTGATAATTGCTCTCAGATCTAATTCAATTATTCTCATCTTGAATTCCATTTAAAAAAATGTTTTATGGTAAGCAAACAAATAGTAGTTTAACTTGCATTGAGTTGAACTATTTGAAAACGCATATTCAACATCAATATGGTGTTTGTTCAACTCACATTGAGTTGAAAGTAGGAAACTCGTTGATAATGAAAGTTGATAATGATTAAAAATAACTCTAAAAATAATGATGCGCAACATGTGAAGGTTGTTAATGTCTACGTGTATGCCATTTTTGTAGTCTACGAGGCAGCTTCCAAATTCAGTTACAAAGTTTTTAAATGCACTTTATTGCATATATTTTTTTTTGCCCTTTTTTATAATTAAATCCAAGGCCTAGGATATAAGATATTTTTAGGATTTAGGATTTAAAGTTCTAGGGTTAAATTTTTTTCACACTCACCTTTATTAATTTCTAAGTGCATGAGGCCCCAAATTTTGTTGTTGACAATATTTTAGAGTAGAATTAACCCTAACAATGTTCTTGTTTTAAATAGTTTAAATTTATGGATAAGAGGCTTTGCAAATTCTATTTTTGTCTCAAAAGTCTAATTTTGAATACAACATATTGTTAGTATTCTTTTCTAGATTTTGGGCAAATGTGTCCACTGCAATCTTTACTTAATTTCTATAGTATTGAAAATTCTTGGAAATGAGCCTTGAATACATTAGATCTTGTAGAAAAAATTGTTTAAAAAATTACAGTGTACATTTTGATAAGCCCTAAATTGATTGAAATTATGTTTTTTAGGCCTTCTTTCTTCATTTTTTTGGTTTACCAACTTAATATTAAATTTGGCATATGGAACAAAGAATGAAAGTGTTCAAACACTTGCATAGTTTTGACACCCTTATGATGAAACATTATAATCATTCAGTCCATAAAGTCATCAGCCATGGCCTGTAGTTCGGAAAACTCAAATCTAAAATGTCTTGTAATTTGTGTAAAAATAATAGAAAAAATAAAAATATGTACCATCTGTAACTAGTTAGAAAGTGTAAGATCAATGATCAATTCAAATTTTGACCACTATTAGAATTTTACACTCTCCACAAAATGCCTTGAAATTAAAAATCATGGTTTGTAATATAGAAAGCCAAATTTTTAATTTCTTAAATCTTGTATGAGAATGACTGAAAAGAAATATATATATACCACTTGTAAATAGTTAGAAGTGCAGGATTTATGATCAAGTCAAATTCTAACCACTATTGGAGTTTCAAATTTTCCACAAAATGTATGTAAGTCAAAAACCATGGCTACTACAGTAAAAAATCTAAATAAAAAATTATCTTACAACTTGCATGAGAACGACATAAAACATATTATTATGTACCACTTGTAAATATTTAGAAGATGTAGGACTTATAATTAAATCAAATTTTGACCAGTATTAGAATTTCACATTTCTTACAAAATGCATACAAGTCAAAAATCATGGTTTGTAGCGTATGCAACGTAAATCCTAAATGTCTTACTACTTGCATGAAAATGAAAGAAAAAGATATAACTATGTACCACTTATAAATATTTAGAAGATATAGATTTTATAATCAAATCAAATTTTGACCACTGTCAGAATTTCACATTTTCTACAAAATGCATGTAAGTCAAAAACCATAGCCTGTAGTATGAGGATGCTAATTCAAAAATGTCTTACCACTTGCATGAGAGTGACAAAACAAACAATAATTTTGTACCATGTAAATAGTTAGGAGATATAAGATTTATAATCAAATCAAATTTTGACCACTATTGGAATTTCACATTTTCTACATAATGAATATAAGTCTAAAAGCATGACCTTTAGTAGGAAGAAGCTAAATCAAAAACGTCTTAAGACTCACATGAGAATGATTGAAAAAACTATCATTATATACTACTTGTAAATAGCTAGAAGATATAGGATTCATCATCAAAACACATTTACCACTACTAGAATTTCATATCTTCCAAAAAGTTTATGTAAGTCAAAAGACAAAGCCTATAGTATAAAGAAACTGAATCAATAATATCTTAAAACTTGCATGAGAATGACTGAAGAAGCTATAATTATGTACTGCTTATAAATACCTAGTAGATGTAGAATTCTTGATCAAATCAAATTTAGACAACTACTATAATTTCATTTCCCACGTAATGCATTCAAGTTATTAGCCATGACTTGTAGTTTAGAAAACCTTAATTATTATTATTTTTGAAACTTGTGTGAAAATGATGGGAAAAACTCTACATTTGACAACTATTGTATTTAAATACTTTTGTATTTAATAAAGAGTTTCTTGAAAATACTACTTGAAAATTCATTTTTTTTGTTGATTTGGTCGCATTAATTTAGGTCAGTTTTCAATAGATTTCAACATATTACTGTCCAAATCAACAGAAAAGTAACCTAGATCCACGCGAACAAATCAACAAAAAAAATGAATTTTCTAGAAGTGAAATGAACTAAATTATTTTTTAAAAAGGTTATTGCAATTTTCTTTTCCTTTATTATTTGGTGTAAACACTAGTGAATATAGGTGGTGTTCATGTGCTCCAAGAACTAGCTAGAGGACAATTAAAAAGTTATATATTAGAAATCCATAATTCTAACAGTTACAACAAGTCCAAACATTCTACTCTAAATTTAAAATCTAACTATTTTTTAATGAAATTCACATGATAATTTAGAAAATTGTGGTAATACTTATATTTCATATACAAATATATTGAACGCAAAATTTGTCACCTAGTATTAACAAATGAATCGTTATTCATATCAACATTTCATAGAAGCAGACTTCAATGGTATTTTATTACAATTAATATCTAACTAAAAAATAAAAATTTGAATTCCTAAATGCTTATTTGGGTGTAGAGAAGCTGTGAAGCACCCTCCGTTTTCTTTTTTTAATTCATTTCATTTTATAAATTCAAACATTTCAAAGTGAAAAGTCCACGTTTTTATTTTTGTTTTTTCATTGAACATTAAAATAAAATGGCACCAATTTTGTATCCTTATGAGTTTTGAATCTTCATATTACTTACAACTTCTACATTTTTTTAACACTACCTCTTCATATTTATTTCATGAATTTATCTATTTTGGTCCTTTCAACTACAACAAGAGTTTAGTATTTAGTACTTTCTTAGATTTCCTTTGAACATAAAATAGAAATGGCAACAATATGAACAATACATGAAATTTAAAGAAAAATAAACTTTGAGTACACCTCTTTTAATTTAGATGTACAATTTTGTTCATTTTGAAAACACTCTTTTATTAAATATATTTGATGGCCCAAACTATTTTTACAATAGTCATGTAGTGTATCTTTTTAACCCCTAGAGGACCAAATTGCATATTTTGGCAACATAGCTATTTTGGACAACTCACTACAAATGGAATTTTTACTTTTTTACTTTGAAATTTTAACACAACATTTTTTCAAGGAGTAGCTTTAAGGTCCAAAAATTATCATAACATTTGACTACATTGTCAAAAAGAGACTGAATGATATGTAGTTTTCATTGCTTGGCAAGTAGCAAGAAAAACTTATTTTAAAATTACTTTTTTGAAAAAAATAAAATTTTAAATGTTTTTTTTTGGATTTCTATATACACAAAAACTTTGAATTATAATTTTATGATTAATGAGATGAAAGTTATAAGGCATTTTAGTTGTAGGCAGTTTACAAGTAGTTATGAAATCTCTATTCTAAAATAAGCTTTGAAGTCCTTTATGTTACTCAATTTTTAATTTTTTAAAACAAAACAAAACATTAGGTTTAGGTTGTTCATTACAACATTACAAAAATTGGATTGGCATTTTTCAATTCCATAAATAAATGGTTAATAATTTAATATTTTGAATCATTTTCTACTTCTGCTTACTTACTATTTTTATCTATATGTTTTACACTTCCAAATGTCTAAAAGTTTTCAAGGATGTAGCCAACTTGCCTTGAATAATAAATACAAAGAGTTACAACCATTTTTAAAATTTTTTCATAGAGGTATGACCTTATGGACTGTAGTTGCCCAGTTTTTTGCAGAGACTGAAAAAAGATTTTGGTCACTTCAAATGCTAATATCTTGCAATCTACGTAGTGGAATTTTTTGAAAATTTTCCCACATCTTTTCAAACTAGCTTACTACAAGATCCTATGGTTTCATTTATCAAAAAATGTGTTTTTTCTAAAATTTGGTACCTATATTAGAAATGGCAGTTCTGGAGAGTTTTTGGTGAATACATAGTCAAAAACCTTTAGGGGTTGAAGTATGTACCCCAAACAAATATTTATATCAATAATTTATAATCATAAATTTCCAAAGTCTTTAACTCTTTCGATTATTAACTTCTTTTAATTATGAATTCAAACATTTTTAAGTCAATAGGGTGTCCTAAATGAGGATGCACGTGGTTTAGGGTGATATTTTAAGTGACTTTTTTGTGTTGCTTTATGAGAAGAGAATTTTTTGTATACACCATCAAAGTGTGGCCCTTGTGTTGCTTTCTAACAAGAAAAATTGTTACATACGCCATCAAAGACAATCAATAAATAGTTTAAGACAATTTCATGTTAATAAAATAATGGAGCTTGTTTGTAAATGGCAACTTCCTACAACAATGCCTATTTTAAAACCAACCCTTAATTAAAAATTATTAGAATCTTGTAGAAACTTCATTAATCCTGAACGGAAATTTCATGCCTAATCTTTGTAAAACTTCATTAGATTTTTAAATTAGAGTTCATAGATTTTAGAATTTTAATATTTTTCAGATGTATTCTGTATTTTTTAGTGAAGTTTTAAAATAATGAAGATCAAAACGATGTAGAAGTTCAAATTTTTACTTTAAAAATGCCAGAAGAGATTGCATTAAATTATCAAGCTTAAAAATAGTATATTGTTGTACCAAAAGAACTTTCAATTTTGGAAAAATGGATGCCACTTTTAAAAAAGTCCGCCTTATTCTTAGAACAACGCGGAGGAAGTTTTTAAGCCGATGAATGATGAAGAAACTCTCCATGTAGAACAAAAGTGCAACTATTCATCTCAGGAATTTTGTGTGAAAAGGGAAGGTCTTCTACAATAGTTTGCTTTCCAATGAATTTTTATTTTATTTATTTTATTTTTATTTTTATTTTTATTATTGTTAATTTCAACAATTAACAAGGTGACAAAATAGATTTTCACGGTGACCAACTCATTATTTAAAGGTTAATGATGTGCCTAATCCTATACAAAGCACCATGCGAGCTACCTCTCATGGCTTCTCCTTTGCATTGTGATCTAACACATTTTGAGCATATTGAATGTTGAGTTTCTTAGTCTTTGAAAGTATTTGGGACATGGTTTGTGTTGGTGGCAGTGGCAGTTTGAGAGGAGGGTGTCAATATGGGGGAGTTCGCCATCTATATTTTGAAAATCAACTGGTTGTTGGTGGCGTGAGGGTGATTAGGTGATTGAGGATTTTAACCAATTTGTAGCGATTTGGTGACTTATTGCATGGAGGCCATCTGGTAATTTGTGGCAAAAGCTATTGAGGATTTGAATTGCTGAAGGTGCTCAAGTTTTGAATTTTGAATTGGACAACATCAACTTAAAGTTTGAATTGGTCGAGGTACTAAGAGTTTGAATTTTGAATATTGGACTGTGTGGATTTCAAGTTTTTTGGCGCTTGTATAATTTCTCAGGTTTGATTATTCTTAAATCTTGCTTTTGCGTTGTAATTCTACCTAAGCTTTTAGCTTTAATGGTTTTTCTTACCTACTAGCCTTTGAGTTTTGTGTTCAATTGTTTTCTTTACTTTGGTATTCCATTGTTTCATTTGTAATTTGGGGGGTTCACTTAAAGTGTCTATTAGAAACCACATGCGAACAAAATTTTGGACCCCCTATTTACTTTTTGAATTTTAAAAAAAAAAAAATTAAAAAAATCTGAATAGATTTTCCTACTTTGAAAGTTTATGTTTTGAATTATTGATATTTTTATTTGTTGATAATAATTAGTTACAAATTTTTGAAGTAAAAAGATGCACTATAGAACTAAAAAATAACTTTCACACCCCTATATTATATAAGAAAAAATTGTCTAAAAAGTGAACAAAAAATTTCTAAAAATAATTCTCTATTGAAAGCTCATTTTGAGTTGAATATTGATTCAATGGTCATCTAAATGTATTCTCTATAATTATTTGAGTTGAAAAACATGCCATTTTAGATCATTTTCAACCTCTTCTAGAAATCATTGCATATTTTATTTGAGTTGGAAATTTTGGCAATATAAACCTATAGTCATTATTAAACAATGCTCACAATTTTAGGTTGAATTTATAGTTTATTAGAAACCACTTGTTTGCACGTGGTTTGTTGTAGTAGAACTAAGTGCACCCCTCGAGATTTGTAAATGCTTAATTTTGGTTGAGGATGCTCTGAGTCTCTTTGACTTCACCCTCTACTTTACTGTCTCATGTTCTTTATGATGGTTTAGAGTTTATAAGGTTAAAAATTTATAAATCACATTTATACTTTTGTGAATCTTTGGTTTTCTGTTTTCTAATCTTGTGTGTGTTTTTTGTGAATGCTAATGAATTCTTTTCTATAAATACACTTTATTTCGTTGTTTGTAAGCAAATCTTGGGATTCTTTTTGTCTACTTTGTCAAAGCAATTGGAGCTACTAGTGCTATTTTTGTCAAAGGGAGGTTTAAGAATCGACTCAAATTAGTCTTTAGGTGTTTTTTTGTTTTTTTTGCATATGATTGCTTGTTTGTTTGTGCAATACTCATGGTATTTCCTAGGTTTTAGTGTGGAATTGAAAATATTTTGATGGAATTTCTAGCATGTGAAGGTTTAACATAAAGAAGAAGTCCAATCTACTTGAAATCAATTCAACTCAAAGCCAGTTCAAGTTGATACCACCTTTGTAATGCTCATACACAATACAAAAAAAACAAAAAAGGTAATTTATCTCGCATTGAGTTAAATTAGCAGAAACAATTCATGTTTAGAAGAAACCGCAATAGGAATTAGTAGGTGAATCCATCTATAGAAGATACTCCATTCAACTGGAATCAAGTTGACTAGATTAAAAAAATTTCATAAGCACAAAACAAATGATTGAGAAAAATCAAGTCAATACAACTTGAATCCATTTCTAAAAACGATTCCTTTATACTCTGTAGTGATGAGATGAAACCCTTCCCTTACATATTAATCAACTTGACTCAAGTTGAGTGGAATAAAAAAATGTAAGAAAAACATAAATTTTTTTTGTAGATAGACAACTTGACTTTCTAGTTCAATTAAAGTTGTATCGACTTGAGATCCTTCCTTTTTGTCCTTTGAATTAAACTGAAATATTGTTATCAACTCAACTCAAATCAGTTTGAATGGCTCCTTCCTAGTCAGATAAAATTGATACTACTTTAGATAAGTAGTAACATCAAAGTGAATCTTTCAATGTCATTCAAGTTGTATAGGTTTGAATTCCACTTTGACATAAGCAAAGAACTAGAATAAGACCATTAAATTTGAATTGACTTGATAGATGGAAACCTGATTCATAATCACATTGACTTATACAAGTCAAATTGACTTGAAACTTACAAAGTAGTCGATATATGCAGATATGGAGAAGCAAAAGACAAAAGTCCATGTAAACTTTAGGCGCTTTTTGATTGAGGGTGATGAGAACTCAAGGCCCAAGGGACTACAAAGATGAGTTCATCTTTGGCAAATGATGGACATGAAAAGATCCAGAAGCAGGAGAGTGTTGGAGCATCGCCCTAACCCCAATGTTTGGCCACCTTAGTCTTAAAACCAAGTAGAAAGAGTGTTTAGAAACACTACCAATTTCCTTATACAAGATTGGCACATAAATAAAGATTGGTTTTGGCAATATGTTTATTGTCTTGTACAAGACGATCTATTCAGATCAAAAAGAAGAATGCATGTTCTCCTATGTTGTACCTTTAAAGGACACCATCAATGACTTGCTGGAGCTAAGAGAATTTGTTTTTTTATAGGTTTGTAAAGGGGTCTCAATCAAATACATTGAGGAGAAAAGATGGGTGACCAAAGATGGAGGACCCTGAGCCATCCGGTCCTTTGGTCTCAACTATACAATTTTCTAAAGAGGTTTGATAATGAGAAAGAGAAAATAAAAGAGAAGGCAAAGAACATGAAGCTCCTTTCAATCTCTAGAGAGTACACAAAAGTGGGTGCAAGCTACAAGTCTCACGTGAATGAAACAATCGAGATAGGAAAGAGCTAGACAAGATGGAAGACCACTTTAAGAGACGGACAAAAATTAGGCCTATAAAGTCCCTTGAAAATTAAAAAAACTTGGAGAAAGGCTGCTATCAACGAAGAAACAAAGGAATTAGAAGAAGACAATATGGCCTTAGCAATCATAGCTGTCTTTAGGGACACATAGGGGAGTAATGAAGAGCTAAACTACGAGGAATCGAGAAAGATTTACAAGGAATATTAGTCATTCTGCACGGAATTGTACATTGGAGGATTGACCAAACATATTTAATCTTGATTGACCAAGTGGAGTCCTTTTTAACAAAACTGAACATCTGTTGCCTTGAAGAGAAAGGCATGCAATCAACTCTCAAATATTATCTCGAGAAACCTAATCCAAGCAAAATAATGACACTATGCATGATGCCTTGAAATCTAACTAAGCGGACTAAAGACTTCAAAGATATAAGGTCTAGGAAATTATGGATGGTAAACAGGTAGCAGAACGTGAAAGCATCCAAAATGATAAAGACATTTCATGTAAATAAGGCAAAGTACAAAAAGTTCAAGGCCTAAGAGTGCTATTTAGGTTGGAACAAGTACGCAAGATCATTTGGCCAACATCAGCGTTCTATATCAAAGTGAATCACTTCTAGAACTAAAGCCAAAGATGATGATGGATACAAGTGTTGACTAGAAGTGGATGGTAAGCTTCTTTGTTTAAGTTGATTTGACTTGAATTTTTTCTATAATAATATGCATATTAAAAGTGTATAGAGTTCTACGCGGCCATGTAAAATTGCTTTGCTATAATTGACGGATAAGCAAGTAAAACATTAATTCTATTGAAGGATACAAGATTTCGAACCAACAGAAGGACGGGGTAATTAGCCCTAAGTTCTTCAAGTGGTTGAGGAACACCACTGAGGCTAATCTCATAAAAGTGGCATTCCACATCTTAAACAGAAATGCCAAATAGGACTCACTTTCATCCAAAGATGACCATCAAGAAGGTATTGGGAGGCATTGTGGACTACAACGCAAAACAATGGCTAGAGCAGATAAAGACAAAGTAGCCTATGAAGAAGTTTTTTGGCTTAAGAAGCGTAGTTTGGCCTTCTTTGACTAAAAAAGAAGTTATTGTAGGAAGGCATGAAAGGATTTCAAGAGGAACTATATCATCACAAAGGCCATGAAGCAACTTCTCTTTATGGTTTCAAAAGAAGAATTTTTTCACAAGTCTAAAGACCTTTGAACAAAAACAAGAGCTATCAAGAGCTTTTGCTCTATATTGAAGAACTTTTCAAAATTTCCCTAGAAGCAAGTATAAGAAGCCAAAGGCTAGGGCATTTCTGAGACCCTATGACTCCAAGGTAGAAATGATAGGGGCTGGGGCAATCAAGTGTGGTACGAATTGATGAAGAGCTCCCTCAAGCTAGAGATGCTTGGCTTTTGGAATATTCCATTAATCATTAACAAAGAAATAGCCCTGCATAGTGCTTCTACTTCCTCAATTTCTTAGACAAGTTGATGGATCTTAATGCCACAGATTTGTAGGAATGGCATTAGATTTGTGGTGACTAAGAGGTCAACAAAAAATAGTGGGTCGTCATTAAAGACGGGCAAACATTAGAAAAAAATGCTCACCAAAAAAGTATGTCTAGAGTTGGAATCTAACATTTCAATGCATGGCATTTGCAGTGTTAAAAGATTTTTTGGTGACCATGTAAAAGGATGGTCACCAAAAAAATATAAAGAAAAAGGGCCTAACGTGCATAACTCCAATAAAATTATGGCTCCTTAATATGTACTCTACAACCATTTAACCCCTAAAGTTCCATGACTATGTTTTCACCGAAAATGCTCAAAAACTGCCATTTTTAGTACAAGTACCAAATTTTTGAAAAAAACTTTTTTTGACACATGTAACCATAGGGGCTTGTAGTATGCTGACTGGAGAACATGTGGTAAAAAATTTCAAAAATTTCCACCGAGTGGATTGTAAGATATAAGCATCCAAATTCATTAAAATTATTTTTTTGGCCCTACAAAAAATCGGACAGCTGCATTTTACAAGCTCACTTTTGTATGAAAAAATGTCCAAAATGATGGTGCTTCTTTGGATTCATTTTCCTAGAGAGGTTCCCTACATGCTTGAAAATTTTCACATCATTTGGAATTGTACAACATATACGAAAAAAATAGTAATTATAAAGATGTAGAGAATGATTCAAAATACCAAATTGTTAAGAATTTGGTTATAGAATTGAAAAATGCCAATTCCAATGGTTGCAATGTTGTAATAAACAAACTACATCCTATGATTTTATTTATTTATTTAAATTTAAAAAATTGAGTAAGATAAAAGACTTCAAAATTAATTTTAGAGTAAAAAATCCATAACTACCCGCAAACTAAAATTTGTCATAACTTTTGACTCATTGGTCAAAATGGAATGATTCAAAGCTTTCCACATATCTATAACTCTAGAAAACCAATTTCAAATTTTTCGCTTGTAAAGAAAGTGATTTTTTCTTATCTTCCTGGACTGCCTGATCGAGAAAAAAAGTAACATATTAGACCATAACTTTTGACTTGTATTTCCAAATGTCATGAAATTTTGTGCATAAGAAAGATATTTCTTACACACAACTTCTATAAAAGTTTCAGACAAAAGTACAAAAATCTCCAACCACAAGTACTTGCCCAAAATTTTTATACCTCCAAAAAATGCATGATGTGATTCGGGGACACTTCAAAGTGTTGTTGGCACTATAATTTGGTGCTGAAGGCATTAAGCGGTTCAAATTTGATGAGTGACACATACATTTAAATCCTCAAATTTACATTCAATTACATTAATTTTCATCAATTAATTAAAGCAATTAAAGCACATGCAAACCACTTGTCTTCCAATTCGATAAATTTGAAAATGGATATAATCCTTTATATATATACATGTGGAGGAAAGTACATAATTCTACAACAATCGCTACATGTCCACATCAAGCAACATTCACCTTGCCCTTCTCCTTTCTTTTTTTCTTTTCAAATTTGACTTGAGACATTGCCTTCTACTCTTCCCGCTTCAAAAGTAATTTAGAATCATGTTTCCACCACTTCTCCTATAGGCAAGCCCTCTTGAACAATTTTTGCAAATATGTAAGTGCAACCATGTCCTTTATGCTCTTTTGTGTTTCAAAGTGAGAGAAGCAACTAATTTTTTCTTTAGTTCAAGTACTTCCTTTTAAGACTTTTTATGCTGCTTAGCAACATCCCAAGCATCTAAATGCACAACAAAATCTAGGGAGTCTATGTATACTATTCTTGTCAATTGATTTATTTGGGATCATGCCTCCTCAAGACCTCTTTTTTTTATCTCAAAAAAATCTACTTCCATCTAAATCTATGTCACCATTTGGGCAAGACATTTCTAAAATTGTACACTATTATTAGAGCTACATCCTCCGTCTTGACAACCTAAAAATTGGAAGTAAAATGCTTTCCATTCTCTTCTGTCTCTTTGCAGTACAGACAAATGCATTTTCCTACTTTCAATATTTTTTATAAGAAGTGTCACATACTTGGCATCAACATTTGACTCGGTTGGCTTTTGCAAAATTTTACGCTCTTCAGTTTTCTCTGTCAACTACTGAAGAAGCACTTCTAATTGACTTCTATAGAGATTTTGAATTTCTTCAAGACTGCTTTTTTTATGGGGTGCATGCGATCCAGACAACAAGCTTCTAGTGGTGAGCAGTTGTCTTTGTTGCAACAAGTGCATTACGGACCCTTCAACCTGAAAAAAACAGAGAGTACATAACCCTGACACAATTTATCCTTGGTCCAAAGATAACAAACTACTTGCACAATTAATATCTTCAATTCATTGATAAAAACAAAGCCTCTATAATTATTCTCCAACCAAAGAGAACAAAATCTCAAAGATCACAATTTGTCCTTAACCCAAAGATAACTCAACATAGAAAAAATATGGAATTAAAATAAAATCAAACTTTAAAATCTTACTAATACCCATGAATGAAATTTATATAAAAATTTGTATTCACACTATGTACAACGCTTTCTACAATTGACCAATACATGGAGAAGTCTACTTCTTCCTATATCTCTTCGACTCAATCACTAGTTTCATCCCCAGCAAGACAAAATGGGACCCAAAATTATTGGCGGACTCCTTCATGCCGCCTAACACTCCATCCGCAAGATAGGACTCAACAGACAAGGGGGGCACGCCAATGCGGTTTGCATCAACGAACTTGTGCAAGCAACCCAATGCACATACCTCATAAAGTCGCCTCAACCACGGACCCAAAATACCCAACAATACTTTGTCCCCACGCATCTCATGATTCCAACTCTCAAGGAATATTGCATTCCCGTTCTCATTGAGGACGCTCTTTTGTGGAGAGTCGTCGATGAGAAGAATATTGTCCTTGTTGAAGGATGTTGGATCATCAAGGTCTAGGAACAATTGCTCTTCAAGCACTTTGAGAAGCAATATCTTCTAAAGGCTCCCAGCTTGTTTAAGATATTTTTGCTTAGAGACTTCTATCATCCTGCACTTATCTTGGCCTAGGATATTGAATGGCGCCTTACTGTTTCGGAATAGGAAATCAGTGACAGATTCCATAGTCTTCTTCAACATGGAGCTCCAGACTACAATGCAATTCAAGATCCTAGAAAGCTCGTCTAAGAATTTCTTCAAGTTGGGGCGAACAAAGACGGCCTTTGGCTCAATGATAGTAGGGATTCGATTGGAGAATATATTATCGTGCACTGTGTGATGCCATTGTTTCAAATTTGGCCTTTGAAACAAGCACTCACACAATACTCTGTTCAAATCAAATATAACATTCAATCACTTCTGCCGCAGTTGAGGAACTAACATGGACACACTCCGCGACACTCTCTCTCTGCACCCCCTTGCTACTCCCTGATCAAATAAAACAAAAAAGAGATGTAGTTACCTGTTGGAATGCGGAATCAGGTGACCCATAAAATGGCGAATAGCACTTAACCTCACTAAACGACTGCAAAATCCCTCTACTAAGAGGTAATTTGAGTGACAACAATCAAAGCACACTTTTATTTTTTTTGCACTGAGTATAAATATGGTCAAAATGAATCTATTAGACATGAAATTCACTAAAGAATAGTGTCCCGTATATTTATTTCTTAAGAAATTAAGATACATCCGGTCTACCGATTTTGATGAGTTACTATCCAATTTGGTTAAAGTATTCACTACACTTCGCTCAAGTATCCACACTATTCTACAAGACAAAGTCATAGAGTACAGTTTGTCGACGCCAAACAATCAGAGACTGCCCATTCCCTCCTGTCAATCAGAATGAATCGACATAAAAGATCCTTCATGAGAAATCCACAACACAAACATCCATTACATCCCAATGGACAGACTCATGAATAATCATAGGGATCTAAAGATGCTTCCCAATTGATAGATTCATGAATAATTGTAGGGGTCTGAAGATGCTAGAGACTGTACCTGACCAAAATCCATGTTGGACGTGTCTTCGTCTATGTAACCCATGTAGTCCACACTCTCCTCTTCGTCAAGCGGATTCTTGAATTCAACCACTATCATATGGACCGAAGAGGCATATACAAGGGGTACCAGTTCCGCAGCAATCTCATCTTCCTCTTGCGTCTCCAACACTGACTCCCCTTGGAGTCCAATATCAACAGGCCAATTAAATTATCCTTGCATTGAAGATATGCTATATGAAGTTTGAGTCCTGCTAGTACAGTTGTAGAGGACAAGATCTCGTCAAATCTCTGTTCCACTCTTTGAACATCGGATAGTGTCGGTTCAGCAGGCGTTTGTATAGTACTGTCCTCATCCAAGGTAGGATGAGAGACATCATTATCTTTAACTCGAAGATCCTCCGGGGTATTGGCCGAGGTTGTTTGCTAAGCATGGGCCTGAGGTGAAGTAGCATTATCTTTGCCTTGAAGATAATGCTGGGTGTTGGCGGAAGCTGACATCTAAATGGAGGCTTGTGGGGATGTAGAACTAATCTGTTGAAGAGATCAAGAGACAGACAGATCCTACACCATTGTCTTGAGAGAGACATTCTCTTTTTGGAGTTTCTCAAGTTCCGCCTTCAACAATTTCTTCTCCAACTACTTCGCTGCCCATTTGCCTTCCTCTTCTGCCCGCTTCAAAGCGTTTTCTTTGATGTCGTTCCTTCCAGAAGTCCCTGTTCTTTTGCTTCACCGGAAGCTGAAGTATTTGACCCTAAACTAGATGGACAACAGACTCTGCAGCAAGCCCATGTCGCAGCTCCAGAGCTGATTCCACTTCATGGTTGCCACTTGACAACCCCTATGCGTCAACCTCCGAATCCCCGTAGTCAATGTCATTTAGATCTTAGTAGGACTCCTTGAGGTCACTCAGATTGTGTATGGCCACTATCTCCTTAATGGGCTTCTTGGCCTTCTTTCTATTCTTCTTCTCTACCGCTGCCATCACCTCCACCTGCTCCGTATCCTCTGCTACTTTCTCAGCTCCTAGAGGGTTCAATTCCGGCCATTAATTCATCACCTAGACATTGCCTCCAATAACATCCAAGTTGTTGCAGCCGACCATCTTGGTATTTTGTCCCAAACTCATTAATCCCAAGTTCCAAAGCACCATTGTCACCAATGAATTTGGTTTCCCTCCTTGAGGATTCCACGGTTCGCACTCTTGACGGCATGGACTCAGAATTCAAGTCCGGAGTTGCTAGGTTGCTTGGACGTTCATAATCTAGAAGGTAAGGCAAATTCTCATTGCAAGAGTTGTTAATGTCCAAGGAACTGTCATACTTTGCCATCTCCCGATGCTTCTCAGATGAATCCCGCTCGGTAATTCCATAATAAAATAGGCCATATATCTGCAAGACCACCACGACAAATTAGTACCCAATTCTTACATTAAATTGCAGAGCTAAATTCCAGCATGGTTATCTTCGTGTCAAAAATAAATGATGAGTAATTTGTGGCAAGATTTGATATATGAAAACGTTTAGGAGATCCACATTGATATTCAAATCCTATTCCACAACCAATGCTAACTGTTGATCTTGGATGGTTATCCTCGAACCAAAGATAACAACCTAACATCAATTGTTATCTTTGGCTCGAGGATAATGGATAGCGAGAGATAGAATTTGACCTTTGTAGCAATCATAAACTTTGACCCCGTGTAAATGCTGATGATATTCTCTGAAAAACTCCATCCTCAGCTCGTTGGGGTGGATCCTATACTTGGCCTCTGTATTTTTCTGGAATTCTTTGTAGTAAGGGATTTTGTCCGTGGAGTAAACCCTCTTCACAGCATCCAGATTTTTGGGCTCGCCGTCGATTCCTTTCTTCAACACAAATACAAGCTTCACCACGGAAGGCATGGCTTGTGTCGTGGTGTTGTCCAACCTCTCAGCTTTGCTAGGCTAATACGTGGACACTTTGATCTCATACTCCTTGAGCCGCGAATTTGCAAACTTTTTGGATGCCTCTAAGTTGAATTGACTTCCTTCTTCATCTTCAAGAAACTCTTGAAGATGGGATAGACCACAGACAATTTCGGGTGGTCCTTATAATCTACGGCCGCCTTCTTTTTTGCTTCGTTTGTTAGACGCTTCACAAAAAAAGAATTGGGTAGGGAAGTGAGGAGAAAATCCCACAAATCAAAACTGACCTTGTTCGTGCGCTTCCATTTCCTTTAGACCTCATCGATCACTTTTCCTTGTGAGTCCCTAAACTTCAAGGACTTGTCGAGGGCCATAAACTCCTTCATGACAATTTTCTTGCGCTTCCTATGCTCCACCCAGTGCTCGGCCTTATAGTTGTCCATGGACAAGATCCCTGCAGCATCCACGAAGACTTTCGGGTAACCACGGGTGCATTGTTTAGTTCTTCCAAGCAAATGGAGGACATATTCTTTAAGGTCCTTGTTCGTGAAATGCCCCATGTGCTTGAAGAACTCTCTCTTTAGTGAGAAGTTCTTGGGATTGAAGTTATTCATGGACTTGTTGTACGCAGTGCATGTTATAGGATCAACCAGTTCTCCGTCAGTGTGTTTCCGGAGAAACTCTTCCCACAACTGGTACGTCTTGTTTGCCAATGTAATGATTCTAATTTCATTCTTGACGTCTGACGCAAGTTTCACCTTAGCACCTTCTTTGTCTGGGTTCATGCTACAATGTAGTATCAACACAACATCTACAAATTCTTGCAAGGCAATATTGTCATTGAAACAACCGTCAATTCCGAGACAATAAGTGATCATGAGGCAGAGCAAATTATCCTCGACCCGAGGATAAACATAGTCATGTCCTTTGCCAGTGTTATACAAATACATTACACGATAGAAGCTATGCACCATTACAAATCAATATTAACCACAAATTATCTTCGCCTCAAAGATAAACAAACAGGCATTGCATACCTTGTAAACAATTGCATTGAAGATGGCATTGTTCTGTTTGGCCAATCCTTCTCTTTCAACATTAGTTGTCTGCTTGAGTTCCTCCATACTTGCTTGCAAGCTGAAATCTGGTTCCCCCATGTCGACTAACTATTAACGTGGAGTTGTACCACTTGAAAATTTCTGTCAGCTTCCTTGCGTCAAGCGTATAGACGATTGTTGCATCCTACGTCTGCAACTCCACCTTTCAGGACTTGCAACATCCGTCACTTTGCAGCATCTTGGAGGTAGTGATGCTATGTTGGCCATTAATAATAAGGAAATTCCCGTCCTTAATGTCATCCCAGTTCAAAGGACATTCTTTGAGGAGCCTTCTGTTGGCGTCAGTTGGAGTCAGGCATACTAACTCCCTTTGTTGGACGGACCCAAGATGGACAAGGATCTCTTTTATTTCTTCCACAATCTTCATCTCTAATTTCTGAATGATGTATCTTGGAGGGGCAAGATGGCATTTGGAGATGTTCACTTTGAATGTCATAGGATCAAAAATGAAGCAAGATGCGTGCTTGTCCTATAAATCTTTTTGGTATGCGCCTACCACTTCAAATTTCTTGATGGACTCATAGACGCTCGTCTTCCATGTATGAACGTTTGTAAGCGTGAAGCCTAAACTTCCAACAGTTGCAAGCTGACTATCTGTCACGGGTTTTTGGTGCTTCTCACTTGCCTCAACGATCTTTGTTTTGGGATTCTTTTTTTTAGGGAGCTAGGCTCGCGTTGTTCCCCTTCCACTCCCTCTGCTCCTAGTTCGGCCACGAGTTCCCAAAATTGACCTTGTCTTAAGGTCTGCTTCGCGCCTCACTTGGCCACAACCCATGTCGTGATGAGGTTGTTTGTCTATATGGTCTTTAGCATACTCCTTCAATGTGCTAAACATGTATCCAATCCTTTTTGCCATGAAGATGGCATTTTTACAAATCCAGGGATGGAATCTTCGTTGGAACTCATCCGCCAGCGCATCGTGGTTCCCTTCATGTAAATTACTTATGAGATTATCAAGATCAAACGTTCCCATATCATCTTCCTCATGCAAGATAGTAGAGTAGGTGTGGTTTGTTTCCTTTCTAGGTCGATCACATGCATAGAGTATTAGGACAATGAATTTATCTTGATGGTGCTCCACGAGGGTGACCTTCTTGTCTAGGTTCCAGTTCATGTATATTCCTGAATCCTTCACCTTGTGGCGTAGAAGGACATAGTCCTAAGACCGATTTCTTCCGAAGGTTCAAAAATCCACAATGGGCTTGAATTGCCAAAGCTGGCCGTAGAGCTCTGGCATGTCGGATATGAATGGCTCCTCCGCCGTCCATTTGCTGAATGGCTCAAGTAACAGGGCAATGGCTGAGTAGTTGTATTTCTTCACCACAGCCATTTTGAAGAATATTTGCGTAGACTGATAGATCAAGTTAGCAATTTTGTGTAGGATTATCTTAAGTCCAAAGTAATTGTACCATCTACCTTCACATCTATTTACCATTGCAGTGTGAATTATATTAGGAGCCTAGAGCTTGCATTGGCTGAAAGTATCTTCATGCCAAGGATAATCCTCTTTGTGTTTGTCGATGTGTACAATATGAATAATTATTTTAGTTAGCTTGTCTCTCTCTATGTTTGTTATTTATGAATTTGTTTTAGTGAATTCTGTCCTTTTGGTGGACTGTCACTTTGGTGTTTATCTTTGGTCCAAGGATAATTATCCTCGGCCCAAAGATAGTTACATCATTCTTTGTGGTTCACTGTCGCCTGTGATTAGTACATAATGCTACAGTCGGGTATATTTATCTTCAAGTTGAGGATAATGTTGGTTATGTGATATATGTTTAGAATGTTTTTATGCTATTTTGGCTCATTTTAATTTCATAATTTATGAGAGGATGAGTATCCTTGACTCGAAGATAATTATCTTGGGGTCGAGGATAAACATGCTCGATCCTACGACAATTACCTTTTAGTCCAGCATATTTATCCTTGGTCCGAAGATAAACATCTTCGAGTTGAGTATGTTTATCCTCGATCTAAAGATAATAATATTTAGCTCCATCATCGTTTCAGACAAGAATTATTGTGTGGACAATAGATATTGTGTTCAAAATCCTAAATTATAAGCTCATTATTTGAGGTATTCATTTTTCTGGATGCTTTCTAGTCTGGTAGTCCAAGCAAAGCAATATACAATTGTATTCCCAACCACACATTCATGTTTAATCAAAACCTGTTGCAAGAAGTAAACAACCAAAAACAAAAAAGAATGCTTGAAAGAGCTCGGAACCAAAAATTTCTTACCTTCCAGTGCTTCTTCTAGACAATATAAAATGGCAGCTCAATTCTTTTGCAATAAAAAATCTGCACACTAGAAGTACTTGCAAAGTTAGAAATGAAGTCACATTTCAACTGAACTTAGTCAAACACTGCATGAATTCAAGAAACAAATAACAAAAACTAGTGAAAACTAAACCAAAAATTGAAAAAACTCAACATAGTGATGAAACTTAAAATCTAGAAAAAGAAAAAATTCTGAAGTCAAAGAAACAGCAAAACCGTAGCAACAAGATCAAAGAATCCTAGCAACAAACTGAATTTTAGCATCAATCCTTCACAAGCTGAAGAAAGAAAACCCCTAAACCTCGAGCAAGTACTTTCTGCATGGTAAATACAGACAAGTACAAACAACCTAAACCCTAAACAAAAGACAGGAGTAGTGAACTCACAACCTGGGCAAAAGAAAGCGCAGAGATTGCACCCAACCGCAATGCCGCAGAGTCGCTAAAGAAATTGCAGCTTCTCTGCGATGAGCAGCCTGAGGTTGCACCACCAAGATTCACGCCACTGAGCTTTGCGACACCAGTTTCAGAGTTGTCGCAAAAGAAGATTACACCACCGAGCTTCTCCCAATTGTGCCTTCTTGCACAACAAACACCAAACAAACTAAAATACACACGACTAACTAAAATATAGAGAGAAATAGTACGGGAGGTAAAATGCACAAGTTCTACAAGAGGAGTAAGCGAAATTAACAAAACCAACAAGAAACTACACAATGAAAGCTACAGAGTATGACAAGCATAACAAGCACAACGAGAACTTGCAAATGAAAAATGGCAGAACAGTCGGAATGCCTACGCCGCCAAACGGGAGTAATGACCTCCCAAAGCTAAATCTGAACCTGTGCCCAAACCTCCTACCCGACCTTGCGTTGACCTCTCGAACCAGTTCCGAACCTATAATCTGAGAACCCGAACCTGCAATTCCAACCTCCTTTTCCACACTACGCCTACAATCCTACGTATTACTCATTCATGAAGTGAACTATTTTAAATTTTGGTGTTTGGAATTTTTTGACCATTGAACGATGGGTCGGTCATTGGAAAAATAATTTGTATTGTCACCTTGCTAATTGTTGGATTAATATAATCTTGGAGCGAAAGCTATGCCACACAAGTTGAATGACTTAATGCCATTATAAAAATTTAATATTATTGCATATATGAAGTCTTGCTCTATTATGTAATGCTCATGTGATTTTGTAATAGATAACATATTTGTTTGTCTTAGATTCTAGATGCATGACAAGTGATTAAATTTCCATAATAATATCAATCAAATAGTCAAGTAAATGCAATAATAGATTCATATAAGGCATTCCATGCATTTCAACATTGTCATTTGATATGAATTGCTTTTGGCATTTCAGCTATTATCATCATGACTTGTGAAGTACTACATTGTTTGGAAGATACAAAGTGTAATAATATTTTTATGGATGTAAGGAGAACAAATTCTACAAGAATAAAATTGCATCAAAATCATGAATATTTACAAAAAGACTTGGCATGAATAGTAGCTTTAATAAAAATCTTTGTTTAATGAATGGATTTAATAATATTATTTACTACTGATCAAATTAATAATTTGAAGAGCTTTAAGCAACCTCAAGTATGATCCATCGTCGTGCCCAAGACAATGGCTTTCCCATGATTTTACACTTTTAATATGATGTCTTAATGTATCTTATATAAAATTGTTTTATGAATACAAATAGAATTCAGTATAAAAGCTATGAGAGATAATTATGAAACTACATAAGTAAACTACAAAACATTCAAATATACATATCATGCAAAAAAACTCAAAACCAGAAACACCAAGAGATGTAACCTTTTGCAGATGGCATAATCAAATTCATGCTAAATAAAAAAAATACCATTTTGATTCATATAAAATGTTTGTTCGGTTTTTCTACTATCATTTTTATTTAATAGTATAAAAATAGGCACTAAATTTTTGTATTTTACTGCATGGATTGATGTTTGTTCAAAAGGTTTTTATTCATTCTATTTTGATTAACCCCATAACCCCTCAAGTCCCAAGTGTCTCTATGGGGAAAGATTGAAGGTTCCGTGTTATTCCTATTATCTCAATTTTGGGAATAAGTTTTTTGAAACTTTATTTTGTAAGTATAGTTTTTAATAAAATTGGTTCTCCATTAGCAATAATTATGCTGCACAAAGCTCAAAGTAATCAACCACAAGCAATAAAAAAATCACAATAACTTGAAATAATTTTTCTAAAATTTATTTCTTATAGATTATATTTTTATCTATATAATTATGTAATATAAAGATTGATTCATTTCATTTGGATTAGTGTTGTGAAAGCTATGGCGCATCTTATTTTAAAGGCATTTATAGCATTTATTTGGAAAAATAATGTGCTAGATCCATTTTGGGACTCAATTATACCAATTTCAGAAAGAAAATTTTGCACAAGGATTACTTTCTTTGTTAAAAAATTATTACCATTGAGATTAGTATACTTCAAGTCCATCTTAAAACTACTATTGATTTAGTTTTTCCTAGAATCTGGTACATGATCCCATTGATTATTTTTTGAAGAATAAATATCATGTTTTCAATTTATTTTTCTTAACCTCTAAAGGACCATTGTCCCTCCAGGGTACAAAGTAGATTTTGGGTAGGTTCCTATGACCTCAATTTTTAGTGAAACTTTTCAAAACTTTTTGATCAAATAGAAAAATTTATTAGCTTTGTGGAAATATAATTTTTATTTCAATTGGTGAGCGGGAGTAAAAGTCATACCACAAAAAGCCTAGAACTGAATTTAATGGGCAACCCGAAATAAATTGCAAAAAGTCATAATATTTATATTTTTTCTAAAATATTATGTTTTTTCTTCATATTAAGCTTTGATTTATTCAAATAGGATTGGTGCTGAAAAGGTAAAGGACAATTTTGTTTAATCCCTAAAGTGCCAAGGCCATTTTTCTGTCATAAACACTCAAAATTGCCATATTTATTGCATTCACTTAAAATAGCAAAAAGACATTTTTTTAGAATCTAAACATAATATCTTATACTTTACTTGTCTAAGGTCATGTGGTAAAAATTTCATCAAATTTGTCCATACGGATTGGAAGATGTTAAAATTCAACGTTGGACAAAAGGTTTTTTATCAAGAACATAACGTGTTAAGGAGTTTTACAAAATGTGTTAAGGAGTTTTACAAAATGTGTTAAGGAGTTTTACATTAATGTATTTGGAGTTTTACATTGTGAACAAAATAATTCAAAAAAATATAATATATTAGGAGTTAATTTTTTTAATTATTTTGACTTTTTGTAATTTTGGGGGGGCTATTTGTCAACCTCCAATTTTGACTTTTTGTGCAATAACTTTTGTTTCTGGGCATTGATTGAAATAAAAATCACATCGCCAAGAAATTTGTGTGTTTTTCTAGCTTTACTAAAAAATTTAGTAAATTATGATGAATATTGAGACTGTATATGCCTATCCAAAGTCGCATTTCGGCCCTAGTAGAACCAATGGAACTTCATGGATTAAAGGGCAATCTAGGCATCTTCTTGAAAAATTTACTTGTAGGATTCTTTTTGAATGAAATTTTTTCAAATTTTTTTTTTAATAAGGTTAAAATTGCTTGCTAAAACAATCTTACTATTGGAATTATTGTGTTTCAATCCCATCTTTGAGCTATTAATAATTTAGTTTTTTTTCAATCTTAGACTTACTTTTGTCTAACAAATTTTTAAAGAATGAAAATCAAGTGCGTGTTCTTTGAAAAAATATTCCAAGACTATCAAATCAATCACCACAATCTGTTTTTAATTCAAAGTTTAGATTCCAAAAAGAAATTTTACAAATAATAGTCAAAGTCATGTAGAGTTGTAGATCAATGTTCAAAAGAACTTTTTTTTTCCAACTTTGAATCCTGATATTTTTCAATTTGTTTAGTCAAACTTTATGCAATTTTCACCACACGATCTCAAACAAGTGAAGTATAAGATCTTACAATTAGATTTTTTTGAATGAAATTTTTTTTTTTAGATGAATGCAATAGAAATGACAATTTTGAGTGATTTTGACCCAAAAAATGGGCTTGGTCTTTTAGAAATTAAATTCTCAATTCAAATCTCCAGTAAAAAAATTAACTCAAAATCCATATTGCATAAATTATAAGTTAAAGAGTATTCAAAGTCTTATAATTTACTGTATCAAGATGGAAAAAAAAATCTTTTTCACTTTAAATTCAAATATCTTGCAATGTACTTGATATAGGTTGGAATTGTCTTAGTTGATATATGGTGATATGTATCAGAGTATTGCCAAATGTATGATGTACAAGTTGTGAAGAGACAAATTTGCAAGATTTGGCAATGGAATTTCGAGGCCATTTGACTAAGGCTATGAAATAAAGACATGGCTTGATTATGAAATTTTGAGGCCAAACGACTAAAGCCATTAAATAAAACCACAACATAAATAAGGAATAAATAGATTCATGATGTCACACAATTGAGGCCATGAAGTAAAGGCACACAAAATGCAACTACAACTATTGCTTAAAATAATTTGAGTATTCCTTCACCCACAATTATAATATTTTATTAAAAACAAATAATTAAAAATATTTAAACCTTTGAGAGTTGAAGATCTATTTCAAGGCACAAGTTAATTTTTAATTTTATTATATGTGTTCTAATAATTTATTTGTCCATTCATCTAGAATTGTATTTTGTTAATTATTTTATATTTTAATAAAAACAAGCTTTAGTTTTCTTACCTTACTTCACGAGATAATAAGACTTTGAATCCTCAACTTTAAATTTTTGCACTATAAATTTTGAATTAAATAAAAAAATATATTGGAGAATTGAATTAAAAGCTAAAAAATAGATCCAATATGATAATTTTCAATACTAATCCAAATGAAATGAATCAATCTTTCTATATATAATCAAAAATATAATCTATAACAAATAAAATTTTAAATTTTAAATTTCAAG
Source organism: Antitrichia curtipendula (assembly GCA_951230915.1). Classification (NCBI taxonomy): domain Eukaryota; kingdom Viridiplantae; phylum Streptophyta; class Bryopsida; order Hypnales; family Leucodontaceae; genus Antitrichia; species Antitrichia curtipendula. The sequence goes on along the minus strand of OX579637.1, from coordinate 18,249,088 downwards.
TCTTTATGATTTTATTTGTTGCCCAAGCTTGACTATTTTGAGGTTTGCATGGCATAGCTTGTGCTCCTAAAATCCTAATTCCTAAAGCAATTTTCTAGGTTCAACAACTTTTTAAAATAGTTCATGCAAATCAATTTCCAAAATAAGGGATCTTTTGAATTTGAGATTCCTTTCTAAAAAAATCTCACTTTCCGCGACAAATGACATGTGGTTGTACTTTTGTAAAGTCCTCATTCCCTAACAAGAGATGGCTGCCAATACTTCCGCTGGTAAAAAACCGCCTATTTATAAAACAAAGGTTGGTGGAACGTTAGATTCTATTCCACCCCATTACCACCAGTTGCGCAATAAGAATGTCAATGCCTCCAAAGCAGGGAGATACTTCTCCTCTGGTTCCTGAAATTTATAAACGTTCAAATTTCCCGCTTAGTCATCCCACCACTTTCTTCATTGTCTCTCTCTCGTGAGCTCCCCATATTGCCTCATTTTCTTGTTTTTCAATCTTTCCTTCCTACTTCGCCTCCTACATGCATTATAAGCAACCATGTGTAGAATGAAGAGTATGAATAATAATTCTAAAAAAACATTTTTTATTATATGCAATAGGGCTTGCAATGAGAGGGGGTCTCTGAAAACGTCATTGTGACAAGGATTTTGGTCCACTCAACCATGCATCTACCCACTTCAATCAATAGTATTCTTTGCACCTCACTTTTTTATATTGTGAGCTTCTTTGTTTAGAAATTTATAGATTGTATATGATAAAGTATTTATAATTTTTTGTAAGGCACTAAAATGTGAAGTTCATTTAGTATTTCTTCAAAATCATATCACATGTCACTAACTGCACTAATTTCTATTTTTAAACTTAGAGCAATTACATACATATGATATTCAAAATTATATCACATGTCACTAACTCCACTAACCTCCATTTTTAGAGTTAGTGCAGAAAGGCACATATGGTTTTCAAAACATCTATTTTTTGTATTCGTAGGAGAAATACATGACCATTAATTTGAAGATTTGCTATTTATCGCTCTATTTGCAGCCATTTTATAACTACATATAAGTGAAAAAAATGTTACGTAAGTTGGATGTTCTCATAGAAAGGAATTATTTTAATGGATGAAATTAACATCATCAATAAACAAGACGAAGTTGTCTAAAGGCTCTACAAAAGTGATTCATAGATTAAGTATTTTTTTCTTTATAATAAGATTAAATCATAAAAAATAAATTTGCAACAAAATATACTATAGATGAATTTAATTACCTTTTCAATAAAAAATATTATATGATATGGCATATTTAACTACTTCTGGACTATTCAATGAATTCTGGACTAAGCACAGTCTATACAAAGATCGGGGGATCCCCCGATGCATGTATAGATCTTCCAATGGTTTGGATTGATCCCTTGATGAAAATTTAGATCTCCCATTGATTTAGATAGATCCCCTGATGCTCAATCGAGAGATCTCTTGATGACTAGTATGAATTCAGGACTTTCAAAAGTCCAGAAGTAGTTAAATATGGCATTGATCATTTTTTAGTTGCTTATCCTACATTGAGGGGTGAAGTCAATTTTCAAAAGTCCACGGTCATAGGTACCTCGTCATTTTCTAAGCCAAAATAATATATGCTCACAGGCTCACACGTTCACGTTCGCAGGCTTACAAAATAGCAACCCTGCCAATACCTCCAAACATGTCCGACAAGACAACCCTAAGTAAAAACGCAGGAATTGTGCTCAAAGTAGATTTTCAAACCTCATTTAGCATAGTAAAATATCTTTTTTGAAAGAACTTTGACCTAAAAAAAGTTTGGGAATCAAGATCACTTCATCTATGAAATCCATTTGAGGTTTTGACACTCCAATTAAAAATTATGAACAAATTTTAGTGACGGGTTGGAAGGGACATTATTCTGAAATTTTTAAACACCTTCTCTGAAATTTGTCCATAATTCTTAGGTGGGTTGTCAAAATCCAAAAGTATTTTTGGAAATAAAACTTAGTTTGATTCCAAAATTGTTTATAGTTCAAAGTTTTTGATAAAAGATATTCTACTATGCTAAAATGAGGTCTAAAAATCTATTTTGAGCACAATTTTTGTGTTTTACCTGACTGTAAGCAGTGAAGCTCTTATCTTCAAATTTATCCCATATTCTTTGAGGATTCCTAATGGACAATTGATTTCATTATAAAAACATCATCTTCAAACTTTTTTGTGACCAAATGTCACTAAAATAAGTCTTTCACATTACCATCAAAAAAATTCTTGAAGGATTTTTTAGATGGTAACGTGAAAGACTTTAGTAACATCTTGATTTTGACAACTTGGTAAGAGTGCAAGCTGCATCAGCTTTCAAGAGGTCGAATAATGAATGGGGCTTATATTTCTTGTTTTTTAAGCCATTGTAGGCATTGATAACCATCCGACTTTCTCATGCAACATAAGCAACAATAGAAGAAAACAAACAAGTGTCTAATAAATTGTAAGGATGTAGGTCCTCTAAAGGTTGTAGAGCGTCCTTCTAGAGGCTTGACTATTTCTTTAATAGATGAGCTGGTGGACGACAGATTGCTGACCACCAGCCCATCTGTCCAGTCAATTGCCAACTCGTCCGCCTCTATGGAAACACTCGATTGTAAAAAGCAAAGATCTGCTTTCAAAGACTACTATTCAATAATACAAGCATTCAATGTAGCATTAATGTATAAAAAAAGGGTAATTCAAGTTAGTCTTCTACACATTTAAACTTGAACTATAGATGCTCTACCCTAACTTCTTTATTCTAATTCCTATATCTCAAACCCTAAACTTTGAACCATGCATTAGTTATGAAAAACATTAGCGCAATGTGCGGAATATATTTGACCTCAATATCCTTTTAGATGTAATTATTATAATGTACCACATACGTAGACCTCAAAGACTTATTCATTTATGTTTTCAACATGTTCCTAGGTTTTTTCATCAATTATTATGTGCCAATGTACAAATGTAGAACATTCATTTGTAACTTGAAGTGTTTCTTAAGTTTTGTTGTAAAATGCATTGATACTTTAAAATACCAAGGTATACATAGTACAAGCTATTGTATTATTTTATTATTCTATAAAAAATGCTACTAAAATGCTTTAAGAATTTTAATGTAATGTAATGTAGTTAAAGGTAGCTCAAGATTAAATATTGCATTCATACAACAAAAATATAATTGAAATGATTTTTCTACAATCTTATATCTATATCTATATTTTAAATTATAAACCTTCAATAATATATCATATACCCAAGATATGGATGCTTAGATAGTGAAGAATGTGATTGACCTTCAAATATGATGACCCCTCATGTATGACAATTATGGACCTCATTTATGCACATTTGTAATGTACTTCTATATCAAAAGTGATATCATCAATTTATCTTATTCTAATAATTATGTAAATATAAAACATGAAAACCTAATTTGAAAAGTTTCCCTACATTTGGACTTAGGCCTAAAAGTGCATGCCAAATTCAAAGGATCAATACTGTTATACTACAATTGTATAAGCAATTTTATTAGATGGTGATTTATTGGAGAAATGGATAATCACCCATGTCCACATGAGCTCGTTGGTTTTTTAAGACCAAACATGTATATTATATAATATTCAATGATTTTAAGACAATTGCATTCTAGTGCTTCAAGGAATATGAATTTCATCAGAGTAAATCATTAGATTTTAATTGAAAACAGAAATTTGCATGAATACTTGTGATTTAGGTAATAATAGGGGCATGCATCATAGTTATCACACTGGACGGACGGACCACCCATTCAATTGAGGTGCCGCCCATACGATGTAGTCAACATGTAGTTGACTTTATAGGAAGATAAAAAAGGACAACGTGGACTTACTTTGATGACACCAGCTGCCAAGTCAGTGTCAGGGCTCAAACGCATGTTTGCTTAAGCACAGACATAGTGTCGAGCGTGGACGCATGTCTGTCCAGACGCAGACGCAGTGTCAGACATGGACGGAAGTGGAATTGGGGCGCTGACGTCTATCTAGGCGCAGATTTAGTGTTGGGCATGGACATAAGCGATTTGGAGGCACAGGCGGAAGATGGCAGGGTGTGGACTCCATGTTGGGCGTAGACTTGTGGATGGGCTTGGATGCATGTCTGTTCGGATGTTGAATCAAGGACAGGCGGTTACTCAGAGATGCTAATTCATATGCTAATCCATAATTTGTGCTCAAATAATTTACTTAAGATGCCATACATGCAACACATTTTATACATGATTTGGAAATGAATCCATGATCTTCTACATGGTGCCAAAAGAAATGAAAACAATAATTCCATACAAAAATGTCATGAATATTTGTAGCTTTATTTACAATACAATCTTTGGTAGATGTTGAGTACATACAATCTTTTTTGAGGATAATAGTTGAAAATTCCTCGCCTTCTACAAATGTACTACACTTTCAAACATGAAACAAAATACGTTTATTTTCTAAAAGAACAATCAGGCATTTTCCAATTCTACGGTGCCTTCTTCAATACCTCGACAAGGTTGACAAATTGGAATGTCCGGGGGCAAATCATGTCCAAAAACCGGACGTCTGGACGCTGTTGCGGACGCAGCGAATGTAGTGGCCACCGTCCGACGGACAGCGACCATCAGAGGGGCGGACAATTTGGACGGACGATTTTTCGAACGGGCAGACGGGCGGAGTGGCGGACAATGCGGACGGGCGGACGCAGTCGGCCAGTCGCACGGACCGTCCAGTAGCGCAACGGGGCGGACGGCCGACGGGCGGTTCGACTCGGACGATCCGACCGTCCGATCAAGTGGACGATCAGACCGTCCGATCAAGCGGACGGTAGGTTTGTCCGATCAATCGGACGACCGAGTCCGCTTTGGGAGGTTTGGGAGGGCGTCCGCCGCCGGACCTACTTTAGGTTTGGTTGCGGACGGGTATAAAGGCGGACGGCCCTTTCATTCTTCCTCACTTCTTCTCTCCATTTAGAGGTGGAACTCGTGTCGAAAGTTACAACTATTGCTTCATTGTGCTAGTTGCTCCTATACGAGTGGAGAGTGAGGTCAATTATTTTGATATCACTTGTCGTCAGTCATGACAACGGAAGGTACAAGCAAGGGTACTGTAGCAATGACTTCAAGAGGTGGCAATCCCAGGAAGACAAAATCAAAGGGGACTGCCCACGAGCTTCACTGTGACATTTTAGATGATCCAAATATCAAGGCGGAGAGCGAATGCGAGAAGGAGGAAGAAACTTATTGGACCTCCAAAATCTGCAAAAAATATGTGAAAATGTATCACATCGACAAGTTGTGGCCTCGTGAGGTCCACATTATTCACAAACGAGGTTTCTGTTGCAAGCCATCAAATTGCAAGGATGGACATTTTGTCCATTGATCACTTGAGGTTTGGCGGGCCCTCTTTGGGGACAAATCAATGAGTAAGGGTCTCATAAACTACAGCGTGGCCTCTATGGTGTATGCTGAGCTCATATTGGCTCGGAAGGTGGACTGGAGTACATATCCAACGACAACTGCAGCTCCACTTTTACTTAGAGAAGGGCAAAAAGATATTTCCGATTTGTATGATTCAAAGGCAAGTCCAAGTGAGGCACCAAAATCACAGAAGCAACAAAAAGATGGTTTAATGCAAGTTAAAAAAGAGATCATGGAGGGGGAAAATATTCGAGTACATTTGGATTCTACGAAGATTCCAACTACAATGTCAAATGCCACAGTGGAAGGTGTTGATGGAGAGGTGTTTTTAACTCGTTGGGCGGATTGGATATGCACATGCAATTTTACATCCGTGGGTGAACAAAGTGGTGCTCCAAGCATGCAGCCCATTTTTGAAGAATCGATGGCCTTGTCTGCATCACAAAAACGTCGGGAAGAGGTTCGTCCCAAACAAATGGCAAGGGCCATTGCATCAATTGATAATATCATAGCGAGCGATGCTACAAATTTTATGACACAAGTACCTTGCAATCAAGACTTGCCAACCACACCGAGCCCCGTATTGAACCCCGTATTGGGCCCCGTATCAAGCCCCATGTTTGGCCCCGTATCGAGAACAAGAGTTGAAGGGCAGATGTTGCCAAAAAATGGAAAGCAAATCGATGGCATGGCGCAAAATGTGTCCATTGATGACAACCCATTGGATAAGAGCTATCTGCATTTGTCAACTCAAAATACGGCACAATTGGAGGATCTTTGTCATTTGTCAATGGCAAGTGAATTGGAAAGCTTGTTGGAAGCTTCTTATTTGTTTAGGGCACATCAACAAGACATCTCTCTTCAACCAAACCAAGTAATCGAGACAAATGAGGCCAGTCCTAGTAACCCCGCAAACAAGGCGGGCTTGACTGAAATCGCAAACGAGGTCGGACCGAGTAATCCCTTCGCCGAAAACAGTGATCAATGGCCCAATTTTGTGGTCACCTCGAAAAGATTGTCGGTTACAGCTAAATTTGTAGCTAGCATTGCCCCCAAACCTATAGAAGTTGCTCAAGAATTCACCAAATCCGGGCCTCAGTTGGTGTCTGGTGCCTTGTTGTTTTGGGATTTCGTCACGTCTATGAAACCATTATTGGAAGAGCGGGTCGAAAATAATCGCAAGCTGCACATCTTGACTGAAGAGAATGAGAAATACAAGGCTTTGAAGGTAGAGCACGAGAAATTGAAAGAAGAGCACAAGCAATTGATTGGTGCATTCAAAGGAGTGTGCGCTAATTATGAAAGATTTGCAAACGCACAGGATCGCTGATATGACACTCTAGTTTCTCAAAGGGAATTTATCGAGAAATTGGAGTACGAAATTGTAGTGCTCAAGCAAAAGAATTTCAAGGATGGAGGATGTGTTCTTCCAAAGACCGGCGGAGCCGTATGTATAGAAGCGGTTGAGGAAAACAACCAAAAGGAAGTAATATCCGAAACCGCCATGGATAATCCTCCTCCCACATTCCAAGACGCGTCCATGCAAACGGAAGGCCACGAGTTTGAAGAGGTGAAGCATGAACTAGAGTCGGTAACTCAACAAAACGTCTATTTGGAGGCACAATATCAGAAAATGATGCAAGTAGTGGAGCTAGATAAATGCTTGCCAAAGAGCAGTTCCGACACTTGTTGGTTGACGTGGGTTCAAAAACTACAAGACAAACCGTCTGTAGTAACCCAAGCAATGAAGGGACTTCTCAAATTAGCCATGAAGTCAAAGGAGCAATGCACTGCCATTTTCTCTGACCTCCTATCTATTAGAAGGATGTTTGAGGTACATCATAGGGGTTCAATTGACGTCACATATTGGGGGGACATGTCGGCAATGTTTGAGCGATTGAATGACGCGCAGAAGATTGCGTCAAAGTCCATCAATTGGACCTTGGAAGTAGAAGAAGGTTGGGCCCCTTACAATACGCATTCAGCGCACATCAAAGAGGCAGACAAGATAGTAGTGCATGGTGAAAGTTTAAATACGGAACTATTGGAGGGTAAATGCAGCATGTGTCTAAATCATTTTGGTCCCGAGGGCGCCTTAATCGTGGGCCAATGTCGCCACACTTACCATATCACGTGTATAATGAAATCATCCCTTGTTCGTTCGGTTTGTCCCGAGTGTCGTTCTCCTTTGAGCCCTAGGTTTTACAAAATGGTTGGACACGAGGAGAGCATGCCCCCTAGCCACAAACACAATCGATGGACCCTTCCACTTGACCAAAAGCCATTTCTATTCCAAAATTACATTCATTGGGGGCAACCTCTAATTTGGAATGCGCAAAAACTCATGCATGATGTTTGTAAGAACTACAATGACAAATTGGATGACTTTGATTGGATGACGCGCAATAGAGAAGTGGAGTTGCGGGCCAGAGGTATTGAAGACTTGGAGGCTCGAGATTTTTTTTGTCGTAGCATGGGGGGACACTGGAGCATCTCACATCAAAAGTTCTTCCGGTTTCCTGAAAAAGAAGTGCGAAAAGGAGAAGATGGCGTCTATATAGAAGTGCAACCATCCCAAGAGGTCAATGAGTAGTACGGAGCATACAATCACAGCTTAATAGGGAGGGCCCTATTCTTATCAAAATTGGAAGAAGCTGTGCAAGTTCGTGCTGCTTTTAGTGTAGATGGGCTATCAAGCACAGAACATGCACTCGTGGAGGTGGCAAGTGCATTTGATAAGAGGATCACCGACATTATAACGACGTAGAGGACTTTTCTACATGGCACAGGGCAAGCGATCTTGTTGACTCCTCGAGATGATGACAAAGCGGTAAATGCTATGATAGAAAAGATTTATTCGGCTTTGAGAGCGTTAAAGGCAGAGGAAGTAGATTTGTCTCCCACAAGGAAAAGTAAACGGAAGATTGAAGACGAAAACCTACTCTCTAGAAACCAAACGACAATTCATCACCGTGGACATGGAAGTCCGATCAGGAGGGGGCACAGCCTCCGGGTCAGGTGGTCCTGAAACTCGTAGAACAAGTCGAAGACTTAAGGAACAAGAGGGTGCCTCTCATATTTTTGCAAACGGTAGCGATGATGCAAAATAGTATTTGTAACCAATGAAATTTGGGGGGTAACCAATGAAATTTGTTTTGTACTTATTTGAATCTCATGAGGATTCAATATTAATAATGCACAACACTCATGGTATGTCATGAGTTGCTTTTAATTAATGTATAAATATTTATGCAATACAAATATGTTTGGATTTGTTATTTCATCATGATAAATTTTGCCTTATTTATTTGTCAAATATGTTTCTTTTGCGTACCTATTGCAGAAGATCATACCTATTGTACATTTGTATAAGATCGTTTCATGTTCTTGTTATGTTATCTTCTATAACCCCGTGCCTACAAATCATCCATATTCATTTGCACATACATTTCTGTTCGCCTAATCCACTTGTCCGCCTGTCTGCACACTTCCAACATCTTACCGAAATTGTAAAAAACGGCTGTCCACCCGACAGGTTTTAGATCGGCCCGTCCATCGTCCGCCGTCTGCCGCCCAGCGTCCGCCGTCTGCTGAACCGACGGCCTAGATTCCCGTCCGTTGATCCAACGGCTTAGATTCCCGTCCGCCATCTGCCCGTCCGCTGTTCGGACGGACCAAATTCCCGTCCGCTGTTCCGACGGCCCAGCTAGCCGTCCGCCATTCGCCTGACCGTTGTGGGAGGATTTTTTTTTCCATATTCAACGGTCACAAACAGATGGAGACTATAAGTGTCCTGAAATTGACATTTACAAGCACTTTTAAGAAACTGAACGTTAAGATTTCCAAGGGATAGGAGCTACAATTTTTTGTGTCCCTTGCTTGGTAATGCATAGTTCAGTGGAAAGGGGGGCCTTGTTTTCCAAGGCTTTGTACATAAACATTTGAACGATTTTACCCAATTGTTATCATTACGTTTTGAATTTAGGGTTTCAATACATAGAGCCTAAAACAGCCACCATGACCAAGGATTGGTCTTCTTGGTACGAAACCCTATCAAATGGAAAAGTACAATGCAAGGCTTGCAAATTGGTATTTGTCAAGAAGCTGGTCCGTATGTTTAGTCATTTGGGATATGCAGGCACATCGGGAAGTGGTGACAATGGAATCAGCCTTTGTATCCAAATGACATTTGAAGTTCGAGGTCTATTTGTTCGTTGCAATGGAGTGATTCCACAAAGAGGTACTCCACACAATGTGGATGGCAACAACACACCTATGCCTATGGTTCTTTGTGCTATGTCAAATGCGAGAGACACTGTGAACTCTACCAAAGAAGACTCATGCACGACACCAGAGGAATATGTTGGTGGTTCTTCCCAAAGAATTCCAAGTACACAAGCATTAGGTGGACGTAGAACTTAGCGGACATGAAGCAGTAGGCCTCAAAGACAAAGTAGGCTAGTGGAGGGATTCGAAGAAGCAAATAAACGCATTTTGAATGCAATGTGGGCCAATTTCTTTTATGCGGCAAACATACCATTTGCTGTAGCCTGAAATCCAGTCTTCAAAGAAGCAGTGAAGAAAACGGCGGAGTTTAACCAACTTTATAGTCCACCATTATACCATGATCTACGTCATAAATTGCTTGACCAAGCAAAGGTAGACTTAGAGGTCAATCTCCGTAAGCGGACAGAAACCAGTATTAGGAAATTTGGAGCCAGATTGTCTATTGATGGGTGGACCTCGGTTTCGAATTGGCCATTGATAAACGCCATGCTTGTGTCATCCGCGGGTGAGCAATTCTTAGGATCGGTGGATACAATTGGGAAAACTAAAGATGCTCCATATTCGGCCTCTATATTAGAGAGTTTTATAGAACAAGTGGGCCCTGCAAACGTAGTGCAGGTGAGTACAAATAATGCGGCTGTAAATCCAGCAGCATGGAATTTGGTATCTACTACCTATCCCCACATTTTTTCCAAGGTTGCGTGGTGCATGCATTGAATTTGTTGCTAAAAGATTAGGCAAATGAACAATGGATTGATGACGTCGTGAAAGATTCCCGAAAGATAGTCAAATTCTTCAAAAAGAGGCACATGCCGCTTGTGATACTTTGAAAATATTCGACGCAGTACAACTTGTTGTTGGCGGTGGAAACAAGATTTGCCTCGAATTACAACATGGTTGCATGTATGCTCAAGGTGAAAGCACAATTGCAACAAACTGTGACGGACCCGCAATGGGAGGAATATGCTAGAAAGCACTTGCAAAAATCCAAAACTTGTTTAGAATCCAAACGGGTGAAGAAGACCATTCTAAGTGGGCAATTTTGGCATCGTTGTCAAAATTTTGAAGATGTGACAGCTCCAATTGTCAATGCTCTTCATGATTTGGATGTGAAGACACCATGCATGGGCAAGGTGTTACATATTATGAGAAAACTAGAGAAGCATGTCCTTGCTTTAAACAAAGAGCCTTTTTGTTTGGCTTTGGACAAAGCCATCCCGTTGGTGAAGGCGTTCTACGAACGACGTGATATGGTGAAGACCGATTTACATTATGCAGGAGCACTTTTGAATCCCTACCTTCTTGAAGACAAAGAACTAGCCGACAACACCGATGCCATGGCTGCATGCAAGCGCATTTAAATGCAAATATGTACACCTTTAGAGTACGCGAAGGTGGTGAAGGAATTTGTAGCCTTCCGCCATAGGGAACCTCCGTTCCACAACATGTTGGATGCAGGTGAACAACAATTGTCGGCGCATGCTTGGTGGGATTTTGAGGGTGCGTGCGGGAAGCTCATTGCTCCAATTGCCAAGAAGATTTTGGCCCAACTGGTATCATCGTCTTCATGTGAACGAAATTGGAGTAGCTATTCTTTTGTTCACAACAAATATCGGAACAAGTTGAAGCCACAAAGAGCACAAGATTTGGTATATATGTATACCAATTCCAAAGTCCTTGGTGCATCAAAGCAAAATGATGAGAAGAAGTGGTACGATGAGAACCTCGAGTCGGAGGATTTCGCCTTGTCTTCATCGGAAGACGAGGGTGGTGAATCCGGTGAAGAAGTTGATCCCCTCATGGACGATGAAGATGACCACGGCATCCGCAATTTTAATGATGAACCGCTTCGAAGCCCACCTCGTTATGATGCAGACATCGGAGATGATTGTGAAGACCCTTACAAGTTTCCGTTGGATGAGGACAACTGTGAATATGACGAAGGTGGACCTTCCATAGCTAAATACTTAGATGGAACCGGGTTGTTGCGTAGTGAAAACATTCTAGCAAATAGGAAAAATACTCATGCGAAGGTAGCAGAGGAAGATGAGGAAATGGTTATAGGTGATGAAACTCCTCAAATGGATGAAGTGATTCGAATTCCCGAATGTCCATCCATGACAACGGTAGGAGCGGAAGAAAATGATTAACACGAAGACATGAGAGAGTGTGGGGTGAAGTCCCACACAAATGTGGTCAACCAAAGTATTGAATTACCAGGGGCATTGACAAGTGAATCTATTGGACTTTTCGGCATTCAAAATGCCGAAGCACCTCAAATAGAGGGAAGTCAAGATCCATGTGTATTGGAGTCCGTGTGCCCAATGCCAGACCGCAACGCCAAAGACATAAAGCACCTCGTGCGAGATCTTCAATTACCATCACGTAGCGGTCTTCGACATGCACTATATACAAGCGGTGACTTTGAATGGTCCTGGAGACTCACGGTTTAAAGAACAACATTTGAGCAAATTGAAAGAATTGCACATTGGAGCCAATCCCAATCCATCCGTTTCATCAGACAACAATGATGTGCAAACATTGGAGTATATGTTTTGTTGATTTTCTGGCCATGCAAAGCATTCTCCGATCAAATTTTCAAACCCTACAGTGGAAGCTTTGTCCGCAGAGAAGACAAACATTCAGGAGGTTCAGAAGCACGTCCACCCGCGGTGAAGGAGTTCAAAAAAGCTAAGAGGAAAAGAATAATGGAGCCTTTTGCAATCTCTCCATTGAAAAACAAAATGTAGGTAGAACCCCCCTTGATGCAAGTCTGCCTCTAACCAAGCGAAAGGTGAAACCAATCCACGATCTTAAGGGAGGTATTGGAAAGTCTCTACTAAAAGTCAAAAGGGATCATAAGTTAGGTAGACCAGTGAGATCAGGCGCATCGAAACAAGTACAAAAAGGAAGGAAGATTGTACAATCTTCATCAGATAGTATGCAAAATTCATCCAGTGACGATGATTCCGGATGGGATACAACAGGTCATAGTAGCGGGGCTGAAGTCAAAGGAGATAGTGACTACCAGCCATAGTCCATAAAGATTGAGAAGATGTAAACTTGGGTGTTTAGTTTTTTCCCCTAAACACATTATGTTATGACAATTCATTGTTTGAACTTTAAGTTTGTAATACAAATTTGCTCATTCATGTTGTGCACACCATCAAAATTTTGTTTTTTCAAATACCTTAAAACTAGCGAAGAATTCGGACCGTCTGTCCACTTGTTCGCCAGTCCGCCCGTCCGCCTCGTGGCCCGTCCGCGCTTTGGTCACTTCCGTCCGACGGGCGGACGGTCCAATCGCCCATCCGCGCCTTGGTCACTTCCGTGCGACGGGCGGACGGTTTGACTGACCGTCCGCCTCGTGGCCCGTCCGCGCCTTGGTCTCTTCCGTCCGACGGGCGGACGGTCCGACCGACCGTCCGCCTCGTGGCCCGTCCGCGCCTTGGTCACTTCCGTCCGACAAGCGGACGGTCCGACCGCCCGTCCGCCTCGTGGCCCGTCCGTGCCTTGGTCACCTCCGTCCGACGGGCGGACGATCCAACCACCCGTTCGCCTCATGGCCCATCCGTGCCTTGGTCACTTCCGCCCGACGAGCGGACGGTCCCAATTTTTGTTTTTTTCTCATTTAGTGCAACATAGGATTCCTGAAATGGCTAGGTCATCTCCAAAGAGTGTGCCTTCATGACAACAAGCATCCAATGTGAATACCTCAAAGACATTGAACTTCTCATGGGTCAAACATCAAAGTTCATTCTTCAATGTGCACATCATATTTTTAGGTTTAATCTTGAAATTAAACATCGCAATGATATTTTTAAATGACCATCTTGAAAGATCAAAATGAAATGCTACCTATAGTTCTAAATTTTTTTTTCTAATTTTTTGATGATAGATCGTAGATTTAATTATTTAAAAATTTATTTGGATTTTAATCATATATTACTATATATTGTAAGACATTTCCATTTTAAAATAATTGTTTTTATGAAGAAATTTGTCGAAGTAAGTCAAATCCGACTTAATGTCATGAAACTAAAAACAATTGCTATGTACTTGTATAATACTATTGCATTAAAGTCACGATCTTTTAAGATATTTGTATGCAAGGTTGTAGTATAGAGTTTAGGGTTTAGGATTCATGTCATTCCTATAAATATTGCTCAAATTAGAAGTGTATTTTGAAAATGGATGTGTGATAATATTTTGATGTAATATTAAAAAATCATTTTGGTCATGATAGTATGGATTGATACCTAATTAGTAATTACCTACTTATAAGAAATTGCCCCATTCAATGTCAAATAATGTTGTCAAAAATCAGTTGGAGTTATATGTTGCAGACTTGTGGTCTTGTAGGGTGCGGATCATGAAGTTAGAAAAAGCATATAGAGTTGTCTTATGTTTCTAGAATTCAAAATTCTTTATTCAAAATTGATATCAAAGAATAATAATTGTCTATTAGTATATTTTTTTCATTGGAATTAACAATTCTTCAATTCTTCCAAAAGTTATTCGCGCATTATTTTTCATTTAATAGTGCACCAATTTCTACTTCACCAATTTTAAAAAATGAATGTGTAGTTTTTTTGAGTTTAACCTCTAAAGTCCCATTGTTCCATTAGGGACAAAATGGATGTCAGATTTTTAGGCAGGCTCTTATGGCCTCAATATTTTTTGTAATTTGCTGAGTTTTTTTGGTATCTTTTAGAATAAATAATTTGAAGGATTCATTTCTAAATTGAATTCTAACAGCAAAAAAAAAAAAAAGTTTCACGAGGTCTAGATTCTTTGCTAGAACAATCTCAGAGTTGAAATTAGTATATTTCAATTCTATCTTACTATCTTAGAGCTATTAACGCTTTAATTTTTCCTTCGATCTTGAATCTACTTCTACCTAACAATTTTTTAATGAATGAAAACTAAGTGTTTCTTTTTAAATATTGGTGTTTAAGATTCTCAACTCAATTGTTTATCATATAAAATTAGACATTCACCATCACTAGAGTAGCCTTTTTTAGTTAAAAAGGTTCAAAGCAAAAAAATGTAGTTAAACAAGGTGCCTAAAAAGTAGGGGTTAAACATTTCACATTTAATCATTTATTCATAACTCAATTGCCTAAATTTTGGCTAAAATGCACAAGGTGAAAGACGTACGTGAATATTCCTAAAAGGGTTGAATGACCAAACATCCCAATTTAGAAAAGCTAGAGAAGTAAACATTTAATTTTTAAATTCCATGCACAATTGCACATTGGTGAATTCATTGAGGTATAAATTCATTCAACTAATGTGGGACAATGGTGTTGATAAAGTTACATAAAAAGTCTATTGTTGAATTTGTTTAACAAAATATATTCACATAAGAAATTAAAAATTGACTTCAAAGCTTTATTTACGGACTTGTGCGTGCTATGAATTCAAGAAACACCTAAACCCAATCAAGAATCCTCAAGTTAAGTCCTTAATTGAAGATGGTCCATATATTTCTTGAGGAACTTAATTTGCATTTGTTTTCATATTTTAAATTAGTTATGATTTCTTACATTTGTGACTTTAAAGTATACAACTTAGGACTTAGGTTTTAGGGTATAGGATTTAGTGTATAGGGTTTAGGATATAGGATTTAGGATGTAGGATTTAGTGTATATCTGGTCCGCCTGATCAGGTGGTCGGTCGAGGCGTCCGCCTTCGATTTTAGGGTCGGTCGGCCTAAAGCGGACGGCGGCCGTCCGATTCACCAGGGCCGTCTGATGAGTCGGACGGGTGGCGGCCGCTTGATCGCACGGTCCTGACAAGGCAGACGATGATCCGTCCGCCTCGTCGGGTCCGTCCGATCAGGTGAACAGTCGAGGTGTCCGCCTTGGATAAAAGAGTCGAACGGCCCGTCCGCTCCTCAGTTTTATCTTCCCCCTTGTGTCATGCAAGAGAGAGCGGAGAGCTTGGTGGTTTATCCTCCATTGGCTCCTTTCTAAGGGAAGATAAGAGTGCGATTTCTAGGAGATACTTGTTGCTTTTTTTTTCTAGATTTTATGTATGATCATCTGGCAAATCGTATATTGCCTTGTGGATTAGACATTGCAAGTGCACTTCTAAACGTGATTTCATCACGATGCCGAGATCAAAGAAGGTTGCGAAGGACAAACGAGTGATGCCGGACAGTGAGGCGAGTATGGACATTCCCTCTCTCGCTTGCAAAGCATTTCTCATTGAGTGCATTGTCAATTTTTATGAGTCGGAAACCACTGCGTCGTTGTATACCAAATATGCGAGGTATAAAGATGAGTGCCCAGCTAAATTCAAGGGAGATATGGCACAGAAGTTCACGGATGCTTTAAACGTACCCTACTGGATTCATGAAATGGAGAGGAAGGGCTTTCAACAATTTTTGAGGGACAAGGTCCATGATGCATTGTGGAATGCAAAGGTGATCTTAGAGAAGTACGGGAAGCAACACCGCGTAGGTGATGGTGCTTTTGAACAGGTCATTTTGAGGGCAGACTTGTTTGTTCGCTAGTGCGCACCTTTTGCAAAGAATCAAAATAGGCGAGGTTCAATGAGTTGGTGGAATAGTGATGAGGGACTTGTGGAGTTGCAACGTGGGCGTTGACATTTCTTAGCGCTTCCGGAAACAGCAAGGGTGATTCCACAAGATGATCAAATCCTGAGGGGTGGATACGCAACAATTCGGAGGGTCCGAATTGAAGGATGTCGTGAGATACCCACATTTTGGGAGTTCGCAGTGAAGGTATCTCATCAACAATGCTTACGACCTCCGCTCGCAAGGTTGGAACACCAAAACGAGTCAATGGCGGTGAGAATTCCACATGATGGAGTTATCCGGTTTTCTGCTGTTCATGCAACGTAGAACGAAGGGTACTCGTATTGGTGGAATGGCGGAACATTGAGGCAAATGTTAAAATTGGATAAGGAATATCCCGATAACATTGGCATTCGGTTGGCTTATTCTCAACCGACCCCGGAAGAGGTGATCAAAGCTTTTTTTCTTGGTCGTTGGAGGAAGAAGCGCACAGAGCTTGCATGGGCATTGGTGCACCTCATGAATGCAGTGCATAGCGCTGGACATTTGCACAATGATCTTTCACTGGACAACATTATGTTTCACTTTCCCAATGATGAGTCACGTGTTTACATTGGAGTTTGCGATTGGGGCATGACTACTTTACGTAATGAACCAATGAAATCCTTGTACACGTTCACCTCTCAGAGTGAGCGGACTGAGACCTTGAAAAAGAGGTGGTGGGTGGACCCTTCTATTGCATACTTGCATAGAAGAGATGCGGATGTGTCAACGATACCGGTTTTATCACGTAAATCGGAGGAATATGCGGTTGGTCGAATAGCTCAAGCCATCAACAATGGTTGCATGTCGGCGGACTATGTGATCTTACATCGGGAAAATGAAGGACATACAAGATTTAGCCATGAGGATTTGGCAAAGATTTTTCACCTTTACTTGGAGCGCCTTTGTGATTCGGTGATTGATTCTCGCGGTAGCTTGTCCGAAATCATCCATCGATTTACCAATAATTACAACTGGCCTATTCCGGATGAACACTTCCGCCACTCATATTAGTGTCTATGGTGTTAGTGAACGACATAGAAGTGATAGAACTATAGAAGTATTAGGTAATTGTAGAGGCGAGTACATAAATTTGCATGATTGTTTACAAACTATGTAGTATATATATGCACCATCAATGTATGCCAATATATGTGCACCCTTATAATTCATATAAAGTTTTGAAATGTTTGTGTGTTTTGAAACTTCCAATGTCCAATGTCTACCATCTATTTATGCATTTATCATATGCGGTCCTTGAAATCCTTGGATGAGAAGTGCAAAGCAACAATTATTGTTGATGGATGTTAGCTTGGTATGGTTGGGTTCAAAATTGTATAATCAATGTTGAACACATATAACCCCTAAAAGACCAAAGTGGTTTTTTTGGCAATATAGCAATTTTGGGCAGCTCACTACAAATGGATTTATATTTTTTTTCTTTGAAATTTTCATACAACACGTGTCCAAGGAGTAGCTTTAAGGCCCAACAATTTTTATAAATTTTGGCTACATGGTTAAAAAGTTATTGCATGATATGTCATTTTCAGTCCTTGGCGGGCAGCACGGGCAGCATAAAAAACTTCTTCAAAAATCACTTTTTCAGAAAATAAAAATTTGAAATTGGTTCTTTAGATTTATATGTACATAGGAAGCTTTGAATCATTCCATTTAGATCTATGAGTCAAAAGTTATGAGGATTCTTAGTTTAAGGGTAGTTATGGAATTTCAACTCTAAAATAAACTTTGAAGTCTTTTATTTAACTCAATTTTAAATATTTTTGAAAAAGATAAAAACATTGGGTGTAGATTGTTTATTACAACATTACAACCGTTGGATTGGCATTTTTCAATTCCATAAATAAATTCTTCACAATTTAGTGTTTTGAATCATTCTCTACCTCTTCCTACTTACTATTTTTCTCCTATATGTTGTACAATTCCAAATGATCTGAAAATTTTCAAGCATGTAGCCAACTTGCCTTCAAGAATAAATCCAAAGAGTAACCACCATTTTGGACATTTTTTCATACAAATGTGACCTTGTGAAGAGCAGCTGCCCGTTTTTTCGTAGGGACAAAAAAAGGATTTTTGTCAATTCAAACACTATTATCTTGCAATCCACATGGTGTCCGATTCTGAAATTTTTTCCACATCTTCTTAAACAAGTTTACTACAAGATCCTATGGTTAATTGTGTCCAAAAATGTTTTTTTTCTAAAATTTGACAGTAGTATTAGAAATGGCAGTTTTGGAGCGTTTTTGGTGAAAACATAGTCAAAAACATTTAGGGGATAATGATAATAGAATTTCATTGTACGCAAATATTTTTTATATTGAAAAGCAATACAGTTGATACTTGAACAATACCGCTATGATGATACCAAGTACCAACCTCCAAATACATTTTAATACAATATATCTACATCAAAATACTTTAGTATATAAATGCTATTCGCCGAGATAAAATTATATTCAAAATTTTGGGAGTTTTCCAGCGAAATGAGAGTTTATTTTTAATGCCTTAGAATTTTGCAAAGCAAATAAAAGCAAATACGAAGAGTCAAACGTCAGCAAATACATAAAAAGCATTCAATGCCAATGATAAGAAGCTTCCAAATGAAGAATTGAGAAATGATATGTTCAACTTTGCGCACTGCATCTCTATTACCCCAAAAAAACATATCGTTTACATATATTTTGCTTTGCAATGCGTGCAATATATACTCCTCTATATGATGACATGTGTAGGATCCAAGCAATGGATGCGTGCTAAAAGCAATCCCTTGGACCCACCTAAGATAACAGTGGACTAGCATTCAGATAAGAAGCATGAAAATCATGTAACTAGAATGCACATGTATTATAAACATCTAGCAACTACGTGATGTACTCTTGAGCTTTTCAAGGGCCATGAAAATTTCAGGCCCTCAACTATACCCCCCCTGACACTCGCACCTGCCTGACGCATGTGTTCTCTTTCTTGCGCTTGTAGTGACCTCCGCTCCCCAGAGTCCCAAGTACAAGTAGAGGATTGAGTACACAGTGACCTTCCAGCTTTTTTTTTTAATCTTCCTGATTCAGTCAATGCACAACAACGTGGAAGTAGAAGAGCGGCAACCTCAGGTTCAGGAATTTCCGCACGCAGATCACTTGGCATATGGGATTTCACTTCCGGTGTAGACGTTAAATAATTAGCATCTCCGTAAAGCCTCTTTTGCGTCCCTTTCTCTGAAATGGTTGGCGACCTTGACGAATACCGGACTGTCCGAGAGCGTAGAGGAGATGGCGAGCAAGAAATCGGCAAGCGCGGCTTCTTGTCTGGGGGACTATTTACCACTCCGTCCTCGATCTGCTTGACAGAGAAGTCCATAGTGGAATTAACAGTAGGAGCCGAGCAAAGGAAATTTCCCGTACTAAGTATCACGTACTGCCCATAGTCCAAAATGGAGTCCTCAGACGCTGGACACGGGAGGATCCCATCCAGCCTAGATCTTATAGACGCATTATTCATCTGGCACGGAAAAATAAGAAAATTAGCTATAGAATTTTGAACAGATCATAAGTACATCGGGTTCAGTATAAGCTCTAGCTAGAGCAGAGGACCTTCGAGCTGTAAAAACTAAATCGTCCCAAAGTACACGATACCGCGAAGGGCGTTAAAATGCAACAGAGAAATACAAAAAAATAAGCTGTTTTAGGACGCTACATTTTAGGTGCTGCATACCTCCAAAACTAAGTCTAACTAACACTAGCGGACCCACGAAGGACCTCTATAAGATTGTCATACTCTCAGCGACCCCATTCTTCGCTCAGCATTCGTCTTCCAATCCTCCATTTTTTATTCTCTCTGAAGGACTTGAGACCATTGTTGCGGTTGAGGTGCAACTGTTGGAACCAAGGAAGTAGGACTGCTAGAAGAAACGTGTCCCTGTCACCATTTCCTCGGTTACTCCAGGAATCTGATAATATTACATTCTCAGGCTTGTTCATGATGTGTTTGCGCGAGCTGTTGTCCACTACGACTGTATTATGAGAAGTGAAATTCCCATGGAAGCCAGCGAAAAGGAAATCTAGGTTCTTAAGGAACAATTCCTTATTTGTTCCAGGTTCCTTGTAAGTGGTCAACCTCCCGGCTCTATCCCTGCACTTGATAGTCTTGCACGAGTCTTGCCCAAGAACAAGAAAGGGCCATTTTCCCTCTCGAAAGAGGTATTCACAAATTTCATTGGTCGTAGTTTTTTTCATGGAGCTCCATACAGTAACTTTTGCTATCATCTCTAGCTCTTTCAAGAACTCAGCGCAATTTGGACAATTATATACTGCTTTGGGTCCAACAATTGCAGCGATTGTAGCCGAGTGCGGCTCTGAAGCTTCGCGAAAATGCTTGGTTGAACAATTGGATTTCCAGTCCTTGCAGCGGCATAAAATGCCATTGAGGTCCAAGATGACGTTCATCCACTTGTCTGCTACCCCGGACCTCAATGGACGATGGGCGCCCTCCGTATTTCTTTTACGATTTACTGTAGGATCGGACCCCTGCTAACAAACGTACGAGTGTGCATCCAGTTACGATCGTGAAACTGGCTTAATTTGTACGTCATGCAAAATCATTTCATTGCTGAAGGACAAACAACAATGTAGAATGTCCAGTTGTGCCATTCAAAGACAAGAGATTATACCTTCTCCAATGCCGAACTTGAAGGCCAATCAGGAATTTCACAATTGGTTGCCACACAATGAGGCGCTGAAGTATCTTCATCCAGTTCAACGAACTCAGCTGAACATATCGGATTTTCATCCTCATCTCGATTTTGTGTAGAAGGGAGAATAGAAACCTCATGACAACTATCCACATTCATAAGTCCTGCAATTCAAGATTGTGGAAAGAGAGTCATTGTAAGAAATATATTGCATTTTCAATGATAATCGTCCTTTACAATATAGAACTCAATCTACCAGTGTCGAAACTACAACTAACGCCAACACAAACAATGTCCGGATAAAAATCGAGCACTGCATCTACAGACAAAGCTAGAGCTCAAACTCTATCAAACAGTTTAGCTCGAGTCGAGCTAAACCTACATAACGCAATGCTCACTACGTGTTTATTGGGCATAACCTGCAGGTTGATCTTTCGGTGGGCAAAGCATCACTTCCAGGCTCCACCTCGGAAGCCTCTCTGGACAGGTTCTGCCCAATCTCCATCTCCGCAGCTTCCACGTCGGGACGTGGACTCCTCACTAGGTCTTCTTGCTGAGCTTCCGGAGGAGAGGGATCACCAACAAAATCTTCGGACGGCAGAGGCGCGGGCGACTCGGGTGCGCTACCAGGGATTGTCGTATTTGGCTACGACGGACTCGATGCGTTGCTTATATTTGAGTCGGACGGCTGGCCCTGTAGTTGCAGCATCGGAGTTTGTGGAGGAGGGGACAGCGTTGCGGACGGTTTCGGGTCAACCTTATTGATAAAGAGTTGAAGCATTTCCTTGTTCTGCTGAGCTAGCTCGCGGTTGTTTTGGAACTCCACCCGCATCCACTCCTGATTATTTCTGTGGAGTTCAAGGTTTTCAGCCCTCTCCCTTGCATTGTCCTCCTTGATTTGCGCCAGTGCAAGCTCGTTTTGGCGCTGGTTCAGCTGAGATTGTGTTTGCATATTCGCTATTGATAAGGCAGTCTGGGCTGTAATCTCCTCCAGCTGCTTCGTAATACTTGTAATTGATTCCCTCTTCCTCTTCTTTTGTGGGCGCCCGGATTTAGTAGGAGTCTTTGGTGTTACAGGCAAAGGAGGTAACATAGAGCTCGCCGATGATCCTGGTATATCTGTAGACGGGCGGCTCGTCGGTGTTGCCATTTCATCGAGTCCTTGAGGCCCGTCGTCTTCAATATCTTCCTCGTCTTCATTGGATTTGGATTCAGATTCCAGTTATTCGTAGAGAAGAACCTCCATCAGCCGCTCACTGAGTTGGGA
This sequence comes from Antitrichia curtipendula, assembly GCA_951230915.1. Classification (NCBI taxonomy): domain Eukaryota; kingdom Viridiplantae; phylum Streptophyta; class Bryopsida; order Hypnales; family Leucodontaceae; genus Antitrichia; species Antitrichia curtipendula. Next base: position 18,226,768 of record OX579637.1, on the reverse strand, counting down.
AGTCTGGCTCAACCTCAATTTCCTCTTCGAGGATGAGGGCGTTGAACTCGGACCTTCACCAGCCGACCTCGGGTACCCACTCTCAAGGAAGTCGGCTATGTCTAGCATCATCGCCTTCTTACATATATCTTCCTACCAACCTGATTGAGAACCGAGACCAGTGGCGAAGATGTTCACGTTACTCATCTGCAAAGAAGAAATAATATTGTTAACGCAATTGGCAGAAGATGCAAGACGTTTTAGCGCGGCCGCGCTAAAACGACAACTCATCCGAATGGATTGAAACAAAAACAGTGATGACGAACATGCACTACAAACACTTCATACATGCAACTTGGTTTAGCGCGACCCGCGTTAAAGTGTAGTCGTGTTGCTTACCACGGCCGCGCACGTTAGCTTGCCCCCCGTGTAACCAGAGAAGATTGATATGCCAGACTTGCAGAATGCCTTCACGAGCCACAAGTAGAATTCCATTCTCAATTCCGTGTTGTGAATCCAATACTCCAACTCACTGTACGCGCGTGCTTTCATGTACCGAGCCGTTTCCGGACACTCAAACTCGAAAGGGATTTCCACCTTGCTCTTGTTCTGCGGATTCTGCAGGAAGATGAGGAACACTTTCTTGGGCGTCCTCGCCGCTGGTACATTTCCGAGCCAGTCATTTTTTCCAGAAGAGTACACGGAATACGAAATTAAGAAGGATTTGAGAACCCTGTTCAATTCGACATACTTCAGGGCTTGAGCTTGCTCCTTCTCGTCACCACAAATGAGGAGCCACGACGGAACATCCCCAAGTACAGGTTTCTTTGTGTCGTCCATGGACGTGAGCACTTCAATGAAGTACGGGTTCTCCACGGTAGAGGTGGCCTTCTTCTCAATCCCCGACAAGGACCTGAAGTCAATCACCCCGAGCGCAAGATGATTTCCGGTCTCCGGAGTCCACACCTTCTTTGGCCATTCCATGTGACGATTTCCGACCCACTCATAGGGCCGATAGTGACCATTCGCTGTCGGTCTCTTAAATTTCTCTTTGTGTTCAAGGAACACCTTGAAGAAATCATAGGCGTCTTGGGATAGCTCGGTGATCACCTTGTTCCTTGCCGACTTGTTCTTCGCCCTCCCAAAGTAGGCTTCACTGGGCCTATCGAGCAGCACGTCCATGGTGGCACTGGAGAAAAGGCGTTCCTTCTTGAAGACCTTCTAGTTCTCACTGATGATCTCGTTTCGTGCGTTCATGAGCCCAAGTTGAGGCTTGATGCCATAGAGTTCCTTGATCACGAGGTTCTTCTGCTTACGACGTTCGACCCACTCCTTTGTGCTGAAACAGTCATCGAGGACTGACGTGATACTCTTCACTCTGACCTTCGGGTATGAATGAGTGCGTTTCCCACCCAATTGGTTGAGAAGATGTTTCCCAAGTTTCGCAATTTCATCGTAGCTCAAATTATCCAAGTGCTTGAAGAATTCACGATTCAACATGCAACTTTCGGAATTCCAATCCTCCTTAGCGTTGAACATCATATCCGTGTTAGGATTGAAGAGCTCTCCGTGCGCGGTGGCAGTGATCACCTCACTCCACAGCTTGTACACATCGTCGGGTGCCGTGATGAGTCGTAACTTGTTTGTGAGCTTCAGCTTCTCTTCTTTATACTTCGTCTTCGAGATCTTCAGATTCTTGACAACATCAATCATGGAGAATCTCATATACATTGCCCTCTCGAACACCTACCACATGTTTCCATAAATGGCGTTAGAAATGGCAGCATAGTTTCATGTAAGTCAATCGGAATACATGAAGCAAAGAATTCAGCGAGGAACGAACAGATCCGTGTCTCAGGGATGCAGCTTAGTGCGCCTCGCGCTAAAGTGCTTACCTGGAAGCTCTCTTTTTTCTGCCTGTTCTCTACTGTCCTTCTCATGGACACGAGAGTACCAACTGATTTTGTTGGCGTCGGATTTTCGGGCCTGCGCATATCCTCCCAGACGTTCCAAGCTCCCAGAATATTGGTCGCCCAGGATGGTTGAACAGCCACAAAATGGTTTATTCGATTGTAGTATGCAGAAATGCTTCGCAACTTCTAAGCATCTTTGGACCACACGATGAAGCAATTCCATTTCCGAAAGTGCTCCCTCTCATCCTTGTCCACGTTGTTTTTGTCATCGAACATGTACTTGCTAGCTTCAACACTGTGCTGCCCGTTGATGATGTAGAATTCCCCGGCCTCGATTTCCTCCCACCTTGTGGGCTTCTTCTTCAGACCGACGGGCATGATGCAAAGCGTTTGTTTGGTGCTCTTGTCAGGAATATTTAGGAGCACATTCACCATGTCTTCAGCAATGCTACTTTGCTTGGACCGGATGTTAAATGTTGGCGGCGCCTCTATGAGTTGTGAGATGTCAATTTCTTTCTTCTCACCAACACCGAAGACATACGCGTCTTCACAGGTGGTCCAGAACTTCTTGTACACCTGACTTATATGCTCAGAGTCAGGTTTCTTCTCCGTCGCCCGGGAGTGTGGCACATTATCCATCTCGTCCGCGTAACTCCCTTCTGCAACCTCTGAAGTTTTAGACTCCTTTGCATAAGGTGTCTTCTTAGGCGTCGCGGCGGTAGCTTTCTTCCCTTTCCGCGTGTCTTCGTAGTTGGCGTCTGAGTGCTTCTGTGACCCCGACTTGCACCCGATTCCTGCTTTATTTTCATTTTTGAGGTCATACTGAGGCCTTGGTTCACAATCTCCTTTGACACAGATCGGGCTCTATTATTCTCCTCCTGCATCTCAAGCTTCCCCTTCAGCGTGTGAAAGTCATTGAATAACATACGGATTTTGCTGCATTGCTTTTTCCATGTGAGGGGGGTTCCATTTGCATTCTGCCACTCGTTGTTGTCCAATTTCTTCTCCAGCTCCTTGACCTCACCGCGATATGGAGTAGGTTTAAGACTCGACAGGAATGAGCTCAACTGGAAGGGCACAAGAACCGAGTTAATACAGATTGCGAAGTGGTAGTTATTCTGCCTACTCTCACCGGGAATCGTTGTCACGCATTTGACTTTGATCATTGGGTGCGTGTCTACCTCTACATCCTTGATCTTCTCGTGGAATGAGAGTTGCAAGAAGCACTGAGCGTTCTTAAATTTATACGATATGGAGAATTGGTTTATGAACGGGATCATGAATAGGCTCCAGGCCTCAACTCTTTTCGGCTCCTTGAACTCCCAGTATTCTCCTTCAATGAGATGGTCGTCTGCACTTTTGTCGTCGTCGTGGAATTGCACTTCACATCTCTTGAAGTACATTTCCAGTGCTTCGATTTGATTATCCATCCTCCTAACAAAACAAGATAGAAAATGAGGTCAATAGACAGCGGACAATGTTGTCCGCTAGTTGCGTTTTAGCGCGGCGCGCGCTAAACTGTAGTTTCACGACGAGAGTTACATACTACTCGGGTGACTATATGGTCTTCTCTGCAGACGGGTGACTCATGCTAGTGGCCCTTTTATTTTGGTGCCTTAGGACTTTCGTCCTGGATGTTACTTCCTGCATAATGGTACATCTCAGTTGTCTACACTTATTGTGTCTGCCTGCTGCATTTTAGCACGGCTCGCGCTAAAGCGTCCACCTACTAATTTCAATGGGCTCTTCGTACTGGTCAGTGCACAAGGATGTTTTACTGTGTCTGCCTTTTGCACTTTAGCGCGGCTCGCGCTAAAGTGGCTTCCAGCAAGAGACTCGTATTCGCTAGGATACTGGTCTGTGTGTTCTAGTTCACTGTTGGTTTCGTCTGGTGCACTTTAGCGCGGCGCGCGCTAAACTCTATCTTGTCCAGCGGATCCTGTTGACTGGGTACTTGTCTTTGTGATTATTGATGTAATAGTCATTCCGTGTGCTACATGTTTGCGCCGCTCGCGCAAGACTTTTCCACTATTGCGGAGGCATATCTTCTTTTACATTTTGCTGTTCAGGTACTGATATACTACTGGGTTCATCAACTGCAGATTAGCGCGAGTCGCGCTAAATTGTTTCACCGCCTTTGGTGTCCTGCATACTGTTCTGGTGTCTTGTTCGTGTTTAATATTGGGTTCCATCGACTACAGATTAGCGCGAGTCACGCTAAACTGTCTCCCTGACGTCGGTGTTTGGGCTTCCTTATTGGTGTTTTGTTACTACTTGAGATTGGGTTCCATCAACTACGGTTTAGCGCGAGTCGCGCTAAACTATCTCTTTGACCTTGGTGTCTGGGCTTCGTGCTATTGTTCCAATCGTGTCTATATACTTGGTTAATCGGCTACAGTTTAGCGCAAGTCGCGCTAAACTGTCTCCCTGGCTTTGGTTTTGTGGGCTTTCGTTTTGGGGTTTCGATCCTGTTGAAGTACTTGGTTAATCGGCTGCAGTTTAGCACGAGTCGCGCTAAACTGTCTCCCTGACCTTGGTTTTTGGGCTTCGTACTGGAGTTTCGATCGGGTTTAATTTTTTCGTTAATCGACTGCAGTTTAGCGCGAGTCGCGCTAAACTGTCTTCCTGGCTTTGGTTTTGTGGGCTTTTGTTTTGGGGTTTCGATCCTGTTGAAGTACTTGGTTAATCAGCTGCAATTTAGCGCGAGTCGCGCTAAACTGTCTCCCTGAAGTTGGTGTCTGACTCGCGCTAAACTGTCTCGCTGTTAGCAGCGCTCGCGGGCATGCGTCTGATGATTGTTTTGAAGGTCAGGTTCAGGCTGTTTAGGGTCATTTTTGAATTCCCGGGATTCATTCCAACAACATTGGTTAGAAAATCAATATGCATTGAGGGTTCAGGCCGAAAAGTTTGGACAATATTGGACAACACAATGACACAGTTTCGTTTCAATCAGATGTATAATTGCTACAATGTTTTCTGAGAATCTGTCTAGAGTCTAAGATAAGCAATGTGATGATGATTTCGAACGTCAAAAAGAAAAAATGTGCACTGATTGACAAATTTCATGCACTTTCATTCAGACAGGCCCCTCGGCAATGAACATCCAGTACAAGCACATTCAGGTACAGGAATTGGAAATGTACGAAGCAGATGTGAACATTTGGCAGAGGAGGTCGACGATGACGCGCAAAAAAAAGAATACCAGAGGAGGTCGACGAGAACCCTGCTCATACCTACGGCGAGGACGCACAACCGAGTAGACGCTAAATTCCAAATTCCAAAAAACCAAGAAGGACAGGACCACACCCGAGTAGACGCAAGAATGCAAATTTGAAGGATTGGAATGCTTACCTCGAAGCAATCCGTGCACGCTATTGTCGTACTCAAAAAAATGTACGCTCCACCCGAAGCACTCCAAGCACGCTGTAGTACTACTGCTACCGTTCCAGTGAACAACGTCTGTCAGTCATAACCACAGTGTCAACCACACCCTGAAAAAATTAAAGGCCAAACTTCAACCAACAACTTCACGAGGGGCTAATGCATACCGTGTCTGGAAGAAGGATTGCAACGAGTTTCTTGAACTCTTCAAGTTAAAATTGCGTATGTCATGCCCATCGATCCGTGTACTTCCTGCACATTCAGAGGTATAGGCCTTCAATATCCCAATTAAACAAAAATGCACAGCATCTGAGCAGAAGAGTCTTCCAATTAATCTGAATACAAGACAAGATGACAAATGCTATTTTGTGATGAACAACGCTATAGTTATGGTTACATTAGATAAACCCTAGCAGCTGAGAGTCGTAAAGGCAATTTCTAATGCCATCCCTGTAAGTTGTAACGCAACTAGATTTCTTGGAACAGATTTGGGGGTAGGGTTTTCTACAACCTGAAGTCGAGTAAGACAGATCAAAAACAGAGTGAACAAAAACACTACCTCAGCAACATTTTTAGCCCACAACACATAGACAAGAGGACTAGATCATCATTCCTAATCAGAATTTGACGATGGCGCGCAAAAAAAAAATAACAGAGGAGGTCAACGAGAACCTTGCTCATACCTACGGCGGGGACGCACAACCGAGCAGACGCCAAATTCCAAATTCCAAAAATCAAAACCTACGGCGGGGACGCATATACGAGCAGACGCAAGAATCGAAATCCAAATTCAAAAAATTTAAGCCTACGACGGGGACGCACACTCGAGCAGCCGCAAGAATCCAAATTCCAAAAACCGAAGAAGGACAGGACCACACCCGAGCAGACGCAAGAATGCAAATTTGAAGGATTGGAATGCTTACCCCGAAGCAATCCGTGCACGCTGTTGGCGTGCTCAAAAAAATGTATGCTCCACCCGAAGCACTCCAAGCACGCTGTTGTAGTACTCACAAAAATGTACACTCCACGCTCCACGCACTTCCCGAAATCGCTCCGAGGAAGCTCCGGGATCAGTCACTCAAGGTGAACCCTAAACCACGCAGCCACAGGAGCCGAACTTCAAACTTTAGACGTGCACAATTGAAAGAGAAATTCGGAAGTTTACTCTAAAAAGCAGCGATTTTGAACCCCGAATGCTTCCCTCAAAGAGAAATTTGAATGCTTACCCGAATCACGCTATGGAATTGAAAAAGCTGAGACGTTCTTTCCACCCACTTGCGGAATCGCTGAAACATTGGCGGAATCGCTCCACGCACCTCCTCAATTTCTCCAAACACGCTCCGGGATCAGGCGCAACTCCAGCAGCGGACGAGACAAGCGGAACTTTGAAAAAACAGCATTCACAAAAGTGGCACTGAAATCCTAGATCGGAACGCCACCTTCTGGTCTTCCGATACCCTGGCCCTACGAACACCTACGTACCAGAAATATCCTGGCCTACCTTGTCAATACCCGTGTGCCAATACCCTAACTCTACCTTGGCAATACCTGCCTGGCAATATCCTGAACCTACCTTGTAAATACCCGCCCTGCAGTAATTAGTTAAACCCTATTTTGTCAAAACCCGCCTTGCAATATCCCTTTCCTACCTTGCCAATACCCGCCTTTGAATATTGTGGCCCTACTTTGCCAATACTCTTAAAAAAATAGAGCAAAATCCATCGAAGAGTATTCTACATTATAGCCCGCCACTAATTTTGCTTCTGCTTTTGGTAAATCAAAAGGAGCTCAATTTGTTTCTGCTAAACAATAATGTTTTTGCAAAAAATAAAGAACATAATGAATACATGAAACCCACCTTGCTGTACCTTACACCTATATTTTTAACATCCTCTTACTATGAATAAAATCCGCCATTCAATACTCTAGCATAGTGGCATTTGTGATGACCGCCTTGAAATACTATAGCCAATATCTGTCTTACAATGTTGTAGTTGATACCCTCCTTGTTGTGGTTTACACCCTTTGCAATATTGTGAATGACACCTGCCTTGCAAGTGAAACTGAAAACCATCTTGCGGTACCTGACTGTTGTAACGTAGTCTCAAGTACCAATATGATACCTGGAAATTGCCACACTAAATCGCATGTCTACCATGGTTGAGATTTGGGAGGACACCCAAATCTAGTCCTCTAGACTATAAGATGCTTCATTCCTAGAAATCCGATTTATGAATGCAAGACAAAAATATTAATTGAAAATTGAATCAAACTAAATCTTTCATTATTACTGCAATGATACCTATAGTTTTCCAATTGACCCTATATATTTTATTGTTAGGATGTGGTTTCTAATATCCTTGGTCAATATCTATGAAGGCCAAAATGTTAGCCGTTCATTCGGTATAAATAATTGTAACAATTTATTTCATACGGGTTTCATAAAACATATACGTATCCATAACCCCCTATTAGAGTTCAAAGTTCATAGTTACGCATCTCTGCATTGCTTACCCTGACCCTTACTAATATGCAAATTGTTGTGTGAAGCATATATAGAATATGTCTCAATTATCTTGGCCCATATAGCCTATTTTGTTAACATCTAACATTTAACTGTATTCATGTTTTAGAATATAGTAACTAAGAATAATAAGTATTGTTTACGTAACAAGGATTAGAATTTTCATTTGCATTTATGAACCTCCTTCTGAGGAAATAAATACTATTTAATAGTTTGAGAATTATTCTTTATGATGTAGGCAAAATAACAATGAAGGCAACATCTTCTAATGAATATGTGTAATTACTTGAAATTTTAAACTCTTCGCGGATATAAAGATCCCCTATTGAAGCCCCTTAAGAAGATTTGTTCCCACCAAAAATGAATTGCATCTTTACACCTAAACCATAATCCTTTTCTTTTCTTCAAGATCATTTGGGGACTTTCCTAAAGTCCAGACATCGATACACCTCATTCTTCACAATATTTTTGATATAGTGAAATTGTTGTGTTACCCTTCAAAAATGAATTCAATAACAAAAATAATCTTCACTTTATCAAAAATTCCTATGATAAAAATGTGAGGTTTCTGTAATCAACCAAAAGTTTCATATGAAAATCACAAATATTCACACTGTAATATATTATAATATTTTTTGGTTAAAAAATGATTGAAAAATACTAGATAAGGCTCTACTTGATCTAATCATTTGCATAGGATGCACAAATCATTTTTTACTAGTATTGTTTGAGAGTTGTTATTACATTATTCTTATAACTAAGTTGTTTTTTATAATGCATCTTAACAGTTTTTGTAGAACAAACGCTATTTCCTACCCCTTCAAGTATAACTGGAAAATCAGTATGTTAAATAAAGACTCCTATTGATTTCAAACTTAAATCTACTAGAATAAGACATATCTCATAATTTATTTGGAGTTTTTACTGAGCAACAATAGGCTCTATTGTTGAAATAAATTTTAAATAACTGCAAAATAATCATATGATTTCATATATTTGAAAAAAATAGCATACAAAGTCTTAAGAGAACGTAATTTATTTGAACATGAGAATTTATGTTTATTCATTTTTACATCTAAAATATGACTTTGAACATATAAGGGCAATGGTACTATTAGAATATAGAATTAAAATGGAACACAATGAAAAAAATGTTTCATCAAAATTCAAAGTATTATATTCAGGATTTAAGGTTTTGGGGATGGTTCTAATTTCTTCACTACAGTACTAAGTACTAACACGATTTTTTGGAAAGAATGCAAGTTCTCTTGCGTAGGAAAGGGCCTACTAAAAGTAGCAAAGATTAGGTTTTTGCATAAACTCTCAAAGTTTAGGGTATGTGCAACTTCTACATATTTTTTTTTTTTCATTTTATTAGTTTATTTCATGTGTTTTGTGCTTTGAAATTCTTAAACTATAGCACATGGCATATCAAAGAAGAAGGTAGTTATTGTAAACAGTTGCCTACAAGTAGCATAAAATTAGTTTCCTCATGGATTTAAAGTGTTCATGTACTTCCCTAAAACCCTACATTTTTTTTCAAACCCAATTCCAAAACTCTCACAGAAGTATATGTTTCCGATTCAAACTTTACAGTATATTCATGCAACTTTTTTAGAAATTGGGCTTTCATCCCAAAAGATTCGACGAACCATTTTTTGTCGTTGACTAATTTTGGAATGGAAATTGTCGATTGAAAATTCTTAAATCGAATTCTAATAGTTTCTATGCAAATTAGTTTGGATTGCCTTTCAATGAATTTGTAAATATGTTCAAATCTAACATCACTAGTATTATACACTAATTAAGAGAATATATTACAAAGTGTTTAGTATTTAATTAGTAATGAATCCTAAACTATTTCTAGAAGGTGTTCATTTTCACATCTTTAAAATGTATGTATTTTTCCACCAATCAATTTACCAAAAACAATAGACTACTTATAGAAATTTTCAATGCTAGAGGTAGAAATTATATTGTTAAAACCTTTTTCAAGATAACTCTTCAAATTTCATTTGAATCATATCTAAAAATAATTTTAAATTTCTAAACATGTATATGGGTTTTTTCCATTATCTTCACGTGGACTTCTTTGATGCAAACTTCAAGAAGGTTTTCTTTTACACAAATTCAATTGCAATATGAAAGCAATGTCACTTTTTTGCTATACTTTACTTGATTGAGTATTAAGAGTTCATATATTTGATCATGGAATGTATGAAGAAAATACTAGAAGAAGTTTTAAGAATACTACTACTTACAATTCATGAGAATATAGAATTCAAGTGTATATGTATGTTTGTAATAGTGAGTTTTAAAATAATTTATTCATTATTTTGATATATGTGATTAATTATATTCTATTCTACACAAAAGTCTTTAAGGTACAACACAAAATTACTCCCAATTTATTTTCCACTTGTCAAATTTGATGTCTCAAGAAAATTTAAATTATAGTATCACAGACTTCATCTAGAAATTTTTTGAAGTTTTTGCATGCATTTGTTTTCTCATGTGGTGGCAATTTTTTTCCTACATGTCAACCTCAGAAGAACAATGAACAATCACTCCCAATTTTTGTTGGCATGTGCTGAAATTGACCTCACTTTTAATATTGTCATGGATTATTAGTACTGTAAACCCTAAACCCTAAACCCTAAATCCTAAACCCTAAATCCTAAACCTCTAAATTTAACCTCACTCTAAACTTCCAGAACCTAAAACTTTGAAAGTCTTGATGGTAAAGTGGAATTCGAGTACTTTAAAAAATAATTATTCAGAGCCATATTTCGGTTTGTAAAGTTTTCTTTCACTATAAAAGGAAAAGGAATTTTCCTGACATATACAATATACAAGGAAAAGAGCCTAATGACATTCCAACAAAGCGAGAATCCACTTAATATAAGCAAAAGTAAGTATTGTGTACTAATTAAGTATTCCAGAAAAGAAGTGCGGAAAAGGCGAATAAATCAGGATAAGGCTATAAATTAGAATTCTACCTGGCGTTGATGACATTTTTCCAATTGTAAGAGGACACGTCAATAGACGGAAGTCATCAAGCTTTAATAAAGGGAATCCTTCGAAAGCTGCTCGCCCCATAACATCCGTGAAGTTTATGGTTTATTCTAGAATTTGATGGCTCTTCATAGTTTACAGCTGCCCAAGGCATGAGGAATCTCAGGGCTCCTGAAATTAGAAGTATGGATTTCAAACTCATGGCATGGATTGGCGCAATTTAATTCCCGCCAAGAATTCTTTTGTGCATCGTCAAGCAAGATGCAGCCATCTCTGTCCACCTTTCTCTTCAACCAAGTCGATTTCTGTGCGCGTTGCTCTCTTTGTGTGCGTATTGTACTTGCATTGTTATTTTCTGTGGAGAATTCAGGAGTTTTTCTTCAGGATCGCATCACAACCGTGTAGTTTGTGTCCGCTTCCTTCTTTAAGGAGGTACTTCATCTCATCCTGTTTCTGGTAATGTGCTTGTACCTTCTCAATCAGTATTGAAACTTGTATCACGAACTTGAAGGAAGTTTTACATGAATTTTCATTTGCTTCACAAGGACAACTGATTGCATAGGTATTCACTTGTCAAGTGTGCATTTCATGTTGCTTCTCTTCCAATGCACCGGATTTTCATTACGTAAGGTTGTTACCCAATTTACAATGACAGACGTATGATACTGACTGAGAGTGATGCCTTAATTCTCGGAATTACTAAAAATAGTAATATTTATTGTTAAAATGAGTTAGTTCCGTAAAATATGGGATTGTTGTGCATATGATGGGTATATTATTGAATGTTGCGACTTAGACATCTTGTATATAGAGGCGCCTGATTGCACTTTAGCGCTAGTCGCGCTAAAGTGCATATGCTCTGTATATAAAATGAGCAGGCTGCCATTTAGCGCTAGTCTCGCTTAAATGAACATGCATGGCCTGTACAATGACACCATTGCACTTTAGCTCGAGTCGCGCTAAAGTGCAAGTTCAGTATATGTACAACCAATGGTTGACATCTAGCGCTAGTCGCGCTAAAATGCATATGCATTCACTGTGAAATGAAGCGATTGCACTTTAGCGCTAGTCGCGCTAAAGTGCATTTGCATTCTCTGTAGATTGGCCCTGACTGCACTTTAGCGCGACTAGCGCTAAAGTGCATGTTCAGTATATGTACAACCTGTGGTTGACAATTAGCGCGACTGGCGCTAGAATGCATATGCATTCACTGTAAAATGAGGCGATTGCACTTTAGCGCTGGTCGCGCTAAAGTGCATATGCCGTGTAATTAATTTCATCAGACAGCACTTTAGCGCTAGTCGCGCTAAAATGCATATGCATTTTCTGTAGAGTGACCCGATTGCACTTTTGCGCTAGTCGTGCTAAAGTGCATATGCCATATATGTAAAGTCAGTGGGTTGCACTTTAGCGCTAGTCGCGCTAAAGTGCATATTCAGTATTTGTAAAATGAATAAGTTACACTTAAGCGCGACTAGCGCTAAACTGCATATGCAGTCACTATAAATTGACCCCGCTGCACTATAGAGCTAGTCGCACTAAATCGCAGGATGTCTCCATTGAAGATCTTCTATTGCACTATAGCGCAACTAGCACTGAAGTGCATATGTGCTCTAAGTAAAATGAACTTATTTCACTTTGGCAATAGTCGGGGTAAACTTTGTATATTGTCTATATATGATGACCCAATTGCACTTTAGCGCTAATCGAGCTAAAATGCATATGGCCTCCATAGATGATCACTTGATTGCACTCTAGCGCTAGTCGCGCTAGAAAGAAGATGTATTTGAATAATTATTGAATTGCCCATTGGCCATAGTCGTGCTATGATGCATACATCCTTTACATGTCCTGAATTTGAATTGCAATTTATGGCTTCTAATAATTGCACAGAATTCATGATGAATATGTGATCAACAGCATTTGGGAAAAAATTAATAAAATTGACGTGACGGTTATGGTTTATGTTCTTTAAGAGCCTGAAAGCTTCTTTGGTTTACTGTGTTGTTCAGGTGTCATGGATTCTATAGAGGATCCAGCCGTGGATATGGACCTATCGGACGATGAGTTCCAGGTTCTTCAACAAATGAATGCTGGTGTTCTTGAGTGTGAAGGTGTTCCGCGTCGGTTGTGGAATACGAAGTGTGTTAAGCTGTATAATGCTGAGGGCGTACTTGTTGGTGAAGGTACCTGCCACAGCGTAAACTCCGATCTTGTTCTTGGTGCTAGTGGGCCTCTCGGTGACACTGATGTATCAGTGCACATTTCAATATCACATTCTGAAGTGGACCTTCCAGAGGAACGTGTTTACTCATTGCTAGCTTGGCCTATTCAACTGGTTCATTATCGTGGAGCAAGTCTGCACAATCATGAGGCTAGGGACAGTTTCAACCGTCTATAAGCATCACTTTTAAACCCGCCTTCTGCGACATCTACAAGACCATATGCAAGTGCCATTAGAAATCCGCCTCGTGAGACCGCTGTCAAAACAAAAGACCTCCTAACGCAGGAGTCAATTAACTTGGTGTCCAGCAAAGTGTGTTGCAGCAAGAATTGTGTTCAGCCGTTTCCTAGGAAAAAAATTTGAGCTTTTTGAGAACGCATGTATCGAAATTCTACTTTCAAGCATAGAGCTTTCATAAAGACTGATGTGCACAGACATATTCATGAAGGTGCACGCCGAGGAAAGATGGTGACGATTGAAGAGATAAATGTGTATTTGCGCGCATGGATGCATATTGCGGGGGTTGCTGAGTCTACATTCTATCGCTACTTGAAATACATGAAGGATGAACGGGAAGCAAGGGATCACAGGAATACGGGACTGCTGAAGCCTAGAGAGCATACCAAACAAGCCACAGCTTCCTTGAAGTGCATCCTAGATAAGGAGGCCGATCACATGCCGCATCGTACACGGACTTTGAAGGAAGTTGACAAGATTGTGTCCAGGATTCTTCCGGCCTCATTTCAATGGAAGGATCAGTTGAAGAGACTTAATGAAACCAATGCGGCTTTTGGTTTGAAGGGGATTTCAACTTCGAACTTGAGCAAGATTAGATCAGCCAAGTTCCCAGAGTATGATGTGAAGAAGCCAGGAGATAATTTTGCTCGGTGTGCTACTTGTGACAAATATAATGAACTCATTAAGGGTGCTATCAGTGGATCCCAAACTGCTATGAAATGGTGTAGGAGATTGAATAAGCATCTCACCATTGCTCGTGCCCACAGGGATGTGTATTACATTAACCGAGACTTGTCATTCAATTCTCCGCATGAATGTGTTACAATCATACACAACAAGATGGATCACGCAAAAATCCGCTTGTCCGGTCTTTTCTCACAAGAGTAAAGAACTTGATGGCCTCATGAAGCTACCCGTTTCTGTGACGGGCATGATTGCGCATGGCCATGCAGATGTGCGATACGCACATGACGGCTTGGATGTCTTCTCGAATGACTCCAACTATACCATTGGTTCAATGGCAAAGTTGTTGCAAGATTTAGAGTTAGCGCCAAAGTCTTCTTCTCGGGAATTGTTCGCGAATTCAAAGTCCACTAATTTAATTAAGGCCGTGCTAGAGGGTACGGACATGTGCTATGGATCGTTACCGCCGCCACCAAATACCTTAACTCCAGCCACGCGGCTACCGCCCATTTTAAACGTGCAAATGGACAATGCCACTGGAGACAATAAGAATAGATATGTTTTCTGTTTTTGGTCTCTACTTGTTGCAAACAAGATCTTCCGAGAAGTCTATGTGAACTTCATGATTGTAGGTCATACGCATGACGATATTGATGCGCTATTTGGAAGATGGAGCATGGATCTGAAGAAGGAGAACTTCCCAACAATACCAGCGCTAATGAAGTCGTTCATGGATGTGGATTCCATCCCTACCATTCCTCACCTTATTGAAGAGGTGCCCGACTTCAAGGGTTTCATAGCAGGGTCATTTGTAGATGGCAATGACATCCTTGTTGGGCACACAAGACCACATCAATTGAAGTTCTATCTAGATTCAACGGGTGCCCTATCATGAAGTACAAATTTTTTGCACTGATGCCGACTGGTTAGGGGAAGACGGAAGAGGCATTAAGTTGTGGAAAGAAGATGCTGAAGGGTGAAGTTTGTGGCCACGCGGTGCACCTTTGCCTGTTTCGCTGAAGCCTATAAAAGGCTTGGAAGATATTGTCAAAGGTATGACGGGTTTTGTGAAATATTGGGACAATTAATGCAATGCAGACATCACTGGAGATTATCGAAGACGTTACGAGCATTTGGTGAAGTATTGGCGTGGCGTGAAGGTAGCGTTGATGGAACCGTTACCTACCTTTCATGTTTTGAGGGACGGCTTTTGGCCAACTACACGTATTCAAGCAAGTGAAGTGGATGAATTAGACGATGACAGTGAGGAGCGTGAAGAGTTTGGGGAGGATGACCCATACGTTGGGCCATTGAGTGGTCGTCCAAATCCATCCTTCCGAGTGGCTCAAGATTTGTTCGAAGGCTATTTTGTTGCAGTTCGACCCACAGATGGTGACTCTCACCCAGTTTGGATTGCAAGGGCATTGTCTGATCCGAACTCCAATCCAGAGAATCCGAATTGTGTTCTTATTCAATACTTCCGCCCAACATCAAGGAATCAGGATGTTCAAGATTTCTACATCGGATGGGACAACGAAAGAGGTCTACGTTGGAAGGTTGATGAAACTGAACCTCCTGTTTGGCAACATACGGATGCTCTTATGACAGCGTGGAAGTCGAGGATCCAGAAAGACACTGTGGAGTGCATGATCAAGATCTCTGCTATACAAATTGAAGTCATCAACCAGAGTTTGGTTTCATATAATTGAGAAGCCATATCCACATATGTGTATATGTGGCATGTTTTGTTTTGCATTTAACATATTTATATTGTGTATAATAGATGGAATTTATATATTGTAATAGATGGCATAGGTTTGAATTTTGTTGGTTTGGATTTATAGTTTGGTATTGCGTGTATGTTTTGAAATATATGTCTTGTTTTTATAAAACAAGGATATTCAAATTCAATTTTAATGTATTTCTTTATGTACTTTTGAGTTTAATTTTTTTCTTTTTTCCATCATTTTACTTTATTTTTCAAGAGCATCTATATTATAACATCTATGAACATTAAATTTGAAAGTGTGATGCAATTGAAAAAATGAGTAGTGTGTATAACCACTTTGTTTTTGATAGCCATGTTAATCACTTGTCACATTCCAGATACTTAGGGGGCTATTTGGTTGTTACAACTTTTGTAGTTGCCTGTATAAGTTATTAAGCAGCACCAAGTCATGCATGTTTCTTAGTCGCTCATACGAATTGAATGGGAATCGAACTCGGACCGCCTAAATGAGATAAATAACCCCTTACAACCAACTGCAGAGCTCATGACTTGGTGTTCCATATGGCATGATCTCTATGTATATTAATGAAAACATTGATCTCCGAATTTCAACTCCTGTTGACTACAGACTATGTGTATCAATACACTCTCATTTTAATGGAAATTGCACTAAAAAACTAATAGTTATATTATTTGTCAACCTAAATTATCTATAGAAATTCCATTTGTATTGATTTTAAAATCGACAATATTATTTTGGGAGGCTTCAATACTCCCAAAATTTTGAATATGATGTTAGATGCCGATATTTTTGTAATAAAATTGCCACACTCCATAATCCAATGGCAAAAGATTCCAAGGCCCACTCGATTGTGAGACAACGACTAAAATAGCTCTACCTACTTTACTCGGAATCTGAATGGATGTCATCTCTACGTTTTGGTGGTGTGGAACCGGATCCATAAGTGCCAAGATATGGTCCTTTGTCCCAAGTGCATCCATAGTCGCTTGGTGTAGCTCCGTGATTGGAATTTCCATAGTAAGGACCTCCAAAAGTTGGAGGAGGAACTACATCACGGTGCTGAGACATTCCTTGCCTTGGTTCGACATGACGAGAGCCTGTGTGACGCTCATATGAACCATCCGTAGTAGATCCGGAATAGTATTGGGAGCCTCCTTGGCTAGATCCAAAATCATATGTGGTTCCATGGCTTCTTTCTGGATTGTAATAAGTACCTCGGGGGTCGTTAGCATAGTGTAAGATCCTTTGACCATCTTGTGAACCAGATGCAGTACGATCATGTTGGTAGGACCTGTCATGCCTGTGTTGTTGACCCCGATCCTCCATGCTTCTATGCATAGCTTCTTGCATTTGTTGATTGAACTCAATGTCTTCCCGAGCTTCTTGACGCTCATGTCCCACTGTAAATGTTACGGGTGCTGGATTGTCTTCTACATCATTGTCGTCCAACCATTCATCCTCAGCATCCGGCAATACAACCGGCGGAAATCCAAACTGCCCTCGATTGGACCACATTGGCATACAATCGCTCGGTTGAGTCCAACTCGTATAAATAACAGTGTCAGTGTACTTCATATTGTCAACATTTTTCCCGTAAATTGTGCGCCAGTCTACATCTTTGTGGAGTACAATCTCTGCCCAAACCATGGCCATGTTGGAATAATTCATGACATTTGGTTTGGAGTCAGGCAGCTCAGCCCACCGCGTTACTTCCTCGTATCGGTGCACAAAGTGTTCGCTCTCGCACGTGGAAATTTGTCCTTACCAGCGTTGAACTTGCTTGTCTACTTGTTCTTGTGACCACATTTTGGAGAGGTGCGTCATTTTGACGTACTTTTTGCACATTGTGCAGTCCCAAACCTTCTTGGGCTCTTCTTCCCATCCATGTTCAGCTACACACATTGAATTTGCCCAATCTCCCCAGTTCATGTTCTGGGATTTGCCTTTGTTACTGGACCTTAAACTACTATTGTGAGGCATAATAACCTTGATTAAAATGAAATGATTTGATGACGAAGTTCACATGAATCTTTAGAACAACTGAATAAAATGTTTGACACTTACCAATGAAACGGGGTGAAGTTGTTAACAAGGCCTTCAAAACCAAATAATCACCAAAATAATTTGGTGCAATTCAGTATCCGAGCACAATCGTTCACGCACCAAAACGAAAGGGGCACGCAGAGCCACTGAGAGGCACTGGATCACCCACTCCGCAAGGAAAACGATTGTGAGGAATGAGCCGTCCGCCGCGCTATTTATGGCGTCCGAAGGCGGACCAGGCAATGCGGACGCGTACGTGCGAATCGGACGGGCAGATTGTGCGGACGGAATCGCGCGGACATCCCGTCCGCACGTGCTCGTCCGCGCGATCTTGTCCGCACGATCCGTCCGCACGACTGCGTCATCGAGCCCGACGCCCTGTCCGCCCGAGGGCCCGTCCGCAGGACTGTCTGCGAGCCCCCCAACGCCCTATCGGGTCGGACGGCCCGTCCAGGGATGTCAAAAGACGTCCGGGGGTCAGCGCCCACGTCCGCCGGACGTTTGAGTGGACGTCCTATCAACCCTGTACCTCGATAAGCTCCGGGACAGTTGCACATTTGGTTGGATCTATTCTTTGAAGACTTTTCAATTTCAAACTGAGGTTTCGTATACTGATCTATGTTCTTGGAGCTAAACCAACTTGTATCCCAATCTTCATTCTAGATTTGATAAGATATCCATCCTGTTGTATATGCATCAATAGCATTGGAGTGTAGTTGCTTCTTTTGCTCCACTTGAAAAGAGTTTGTAGGATCGTCACTAGAGAAAGAGAAGAACAATTCTGGAGCAGCAAACTTTTGTTGTTCTTTCACTTTCTTTATAGCCTCAAAGGTCGTATAATTGTATTTTGATGGCTCTTTTTCCTTCACTCGGTTGGAGAGCCCCAATTGCAAAGTCCAATGTAAACTGGGTTTTTTTTCCAAGGGTCAAAATAGAGCAAAATATTGAATGTAGAAATGTCATTGTGAATGTAATTTGCGTTGTGGCATTACGCCACCGTCAAAAGCAATGATAATGACAAGCTCACTTGATTTTTATGATACGTGGCAATCCATCCTAGTTCTTCCATTGTCAATCCGGTATTTGTCAACTTCGCAATTCCATCCACATCCGTTGCTTTTGAAACCTTGGAATTGTATTTGGACTAGAATTTGATCAAGGATTTTCCATTCCACCAAAGTAAATACCCTTCTATTGTCTAGATTTAGAAACAAAATTCTAATGATTCGTGGATGCTTCATATAACACCCCCAGCCTCAAGCAAAATCTCCTTACGCTTTTTTTTTTTGTTAGTCGTCTTCAAACTCTTACCCGCAAATTCAATCCAGCCAGGAATGGTTGACAATTTGATCAAGCGCACATTCTTCACTTTACCATAAGCGCCCTCCTGCTTTTGTCTTGGCATTACTACAACTTTCACTGAATGAGGAAGCTAGTCTGCAACTCACTTACACATTGAGACAAAATACGGTTCTCAATGGATTCTTTCCATGGTGATTTCCCTTTTAAGCAGCTACTTGAAAATGATTGACACCACTTCTCAACCATATGTAATTTAGAAAGTGTCTCTTTATCTGCATCATCCAATTCGTCACCTTTTTTTTTCTTTGTGGTGTAATAATAGCTTGCTTGAGGATGGATGCATGGTTGAGTGGCTCATTTTTGGCAAAAGTCCAAGTCCAAAAAGTCCTTTCCTGTGAGTAAAATGTTTGGAAGTGAAATACTTGGAAGTGAATTCTATAAGAAAAAAATTCTAAAAAAATTCAAAAAGTCCTTAGCTTTTTGAGCGCCCCTAGACCCTGAAAATCATTATACCTTAGAAAAAATCATTTTTGTAAAAAAAAATATTGGCTATAAGAAAAAGACTTCATAAAATTCAGTGTTTGAATTGTCATTAAAAAGTCCTTTGCCGACATTCAATACGTATTTAAACAACAAGATTATAATTTTGCAAAAATTTACTAAAACATCCACTAGAATCATAGTCCTTCATATGAATTTAAGAACCTAAATCATCTTTAATAAGTCCTTGAAAAATGTGCTGACAGCAAATTTGTCACACCCATCTTTTTTTAAAAGTCCTCTATACTTTCATATTTTGCCACAAAAAAAATTCAACAACATAGTTGTGTTCATAATCAAGTTTAAGACCGTAAAATGAACTTTTTTTTTCAAGTTAAATTTTTCTAGTATACCCAAACCGCATTTGAAAATTTGATAAGTGCAGTTTTCAAAAGTGTGACACAATTTTGAGCCCGTCAACCATGCATTCACCCTTGAGCATTAGTAGTCAATGCAACCACTGTGTTATTGGGAAACTCAAAGTGCAACCAATAATCCAAATAATTGTTGATTTTTCAGACGCCTCCAACTCCTCCCGTAGATTTTGAATGAGCTTGTGGTAACCTTCAATGTCATGGTCCATGTACTTCCTTTTCAACATGTCAAAACTTTGTCGCTTGTAGAACTCCATCCTTATAGCCCTACATTTCTGTAAGTACTCATGTGGAAGCCAATTCGGGTTTGGGGTTTCTTTGACTTCTTCCAATTTGATGATAAAGGGTTTGATGAACTTGGAGCCATCAAGGTCTCTGTTGAAGGAATTACTTCTTCAATTGCCTATCAAAATCCACAAACATTGGGTGCTTCTTAGCAGCACCACTCCCTTCAACGGCCATTTCCAAATTATCTTGTTCTAGGGTGTCAATCCCTTTGCGTGTTCATTGAAAAAAAATTCAAAAAACTCGGGTATGCTGTTAGGGCCAAGCCTAAACTTCCACCCAACTCAAAAAGCATAGGCCTCAAAAAGAAACTAGTACATGAGGCTTGAACAGCGGACTTGGTAAATGAGTCCATGTTGAATCTGATATAATATAGTTTGTGCCCAAACTTGATAGCGTCCGTGTCCAAGTACGGTAGCGTCCGTGCTTGGCTCGGTAATGTCCGTGCCCAATTTGGTAATGTTTGCGCCCCGATTCAGTAACGTTTGTGCCCAATTTACACGTCCACGCCCAGCCCCTTTTGTCCACACCCATCCGCTTACTGTCCACGTCTGTTTTCTTATATCCTCGCCCAATGCTTGCGCAACTCTGACTTTACTTGTGCCACTTAAAGCAAAAAGCAGTGATTTAAGGGGGACCTACTTCAACTATATTTTTTTATCCTTTGGAATTTATTTTTTTTAATGCCTACGCCCATTTAAATTCTTCAACATATGAAGAAAAAGAAAACTTGTATGTGAAAACAAATAATTTGCAAGGGACTCATTTCAACTCTATTCTTCTGTTCTTTCAAAATCTAATGCTTATTCTTTTAATCCCTTGGCCCATTTACATGATAAAATGGAAGAACTAATAATTCAAGCAATGGAAATTGTTAGTGTGGTTCAAAAAAATAAAAGAATAAGAAAAATTATAAAAAATTTCTAAAAGGGCAAATGTTTTATCTTATAATTGTATTGTCCATTTCAATGATAATATGGTAAAACTAATAATTTAGAGGAGACTCACTTGAATTATATATTTTTTTCCTCAATTGGTTTATGCTTCTTCTTAGGTGTGGATGCCCAATTTTAAGTTCTTGGAGCCCAAAAAACAAATAATTTAAAAGGGTCTCAATTCAATTATATATTTTTTTGTTTTCTTTGGGCGCTAAGGCTTATTTTTATAATGCCTTTAACCATGTGAATGAGGATATGGATACCCAAAAACATTGAAAGGAACTCACGCCAACTATTTTATTATCCGTTCAAGGGCTTGTACATATTGTTTTTTAAATGTTTTGTTTTCATTAAACAATGTCTGTGCCCAGTACCGCCTAAACGTCCACACCCGGTACAACCCAAATGTCCATGCCCAAACATCGACGGTGTCCGCGCCCAGCACAACCGTCTGCGCCCATACTCGACAATGTCCGCGCCCATACCATCTGCGTCAATGTAGACTGCATGCGCTATTGGAAGTATATAATGACGTCCACGCCCAGATCAAACTGCCTCACATACTCCCTAGTCCTCTACTTCTTCATTGAGCTAGTTGCAAGGATGCACGTGCGGGGTCTTCTTTATACTACATACACCAAGTTTTTGAGTTTTTTTGCCACAATGTTGACACCAGGCATGTTGAGGAAAGAAGAACGAGACAAGACACGCAAACATTATGGACAAAAACAACCCAAGCGAGTCCATGTTTTACTAAATCCGGAGAAACTTGCATTTCAAGGTTGGAATGCAAAACCTGATGCATAGACTATGGATGATTGTACCCAATTCATTGAGTGGTGCTACATCAACAAGGCCTTTCCTGTAGAGCGACACAACTTCTACTGCCAATTTCACAAAGAAAACTTGAAGCACTGCACACATGAAGCATTCAAAAATCAGTGCATCGAGGTGTACCAAGTTCTATACAACACACTAACTGTGAAACAAAATGAAGTGAATCTTTTGACTGCGAGAGGTGTGCATGCTGAGCTCAAACTTCACAAACAGGTAGACTGGTCTACTAAAAAGGGTACTTAAGCTGCGATGTACGTTCCGCGATTGGCGGGTGGATTCATTCCAATGGGCATGAAAAGGTTTCTAGGCGGTAGACTAGGCTTTCTCAAGACTGTCATTAATGAGCCGGTTGACAATTATGTGACCAAGGCATCAGATCCAAATAGCAACTCGGATGGATTCCATACTCCACCTAAACCATTGAGCAACAGGGCAATAAACCGCGCCAAAAATAAGAGGGCGTTACGAAGTGCGCTAGATAAAGTTGCAGATGACGTAGTGGCCCAAAGATGATGTGGTGGCCCCCAATAATGACATGGTAGGACCCTAAGATGATGTGGCGTTGGGCAAAGATGACAAGGCTGTGAGAGAAGTTGATGACGATGGGGTGGAAACAATGGCAACATTGAGGGCATCTTTGAATGACAACATTCAATTCATTAAAACATTTTATGAAGACACCGCAAAGTATAGGGCTGAATTGCAGGAGAGGACCGATTTCATTGCCAAACAAGAACGTGATATCCAACAAGTAGTAGCTTCAAGAGCTTACTTCATGCACAAACAAGAAAGGGTCTTTGGCCTAACATCTTGGGCTTGTATAGATGATCTCTTTGATATGTCAAAGATGGTAATGAAGACCACTCTAGGACATGAGACTTCCATTGATTGGTCTCAACACAAAATTGATTTGACCATGAAAACCGCACACATCTATTACAAAAATAATATTTGTTGTGGCCACATCCTTTGAGCTTTCTGTTAGATGGTACTACATGTCCGATTTGCTTGAATCCACTTGGGTTGGAAGGTGGAATGCACTTAGGCACATGCAATCACTTGTACCACCTGATTTGCTTGATTAGTTTGATGATATATCATACGTGGTGTGCAATGTGCAAAGCTCCTTTTCATGAAATTTTTGGGCTTGTGCATTACATGCCTTCGAGCTAGGAATTCCATCCAGGCAACGCTCTGTAGAATCTTGATAAGTAGGGCAATGATCTAGTTTGGAGTTGGCGTTTCAAGCATCACAATTTGCAAAGGCTACAACTCTTTGATGAATGGGGTTGGGAGAATAATCCACTAGAGATCATCAAAGTGTGCAAAAACTTAATCCCGATCAAAGACAAATACAGTCTCGGAAAAGAATTTCTTCTATCAATTTTTCAATGGCCATTGGAACAAAGACACCCACGAATTCCAATTTGGACCTCATCCAAAGAATTGAATATGGAACGTGAGTGGAGTTCATGTCACTTGATGATGACGAAGTTTGTATTGTTGAAGAAGGTGAAGACAAAGCACCTACATCTCGAGAAAGTGTGCAATTCTCAAAATTTGAATGGCGCAAAATCTTTAAAGATGATGCCATCAACTTCTTGCTAGACGAACACTGTTCGGGGACACAACAAGCTCTTAGAGAAATGCAAGGCTCCCAGTTCATGAGGGACTTGATGAATAAAGATGGACCAACGAGACGCACCCACTCAAGAGCTTGCTAACTATACAGACCTGACAAAGATGTAGTGTTAGGGTTGAACGACAACGAAGCTAGGCTGAGTAATATGGTTGATTCCCCGATGAAAATTGATTAAATGCACTTCCATGTGCTCCTATCTATAATAGAGTAGAGACAACTACATAGCATTAGAGAGGCCTATAGATTTTGGGAATTACCTATATTACCTATAGACACCAACATATAGATACTAAACTAGTGACCATGTCATGCAATTTTCCAATTTTGTAATATATAACGGCTATATAATACAATGGCATTTTTTTGTGTAAAATGTGCAAGTGCAATGTTGGTAATGCTTAAATTTAGTTTTTAATAAATATACTTGACCAATAGAATGGTTGTCTATACACTATAGTTATATATTCCATCACTATTTAATTGTATGATAATTACATATTTTGGTTGTGATACTCCTTTTTGGCATTTTCTTCTTCTAACTTTGAATATGTTCATTTGGTGTTTTTTTATTCTTAAAGGGCAAGGTAAATCCCTCCTCGTCAATTTCATTGTTAGCAATTTTATTAAATTGCTAACAATTACTTAATTTTGCATGCAATTTATAGTATATGTACTAGTGTTAATTTAAATAGATTTTTTGGTAGCATTTTGTTTTCATTTACTTGAAGTGAATCTTAATTTATTTTTAAAAGACCACTTACACTACAATTTAGTCCTTGACATTAAATTTCGTACTGGTTTTACTTAATTTTCTTCACAAAGTTTCTTTTTGAGAATTTCTTCTTGTTTCAATTACAAAAGAGTAATTTTTTGGGCCTAATTTAAGAATAAGGTAGGATTGTTTTAAAATATTATGGGGATACTAAATTCCTGTATTTGTGGAGAATTAATTGGACCAAAGATATTACACTGACAATAATAAATAGCATAATAATGTAGCAAGTAAACTTCAAAAAGGCAAAGACCCAAAATATATTATTGGCCTATTTCCATTCATAAATCAAATTAAGTTGCAAAAAACACCATGCCTACATAGAGGAGCACGGAACAAACCCAGTGAGCAATTCCCTTAAAACCGCAATTTTTAGGAAATTAACCACTAAATGTTCAAACTATGTTTTTTGGCAATAGAGAAAATTTGGGCATCTCACTTCACATGTAATTTTAATTTTGTTCCTTTAAAATTTTCATAAAACACATGTCCAAGGACTAGCTTTAAGGCCCAATCATTTGCATAACTTTTGATTACATGGTTAAAAAGTTATTGTATGATATGTGTTTTCATTACTCGTCTAGCAGTCCAGTCAGCAAAAAAAACTTCTACAAAAAATATTTTCTTAAGAAAATAAAATTTGAAATTGGATCCTTAGATTTATAATTATTTAGAAAGCTTTGAACCATTCCATTTTGATAAATGAATCAATAGTTATGGCCGTGTTTTATTTTGCAGGAGTTTGTGCTTTGTGGGATATTATTGGATCTCTACTCTAAGACAAACTTCAAATCCTTTGCTTAACTCAAGTTTCAATATTTTGGTAAAAAAAAAATCTTATGTGTAGACTATTTTTTTCAACATTACACCATTGGGATTGGCAATTTTCAGTTCCATAAATAAATTGTTAACAATTTAATATTTTGAATGATTATTAACTTCATTCTATTTACTATTTTTTCCCTGTATGTTGTGCAATTCCAAATGATTTGAAAATTTTCAAGCATATATTCTACTTGATTTGAAAGATGAATTCAAAGAGTAACCACCATTTTGGCCTTTTTTTTTGCACAAATGTGACGTCATGAAGTGTAGATTCCTGGATTTTTATTGGGCCAAAAAGGACTTTTGTTACTTCAAATGCTAATATCTTGCAAACCCTACACGGTGGAAACTTTTAAAATATTTGCACATCTTTTCAAACTAGCATACTACAGAATCCTATGGTTACATGTATCCAAAAAGGTTTATTTAAAAAAATTGTACTTGTACTAGAAATGGTAGTTTTGGAGCGGTTTTGGTGAAAACATAGTTAAATTCATTTAGGGGTTAACATTGGTTGAAGTGAGTCCTTCTTTAGTTTTTGGTTTTTGTAATTTACCTTTTACATAAACAAGGATAACCCTTCGCCTTTTGCGGACGAAAATAAATTTAGTTCAGGTGGGTCCCTTTCAATTTATTTGTTTAGGAAGTTTGTCATTTTAATAGACTTCTGATTGCAGCATATCAAGAATGTCAAATTCTACAACTACAAACCTATATGCTTAATGTCAAATAAAACACAAAGGTTATTGGCTTTGTATTTTTGTATGGTGGTTTAGGCTTTTTGATACAATGGCTTTTTACATTTGTTTTGAGAAATTAATAAAACACAAAGTTCATTCATGGGCTAAACTAATTAAATAACTATGAAACAACTGCTTACTTAAGACAACAATTCAAGTCAATTGCAAATACTCCTTCCAAAATGTAGGAATTGTTCACCAAATTTATTTGTTTTAATAATAGAAATAATCTGTATAATCAAATCAGCAATCAAATTTTTTCCATTTTCTTAAAAGAAAAATTAGGAAAAAAACACACTCAAGTTGTAGGAGTCCAAGAAAAGGTTGGCAGCCTTTACATGGAGAATCCAAAGTCATTTTGAAAAATTTGCCCTCCAAAAGGTCTTAGTGAGCTGTTCCTAAGTCCTCAAAGCAAGAAGTCTACGCCTTGCCCCAGCGTCCGCGCCCATCACTATGTCTGCGCCCCAAAATCCGCGCCTGAACTTCACGTCCGTGCCTAGGCACTAAGAAATCCCAAAGTTTGCATGAAGCTCCTTCCATCCGCGCCCAAACGTACTTGCATTTGCAACCAGACTCTATAAAGTCCACAATTTCTTAAACCTACTTAATTCTAAAGTACAATTATTAAATGACCCAATAAAAGATACAACCAAATTCTATATCCTAAACCACTATTCTAAATCCTAAATCCTATACCCAAAAAATCCTAAACCCTAAAACTCATGAACCGGAAACTTCAAATCCTTTTTCATCATTTAATTGGACCAAGAAATTAAAAGAATAACCATTATTTACACTACAAAGCAAAAATACATCTCATTGAAGTAAATATTTTTAAAGTAGATGTTTTCCCACTTCATCATTTAAATGGCTAGTGGATTTAAAGAAGAACCATTGGCCTAGAAAGGAAAAAAATATATACACTTGAAGTGAATCCTTTAGAAATGATTTGTCTTAACTTTCTTAATTTGAATGGCCGGGGGATTTCAAGAATGTCAAATTAAACAGTTACAACATTGAATGTTTCATTTTCTATTAAACATAAGGTTTATTATGTAGGCCAATGCTTTTAAAAACTTAAAAACAGTCCCTTGCTTCAAAGGCAATTCAAACTTGGTATAAATAGTCCCTCCAAATAGTTATTCTTGAAATTAGCACTCAATTCCTAGAAGTCCAAGTATAGACTGCCACCCTTTAAATGAACCTCACATTCTACTCCAAAGAAGAATCCTAAGTTGTTTTCAAAATGGTTCTCCCCCAAGGTTATGGAAATTTGATCTTGGCGCCCGTGTCGATAGAGTCCACACCGCAGCGTCCATGCCCTATCAATCAAAAATGTGTGTGTTCAAAGAGGGGATTTCCATGCCCTGCGTCCACGCCCATATGTCCCTATGTTGACCCCCATGTCTTGAATTTCCAGGAGCCTTTGGAAGACTCCAGGGGCTTCATATTTGGGATTTGCAAGAAGATTCCCTATGCTTGCACCCAGACCAATAGCGTCCGTGCCTAGTCGCTTTGTATTTCTAAAATTTGGTTGTGGTCCCTTGTAGCCCAAGTGTTCGCACCTCGACGTCTGCGTCCTGTTAGCCTTGAGTCTACACACTGTCAATCATGAGTTTGCTCCCTGTCAATCCTGAGTTTTTGCCCATTCATTGTAGAAGCTGCGGGTGCCCAACTAAAGAATGCATCTTCTGATTGTTTGTAGACTTGAAATTCAAAATTGGCACCAAAAATGACCACCATATTTTGGAGGGATTTGCTTTAGGATGTATAGTGTCAACAGTTTACTTTAAAATATTTCTCAAATTGGAAAAATTGATTTAACATCAATTTCTTTTTTACACGAGCAACTTTTTAAAATAGAGCGATTGAAGTATGTATATGATTGATTACTTCACTACATTGTTGTATGTACTAAATGCAAGTGCATGCACAAACCACGACCACCCCATTAAGCAACAAATGGTTTGTATATGCAAATTCTAGCTTGAGGATGCAACATGTGACTTTTGAATTCACTTCTATTGAAACTTAGAATAAAATTACAAAGTTTATACATGACTTGAAACCCTAGTATATGGTCTTTAACTTTGCTTTTCCTTTATGTATAATACATATACAAATATACAATGTTATTAATATGTTCCTATGCATATAATTCTAAACCCATCTACTTCCCTAACAATATTATAAAGTCTGCACATTCTAATGATGTGACTAATGCGCAGATTGTAGGACCTGCTCCAACTCCTCAATCTTCTTTTGGTATGCTTCTTCTTTGATACTGAACTCTCTCATTAAGTTCTCTATTTGCATACTGTGATTTTCTTTTTTTTGTTGAAGTTGAATTTGTAGGTCTTCAATTTCTTTCAACAAGGATGTGTTGTCTTGGTTGGTCAACTCCATTGAATTGTCTACTATTTGTGAGACCTCCTCAATCATCATTGGTTGTTCTAGAAGATTTTCCCACCTATGAAGGTCAGGGAGGTGCTAAGCTTTAGGATTGTTAGGATTTGATGGTCTCGCAAATGTGCTGTATTGTCCTATTTCTTCCGTTCCCAAGGCAACACCTTCGGGAATGTCCTGCCCTTCTAGGAATTCCTCGAGAAATCGTTCAAGTTCAACATCTCTTAGAGTTTTGAGTTTTTGAACCATCTCTTCCTATGTGCATTCTAATTTATTATCAACGTTTGAGACATTTGACCACTCCTCACACGCATCTGCTATAGGTTGTACATCGTTTTATTGGTTTTGTAAGTCCCCCTTTATATTTCCATTCTCTAGGAATATCAATGTTCTCTGAACCTTTTGCAGATTTTTTGAGTGATCGCCAATCTACCATACGTTGAGTCTTACCTCTGCATACACCATGTGCATTATTGAAATATTGCATTTGTTTCTACTAGTAAAGGAAATGACAACATTTGGAGTGGCTTTAAGGTGACGTTTCTCACTATCGTGATAGACAAACTATAAAGTAAAGAGTTCACTTGTGAGCTTTATCGTATTTGATGTTATTATTTTTGGTTTTTTATTTAAGTCATACTATGTTGAATTGGAGGGTTTTTTCTGAGTCTCAAGATGAAGAATCTCAACCGAAGCATAACTTTGAGTTTCCTTTATCGCAAATGGTGGAACAACTTCAACTGTTGCTGGATCTGTCATTGCTGTATGGATGTTCACAAGATGAAGCTGGACCATCTCGACCACCGAAGCAACCTCGCGTGGAAAAACGATGGTACAAAAATCTTCAACAAGACACTCGAGCATTGGTGATTTTATTGCAGGTTGGATGTGTTGAGTCCAACAGTTGTAAAGTAACATTTGAAGGTTGCTTTGAAGGTTTGAACATCAATCAATATTATTGCATGATCAACCTTATCAAGGGAAGTCGTGGTCATCAACGATGGTTGGAAGGGCCGTTAATCCTTTAACTAAGGTGGATCGTGCCGATTATGTCGCTGCTACCATCAAACGCATTTTCAAGTTTTTAAAGATGGAGTGATATTTTGATTGGAACTCTTTTTTTTAACCTCTACTAGACATATGTTAGTTTCTAGTTCTTTATTTTATACTTAGAGTATTTTTTATAAATTAAATTTGTGTTTATGAAGTTGTATAAGGAAAATATTCAAATAGTTATCCTCTAAATACTTTGAGGTGAATTATTTTCTAACTAGAAATTTGGAATTAGTCTTATGGTCAAAATTCACGACCAGTGGACATTAGGGGAGCCACATGGTCAAGACATGGGTTGAAATCCAATTGACTTGTGTGATATAGATAGTAGATAAGGTAGAGGAAAAGGGGGAACCCTATTCATTTTCTTTCTTGTTGTTGATAAGGCCCAAATGTCTGAGGAACCATAGTGTTGTGTATTGAGAAGTTTGAAATAAAAATTGGAAGAATTGTATATCATGGTGTTATGCTTTCAAAAAATTCTTTCTTGCTTGAATTGAAATTGTAAATTGAGATTTGTACTAGTTTGAGTAGAGGAAGGTCTGCTGCCTTCCACAAAAAGGGTCAGAGACTTCGACCAACCATAGAAGACGGAAATTTCTTTGGTTTGCAATGAAAATTTGAGGGTCTGGAAGAAATTTTGTTAACTTTTTAAGAAACTATCATTTGTACTATTTGAAATATTTATGAGAGAGTTGTGTGTGTTGAAGTGAAGAAGGGTCTACTGCTCTCAATTTTAGAGGCCAAAACTTCGGGTGGCCATAGAAATCAGACAAAGTGTTGGAATGATTTGAGATTTGGAGGAGAAGTAGAGAATTGTAGAAGCTTTCCAAAAAGATACCACTCATGTCATCTGGAGTTGTAAAGCATTGGTGACACCTAGTCAAAGTTCAGTCAATGAGTTGAAGTTGAAGGAAGAGTTGGAGTTGGAGTTGGAGTTGGAGACAAAGACTTGTGTGTTGTGGCTTGGGGCTTGTCTTTTCTCGTAAACTTTGTTGTTGCAGGTGGCGTGGATGAAACCATTGCTTAGCCTCTTTTTGTATTGTGGATACAATGAAGTGGGGTTCATCATCTACATGGTTGTATTTTTTTGTTGTTCCCATTAGTGAGGCACAATTGCTAATCACTGTGGGTTTGAAAGTTAGGATCCAATCCCTCGAACGGTTCAGCTTGTGGTCTAGCCGTCTCATTTTACCTACCCGAAAACCGGATTTCTTATCACCTATCTTAACCTTTGAATCCAATTAAAACCACTACAAGATAGGCCAACGGGGAGTAGCTTAAAGATTTGACGATTAAGTTTGAAGAATTTACATGACTAGAATTTCATTATTTTCTAAGCCATTTCTGATTGCAGCCAGAATCCTCGTGATTTCCCGAGGGAAACCATTGTCAACACAACACCGTCGGGTTGCAGGTGGTCAATTTTTGGACGTAGGCAATATGGGCACGGACGCCATTATTTGCAAGTGGTATGGGCATGGATGCTATCGTCTACAGGTGGTTAGGACGTGGACGCTATCGATCGTCGATAGTATGGGCACAGATGCTATTGACTGCAGGTTGTATGGACGTAGACTCTATCAATTGCAGGTGGTATGGGCGTAGATGTGTGGGAGTGGACTATCAAGCTTAGGTGTGGACATGAAGTCTGAATTTAGGACTGGGTCTTTACTTGGTTTGTATGGACGCGGACTTCTACAATAGAGTCCATGCCTAGGCTTTAGAATCCAAAACTCAAACCTGACGTCAATTTGGAAACAACATCCGTGCCTTGGCCTATTACGCCTAAGTGCGGACGTTCAATAGCGTTTGTGCCCCAACACTCTAAGTTTCTACCATAAAGAATTCCGTCCGCGTCCAGACACTTCGTCCACGCTTTTACAATATCTGTCCACGCCCATCCAACAATAGGATATAAAAAGAAGAATCCCCAACAGCAGACTCACGTTTTCCGCCCTGGCCTCTATACTTGGACTTCTTTTGGAGCTCCTTGATAGAGTTTAATTGGTGGAAGACAGCCCTTGTTTTCTAATGAGGTGATGTCAAAATCAGTTCAGGCAAAGAACTGGCGCTAACTACTGTTATTGTTACAAAGTATTAGAAGACATTAAAGAAACCCTTTACTTTTGGAATTCAAAATGACAAATTCACGCAAGCAAACGAAGGAGTGGGAACCATGGTATCAGTTTTCAAAGTGCGGGACAAATGTGAGTTGCAATTTTTGTGGTGGCACACTTAGCTACAAACGCAAGTGAGCTTTTGTGCATATGGGGTACATGTGAAAGTTGGAGAAGTCGGTGTGTCCTAACATACCTTGTGTTATATGATCAAGATTTTTCAATTGTGCAAATTTTGTTCCACATCAAATGCAAGCTAAAGACATGCGAGATGCAAAGTCAATGCCTACTGCTCCCAACAAAGGCTTTAGAACGCCGAGTTCAAGCCAATTGACTTATAATGCAGTATCAGGAGGAGGGTGTGGAAATGGGTTTTATAAAAGCAAAGGACCTGAAAATAAGCCCAAATCCAGTAGTCTTACTGCATCGCATCCACAAGATCTGGCCTTCTACATCAACAATGTTTAGTTAATGCCATGAATATTGCAAAGAAGAAGGAATAGGATGATAAATGGGCTAGTTTCTTCTACGAAGCAAATGTGGCGTTTAATGTGGCTAATAAACCTTGTGTTCATCGAGGATGTGTGTGCAACTTCAGTGGCTTCTTTTGATTATTCTCCACCTTCTTACCATCAGTTACGGACTTGTTTGATTGAATCGAAGAGGCTACAAATTGAGAACATGATTAAAACCAAGACAAATTTTGCGATTCAAAATTACGAGGTGACTATTTGCAGTGACGGTTGGGATGATGTCAACCGACGTCCCCTCATGAATGTGATGATGTCATGTCCTACAGAGGATGTATTTCTGGGATCCATTGACACTACAGAGAATATTAAAAGCATAGCTTACATTGCTGACTAGATGAAAGTATTCATTGAGAAGGTGGGACCCATGAATGTAATCCAAATTTGTACGGACAATGCGACAAACATGCTTGGAGCACTCAATGATATTCAAAAAACATATCTGCATATCACTAAGGCAAGTTGTTTGGCACATGCCCTAGATCTCTTCATGGAGGATTGGTTCAAGGTTACTTCGTTCAAGGATTTAATTGATCAAGCAAGACTAGTGGTCAAGTTTATCAGAAACTATCATGCAATAATGGCTACTTTTTGGCAGCTCAGCTCTAAGAAGCAATTGATTATGCCACCAAATACTTGCTTCGTTTTTCATGTCCTCATAATTTCTTGGTTGCTGGAACTGAAAATAGTGATGCAAGACTTGATAAAATACCGTCGTGTCAAAACTTCTTGGCGGGCCTAAAAAATACACAAGATGGTGCACAGGTAGCTTTTTTAGGTGACTATGTGAAAAAAACCATTGAAGACAAGAACTTCTAGATCCGATGCAGAGATTACTGCTTCATGTTTTTAGATGCGTTGAAAGCCTTATATATATTTGATGGCAAAGCACCAGCTATAGGCCAAGTGTGGTTCACAATGCTCAATTTACAACTACACGTGCGCATTTTGAAAGAGGTACAGTTCTAGTTATTGCACGCAATAGCTACCATTTTGGAAGACACATTCGATGCAAAATGGGCTATAATGTTCAATGATCTTCATTATGCTCGTGCAGTTCTGAATCCATTTCTCAGGAACCAGCCATATCTTAAAGGAGATGGACCTGCCCTTCGTACTTTGTATCGTTTCATCTGCCTATTGGAGGAGCCAGGGGGCGTGCACTTTGATGATTGCATGGTGGAACTAACACAATACAAAGAGCGTAGTAGACAGTACATCCTTGAAGAGTCACCTGACATCTGAAAAAACAATATGCAAGCCCACCAATGGTGGCACAGGGTTGGAGACAAGGCGTTGTCGAAAGTGGCTATACGTGTTTTATCCCTCACATATTTGGCATCATCTTGTGAATGAGGCTAGAGTATGTATTCCTTTATTTACAACAAGAGCAGGAATCGCCTCGCAATAGAAAAGGCAGAATCTTTAGTATACATCTATACTAATAGTTGTGTCCTTCATGAAAAGCCAGGGGCAATCAAACTTGCTTCTACGATGAGAACATCCTTTGGTGCTCAAAGGATTCTGATTCAAATGTTCTTGGCCCCATCCCTGTAGACAAACCTAGTCGCAAATTCGATGAAAGCAGCAGATGAAGAAGATGACAACATTGAAGTGAATCGGGCACCTCCAATGTACGAGGCAAATATAGAATTGTGGAGGGAAGGTATGGATCGTTTTGAAGAATCCTGAGAGTACTACGGAGATGGCCTTGATGAGGACGACATTGATGTGGGTGACGCTATTTCTGGATGTTGGAGACTACGGGATCATAATCCTCCTCCAAGAAACAATGGCATTACTAGAGATGAAGGTAGCAGCAGAGGCTTGTGAATTGTAGCAGGGCGCCATGGTAAGACTGTAGAGGTTACACAAGTGTCCCACAAAATTCTAACATATGAAATGAGGTTTGATGATGCAATGCATTTTGACCTCTTCACGTGTACGTATAGGAGAGGACAACGTTCCATGCCAAATGCAAGTTAGTTGCACTTCCATCTTGCAAATGACTTTCGCTACAGTCCCTTGTAGGAGGGACTCATCGACGCAATATTTTGGAAACTCTTTTGCAAGCTAATCTTCCCCTCCTTCATCCAGACATGTTAAAGATCGGTCTGGCTCAACGGGGAATACTCGAGTTGAGGCGCAAAATATTTCTCATACTACTAGTGGTGGTAGGCTCCCTCAAGCCTTTCATCCAATGGCAAGTGGTAAATATGCATTGCCTCTTTGTGGTTCTTGTAGAGGCAAAAAAACAGTTAGAACATCTTTCTCTAAACCACCTCCATGTGTTTCTTGTAGAATTGGAGTAAGAGATCCCAAAGTGGTCATAGCACCGTTTCTTGAAACATATACTCTAGGACCCACTAGGACACCATTGGCAATTGTTGTGTCAAGAGTTCCAAGGGGCCCAACTATAAATTCAGATGTTGAGAACCCTACAACAAAGCCACACAAGAAGATAGTGAGCAGGAACTAGAAAAGAAGAAGGGCAATTGCGGATCTTCAAAATGAGAATTTAGAGGTTGAAGGACATCAATCCTCATAGCACAGTACCGATGAAAAAAGTTTTGTAAGGGAAGATGAAGAAAATGACTATGATAGCAACTGCGATGAAGCACCGATAAATTATAATGTGTGCATTCAAGATGCTCATTGGGCAAATATGTCAACCCATGAAATCCGGAGTTCAAGTTGTTTGAATAGTGGAATGGGGGCATTAACAGATGAAGTAGAACCAGAAGACCGTTTGAGCACTTGAATGGAAGTTTGAAGATGATGGCCGAGGTTCTTTAGGTAACCAGTGTAGAGGTTTGCAAGTGATGGAAGTATAGGTTAATTGTATCGTTTCTGGCTTGCTGCACATTGCAATGCAAAAATCTATAAATATCTCTGGTTATCATAATGATGATTGTATGTGTACTTCTTTTTTATTTAATATTGTATCATCACTATCATACATGATTGTATCTCAAGTGCACTAGTGAACTAAATAGGATTACCACATGCTTCATATTTCTTAAATTTTAATTGACAATGTCATAACCAACATATAATGAAATGTTCCATTTGAATTCCTAGATCATCAACACTTCTTAAAAGGCCAAAAAATGAACTCCCATGAATTGTAGCCCATAGCGTCCGTGTGTAAGTTCCATATTCGGAACTTATTATTTATTTCTTTTTGGATTTCTTACACTTTGAATGTTATTTATAATACAAAAAGACTTTAAAAGAGTGTTGGACCAAACCACATATGTCACATACCAATATGGCATAAGGTCCTATTTAGTATGTTTTCGTACAATAACAACCTAATTCCGCATGTAAATAGGGTAGAAACCCACAAGTTGTACATAGTTTGTGTGTTTTAGTAGAAATGCCTTCTTGTCTAAACCTGTTGTGCATGTAGACACATATTGGCTAAATTAGTCTGAGGAAACTATGTGAAAACCCTGAATAGATTCCCAAAGAAAGGTTTTAGTTTTCCCATTCCATTGACGAAATAGTAGAAATCCCATTTGTTAGTTCGCAAGTGAAGAAAACTCAAGACGGACTAGTGAAGGGCATATACATCCTAAGTACAGTGATTAGAGGTAAAAGTTGTGCCAAGAATCCAGCGGCGCAATCGGTTCGCCAAGATTTTATGTTGTTTGGAAGATTCCTAGTTTACCAAAAGTTAAAGGAGATAGCGGGATTGATTCTCCTTGGTGAAGGTGCAAAGTAAAAAATATGAACTTGCACATGTGTTGTGGGATTCCATGAGAGAAGGTTCCACAAAAAGTCTTGGGATCTTCTGATAGGTAGAAGATATCTTTCCGGATGGTCAACCGCCAAAATTTACGATGGAAAATTCATGAAAATTACATGGGGTGCGGTAAAATTTCACTAAAAGTTAGAATAGCTTTTTTGATGTTAATAAAGCGCTCTAACAAGTTTCATGGCGTTTCAATAATTATAAGTTCCAAAATCAACAAGATCCTCCAAAATCGGCAAATTTGAAGATCATTGTAGAGTTGACCGGTGTATCAGGAGTACACGGGGTTGGATTGAAATCAGAAAGGGGTATTTTCTTACTCCCTCATCTCTACTTAAAAGCTTAGTCTAGTTACTTTTTTCAGAAAAGTCAAACTCCAAGATTTGGATTTTTACCCCTTTGGGGCGTTCAGTTAGCACTAGGTTTTGTTAATTTTTTTGGAGTTTGGTTAAGGGATGAATGATTCTTTTTGACTAGAAATGGCCTTTTAAAGACAATTGCGCAATCCGTTTGTGATTTGGAGTTAATCTCCACAAGTTAGAATTTGGGTCCAATGTAAAAAGTCAAAATTGGAAGATTAGGATGAAATTCCTAAATGATAAGCTTACCACTAGGAAAAGAGAGGGGGATGAGTGCCCTTGGAAATGTATAAAAGGGACTCCTTTCTCTCTCACAAACACCCCTTTTAGCCATTTTTTTGGCTTTGTAAACACGTTGGTCCATTAAACGTGGACTTTTGGCCATTTTTGAGCCAAAGTTCTAAACGTGGTATTTTTGGAGCATTTCAGGCTCCTTTTGTTGCTATTTTGTGAGCCTTGAAGGACATCGGGGTCCCATCAAGTCTTATTTGTTGTCTTTATACTTGTTTTTGAAGTTTTTGGCAAAGATCTGGTTGTATTTTGGTTGTATTAATTCTTGTTTGGTATATTCGTTGTTCCTTCAAGTCCTTGTTTAGGACTTGAGTATTTTGCATTAATCCTAGAGGATTCTTCCCTTATAACCAACAATGCCGCTTTGGAGGGATTCTAGTTTGTGTTTTTGAAGTATCTAACCTTCTAAGTGGGAAATTCCTTAATTGAAAAATCCCCTAGAGCTTGTTGTGGATATACTAACTTGTTGTAAAAGTTCTTGAACTAACAAGTGGTTGTATTAACCTCCTTGTTCTAATTTGTTTTGTTGTGAAGTTTAACTTCATTGAAATTGTCTTGTACACTCGTGGTGGTGTCAAAACCGGCGAAGCTTTAACTAAGTGTGCTAGAAATTGTCTTAGAATTTGGTGTTTTCTAAAAATACGGTGAAGCTTTGTCCCTAAGTGTTTAGTGATTTGATAGAATTTAGAGTTTTATAAAAACCACGGTGAAGCTTTGATTTTTAGAGTTTAGAAAATTTCCATAAACTATCAAATTTAGTTTTCAAAAGATTAGTTTGGAATGTGTTTAGCCTCCAAAAGATTTAGCGAGCAGCATGAAAAAGTAGTGACTATAGATTACAAAAACTAGCTCCTAGCATTTCATGCCCCATACCATAGAAGTTTAAAAATTAGACATCCGTGAACTCATTCTTAGCGTTCAAAAATCCAGAAACAAACAACTTGGCATCTGTACGACCATGTTGGAGACGAGGGCAAATGAATCTTGAACTGAAAGCATCCACTCTGTGCTCTCTCACCTCCTCTAATACTCTCGACTGTAGTGATCAACCAAATTTCAGCAAGGGGACTTTGCTCTCTTCCCAAATAGAGGTGAGATGAGTCCTGGTAGGATAGGAAAAAGAAAGGGAAGAACGAATAAAATAGAATAATTCTCAATTAAAAATCTTTTTATTGCCAAAAAATCACAATCTAGAAGAAAGTAGGAATTTCAAGCAAGGAAGAAATTTAGACTGCACTCTCAATTCAATAGTAGAACTTTTACAACTCATATTGTAAATGAAGAAAATGGAATGACAATTAGAAGTTGAAGAGACAATTGGAAGTTAATAAGATTTAGGAGAAAATCTTAGGGAAGGAGTTTGAACCATTAGAATTAGGATTAGATAATAATTGACCAAGATAGGAGATAAGAATTCAAAGGTCAATTATTATTTTGGAGTTTGATATCAATTATTTTATTCTAAAACAAGTCAACTCTAGGAATAGTTACATAATTGAATTAGAATAGTGATAAAAGAAAAATGAGTTGGAAGGGAAAGAAGTAGGTAGTTGGAGAGTACACTTGTAATTTCAGACTTACTTTAAGCCGTGGGTAAAAATAACTAACAATCTCAAAACATGGTGAATGACAAAGAGTTCA
Source organism: Antitrichia curtipendula (assembly GCA_951230915.1). Taxonomy (NCBI): domain Eukaryota; kingdom Viridiplantae; phylum Streptophyta; class Bryopsida; order Hypnales; family Leucodontaceae; genus Antitrichia; species Antitrichia curtipendula. The sequence goes on along the minus strand of OX579637.1, from coordinate 18,188,605 downwards.
AAGGGTTATACAATTACCTCCATAATGATGCAAATTTCGAGGTGAGTTACTAACCACAACCTGTACTTTTCAGTTATCAAAATTAGACATTTTAAAGAAGGTCCAAAGTCCAAAGTTAAGTTAGAGTACTTAGAGTAGGTTTCTTACAAGAATCAGGTAGGCAAAGCTATGTATCGAAGTTAGAGGTTTCCGAAACCATATCACACTTAAGAATCGGAGCTAAATTGAGCAAGATATGGCTGAATAAAGTTTGGAATGAGAATTGGATGAAGTAAAGTAAAAATCATCCATTAGGGTTGAAACATGGAAGTTAGCTAAAGGTTAGTAACATAAGGACAGGGTTTGAACTTCAAAGTAAAATGGAATAGGAAAGAGGTACAAAACCTTGGATGAAGTTTTCAAGGCCTCCAAAAGGTTAAACTTCATTTGCCTATATCTTTTGATAGGAAGGTCGGAAGAAGGTGAACTTTACATTTTTAGAAATGGAATTTGTTGTTCTTCCAACTTAGGTGTCTAATTTTAGACTATCTCACCCATTACTAAAAAACTCCGTAGCTTAGAAGTATTGGAGTAAAAGATAAAAGCAGTTCCAACTTGGCTAAGTTCTGTTGGTTAAATTCAAAGTAATAAAGAGTTAGTATAACATTAGTGAAAGATCCATTACTTGGAAGGCACAATGGACCAATGTTAGGCACTTGTAGGAATTAGCCATAATTACTAGAACCTGGTTGTGCACTCTGATTTACCAAGAGTGGGTAAAAAAATGGTCATACTGGGCATAGGCAGTCTATATTTACGGCAAACTGTGTTTGCACCTAAATATAGCGTTTGCGCCCGCAAACCAACGTTTGCACTTCTTTACTCAAAATGTCCGCACTCGATTGTGTTTGCGCCCAGACATAGAATCCACACCCGAACACCAACAGCCGCATCTGTACCTATTAAGTTTGCGCCCATCTGCGTCTACACCGCACTTTTGCATCCTTGCTTTTGCGTCCGTCCATCCCATCCGGTAGCCCTAAATCATCCAATGTGACAACGGTGGCATGCATTGTGGATTTTTTCAAAATTCTGTAGTATACGTTTCAACTTGTATAGTATTAATGTCATCACAACTAATTATGACATTTAAAAAAATGTTATAATCTAAAATCTTGCACAATGTCACCATGTAGTGTAGGTACCTTGGAACTAATTATTAAAGCAAGTATGTCATACTTTAATGACTACAAGTAGGTTCATTTCACATAAATAGTTTTTTTAATTTCACAAAAAATTTCAATACTACTATCAATATCAATTTATAAGACCAAAAAAATTAGCATAAGTAGAATTATAAATGTATGCCACAAACTTCTAGCCAAAAAAATCTTATAACCTAGAAGGCATTAAATGACATAATTGTAAAAGCTTTATACTACTATTTGACCTCCACTTTCTTTTAATAATTACCTTCAAGTCATCTATGTTTTGGGGCATATTGGGCCATGTTGCACATAATCTTTTTAAATCTTCCAAAGTCTTTTTTTAGGATTGAGATTGAAAGAGTTTGTAGGCCAATTGAGATTCTCTAGAAGGCATGTTTGTCTCCATTCTTCACATAGTTTCACTAGAAGAAACCCGTGGTTTTTTTTACGTCTAAAAACTAGATGTCAAATTTTTTGGACATTAAACATAACATTAGGATGCTAGTTTTGACATCAAAACTAGCATCCTAACAACGGCTTCAAGCTCTTGGTTTCCATAGCCTTTGCCAATTTTTGATATTCACATAAATGTTTTAGACTCTTGCTGAAGTAAGCATGGGTCTTCTGAATGAGTTGCTCAACAACAGTGAAGATAGGTAATGAAGACAAGGCTTTTGCTGCAAGGTTACACCTATGGGCCATGCAATGGATCCCTACGCAAAATGGAGTAATTTTTGTTTGAATTTGCATGGTGACTCCACTTCGGGCACCTTGAAAAGTACCCACGTCATCTACACCAAAGCACAACAATCTCCTAGAAATCTGGTCGAAAGTTAGATCACTTTTAATCTCCAAGGCTTTCATGATTAGTAGGATTAGCTCATCTGCATTAGATCCATTCACTAAATGTTGCAACAAAATCAAATGTGGGATCCTTATGTAATCTTCCACAACATAGGCATAAATGCAAAATCAACTATCGTTGTCTACAAAAGTCACTTCATTGCATGTGATTGCAATGAAGTGGGTGGTAGTGATCTTCTTTTAGATTTACTAATGTATTTGTTGATACATGAACTCCGCCATTTTTCAACCTGAGGCATTTGACCAATGCATCCCCGACAAGTAAAGAACATTGAGAAAGGTATACATGCCTGCCTCTCTTCACACTCCACCATGGGACAGCCAAAAGAAATGATCAAATAAATTGTACTTAGCAGGACGATTTTCTTAGACTTCACCATGGAAGTGATGATGTTCACTTGTTGGAGGACAGAAGCAGGCTATTTCACAACAAAATGTCTCAAGTTTACTTGGTGGCGGCAAATCCTTGAAATATACTAGTCAACCACTTTGACATTGTACTTTCTGTGAGTGTCCAATTCATCACTTGGAACTCATTCTTTTTTTGTTTGTTTGTTAGTATTTTGAGTTTGATTTATTATACAAAAAGCTCTAAAAAGAGTATAAATCCAAAATAGGAATGTCACATGCCATTATAGTATTTGATCATAATTAGCTGTTTTTTCAAAACATAATTTGAATTCCGCATGTAAATACATATTGCAGTCATTTTGTAAAATTGTTCTAGATTGGCTAAACATGCCTTGCTTGTGAAAGAACATGGCTAATTTGATCTGCAGAAACATATGTAAAAATCCTAAGTCAATCCCAAAGAGAGGTTTCAATTTCCCCATTGTATTGACGAAATATTAGAACCCCCAATTGTTAACCTACAAATGAAGAATATTCAAGATGGATTATAAGAAGGCATCTACAACATAAGTACGGTGGTTCTAGGCGTAAATCACGCTACAAGTCCAGTGGCAAAGTTGATTTGCCAAAATTTCTCTTTGTATGAAGGAATCCCTGTTTACCAGAAATTAAAGGAAATAACAAGATTTGATTTTCTTTCTTCAAATGTGCAAAGTAAGAATATGGGCTTGCATATATTTTCTAGAATTTTATGAGAGGTTCAACAAAAAGTTCTGGAATTTTCTGGAAGTCAAGATATTCTTTCGGATAGTCAACCTCCAAATTTTATAATGGAAAATCCATGGAAATTACTTGGGATGTGGTAAAATCTCACTAAAAATTAGACTAGCTTTTTTTATGGTAATTATACAATTCAATGAGTTTTAAGACATTTTGATAGCCAAAAGATTCGAAATTCAAAAGATTCCCAAGACCAACAATTTTAAAGATTACGATGAGCTAATTGACATACCAGGAGCGTATGAAGTCAGAATGGGGCTCAAATTAGGTCTTTTCTTACTTCCTCATACCTTCGTAAACCACTGCTGGAAAATTTCCCGTTCATATTTTGGGTGGCTTCTGTGCTGCAACCAGGGGTTCTTTGCCCGATTACGCATTTTTGCCCGTGTAATCAAGCATTACGCTTTTTTCATCCAAAAATGATTTGTTGTTAGTTTTGTATCTTTATCATTTCTTCTAAGTATAAGATTTCTTTATCATCCAAGAGATTGAATTATTTATTATCCAAAAGATTAAATTCTTTATCAACTCTATTAGCTTTTAGAAATACTTGGTAACAAGTAAATTCAATCAAAATGCATTTATACTCACAAAGTTTGAAGTCTTTTTACAACATTGAGAAAAGGCACTATTTTCAAAGTTCTGCACCTATTGTAACAAGTAACAGTTCGAAAGAAATTTACACCTACATCTAAATTTGTACTAGCATTTCAAAAAAACCTTTAATCCCTATGCTGGAAGGCTACATCTAAGTATCTACATCTCCAAAAGAAATTGTAACAACTCAAAAGAAATTTAAACCTACATCTAAGTATCTAAATCTCTACTAGCACTTGAAAGCCTTTAATCCCTGTGCTGGAAGGCTAGTATTGCTCATTGCTGGACCACACCTTGAATCACCAAGTAGATTCTCCACATGATTGGAGTTTGAAATGTTGAATATATTTACATTTGATAAGTTGTAGTAGAGCAGAGCTGCACTGTTGCCACGACTACCATCCAATCTTTATTTCTCACTCTCCATCTGAAGATAAAACTTCATAAATTTTTGGACTTCAAGATTTGAAAATCTCCTACTATCAAACTCGTTGAGCTGAGTCCTGTTCATCTGATTCCCAAGCTCTTTACTTTGAACCTGCATCATCAAATTCTTGTTCATTTGAATTCCAGACTCTTTACCTTGAACCTCATTTGTTGGAGTTGCACAGCAACAAGCTGCCAATAATCATGAAAATGAATGTTAGTATGTGTTTAAGAAACCATTGAAATACAATATATACAATAAAGTCAACTAGATTACCTGTAAACAATTTACCAAGATAAGACACGCCTAATAACAAATGACATCAATCATAAAGCTTACAGTTGCTTTAATTTCAAACTAAAGCAACTGATAATAAAATTGAAATGATATAAGTAATGAAATTATACCTTTAGTTTCTTACCTTTTTCTTACTCCAAAGCTTCAGCATATATAATAGGTTGTCTATTGGTGCTTTTCTCTCCAGAAATTATCCATTGCATAGCATGGTCTTCAACAGTTTTATCCTTCTTTACGTACTTGTAAGAGCTTTTTGGGTCACGATGACCTGTCCTTTCGCATGCTACATTCACTGGAACAAGTGCTTGCTCCATTTGTGTCGTTCCAATGTGTCTCCCGGTCTTGTTAGAAACGTTTTTATCAATATTTGCTGACTGAGCCATCAACTTTGTTACACTTTCTAAAGTGTTTCTTCCTACAGCGGTCTTTAAATACCAAATGTTATCAAATTTTTTGACCTTAAGTTTTGGTCTAAGGAAAAGCGGTGCTGGCATACCACCAAAAGCTTCTAGATCAGAGTCTGTGAATAGTGGCCGGTGTTGCATCATTATGCAGTAAATTAGAATGACATTCTCATCTTAACAATCAATTGGCTTACATTGGTAGTCAACACTACAGTGACTAATGTCGATACCCCAATTCTTTGATTCTCTAGGAAAAATTCTGATAAGAAATTACGTAACGGTTTAGTAGTTAGACTTTCCATATACACTACTAAAATTATAGTAAGTAAATCAACATTTGGCTCTATTTATACTAGGAAGTTGTTAGATATCAATTTATCTACAAAATGTTGTAGATTCTTTAATGTTTGATATCTAGACTTAGAAATAAAAGGTTGGAGACAAAATATACAAAGTCGTTGAGAACCTGGACACATAATTCAACCAACATATATAAAATTAGTGCCAAGAAATCAAGATAAAAATAAAACAAATATTAGAAACCAAGCAAACAAACTCAATAATAAAGCAATGCAAGAAACTCAACAAACATTACAAAAGATGAGGAAAAACATACTTGAGAAAGATTTTTTCATCAGCATTAGTGAGCAATATGAACATCGATTCATCAGTATCCTACATCTCTTTGCCAGCTGTTATAAAAAAATTCTTGGTGCAGTTGTAAACAAATCGATTGTTGACACCAATTGGAGAGTCCAATTTTGCAGCATCACTAGCAAGCATTTGTTCCTTTTCCTCAATCGTCAAGTTGTCACTCTTTTTTACAGTCTTGCCAAGGCTTGCTCGCAAGCTCCTCCTAGCAGCAAAAGAAGCGGCATCGACAACAATTATATATCTAGGAGCGGTATTAATATTGAAAGGTATTGGCAGTGCACAACTCAACTCAATGATGTTGTTTCTGCCTGGCTCGGATGCACCTCCCGACAACACAAAGCAGTTCCTGTAGCCTACATAGAAATGTAGAATACTAGAAAAAACACAAATCAATGATCAATATAAGTCATAATACTTATGTAAAAGTTAATTCTAAGAATGTTGCATGTAATGCAACTAAATCTCATGAAAGTACATATACAGAATCATAACAAAACAAAAAGCTAACAAGTATATAAAAGAGAAAGAACTTACGAGCTTGGCGGGTACATAGTACAGTCTCTCTTCACACACTAAAGGAAAAAGTCCTTCAACATCGCAGCAAGAGGTTTTACGTTTCGTAGCTCCAATAAATCTGCTAGACTTTTTGTAACTGAAATCCCATGAAAAGAGCACCACTCGTTGAATGTGTTACTTGCCCAATTTTCTATCTTTTTGCTCCTTTGTCTACCACCAGCTTGAACTAGTGCCGGCTCTTTGGCATTGTGAGGCAAGAACTTTCTAAAGCCTTTACTGATCAAGAATGGATCCTGTAGAGCACCTACACTTTCTTCCTCTCTCTCACTATCATACTCATCATCACTCTCAATCACTAGATCTTCACAAGTTGGAACAAAAACAAGTAATAAGTCGACAGACTCAGGGACCCGACTAATGCTTGAATGTGACGCAATGTTAGCAATAGAAACATTTGAATTGACAGACATCGGAAGAACTGGAACAAACAAATGAGCACCTAAAACTTGTACAGGAACTAGATCTGATTGGATAGTCTAACTACAGTGATTAGGAAGTTCCATGAAGTCATCATTGACTTCTTCACATGCAAAATTGACAGGATCAGAAGAAACTCACATAGGAATAGATGGATCAAAACGAGGTGACTCAAGAGAAGTTGCGGACAAATTTGCAGGCAATAGAGGACTCCTGGAAGGAACAATAGTAGAAGACGAAGGAATAATACTCGAGGACTGGATTGTATTCAATTCAACACGACAATACATTGAAAGGTAGGGATTATTTTCATGTTTCCCTGAATCAATTTCTCTAGACCACCTGTGTTTCTATGGATTAGCAAAATCAACATTATTGGTCGTAGACCTCTACCTAAACTATTGTGAGTTTGTATGCCATCCATGCAATGCTAATCTAGAAATGCTAATCATTTAATTTCTAAGTATACAGAAAACACACACAATGCAAACAAACAGCTAGTAACTCACAAACTCACATTGATACACAAACTCATCAAAAGAACTGTAATTCTTTGTCTCTCATTGCTAGTGAAGACATTAAAATCTCATCACCTAAGACATGCTTGAGTCCGTAAAATCTGGAGGTCGTGATAAAGGAGTATTGGAGAAGAACTAGAATTCATCAAATGAATTGGAGCTTGAAACGGGAGAAGAACTGGAACTCGTTAGAAAAACTGGAGCTTAAAAAACAAAGCAAAAGATCTTTGAGCACTGTGCGAGCAAGCTGAGCGCGAGAAATTCCATTTCATCAAGGACCAAAATAGTCTGAAAGCGCCTCAAGAGCATGTCAAACCTGCGCCTGCACAAGAAAAAGGAATTCAAAGTGCAAGGAAGTAGATCTTATATAACCCTAAACAAATTTTAATAGTTGATTATCAATCGATCGCAACCATTGAGTAGGTGGATGGATTGATGCTTTCATCTTAATGCATCATATTCATTACCTTCATTGATGTCATTAACTTCATTGACAAGCATTCATCCAACGAATAAGAATTTACCAAGATGTCAAATCAAGCCAAGTATCTGTTTCTCAATTATCTTTTCATTCAAAAGTTTTCATCCATCTCAAAATTGTAGCCACGTCACAACCTTCATCCCATTGGATTGTCATGTATTATCATCCAATTTTATCATCATTTTAATTGGTATGTTTTACAATTTTCATCCGCAGTTCATGCAAAATCTTGAATCCTTCAGATTATTTTCCAGTCACTCAGCTCTAAGCACATGTCCCATATTGATTTCAATTTGAGCTTATACCTATATAAATAGGCCCTCACCAAGGCCCTTAAATCAAGCAGCTGAGTGGTTGATCAGCTCTGGTTGATGGAGGGAGTTCCTTGATCGACATCTAGCAACATCACGAGGACCCGTTGATAAAGATTTCTTTAAGAGATAATTTTCTCAGCGGTCATTTACACCAGGCAATGCCCCTCATCGTCGAGTATTTTGCAAAAAAAAGGGCATCCTCATCGGGCTTTGCCCTCGTTGTCCGCCCTTTTTTTTTGCAAAATACCCTCCTCCTCAGGCATTGCCATATACTTAAAACCTTAGGCTAGTGACTTTCTACAAAAAAGTCAACCTCCAAAAGTTGGATTTGTTAACATTTTTAGCGTTTAAGTTGATGCTAGCTTCTAGTGGTTTTTTAGCATAAGAAAAAGAGGCGAGGAGGTTTGCCAGACCAAAAATGGCCTTTTAAAGCCAATGGCGCAATTCGTTTGTGATTTGGAGTCAAAAGTTAGAGTTAGATCCAGTGTAGAAAGTTAAAACTTGTAGATTAGGATGAAAATCTTAGTTGATTAGATTATCATGTAACAGGAAAAAAAGGGGAGTGAGTGCCCTTGAAAAAATATATTATGGCACTCATTTTCCTCTCAGTTAACCCCTTGTAGCCATCTTTTGGCTTTGTAAAATGTTGGTCCATTTAATTGGATGTTTAGGCCAACTTGTGCCAAGCTGTTCAATGTACTTATTTTTGGAGCATTTTTAGCTCTATTGTTGCTCTTTTGCAAGCTTTGAAGGACTTTGGGTCCCTTCAAAACTTACTCACTTGTTGTAGAGGTTTGTGTTGAAGTTACTGGCTAACTTGTTGATGTATTGTGCACGTTTTTGAAGTGTTTGTTGAAGTTTCTTAAGAATTGGTTATATTTGTACTAATCCTAGAGTTTAAACCCCCTCTATACCTTGGCACCGCTGCCTTGGGAGTTCTCTTGTTGAGGTTGTTGACACTAGAACTCTAAGTAAGAAATTCCTTCTTAATTGTAGAATCTCCTAGAGTTTGGTGTGCGAACTAACTTGTTTGTGGATGTTAGTGAACTAACAAGTGTTTGTACTAACTTCTTTGCTCTAACGTATATGTGGATTTCAACAATTTGACTTTGTTTAAGTTGTTTAATGCACTTACGATTTTGTGAAACACGTTGAAGCTTTGGCTTAGTTATTTTGAGATTTTATAGAAATTAGAGTGTTTATCAAAACCACAACAAAGCTTTGAACTATAAAGTCATAGAAAATCCCCCCAAATTAGAAGTTATTACCATCTATCCAAGTTTAGTTTTAAAAACATTAGTTTTGGAATTCTAAATTTAGCATCCAAAATTGAGTGGCAAAAGTCTTTGCCTAGTTTCAAGAATTACTTTTAAAGTGTTTTCTAAATTTTCATGGTTTCCAAACATTAGGTAGAGAATCTTGTAGAGCTTGTTTAGAGGTTTTCAAAAACATATTACAATTAAAAATTAGAGTTAAATCAAGGAGGATTGTAGTGGATGAAAATTAATCAACTTCATCCAATAGGAACAAGAATAGAAATTTAGATAGAGTTCAAAAACCAGAGGTCAAAAGTGAAATTGGAAGTTAAGTTTAAATTATAGATTGGTTGAAAATTGTGGATGAAGTTTAAAGTATTGATTAGTAGTTAAACTTCATCCACTCATAACTTTCACTAGAGAAGTCCAAACTTAGAGTTCCTTAGCAATTTGAATAGATAAAACTAGGATCTACAAGGAATCAAATTCAAAAGTCTAAAATTGTAAGTTGGCAGAAGAAGTCTCGAACCTTAGAAACCAAGTATGAAGTAGGTTAGAACCTTTTGAAGACAACCAAGTAAAGAATTATAGGTATCATTAGACAAAAGAAGTTTAGAGGAATCCATAAACACTTCAACCTTGAGTAAATCCCTAAAACTCCAGTAGCTGTAAGAGGATGAAGCTCAAGACAAGGGATGGATGAAGTCACTTGAAAATCGTCTAATAAAGTCTAAACTTGGACCAAGTATAGAAGTTAGAAGCATAAGGCCAGGGTCCAAATTTCACAAACCTTTGAAATAGGGAAAGGGTCAAAAAGAGTGCATGAAGTTTTGATAGCCTTTTGAGGGCTCAAACTTCATCCGGCTATAACTTCTTGTTGAAATCTCCAATTCTTGTAAGTTTTATGTTTTTGAAAATGGCGTGATCTAAATTAAAATTTAAGTGGGTTAAATTTAGACTAAAATTACCTTTATTGAAAACCACAACGGCTTGAATACTTCGTGGTAATTAGAGTTAACTTTGTAATAGGGTAGTTTTTAGTGATTTTTTTGAATTTTTTGAACTTAGAAAAGATCCATTGCTTGGAAAGTTCAATGGATTGACGTTACGCACCCATTAGGATATTAAAAATTGAACTATAAGAACTTGGTTGTGTTCATGAATTTACCAAGGAATATCATATTCATTAAAATGGGAGTTTTCTAGTGAAATGGGAGTTTTAAGAAGCACTAGAAACTATAAAGTCAAGAGAATATGTTATTGATAATTGCAAAATAAGCAATTCAATGACACACAAAGCACATATGTAGTTGCAAAATTTCCAAATACCATGCAATAATTCTGAAATACTTTGCATTTATAGAAAATAGTCATCAATGTACACATATTGGATCTATGCACTGTGAAATGAGATTTCTATATAACGCTATTGCTTACCAAAAGTTAGTATGTCTATAATATACATGAATAAATATCATAAGTACAATTTACTCCTTAGCTTTATCAATGGCTTCTATATCTTAGGTCCTCTATAGTATTTGTTATCAATCTTCTTTTATTGATAGAGCATCTCCAACCTCTTTATATATATATATATATATATTGATTTCAGGTCCCATGCATCCAAAATTCAAGTAGGTACTAGTAGATAGTACTTTAATATATGTCTTGGGTCATTTGCATTGCTCCAAACAATGTATGAAGGCTTGAAAGTGAAGAAGGATATAGATGAACATCCACAAGCATTTTACATGACTCCATCAAAACCATAGACTTGAGCATTGGAATCCACCTAGCATCATGCAATGAAAAAAATGATTGACTTACTAGAGGGCTTGATAGATTGTACAAACCAAAAAAAAGGACGTAAGTATTTGTTAGCAACTTGAAAACAATCGAAAATGTGTATAGTATACAAAAATAAAATAAAATACATTTTACGTATCCTTAGTGTGGAGATTGGACATTTGATGTCCTTTTGCAACCTCCTTTATGGCACTTTGTTAGAGGCAGACAAAGATGTTTGTAAGCCAAAGAAGGGTCTAGATTACAAAGGAAAAAGGGAGAATATCTAGCCAACAAATGTGATTGTTCATGTAAGAGATTGTCCACCACACCATCCTCCATTGACCTGGTAGAGAAGTCCACTGTTGATTAAGTTGTAGCTGAGGAGCAAAAAAACTTCTTCTACTAAAGATTGCATATTGACTATAGATCATAGAAAAATCTAAAGGCACTACATATAGAAGGTCAAATTTTAGTTTTAGAGAAGTAAAAGTGTGCAACGTTAGAAAGGAGTTCCACTTAGAAAACATCTACCAATCTATTACAAAAGACCTAATACAATAACTGTAACCAAATTATTATGTTCAAACATGGCTATAAATAAATCTACTCAATATACAGTTAGACTTGAACTCTATTTGAAAAATGGCACAATCCATTTACTTCAACGTACTAGTACAATAGCAAACTCTAAATTGTGTTGACAAGTGAAAACTAGAACTTACTAAGAAGATTATGTTATATAAACTTTAGGTCGTGGTGAGCAAAAATACATATGAACTTCGATAAAGAGAATCTAACTATTAAATAGTTTGATCCAACCTTGACCAAATACAAGTAGGTGGTATGATTCTATGTAATATTAGAGGACTTACAAAACCTTCAGTTACATGAGCTTTTTATAATTTTAGTAATTCAAATCATTTCAAAGCACTCAAAGTCTAGTGACACCATTACTTGATAATGATTGCAATCCTTGGTCATGATCAGTATGAAGATGTTGAATCCAAAGAACCAAGGTATTGGTGTCAAGGAAAAATGTGTCATGTAGGCTAGCTCCCTTATAAGTCTATGACTCCAGTAGAATGATTGTGTCTAAGTTGATCAAAATGTGTTGTAGTGGGTTCTTGCCTACTATATTGGAATTTGCACAAATGAATCTAATGCTAAAACCATTAAACAACTTATCTAAATTTTTAAAGAAGAGCTCTTCATTTTTATTAGTCAATTTCAAGAAGGTTACCCTTCTAGATATATTTTGCACATCAATGTTGTGTAAGAGTCTTTATTAAAATGATAGAGGGCATTTTTGGACTTTAGAAAAAATAGCCCTACATTAATTCAATAGTTGACTATTTCCTTGAGCTCTATACTATAGTGAATGCTTTATTTCATAATTCCTAAACAAATATAGAGCAATTAGGCAAAAAGTAAATTGCCTTCAAATCTACAACAACAAGGAACAATGTTTGACTGTAGCTTGGATAAGTTGATGACTTGTTTGATCTTACTCCTAGATTTCTATTCTTCATAGATGTTTAGAATCTCATTTTAAGTACAAAATAACATTGAGTCACTTTTTAGAGACCCTAGACATGGTGAAAAGAGTGACCTCCTCCAAAATTGCAACACATGTATATAAAGGACTGGATTCCTTTATCCAACCAATAAATACCCTGCCATTTACAATCTTCAATTGAAGCAATTTGAAAATAATGCAAAAATAAATATAAGTCCATCTTCAAAAAGGAGATCCAATAATTAAATAAAGCAAGAGCTAACAAGAAATCCAATTTCAAATCATAGTAGATTCAAAGGTGCTTCATACATTAAGCTTGGAGTAATCTTTCAATTTAATAGCAATTTGATGTATCATTGTGGCAAGATTAGGAATGTTGACAATTTCCTTAGCAAATTGTTGACAATTTCCTTAGGTTTGTTTTCAATCTCCCCCTCAATAAAGGAGTATCCCTATACTAGTTGTAGTGCAAGATCCATAATGATTGTACAAAGATCAAAGACTACAAAGTCGCCGTCATAACAATATGAACTAACTCTTTCTAGAATTCAAATACTTATTGATGAATGTAGTTCAATTCAATGCGAGTTGAATGTATTGTCCAAGGTGTATGCCTTCCACTGATGGTGTGCTTTTGTATTGGGCTTTTAAACAATGAAGTACTTGAAGTTTGAGTCAATAAAAGATCAAGGAAAATGTACCCAATGCATTAAATATTTTTCAAAATTAATGTACTTGTCACATTTGTTCCTTTTGTCAATTTCTTCTCAAATTGTTTAAGTGTAACCATATTCAAATACAATATTTTAGTACTTCTCACAATCTCACATACTTCTATTTAATAATTCTCACATACTTCTTTCTAGTACTTTTGAATACATCTCACATACTTCTATTTAATAATTCTCACATACTTCTTTCTAGTACTTTTGAATACATCTCACATACTTCGATTTCAACATACTATTGTGACTACATTTAGAGGTTCAACTTGCATTGAAATGAATTGAAAAAATCCTAAAATTAAGACTATTGGGCATTCAAAGGTTCAACTCAAACCAAGTTGAATAGAGGGTTCTAATAATATTATAGTAATAACCCTTCTACTACTAAAATACAAGACAATTATTCTACATATTAGGCCTTTAGCCATTCAATTCAAATTGAGTCAAATGTCAAGATATGATGAAGTGACAAATAAAAGTTTTAAGCCATTCAACTTGACTCGAGTTAAAAACAAGTTAGAATAAAGTTTTTGAATAGAGTCTTCAACTATTCAACTTGACTTGAGTAAAATTAGAGTTACAATGAAAAGGTAGGTGGAAGATTTCAACCCTTCAACTCAACTGGAGTTAAATGCCAAGTGGTAGATTTCTAAATCTTCAACCATTCAACTCAACTTGAATTGAATGACTGTTGCTATTGATATTTATCAAGCCATATTGATTGGCTTCATAGTAATAGGAGGATTACTCCTATATCAAGTTGGTTCTTCCATTAAATTATTTCCAAATTGTATTTAAAATTTGAATTCAACTAACAATTTATCAATCACTTTATTAAAAAGAAATAGAATTTTAGTACAACTTGCACAAAAGAAATTGCATATTGCAATTACAATGGCTAAATATTCATCTATAAACTTATAAAACTTAATGAAATTATAGTTATATATAAACTTCCTTTTGCTTGTTTGAACTAATAAAATCATATGTGTGCAAAATAGTTTTTTCATGTATAGAAAGTTTTTAAAAAATTCCTATTATTTATTTTTAGAAGAAAAAAAGAATGTTGTGTAATAGAAACATTGCATAATTATTGTAAAAGTTGGATATACATTATTTGATTTATAGAAAGTAGAGATTTATGTAAGCACCTCCTCTTCTATGTTTGTAAAATTTAATAAAAGTTGGATATACATTATTTGATTTATAAAAAGTAGAGATTTATGTAAGCACCTCCTCTTCTATGTTTGTAAAATTTAAAAAGTCATCCTAATCATCTATTATTTATCACATTAATTTATAACAAAAATACAAAACTGAAAGTGATTGGATATTAAAATTATTTTAATAACCTAGGATAAAGCCTATTTATCTGCATGCATTGTAAAAATTTTAATTATTTCATGATATTTATAAATTAAAATGAGTCTATTTGTAATACACAAGTTCTAAATCTAAAATACCTTACCCATTCATAGTTCATTCATGTCATGAACATATAAACTAAATCAAAATTCAAACTTGAATATATTAATGAATTTACATTATTATATATAGATTTAATAGTTAATTTTAAAATACCATATTTGGCCTATTTGCGCAATTGCATGCAAATTTTAAATTTTTTTTTACAATACCCATAAATTGGATTAGGTCCAATTTCAGTTTACAAAACGCCAAATTTAAAATATTGTAGCCAACTAGCATTTATTTATGCCATAAAATATAAACAAAATCAAATATGGAATATAACAAAATTGCATGTGATGTATAGGTCATATGACTAATTTAAGAATCTATGGCGTATATGTACATATGCATTGCCATATTTTTTTAATTTTTTTATGGTACTTTTAAAGTTAGATTGGATGTGATTGTAAGTTAAAAATGATAAATTAAAAAAAAAAATTCCACATGGCTTTCATTTATTTCATAAAAATATAAACTAATTTGAAGTCTTAATTTGAATCAATTAAATTTGATGAATTTGCATTGTTATATAGAGATTTTAGAATTATTTTGACAATCTATATTTAGCTTATTTGTGCACATGCATGCCATATTTTTATTTTCTTACAGCATTCATAAGTTGCATTGGATCTAATTATAACTTAAAAAATACTAATTTAATATACAATACATTCCTAAAAGTAGGAGTTTTTTCTTCAAATGTTTATGACTAGTATGCAGTTTTGGAAATCAAAGAGTTCATTGTTTGTGTATTTTTATATAATGTGGAATATATTAGGAAATAAATTATTTTTTTAATTTTTACAATTTTTAAGTTTGTACAACAAAAAGAGGCATCTGTACAACAATGTTGAATCCAAATTTTGTAAGGGAATCAATTGTTGTCTCATAAATTTTCAGTCTTTTTTATCTCTATAGTTGTAAGAAAAATCTTCCAAAAAATGGGAAGCCTACTATAACTTCATGGATGAAGATTGAGAACCTGAAATTCTTCATTGCAATTGGCATGGTATCCTTCTCGCCTAATTGTCTATAAATCTTAATGTGCGGTTGAAAAGATTCTCTTTCATCACTTCTTGTGTTTATGTGAGTGTCTGTTCATGTGCGTGTATGTATGCATCTCTATATTTTTTAGCCTTTGTTACTTAAGCTGTCTCTTTTTTATTTCCTCTTGTGTTTCTACACACTCTGTTCTACACCTCCATGTTTATACATCGTGTTGTTCACGCTTTTATTGCTCAAGGTTGAGGAGTTCTGTTGGAGGGCGCCAAATTCTCAATGCTTTGTGGTAAGATATTGCTAACTTCCTAAGTATGTATTGAAGGATTTAGATTTATTTCTAAATTTTTGTTTCTCTTGGGATCTAGTATAGAGTTTCAAGGTTAGGACATATGACATTCTTGGAATCACTATGGGATGCAAGCTTTGATTTGTGAGTAGAGTCCAAGTTTTTAGATTTGTGCTGCTTATGAGATTTTACTTTTAGATGCATTGATAATTGATGAGATTAACTTCAATTTTGCAATCCTTTGTATTGTTGTTTCATTTTTGAAATTCATAGTGCGTTTGCAAAAGTTCCCAATATTATTGCCGCAAATTTTCAAGATTGTTAAATAGCAATGCCTCTCCACTATGAAAAATCAGTTGCAATGATGTTTAAATCTTGCAATTTAACTTGATCTAAATTGAATAGACATAACCAAGAAAAGTCAATTGCAATGAAGTTTGAATCTTGCAATTTAACTGGATCCGATTTGAATGGACATAATCATGACAAACCAATACCACTTACGAAATGTCCAATTTCCTGATGAACAAATGAAGCCAATCAATATGGCTTGATAAATATCAATAGCAACAGTCATTCAATTCAAGTTGAGTTGAATGGTTGAAGATTTAGAAATCTACCACTTGGCATTTAACTCCAGTTGAGTTGAAGGGTTGAAATCTTCCACCTACCTTTTCATTGTAACTCTAATTTTACTCAAGTCAAGTTGAATAGTTGAAGACTCTATTCAAAAACTTTATTCTAACTTGTTTTTAACTCGAGTCAAGTTGAATGGCTTAAAACTTTTATTTGTCACTTCATCATATCTTGACATTTGACTCAATTTGAATTGAATGGCTAAAGGCCTAATATGTAGAATAATTGTCTTGTATTTTAGTAGTAGAAGGGTTATTACTATAATATTATTAGAACCCTCTATTCAACTTGGTTTGAGTTGAACCTTTGAATGCCCAATAGTCTTAATTTTAGGATTTTTTCAATTCATTTCAATGCAAGTTGAACCTCTAAATGTAGTCACAATAGTATGTTGAAATCGAAGTATGTGAGATGTATTCAAAAGTACTAGAAAGAAGTATGTGAGAATTATTAAATAGAAGTATGTGAGATTGTGAGAAGTACTAAAATATTGTATTTGAATATGGTTACACTTAAACAATTTGAGAAGAAATTGACAAAAGGAACAAATGTGACAAGTACATTAATTTTGAAAAATATTTAATGCATTGGTTACATTTTCCTTGATCTTTTATTGACTCAAACTTCAAGTACTTCATTGTTTAAAAGCCCAATACAAAAGCGCACCATCAGTGGAAGGCATACACCTTGGACAAAACATTCAACTCGCATTGAATTGAACTACATTCATCAATAAGTATTTGAATTCTAGAAAGAGTTAGTTCATATTGTTATGACAGCGACTTTCTAGTCTTTGATCTTTGTACAGTCATTATGGATCTTGCACTACAACTAGTATAGGAGTACTCTTCCAATTAAGGTGGTGTCTTTTGTTTTTGCCGACCACATTTAAATGGAAGGAGACTATTCCCAAGGTCAATGCAATGAACGTAGTGTTTGGGTTTAAAGAAGTATTAGCTTCTAATATCAACACAATTAGAAAATTGATCTTCTTTGAATATAGGTCCAAGAAGCATGGAAATGATTTTCTGTGTTGTTTTAAATGTAAATTACTTCATACTTTGATGAGGACTGCCAATGTTGAATTACAATCAAAATGAACCCATCTGTTAGACAAACATTTGGCTACAGCTCAGGAGCATCTTGATAGATTTGGGCACAATTTAATAGACTCACGAAGCTGCATGTTTTGCTGATAGGTATGATTGCTCATTAGTATAGTGATGTGTTTTACATGCATTATGGTCTTCATATCTTCCTTCGTGACTTGAACTACATGATAGTATTGTTTGCAAAGCTTCTATGGGACTTCAAATAGCCCATAAAGTATGTATTCTTCTTGGAAATTGTTTGTTGGATGAGGATCTGCTATGACAAGCGCCTAAAGTCGCAATTTTGACAACTCTTCCTCCTCTAATTTTGAATGTTGAAATGGACTATGTTACAAAAAAAAAAAAATTAGATTTGTACTTGCATTTTGGTACCTTATCATTGCTACAAAGATCATTTGGGAGGTTATTGTTAGTTTGATGTTGGTCGGCCACATGCATGACAAAATCAATGCTTAGTTTGGAATATGGAGTATGCAATTAAAAATAGAAAACTTATGTACCATTCCATCCCTCATCAAGCCTTCATGGAGCCTTTATAGATGTGGATTCAATGCCTATTTTTCTTCACCTAGTTGAAGAAGAACCAAATTTCAAAGCCTTCATAAAATCTTGATTTTAAAAGGGAAGGATGCACTTGTTGGCTATAGAAAGGCGCAGTAATTCAAGTTTTATCTAAATTAAAGGGGGGTCCCTAATCATGAAGTACTAGTACTATTGCATGGATAGTGATTGGTTTCTAAAAGAAGAATGGTCGGAGAATCAAATTGTAGTGATAGGATTCCAAAAGACTTCAGAGTCTATAACCTTGTAAGAAGTTGATGCATGTTATCCTCCTTCTATGCAAAGCGTAGATGATACTTATAAAATATTATTTGGGTTCATAAAATATTTGGAGGCATTATGCAATGAAGACGGAAGTGGGGAATATAAGAGACGGTTTGAGCATTTGATATTCTATAAGTGGGCTGTAAATGCAACCTTGAAGGAGCCAATTGAATTGTTTGTAGCTATAAAGGATGGCTCCTAGCCTTCTTCTCAAATTGAAACATAAAAAGAGGACGATTTTGATGAAGATGGTGATATTTGTGAAGAGTTTGCTGAAAATGATCCCTTCCTAGAACAACTTTGCAAGTTCCCATTGCCATCTTTTTAGGTAGCGCATAATGTTTTTAAAGGGTATTTTGTTGTCTTTCAATCAGTTGATGATGATACAAAGCCTATATTGATTGTTAGAGCCGTGCTAGATCCTTTTACTAACCTAGATCATCCTAACTATGTGTTGATTCTATACTATTGACCTATGCCACAAGAGCAAAATGTTCAAGAATTTTATATTGGATGGAATTCTACCAAAGGATTGCATTGGAAAATAGATGAGATCCAAAATCTAGTTTGGGAGGAAACTAATTATCACGTCATAGCATAGAAGCCTAAAGTCAAAAAAGATATAGTAGAGTGTATCTTCAAAATTTCATTGGCTCAAATTGATATTATCAATGGAAGTTTGGCTTTTTATAATTTTATTAAATATGTATGAGGTACTATGGAGATACTTTATAGTAATAAAAGTTACATTTGATAGTTTGTTTTTGATGCTTTATTCAGGATTTGGTTTTGGTTTTGTTTAATTATAGATGATTTTATATCTTGTATTGTAGAGTAAATCCGTAGATGCTATAGATTGGAATATTATGAATGGATTTTATAGATTTGTTTTGGAATTAATTTTATAAATTGTATAAAGTACCTTGCGCAGCAAGTGCACTTATATATAGTATTTAATATATTTATTATTGTATTATACATTAATATTGTTTAAGTTGGTGTCATTTTATTTATTTATTCACTTTATAAATTCTTTTGAAAATAGAATACAAGTGGAAGAAAATGGTAGTAGATAAGACTACTTTTTATTTTATTAATGCATTAAGTACTTGTCAAAGTTTCAAAAATGGGTCCAGTTGATTGTTATAACTTTCCTACTTGCAAAGCTCATTGAGTAGCACCAAGTCAGGTATATATCTTATAGCCGCTCATATGACTTCAATGAAAATCTAACCCAAACCACATGAATGAAATAAATAGCCTCTAACAACCAACCAGTCAATTCATGACTTGGTGTTCAATGAGGGATGCAATACGCATTAATATAGGAAATCACTATTATCATTTGCACCAATAATTTGTAAGAGATACTCCAATTACTTGAAACTCCCATTTTAATGGAAATTGCAGCTAAGAACTAAAAAATTGAGTTTCCCTCAACTTAAATTTACTTCAACACTACTTCAATTATTTGGTCTAGAAATGGCCAACATTATTTTGGGAGGTCCCCAGTCTTCCAAAATAATGAATATGATATTAAAGGTGGATAAATGAGCATTCACACCTCCTTCCTCCCCTCGTGCTTTGTAAGTGTATCCCATTTTTGGCTTCTTTTCCAAAGTTGAGTAGACTATACATTTGACAAGATAAACTTGACCATTAGTCCCTCAAATTGATTCCGCCCACACTAATTTTGCTACCCATTTATTTTGGAACCTCCGAGAACGATCGTAGTTGATCTTGGGTTTCTTTAGTGGAGGAATTTGGTGGAAGTCATCATCTGTTTCTAGTCTGTCTTCTCCATCAAAGATCTCTATGAAGTCTGCTGACAACTACCGCTTTGAATAAAGAGTTGCATCTGCAGATTCAAATTGCCAACTACTAGTGCTTTCTCTCTGTGATTAAAAAGAAGGTCTGCACTCCAAAAGCACTGCGTCTGCAGACATAGCATCCAAACAATTTTCTTTGGTGGCAAATTGTGAACATGTTGACTTCAAATCAAATGCTCAACCAAATGACAAGGGTTGTCCAGTGCTTGCATTTTGTGAGTTGGAGAAGAACTGTGCAATAAATGATGCCGCCCATGCACTTTGACGAGCCTTTGAATCTTTTGGGTATATCGTTTTCCTCTTCAATTCTCGACGATGTATGGTAGCTGCTTGTGCTTTCTTGCGAGCAGTAGCTTGCTCCACCCTTGCTGCAACTACTGCAGATAACTTTTGATGCACTTTTGTTGTGCATTACAATTTTGACCTGATCTATCCTTATAGTGGATAGATCTTAGAAATCTTTGGTTGTTGGAGAGGCAGGTTCCTTGGATAAGTCTTTGAAATACTTTGCTGGTGGAGAAGCAAGGCCCTCATCTATAGTTGAATTGCGCATAGCTAAAAAAAATTGCAAGTCACAGTGCAAAAACAAACAGAACAATATATGAATGTAACAACTGACACACTAGTGTTGTAGAGTCACAAACATTGTTGGCAATCCACCTTCAAACCACGACATTATTTGCAACAAGGATTGTAAGATTGACCACCACCTTTGGCAAACTTCTCTCAAACCATGGGATTGTGGACAAGATGAATAGCTAGAGAGAAAACTCACAGATTAAACACATCACAAAGCACTGGAACTTAGAACTCATTGCACTCATTACAGTCAAAGGAAGATAATAATACCTCTACTACTCTTTGCACACCCTAATATTATTGCAAGCCATGTACAGCTCATGACGTAGCAAGAAATCTGCAAAGTGGACACAAATGCGAAAAGCCTCCATTGCAAGTAGACGTTGTTGGAATCAAAAGATACACAAATGTACCTTTGATACAATTACTTGAGGAATCATAGCAATTCTAGGCATTCTTCCAAACAACAGCTCAATCGCCTATAACACATGATTAACGTAGTAGAAGTGGAGAGGGAGGACAACAGAGAAGGCATTTATATTGCAGGAGTGGAGATGATGAAGGCAATAGAGTGGGATTGGCAGTTGACGGCTTGTAGGCGTTGCGGGTGATAGGTATTTGAATTCTTACTGCCAATCCGGTGATGAACAGATTCTCGTCCAAGATGCAAGGCAATGAATGATTTGTAAGCTAGAGATGTTGAAGCAAAGTAGGTGGAAGAAGCATCGCAGTTTGGCGAGCTACCATGGCAAATTATTGCCAGAGTCGTCGCAGAATAGGCGATATGGCACTTATCCTAATTGCAAATTGGTAGCCCAATTGAAACTTTAGACAAGTTTTGGACACTTTTTTCTTACATTTTTTTAAAAATTATTAAAGGCTTTTTTGCCCTCCATTTTATACTAGTGCTTTCTAGCCGCGTAGGACAAAAAAAAGGGTGACATGATACACCATTAGAAAGCTCTTGACATTATCTTTCTGATGGATGTCATGAAGCACTCAATGGTAGACTAATGGACAAACAAGTGAATGGACAACTAATTGGCACCCAAATTGTGGAGGGTTTCCACCGTTGCAATTTTAGTCCAAAATGGATGCATGATATTTTATTGGAAAGCTCTCTACAATACCTTTTCAATGGTATATCATGAAGCACTCTATGGCGATCAAGTAGATGGACGGCTGGACGACATCCAATATTTTGAAGGGGCCCATCATACTTCCCTTTTAATTAGGCAAACGTTACCCAACTATTGGATAGAGCCAACACCAAACACTTTGCCTAGTTGTGGCCGTGAGACCTAATAGATGATAGATTGTCTTTCTCATCCTGGCCGTTCGATTAAGCAGTTGCAATATTGTTGTTTGATGTGATGGATGCCAAATGGTCCATCCAATTGCATTTGTCGGATCTAGCAGATGGTAGATTGTTCACCTTGTCTTGGCCGTCAAATCAAACGGACACAATATAACTGTTGGATGGAGTGGACGCCGAGCAGTTTGTCTAGTCACTACCGTTAGTTCTGGCGGATGGGCAAAGTTAGGGTTGAAGAGTTAGAGGATTTTTCCTCTGTAAAATGCAAAACAAAACAAATGTCATAGGATGTTCAAGGGCTCACATCTGTGGACGTTGGATATCCAAAGTCACTCTAGGACATTTGGATGTCCTAACAATCTTGTTTTCATTTGAAAGTAAATTAGTCATTATGTATTATACTAGCGTATTTGTCTTTGAGTGTTCTATGGCTTTTGCAAAACAAACATCTATAATTTGAATTAGCATTAGAAATTTATCCTAATTTATCGTTACCTTCAAACAAGATCTTTAAAATGAAGTCTCCAATAAGTACCTTAGGATGTCTTAATTTAAGCATTCTCTTTCAATTTAATAAATATGGCCTTGGTGGATTGAGATCAATTTGATAATGCAAGACAAATGTCACATGACGTTTAATAGAGCCCTTGCAATGTCTTATAAAGTCAATTTTATGGTTGAGTTTTAGAAAAAATTTCCTTCATTTATAATTTTGACATATTTAAGTTTCACTTTAGTGAAGTTTCTCAATTTGATAAACACATATTACAATCTATATTTTAGTTCATAATTATAGTGAGATTTTAAATTGTCTGATTTGGCGTTGATAACCTTATTAGACAACAAAAAGGATTGATAGATGTCTCTAGATGACCGCAACACACAAAGTTAGAAATTCAACACAACACCAAAATCCAAAAGTATGTCAAATATGACAACCTTGATCAAAGGCTACTTTATTGTAATTTGACCTACTAATGCTAATACTTGAACAATTTGAGTTTTAAAGGTATTATCAAACCTTTAATCAAACACAGAGAAACCAAATTGTGTATTCATTCATTACCTCCATCTAGCACAAAAGAAATCGGTATTTAAGATTACTATATTTAATGAACGTCAAAAATTGATATTTAAGACTACTATATTAAAACTGAGGTGATAAAACAGCAACCAAACAACACAAGTAGCATTTGTTGAAGTTAACTATGGTAATAGTGAATGTACTCACTATAAGAAATCCGTGGGTTTTTTTACGTCTAAAAATCTGACGTCAAATTTTTCGGGCATCAAACCTAACATTAGGATGCTAGTTTTGATGTCAAAACTACCATCCTAATGTTATGATTGATGTTCAAAAAAGTGGACGTCCAGTTTTTAGACGTAAAGAAAAACACGGGTTTCTTCTAATGACTGATGAACTCCTTGTATGATGCATAATTGATTAGATGAATATGTTTAATCCAATGTCCTGCAACTATTTGGTATTCAAGACTACTATATTGAATGAACATCAACCTTCTAATATAGATCTTTTGACGAACACAACCATTTTCTTGAATTTTTTTTTATTATTGTTTGGATGAAACCCATACTTTATAAAGTTGGCCTATCTAATGGTTAGATGTTATAAACTTTATAAAGTATCAAATTTGCAAAAATGAAGTCATAGATTTAAAGAACACAAAAATTTCAAAAAATCACTACGTCAAGAGAACCTCATTTCAAATCCAAACTAAGAAATTTCACTCAAAAATGACAATAATTTTTTTGTAACCAAATTTAGAAGGAATTTTAGAAATTTTGCTTTGAAAATTTATTAAACAATATTGGTGATAGTATTGGTGATTCTAACCATACAAATGGAGTCTAAAACTTAAATCTACAAATTTTATCTATATACAAATTCCAAAATATTGTTCCAAAAAATACTTTATAGTGATTCTTTTCAATTTATGTACAACCTTTACTTCATATTCTTTTGGTAAATATTAATAAATCTCTTTAGGTCAATTTGATCTAAACTACTAAAAGACTTTGGTGAACAACATAAGTAGAAGATTGTAGAGACTCATAATATATTCAAATTACCCATTATAAGTTTCGAATCATTTCAATTGTCTTTAAAATGAATGATGAAATGGCTTCATTATAATTTACACCTGCTGAAAATAATTTAGCTTGAGCTGAGCAAGGATTAATGTTTTTATCATTATACAGGATGATCACCTCAATTGCATTGCTTGCTAAACATTGACCTTCTATTGTAATATCTAGGTACAATACTAGAAAAATAATGTCCATCTGAAGACAAATTCAACAAAAAATGTGTTGATTTTCCTTGTTGATTAAAAATGATTGGTTTAGATCAGTCGTCAACACATATTTTTTGGATAAGTTTAGGTTGAATTAAAATATACATTTTTTTAATTCTTTGCCCCCCTACCACAAGGACTTTCCGCTTACTGCCACTAGATATCAAATCCAAAACCCCTTAGTCAACAAAATGGAGGTCCAACCAATGCACATCACTGGAGTCCCTTGATATAATATTTATTTGTTTTATTTTTATTTTTTATGGGCCCCTTCTAAGCACGCTTACGTTCCCAACATTGGGAACGTCCGCGGCGAAGGGGGGAATGCCAGGTGCGGGAACGGCGAGGAACAAGGCAAAGCCCTAAAAATGATCGTCATGCAGTACCGAGACTCGCCTTCGACCCGGTCCTTCATCGAAGACATGTTGCATTGCCACCAATTTGAAATGCAGGGCATATTCCACAAATCGAGAGCTCCTTTGTGAGTCTGAAACTCCACGGCCATGGCTGCTCCTTTGCTGCAGCTCAAGCCGCCAAGCTCAATCCCCTGGAGCCCTAGTTCCGCAACGTCTCGTACAATCCGTGGACAGAAAAATTTAGTTCCAACAGCGAAATTGCGAAATGGGTTTATGTCATTGGGTGAAAATTCGAGTCAGAGACGAGGGTTTGGTTTAGGGTTTAAGGTTTTGGGATTAGCCGGTAGACCACCTGTTGTTATTGTTGTAGCTGGAGCTGGTGAAGGCGAGACGAGAGAATCGGACGTTGTACCAGAGCAAATTCGTGAGCCTTCAGAGGAGAATAACAGCTCCCAGGATTTGAAATTGCATTGCCGCAAATTGTTTCTGTACGCAGGTGATGAGAATCTTATGAACTCATTCCCTTGTGATTTTCCAATGATTTTCCAACCTCGGTAGCCACGATTTGAAATATTCGTTTGGTGGAATCTGTTGATGGAACTTGATTTTGAATTGTGGTTCTGTTTATGGCAATCAGGGTTTTGCGTAATTGTGTTGATGCGCGACGTTATCCTTTGAGAGTTTGCTGGTTGGGAATCAACTTCGGTCGAATTGCATTGTATGTTGCAGAAGGTGTAGCGGTGAGTAGCATTGAATTTTGTGCCATCTGTTCCTGAAAATATTGTCTATGTGTCAATGTCTGCGAGCTATTGACTGCATGTTAGCAAATGGCTTAGAAAATGTCCTAAACCCTGAACCCTAAAATTTAGAATCTGATTCTGATTTTTGATTTTAAACTTCTGAGAACTATTGACGGTTGTGTCTTTGACTTCCCACAAGCTAAATTGTTCAAGAATCATGTATATCTTGTAATTTTTTATGCATATAGTGATAGACATCCAAAATTTCATTAAAAGTTAGTGCTTCCCCTTCACCGCACATAGTTACTCTCACTTGCCTAAAGACTAAAGTTGCTCATACTGTTGATGATGGGCTTCATGTGCAGATTAGGCTTGGCAAACTGACCAACATATTAGCGGAGCCGATCGCCTTTCTAATTTCAATTCTAAGCTGGGCCACGATGGTCATTACAGACGTCTACACCCTAATTGTCGACGGTGCCCCTGTGAAGTCTCTCTTCTACTCCCTGCTCCTCTCTCTTGCAGTTCTCAGCATCGGAGACGCCACGTCTTGCAAGAATCAAGGATCTCGATCACGCTTGGTGGGGATCGCCACAGCAGTCGGATTAGCTGGGGTCCTGGAATACATTCCCCCGGAGGCTGTGCTCCTTTACTTACTCCTGCTCACGGCCTTCGCCAAGCTCATCCAGAAAACAGATCTGGTCACGGTGTTCATGCCTGCGACCGTCACTTTTGCGGCCATCTCGGAGCCTATTCTTCGAGCTGCTGCTTTTGGAGCTTTCTTGGCGATTTCGGTGTATGCAAATTGAAGATTTGGTGCACAAGGCTTAGTCACATAGACTCCAAGTGGCGTTCCACAGGTAAGACCTTGGAAAAACCAGTGATCGTTTGATTTTTGCAGCCAAACTGTAATGCATTCCAAACTGGCAGCTCTTAGTCCACCATAAACTGGCATTCAACAGGTGAGACCTTAAAAAATAAGAAGTGACGGCTTTGGGTCATAGTTATGTTTGAATTTTGCAACCAAAATGGTATCGCATTCCAATCTGACAGCTCTTGATCCACCGTTAAGTGGCATTCAACAGGTGAGACCTTTAAAAACAAGAAGTGACGGCTTTTGGTTCATAGTTCTGTTTGAATTTTGCAACCAAACTGATATTGCATTCCATTCTACTATAAGCTGGTGTTCAACAAGTCAGACCTTGTGAGACCTTGTGATACCTTTGGTTAATAGGTTTGACTTTTTGCAACCAAATTGGTATCGCATTCTAAACTGGTAGTGGAGAGCTTATGTTTAGGCAATCAATGTTTACGTAATCCAGTGCCCAGTTTTTTGTCCCCAATATGCAAAATAACTGCTAGTCCAACTCACTTGTATGTGTGCCCTGACAGGAGTCGAGTGAGGCAACTACGCCATCCGAGGTGTGGGAAATGGAAGCTAGAGTGGGCATGAGGGATTCGATTGTGTTTTCGATCATTTCGGCGTCGATTTGTATCAGTTGGGCTGCAAGGGTGTTGTACCTCTGCTCCATGAAGTGGCTCTTAGTAAGGACCACGTAGGTAGCAACTCACAAAGGTAGGAAAATCTAAAACCAACACATTTTGCACTGAGCATAATTCCTATTATTAGGATAGTTGAGTTTTCTTGTTAGCAAATGGAAGGGGATTCCAATGCACTTAAAGCATGTGTTATTTGGATACTATATGCAATATTTATGATAGATGACCGTAAACCAATACAAGATTTGAAGTTCAATATTTTGTGCATCCTCAATCAATATGTACTCATTTATTGAATTTTTAGGGTGTTGATATTAGGGCATTTCTTGGATTAGGATTCTCCTACCTGTAGAAAACTGGAAACATATTAGGATTAGACTTTTCTTACATTTGTGGATTTTTTATGTTCTATTCTACACTATGTTATTAGCAAAGGAATGTGATAATGTAGAATATAGACTTGTGAACTAATCTTATTCTTTTGTGAGGAGTTGATCAAGATCATTTGTCAAAAGTAGGTGCTCTAAACTGTTGTTTGAATTGCTTGTTGACATGGTTGCCAACCTTGGTGATTTAAAATAAGTGTATAAGAAGTTTCATTCTTGGCAAAGGATCTTTTGGAAGGAGGAAGTTCATATCGTGTCTTTTGATCTTGTAGAATGATATGGCTCTTGATGAAACTATATTAGGTGCAAAATCCTTGTAAGTTTAATAAATTTTGTTGTTGAAGGATTCATGTCATGCATTGAAAGAATGAATTATAAATCTATATAGCAATTTCTTTAGTACAAAGAGTAGAGATTTAGGAAAGTTTTTCCAATGAAAGATGAGCTACCATTGTTTCTTATTGTTTTGTTCTATTGGAGGGACAAAAGCTTCAACTCAATGGCATACTATTGTAGTTAGTTGTTACATTGTGTAATCGTTATGCTTCTTTTGTAGTGTTAAACATATTAGAAGAGATCCTTTTTCTTTAACAAATTATTGATCCATTACTTATTTTCATGAATATTTTATATATAATAATAAATTATTTTGGAGGTGATGCAAGGTCATGTTTGAGCCACATTGGCTATTGGATTTAGTTAGTAGTGACAAGGCAAAATATATTTTTGCAAACTAATGAAAAAGTAGTGTTATAACATGTTGTCAAGGTCCTCAAATAATTTTGGTTTAGTTCTCCAGTTCAAATACCAACTAATCTAACTATCATTTATAAGAATTGAGAGAATATTTATTCAAATAATTGACTACAACATTGAAGAAGATAAATTAGCTTAAAAGAAATGATAAAAACTTTACAAGATCACATTTGTACGAAATGTCCGAAATAATGGTACTTCTTCAAATTCATTTTTTAAAGCAAGTTGGCTTCATGCTTGAAAAATTTTAGATCATTTGGAATTATTCAACATACAGGAAAAAAAAAGTAAGTAGAAAAAAGTAGAGAATGATTCAAAATACAAAATTGTTAAGAATTTTGTTATGGAACTGAAAAATGCCAATCCCAATGGTTGAAATGTTGTAATAAACACTTTACATCCTATGAATTTATTTTTTCAAAAAATATTGAAAATGGAGTAAAATAAAGGACTTCAAAGTTTATTTTAGAGTAGACAATCTATAACTGTCCCCAAACTTAAACTCTTCATAACTTTTGACTCATTGATCAAAATGAAATGATTCAAAGCTTTCCATGTACATACAAATCTAAAAAATCAATTTCAAAGTTTTGTTTATGAGGAAACTACTATAACATAAGTAAAGGGAATCTTGATGAAGACTATAAATTTAAACAATTATGTTTCAAAGGTATCATCTAATATATTCAAGATTTTATTGAATGTAAAGATTTTATAGATCTTTTGAATTTTCAAAATCCCAATCAAATCCAACAATTTTATTAGAGTAGGTAGAAAAGAAAAACAAAACATTTGCTAATAAATATGAAATTGACTAATGCCCTGGACATAACAAGGTACTATTTGATACCTTTGACATTAATTATAGTACAATAGAATGTACGTTAACCAAGAGACAAACATGAAAGATGTTAAAGTCAATACTTTATGGCAAACTATCATCATTTAAAGTTTACTTAATTAAAGTAACATTCAACTTATACAATAATGATTGGAAGGATCTATTGTTTAAATACAAACAAATTTTAATTCAAGAAATAAAGGATTCTACAATATAACCTATATTGGAGACAACCAATGCTTCAGCCTCTAGCTACCTAAAAGAAGACGTTGTAGAGATCCCACTTTGCACAAAAAGATTTTGACATTAAGCATTCATTACAAATAGTCTAAAAATAGTCTACATTGTTGTACCTATTATGATTAGTTTTAATGTTTTAGAGATAAATACCATAAATAAAAAAATTTAATCCTTATAATGGATCCAACTTTCTTCAAAATATGATTTTGTAGGCACTTCTCTAGGGCTCACACGTCTTGTTACTTTTGTAAAGCCAACAGACTTTGAGGGTCCATATCTCCTTCGTTATAAGTTTATTTTTCATAAAATTTATTGGGAATGGTGTGTATGGAAGTCTAGTGATAGTAGTAAATTTTCAGTTTCATCTAACATGTTGTGAAAATCTAACAACCATTTTTCTAGAGGTCGTTTGCTTAAACCTAGAATCAAATAGTTCAATTTTTGAATGATTCAGATTAGACATTTTAATAGTTCAAAACTTATAATTCATATTTTTAATCCCTAATTTATCAATGCCCTGCTTTGAAAACAAAATTAATGGTGTATTTTTTTTTTGTTCAATTAACTCTGAACCTACTTCTCTTTAATAATTTCTTAAAGATTGATAATGATTAAAGTGTTTTCTTTTGGAAGTTTTTTTCTAGACTTTGAACTCAATTCTTCAACATTTTTCTCTTTTTATCCCAAAATTATAGTGCAATTTTTTTTTAAAAATGGCAGTCAAACTTATATGAAATTGCCAGCTAGCATTCAAATTTTATTTTATTCAACTTTGAATGCTAGTGTCATACGATTTATACAGCCCAATTTCATGAAACTTTTCCCACATGATCTAAAATAAGTGAAGTACAAGATCCTATAGTTTGACTCTAAATTTTATTTTATTTTATTTTTCTTAGACTGATGAGCACAACAAAAATAATTGGAAGTTTTGATTGTTTTCTGATAGAAAAATGGCCTTGGTAATTTAAGCTTTGAAGACCTCAAATTTAAATAGTTCAATCAAAACTTTGAATTAATTGTGAATAATTCAAAACCTGAACTTTTTTTTTCTAAAACTTTGAATTCAAATCAAATTAGAGATAAAATTAAAATTACAGTTCAAAAATGCACTCCCAAAAGTAAAATTGTATATAAAATAAACCAACTAAGAAATCTCTAAAATCTACTATGTATACTTGTTGTATTGCACTTCAATTACAAATTAGAAATTCAATAAAATTACAAGTTTGAACTCTAATCAAATTCAACTCTATAGAATATTAAGTGAGATTTGCATTAGAATTTGAATTCTAATCAAGTTTGAGTTGATTAAATTGAATCACTTTTTGAATTTTTATTAAATTATTTGAAAAAGAATTGGATTTAGAGTTGAATTTGATTAAAATTTTGATCTAATTTTTTATTTAAATAAGAATTATTGAATAATATTTGAATTCAAATTGAATTCAAAATTGAGTTGTATTTGTTAAAAATTTGATTAAAACTTAAGTTTTCTAATAGATTTCAATTGATTTTAAAAGAGTATAGATGATTCTAGAAGATTCTTAAAGATTTTAATTTTTACATCAAACCAACATAGAACTTGTTGATGTAGTTCATAAAAATGCATTTTACTATAAGAATTCATTTTGTCTTGGTTTTCAATGGTCCTCTAGTAGTAGTGATGGTTTGCATGATTTGCTTCTTGAACTCTCTTCTTGCTTAGCAACCTCAATCACTTGATCTAAAAACTTTGCGAGGTGCTCATGTATGAACTTCAATTAGAATAGATTGAGTTCCAATAGTAAATATATAGTAGAAATGTATTCAACAGAATAGAAGGCAGTTGGGAAGGAGCTACAAGACATATGTACAAAGTAATTGTTTGATTAGAGAACAAATATGGTAGTTCGTGTTCCCTCGGTGTTAGATTATTCAAAAAATTTGCCAATATTTTTTTTTCCAACACATGTTGAATAGTAAAATTACATTGCAATGGTGATGCCTATACAACAGCATCTTCTACTCTATTTTCTTGGTTGATATCATTGACCTTTAGAAATTCTAACAAAGTTTGTTGTAGAAAAAATTGTGTTCAACTGTTTTTAATTGAAAAGATTAGGACCTTTCGCAAATGCATGTATCAGTGATCAACATTCAAGTTCAAAGACCATAGAACATTGAAGTTCACAAACAGGTTCATTGTAATTCATGTAGAAAAAGAATGGTTACCGTTGAAGGCATAGATGTGCACATGCGATCATGGATGCTAATCACCAAGGTCCTAGAAACTACATTCAATTGTTATCAAACATACGCAAAATGGTCAAAAAGCCTTGCCTTATGGATTGGTCAAGCCAAAGAAACACTTTGTGTAGGACATTTATTACATTGAAGTGCATTCTAGAGAAAGAGACCTAATCACATGTTGCATCATTTCAAACTTTGAAATTTGGAGAGAAGTTCAAGTCCATGATTCTTCCAAATACCTTTCACTGGAAGGGTGTGAATTCCAAAATCAATAAAGCCAATGCAACCTTAGGATTATAGGAAATTTCAAAGTTGAAATCAAATACGATTAAATTTGCTAGGTTTTCTAGAACTTGATGTCAAAAACCCTGAAGATAATTTGGCTCATCGATGTACTTCTTGTGACAAATTTTAGGCCTTCAAGAAGAGTACTATGGATGGATTTTGAATTGCTTTGAAGTGGTCATGGAAGTTGGACAAACATCTAGCCATTGCTTGTACACACAAATAATTGTGCAAATTATTATTGATTGCATAATTTTCTGCACAAATGCCTAACAATCATGCATGACAACAAGGATCATGCCAAGTTGCTATTCTGGTCATTTTTGACAAGAGAAAAGAAACTTAATGGCCTAATGAAGCTACTCGTGGCTGGCACTTGCATAATTGGACATGATTATGTTGATATATAGTATGCACATTACGGCTTGAATTTCTTTCTCTACAACTTGGACTACATCATTGGCGCAATGGCCAAGTTGTTATAAAAATTTAGAATTGCCACCAAAATCTTTTTTTGGCAATTGTTTGTGGGGTCAGAATCAACACCTCTGTTCAATGCGGTGCTCAAAGATGTGGATATGTGCAAAGCATCGCTACCTCTACCACCAGACACCTTAGTTCTAATGACATCGTTGCCACCAATTCTCTATGCACAAATGGCCAGTGCCATCGGGGACAACAAGGATCATTATATATTTTATTATTGATTTCTACTTATTGCAAATAAGATCTTCCATGAAGTGTATGTGAAGTTCATGTTGGTGGTCATACACTCATGAACATGATGACATTGATGCATCATTTGGATGATAGAGTATGCTTTTGAAAAACAAAAACTACCCTAAAATTGCTATGTCTATGAAGTCATTCATGGATGTGGAATCCATTCTCACTATCCTTGATTTTGTAGAAGAGGTGCCCAACTTCAAAGATTTCATTGCAGATACATAAGTGGATGGTGATGACATCTTTGTTAACCACATGAAGCTACAACAATTTAAGTTCTACCTTCATTCAAGTATTTGTCCAATCATAAAGTACAAATTGTTGTGTAGAGATGTGGAATGATCATCTAATGGAGTAGTTGAAGGAATTGAATTATAGCAAAAAGATTATGAAGGCAAAGTTCATAACCTTAGAGATTGTTGTTGGTAGTCATACAAAATCCTTGGTAAAGGATATCTTTAAAGATATCACTGGATTTATTAGATATTAGAAAAACATGTGCAATAAAAATGTCATTGGAGAATTTAAAAGACAATACAATTATTTAATGTACTCTTGGTGTGCAATGAAGGTAGCTATGCAAGAACATGTACCTACTTCTATTATTTTGAAGGACAATTTTTGTCTGTCTATATATGTTGAAGAAATTTGCAAGGATAAATTAGTAGATGATGGCAAGGACCCTAAAGAGTTTGGAGAGGATGATGCCTATGTTGGGCCTTTGTGAGTAGGTCGAGATCTCTAAAAAGGCTATTTTGTTGCAATTTGACCTATAGGTGGTAACACTCGACTAGTTTGGATTGCAAAGGTGTAGTCTAATCTAAATTGTAACCATGTGAAGTTGAATTGCATACAATACTTTTGTCCAAATCAAGAAATCACAATGTTCAAGATAACTACATTAGATGGGACAATGCAAGAGATTTGTGTTGAAAGGTCAATGAAATTGAACTATTATATAGGAAAGAAACCAATGCTTCGATGATAGAGTAGAAGTTCCTATGAAAATAGATATTGCCCAATGGTTGATAAAATATTTTGGTTCTCGGGGAATTCACTTAGAGTATCCGTTAGAAACAAAACCTTGAACCTCTTATATTGAACCACGTGCATACAAAACCTTGAACCTCCTATATACTTTTTGAATTTTAAATTTAAAAAGAATAAAAAAATGAAAAGATTTTCCTACTCTGAAAGTTTATGTTTTGAATTATTGATATTTTTATTTGTTAATATTAATTAGTTACAGGTTTTTGAAGTAAAAAGAGACATTTTAGAACTCAAAAATAACTTTCACATCCCTATTTTATATTAAAAGAATTTGTCTAAAAACTGAACAAAAAAATCCTAAAAATATCTCTCTATTGAAAGCTCAATTTGAGTTGAATAATGATTCAATGGTCATCTAAATGTGTTCTCTATAACTATTTGAGTTGAAAAACATGTCATTTTAAATCATTTTCAACCTCTTCTAGAAATCATTTCATATTTTATTTGAGTTGGAAATTTCAGCATTAGAAACCTATAGTCATTATTAAATAGTCCTCAAAATTTTAGGTGGAAATTATAGTTTATTAGAAACCACTTGTTCGTACATAATTTGTTGTAGTAAAATTAAGTGCACCCCCTGAGTCCCAATTGTTCAAACTAAAGTCATCAACCAAAATTTGGCATTATATTTATTTTGTTGAAAGCACAATGGTAGAAAGAAGCAATATGTTGTTAGTTTTATGTTAATTTTTTTTCATACGTCTATATTGTGCTCTTATAATTATAAAAGTTAATATTTTGTTCTCTCATAAATGAGAAATTAAAGAATTAGATTTTTGAATGTTAACTGTTGTTTTTTATATGTAGAATTTAGAATTATAGATTTTTTTTGGAGAATATATGTTTTGGTGATGCATTTGTGATATTTATATCACAAGTGCAATTTATATGGGATATCAATATGTTTGCTATTACATTTTTATTGACTTGTTTGTGAAATATGTGGAATCTTTCACATTAAATAATACAACATTTGCTAAAAGATATTCATCGTTTGTATCTCATTTTAATGGAAATTATTATTTCAAATTAAATAATTATGTGATTATCATGCTTAGTTAGAGTTCATTTGGATTATTCATTTTGACTTCAAGGGTCTATTATTATTTTGAAAAGGAACATTATTTCCACCAACTAGCAATCATAGTCACAAAGTCAACTTTTTGCAATTGACAAAGCTCACCCTCCGGCAACTTGGTTTGCTTGTCCTTAGTGACATCATCCATCTTGTAATTTTTGTCTTCTTCAATAACAGTTTTTGGATGAGTGATTTCATTACTACTCAAAGACATTCACTATAGCTCTTTCCAGCTATGAAAGATCTACAAGTGACCCCTCTATTTGCAGTGGCCAACATATTAATGTTCTTCATATTTAAAACAATATAATAAAAATATCAAAAACATGATACAAAATATAAGTTCAAGTGTAGAAATCATCATTTTTCTTTCAAAGGCTTATAGCACCCTAATACAATTGTAGAAATGCTAACTTGATGAAAGTTTGTCCATGCTATAGCTAAAGTCTACATGTATAAAATTAATAACTATAATATGATATCAACTCCATTTTTAGGTCATCAACATACAATAAAGACTAGAAAATAAACCACAAGTGTCCTCAAAGTAAAAACTACATATACATTAGGAAAATTTTGAATCCAAAGAGAAGTCACTTTGTATTGCAAAAGTTTGGGTGAAAGAAGCTCTCTCAACTCATTAATTGGGCCACTATTTGAATGATGGTCTCAAAAATTTGTCATGATTACCCAATCCATCTCCATAATCTCATAAATCACACGCTTCCTTTAAGTATATACACACAAAGTGATTACTACCAACCTTTAGTATTTCAACATGGTGGTACTATTGATGATGTGGCCACCTTCATACTAACTTCATTAGTAATAAAATTGGCAAAAAACTCAAAGCCTCTTAATGGGTTCATTTTTGTAGCTAACAGAGCTAGGAGAGTGCCATCAAAAATTAAATCAATGTTGGAATTATTAGAAGAAAAAACGGGTGCATTTAATTTGCGTTTCTTGTGGTCACTAAATCAACTTAAATGAGACTACTCTATAATGTCATGTGCATAGTTGACTACATTAAGTATTTTTCCAAGTCTTATCCAATTAATGTCTTCAAGTTCATATGACAAAGCTTGATTGGAAATTAGAATGTTGGTACGTGTATGCCAGAATCATAGGCTCAAAGGTATCAAGCGCATCCACAACCATACTAATTGCACATAGCATCATAGATGTAGAAACCTAGTCAACATGAATTTCTTTCAATTGCATCTGCATGTGCCAAAAATATAATCTCAACTTTACAACTAAGGATAGGAAATCGCACACATTTTGCAATGAAGACATTGAATTCAAAAAAAACTTATTAAATGCTAAATTAAAATCAAGAAAAGATTCTAAGTCCAAGAAGATGGGCTTTTACAACATATATCAATTCTATTGCTTACATTAATCAATTCAAAGCCAAGTAAAATAATATATCATAAAAATACTTCAATGAAAGTCAAAGTAGTGATACCTCATGGTACCCATTTCTTTGGTCAATAAAGATTCTTTATTGAAAAAAAAGCAGTAGACTTCACCAAAGAAGTACCATGCAACTTGCTAGCCACTTGAATCTACCTCAACGTGCTAGGCCAAAATGTAGCTAAAGACTTAAAAAACATAAAAGAACCCATTAAAAAAATAATGTGTAATGACCAAAATCATCTTGAGATCCCCTATATTTTGGTGTTTTCCATGTTCTCATTGGAAATCATGATGATCACTACAAAATGGAAGCCAATGATGTGTTAGATGCACACCTGGAATAAACTAGATGCCTTATGTGATTCCAAAATTTGAATCTCAATAGCTACATCTAGATGAGCGCTACATGTGTGTCAAATGCAACATAAGGATCCTACCTAATTCCAAATTTTTTATTAGACTGTTATTTGAACTTCTAAAAAATATACATATATATATAATTTTTTATTTAATTAATTTATTTTTATTTTTATTTTTAAATAAACAAAATAAGTACCTTGAGGAACCCCAAGAACCTTAGTTAAATCCCACTAAGGTCTTAGGGGTACCTCAAGATAACTTTGTTTTTGATGTTTCACTGTTTTCATTCAAAATATAATGATTGCTATGCACAAGCTGCATGAGCTCCAAATTTCAATTGGTTGAAGGACCTCATGCCAAAAATTAATAGAAAATAATATCAAATTGTGAAAAATGGGGGGGAGGTTGAGCTACCTCCTTGTTTATACACTTTGTTTATTTAAAAAATGACGATTGCTTCACTAGTAAAGTTGGCTTAGCCACTTGCTCCACATGTACCAAATGCAATTTTGTGTACCCCATGCAAGTCTTCCTAAATGAAAAAAAGTCAATTTCTTCATTTATAAAGCTTATAAGCTAGTTAGACAACCTCTAAAAAAAATTTAGAAAATATCATAGAATGACTAAAGCTAGAATACTTCCAGGTACTCCAATTTTGGACTTTGTACAAAAATACAAAACAAATTTCATTTCATATTTGTCAACTCTTGATTCAACTATCTCATGACAATGATAGTTCTTGAGGTAAGATTGACAATTATGTAGGACGACATTGAACTCCTAAAGGTCAATAATATGAAACAAGAAAATGGAGTGGAAGATGCTGTTGTATAGGCATCACCATTGCAATGTAATTTTACTATTCAACATGTGTTGGAAAAAAAAATATTGGCAAATTTTTTGAATAATCTAACACCGAGGGAACACGAACTACCATATTTGTTCTCTAATCAAACAATTACTTTGTACATATGTCTTGTAGCTCCTTCCCAACTGCCTTCTATTCTGTTGAATACATTTCTACTATATATTTACTATTGGAACTCAATCTATTCTAATTGAAGTTCATACATGAGCACCTCGCAAAGTTTTTAGATCAAGTGATTGAGGTTGCTAAGCAAGAAGAGAGTTCAAGAAGCAAATCATGCAAACCATCACTACTACTAGAGGACCATTGAAAACCAAGACAAAATGAATTCTTATAGTAAAATGCATTTTTATGAACTACATCAACAAGTTCTATGTTGGTTTGATGTAAAAATTAAAATCTTTAAGAATCTTCTAGAATCATCTATACTCTTTTAAAATCAATTGAAATCTATTAGAAAACTTAAGTTTTAATCAAATTTTTAACAAATACAACTCAATTTTGAATTCAATTTGAATTCAAATATTATTCAATAATTCTTATTTAAATAAAAAATTAGATCAAAATTTTAATCAAATTCAACTCTAAATCCAATTCTTTTTCAAATAATTTAATAAAAATTCAAAAAGTGATTCAATTTAATCAACTCAAACTTGATTAGAATTCAAATTCTAATGCAAATCTCACTTAATATTCTATAGAGTTGAATTTGATTAGAGTTCAAACTTGTAATTTTATTGAATTTCTAATTTGTAATTGAAGTGCAATACAACAAGTATACATAGTAGATTTTAGAGATTTCTTAGTTGGTTTATTTTATATACAATTTTACTTTTGGGAGTGCATTTTTGAACTGTAATTTTAATTTTATCTCTAATTTGATTTGAATTCAAAGTTTTAGAAAAAAAAAGTTCAGGTTTTGAATTATTCACAATTAATTCAAAGTTTTGATTGAACTATTTAAATTTGAGGTCTTCAAAGCTTAAATTACCAAGGCCATTTTTCTATCAGAAAACAATCAAAACTTCCAATTATTTTTGTTGTGCTCATCAGTCTAAGAAAAATAAAATAAAATAAAATTTAGAGTCAAACTATAGGATCTTGTACTTCACTTATTTTAGATCATGTGGGAAAAGTTTCATGAAATTGGGCTGTATAAATCGTATGACACTAGCATTCAAAGTTGAATAAAATAAAATTTGAATGCTAGCTGGCAATTTCATATAAGTTTGACTGCCATTTTTAAAAAAAAATTGCACTATAATTTTGGGATAAAAAGAGAAAAATGTTGAAGAATTGAGTTCAAAGTCTAGAAAAAAACTTCCAAAAGAAAACACTTTAATCATTATCAATCTTTAAGAAATTATTAAAGAGAAGTAGGTTCAGAGTTAATTGAACAAAAAAAAAATACACCATTAATTTTGTTTTCAAAGCAGGGCATTGATAAATTAGGGATTAAAAATATGAATTATAAGTTTTGAACTATTAAAATGTCTAATCTGAATCATTCAAAAATTGAACTATTTGATTCTAGGTTTAAGCAAACGACCTCTAGAAAAATGGTTGTTAGATTTTCACAACATGTTAGATGAAACTGAAAATTTACTACTATCACTAGACTTCCATACACACCATTCCCAATAAATTTTATGAAAAATAAACTTATAACGAAGGAGATATGGACCCTCAAAGTCTGTTGGCTTTACAAAAGTAAAAAAGAAACAAATAAATAAAACGAATAAATAATATATCAAGGGACTCCAATAGTTGGACCCCCATGTTGTTGACTTAGAACTCCCAGGTTCAATTCCCACCATGTATAAGTAAGCAAATTTTTTTAATTTTTCTTTTCATGTGAAACTTTAAGTTGAATAAAACTAAATCAACAGAAATGTGTCAATAATTGATCCGAACTATGTGTTATTAATTAAAAGGAAAAATCAACACATTTATTGTTGAATTTGTCTTCATTTTGATCAT
This sequence comes from Antitrichia curtipendula, assembly GCA_951230915.1. Taxonomy (NCBI): domain Eukaryota; kingdom Viridiplantae; phylum Streptophyta; class Bryopsida; order Hypnales; family Leucodontaceae; genus Antitrichia; species Antitrichia curtipendula. Next base: position 18,149,267 of record OX579637.1, on the reverse strand, counting down.
ATTATTTTAGTAGTATAGGAATGATCTTTAAATTATTGATGAATTTGGATGATTTGCTAATACAATATCTTGACTTTTCATTCCATATAAACAATAGTTCATAGTTGTAATATTTTAAGTTGCGCTGCACATTCCAAATCTTTTCACAACTGAAAACAAGGTTGTTTTGTCTAATACAATTTTAGTTTTTTGTGACATTTTGGACGTCTATTGCCACGTGTTGTATTAGACAAATGTCGAATTAACTTTGCAAATTTGTGCATTTTTAACACCTAAGACAATTCATTATCTTACTATAATTTTGAATCTAACTTTTAATGTGATTTGTATTCATTAAACTGAGACACCTTAGTAAAATGACTTTTAGAAATGCTTTCAATATTTTACTATTCTAGCACTTTCTTTTGTCACATCAAATAAGGTCACATCAAATAAGGTCTGCACAAAATGTAATTAGACAATATGTCAAATTTTAATAAGGTTCTTGAATTTTATTTTTAAATCACTGAAAATAAAAAAAAATCTATATAGACAATATATAGTATTTGAAACTTAGATAAAAGAATCTTTATCTAAATTTTATTTGGGATTTTTTTACACATAAATTTATTCAAGTAATAAAAATGTGACTTTAAATAATATGAAATATGATTGTTGACCTAAATAATTTAGAGCATAATTTGTTGCTTACATCTTTTGGTTAAATTATTTTTACTAATTAATAGTGTTATTTTAAAACAACTACTATCAAAATCTTGACTTCACTAAAAGAATTATTAGTTTAACATTGATTAATTAAAAGTATTAGAAGAATCGCATCACTTTAGAATAAAGTATATTCTCTTTATCTTTTGTAATTATTTTAGATCTGATTATTCAAATTTTATTATGTTTTTATTCTTTAACACATTGAGAATTATTTTCAAACATTTCATATCTTTTTTTTGGCTTTAAATTAGATTTTTACAAGATTTTGATATGACTTTGATTCAATTTAAGTTTTTTAGTTAATTACGTATTAATGCTATTTTGAGAGCATACGAGCATGAGCTTGTAAGTAGTGAACAAGGATTATATGAGCATTGAGCTTAGAAATTTGAAAATCATTAGAAAGTTCAATAATATTTAAAAATAAGATAATATCTAAAAAATTTGAGTTAAATTTATTATTTTTATTAAATTTCAGTGCCTATTACGGGACATATTATTGTGGTTATGTCAATTTTGGATGATTTTTTCAATATTCAATAGTGTCTAGAATAATGGAAATATATCATATGAAGGTGAAGAGTTTAATTGATTTGAAAGATGAATGGAGATGAAAATAAGGTTGTGTAGATTATTCCATTGAACTACAGTATTGTTCTAAAAAAGAGTTAATGCTTCTAAAGTAGAATGTATAACTTGATTTTGAAGTCTTTCAAATTAGGATAGAAACAAATAGACAGTTCATTGTTTTTACAGTTGGCCATATAAAATTACATTTATTAATTGTATGGAAAATTCATCCCATTTCCAATAATATGGGAGGAGGTATGTCCAAATAAAATAAAATAAAATAATAATAATTTTTTTTTGGATCCGTGGTTACTAAAGGGCTTTTATTTGGCACTAAGAGATTCTAAGCAATAGAAGAGGAGGTCATCATAAAAAATTCAATCTCAATGGAACAACCTCATTCAATTTCAAATAAATCTCAATCACCAATTTTTTTTATTCTTAAAATGTAGCTAAGTTCAATAAGTAGTAGATTAGGACGGCAAATGCTCAATCTTCCTCTTAGCACCAAGAGGTCCCAAGCAGCAACAAGATAATGAATCAATTATCAACCAAATGATTATATGATAAAGACAAAAGACTTGAATCTCCCCAAGAGGACTCACAAAAAGACAATGATCAACTAATCAAAAATTTGGTGTAATCAAGCCCATTCCTTACAAAAATAATTCCTATCATTCAAACATGTTATTCCAAAACCTTAACAAGTTTGATTACCAACACATCAAAATAGAAGTGCAAGTACTTCCATTGGTTCCAAGAGGACTTATGCTATTACAAAATAGTGATCAATAAAAGTAAAATTTGGTGCAGCTAAGATTGTTTTTTATATAATAAATTCATATCAATAATTAAAAAATAAATATAAACAAATTTATCAACTTGTAGATTAAGAGGAAATTGTCAATATTCTTCCATTGGCCTGGAGAGGACCTATAATAATACAAAACAATGATCAATCAAAATAAAATTTAGTGTGATAAAGATCAACAGATAAAAAAAAACCCTCATCAATGAAATTAAAAAAAAAATCTAAACAAATCCAGCAAGAATACACCAAGAAAAAATTATTATTATCCTTCTATTGACCCTAGGAAGATCCACACTACTACAAGACAATGATTAACCAAAATTTAATTTAATTTGAGAAAGCTCTTTTTATAAAGAATCAATCCTATTTCACCAAGTTGTCTATTCTAACATCTATTTAGATTTACCAACCAACACATTAAAATTGAAGGGTTCATTCTTCTATTCTCCTCTAGAGATTCCAAGCTACGAGAGAACATTGATCAACATTTACTCTCCTATATTTTCCATTTATAGAAAAAATAAAAAGATTAGTTCAATACTTCAACTATACTATAATTCTAATATTCTTGGTCATAGGTCCCAATGTCCACAATCACAGGTCCTTATCAAAAAAAAATTATGCTCAGATGTTCACAGAATAGCAACTTTGGTTAATTATGAAACTATTATTAGATGAGGTGTAGAATACTTTTGTTTGAATCAAATATATATTTATGCCATGTTTTTTACAATACAGCACTAGAATGATTATTTTTCCGATTTATTGTCTCCTCTATGCACTCAAATTGTTCAAATTTTCTATGAACATGTACAAGATAAGGAGTACGTTGTGAACAAAAATTTATTTATTTATTGTATATTCTACTAAATATTGCAAATCTCCACTTAAGCCAATTTCTTTGTACTAGTACTACTAATTTTTTCTGACCACAACCACAAATACAATTGCACTCTATAGTTATAATATTTAAAAATGACATCTTTTCACATAGAACTATTTGCTTGTCAAGCATTATGTATCATAGCACCACTTTTGTAATCATTTTTGTTGACTCTTACCAAGTTTTATAAAACAACTACATCCAAAATTGCTATAATTTTTTGAAAGAAATTATAATCTAATAAAATCCCACAGATTTTTATAAACTTTTTTTTTCCTTCAATATAAATAAATCTTGCAATTTATTGTTAAATTTTAAAATATTGATTTAAAATTGAATTTATGAGATAAATCAAGAATACTAGATTGAAAATGGTAATTTTCTAAACTAAGGTAATATCAAGATAATATAATATACATTATTCTTGATTAAAAAATACCAAACAATAGTATCTTCTATACAAAATTAAAATCATAAGATGAAAATTGATTTATTTTATTTTATTTTAATTGATATTGATTATATATTAATCATTTTAAATCCACATTAGGTACAATGTATTTTATAAAAGGTATGAATTTAAAAAAACACCTCTATTAAAGTATATTTTTATTATCAACTTAAATATATGATTATTAATCTAATGACAAAATCTTTTCTAGTTACCTTTTGGATGATTACATCTAACCCATGTTGAGCTATATTAGTTTGATTTTTTTGTTCTTTAATTTGAGCATCCAAATAGTCTAATTGACTTCGTCCATCTAAAATATATAATTGCTTAATTTTTATTCCATTTTGTCTACTTTCCATTTGTCTTTTTAAATCCCTCATTTCCTTTTCTAAATGATCTTTTCGTTTGTTTTCTCTGCAATTATCATTGTGGTTTTTTCTTTGTAGCATAAAATTTATTATAATTAGAAATAAATTACTCTTCTTGATAGAAAATAGATAAAATTGAATTCTAGCTAAATTGTACTCATTTCATCATTTTACTTATATGTATAAATTATAATATAAAATAAATAATTCTTTTATATCCCTTAATAGTTTATATATATCTAAAAACCTTAACCTATTTATTTAGTATATTAAATTATATAAATGCATTCTAAAAATAAAATTTCAACGTTGAAACTAATAATCATGATTGATTTTATATACAAAAATGAATTTCTTAGAATCAAATATTTTTAGAATTAGAATTTTTATTTTATTAATACTTATAAATTTTACATTTAATAAAAATATTAGTATTAAATAATAATCTCTATCTAAAATAGATACTTAATTTTTTTTTAGAATCATAATAAAAATTTATCTTAGTATTTTATGTTTAAGACTTAAAAACTTTGTAAAGATCCTCTTGAATATTTTATTTCAAAATTTTTCATAAGAACATTTAATGAATAGTATAATTTTACGTTACATTAGTGGTTTGATTATTAGAAATTACTACTAATTGCCTTTACATCATTAAGATTATTAGTTCAAAAGTTTCTTAGATAGAATTTTGTAAATTTGACTGTACCTTTAGAACACAAAATTATCAAATATTCTATTTAATTTGAAAAATGATTACACACTTTATCAAAATCTATATTTTGTTGTATTTATATTAATTATATATAATTTTAAGAATTTCAAATTCAATATATAAAATTAGAGCAAAAAATATGTATGAACACGTATATGCATTTAAAATTTTATTTTTTCTACAAATGTTTTTTCTTGATACACAATATTTCAAATGGCTTGAATATTAAATTTTTTTTGTTAAAATTGATTTCTGACATTGAAAAAATTAATTAATTAATGCAAAGTTATATATTGCAAAATATCCAATAAAAGTATCTTTTCATAATATGTAGACATTAAGAGAATTGTTTTATTTTGTAAGTGTTAATACATCAAAATTACCAAGCTATTTAGGGATTTTAAAAAGGAGTAATATAATGTGAACCTATGAGTGAGCTTGTTAGCTATGAGCCATAAATTTTTTGTTTTTTATGGACTAGTGACCTATGACAATTAATTAATTTTTTAAGAGCTCATAGTTTAAGGTACTCATGCCTATGACAAGCGAACTGCCTAATGCAGATATCTACATAAAGGCTCATATCAAGCAAAATTTGATGATTTACAAAACAGTTGCATGTAGAAACTTCTGACTGATTAAGTAGGTAGTTGGCTTGAAATTTTAGATTTAATTTTTTTCAAAGAGTTTATCATTGTTGTATTTGGGAAATGTAGTGACGATTTTGACATTGCAAAAAGGTTGATTAATACATTGATTTGATCAAATTGGGCATAGTTACAACCTCTTTTTACATTAAAAAATGACAGCTTTGGAAAAATTACAAATTGAAATGCAATGGAATAGAATAGAGAAGAGGTAGTTAGGTCACAAAGTGGCTTGTTGAGCTTGGCAATTTCATTTGCAAGTGTCTTCATAGAAGTGTAGAAGGTTCTGATGCATATCTGGGACTAGTTTAAGCACCACTAGAAGAAAACTAGCTATATATTTTGCCGTGAGAGAATACAGTAGTGATGATGAGCGGGGCACTTTGTTGTTTGTTGATTTGTATGATAGGGCGGAATCAAGTGCTAAATATTATAGCAACAATACATCAAAAAGTGAGGGAGATAGTACTTCAGATGAACAATATGAGGACTTCATTCACTTCATTTTTGGTCATGAGGATTTTGAGAGGGCACTACAACAATGACGGGCAAGAGTGTTAAGGAAAAATGCACCAATGTTAGGAGAAGGGGCCAAAATCAAAATTGAGATAGAAAATACAACAATCAAGACACTAAAGTAGAAACAAAGAGTAGAAATGATGCAAGAAAAAGATAAGAACATCTTTGAAAGGGATACAACTGACTTCAAGAGAAACAATGGCAGTGGAAAACAGTGGCCTAGCCAACAAGAAAGTGAGTAAGAAGAATGGGAGGCATTTGCAAAAAGGAATAAATGTAAGCAAAAGTTAAACCTTAGTAAAAGTAAAGATGGGATGGATATGGATCAGAGTCTAGAGAATTCCTTTCAAGGTAACAAATTTCACAACAAGGATAAGAAAAGGAACAAATCTAGTAGTGATGAAGGCAAGAAAAGGGGCAAATTTAGCACTGATAAAAGAGACAAAAAAAAGATCTAAGAAAAAAAAATGGATGGCAAATCTTGCAAGTATTCAAGTTGAAGTTTTACAATGTTTGATTCCTCAACATAATTTAACTTGCCTAAGGCCCGCTCCAACTGCTCATATAAGTCTTCACCTAGAATTCATTTTTATACATCCATCACAATTTAGTACCCAAATATCTGCATGTATAAAATATTATTAGCATCATAGACTTCTTGGATTAGAATCCAGTAGCCAAATATATGAATGTACAAAATTAAAGAGCACAAGAGTAGAATAAAAGTGATCCAAACATAGTTTTGTAAGTAATAGAAGAAATAATTAATGTAGTTAAACGTATATGTAGCACAACAAACCTTCTAAAGATTGAGCAATTAATTGGTCACAGACCAAGTCTGCTACTGCATGGTAGATGAGAAGATCAAATAAAGAATCCAGATCCTCGTTGTTCATAAGTTAATGCCTACAAAATCCAAAATAACAATGAATACCTGTGAATCAACAAAACTAGGGACGTTGTTGTAAACCCCTTTCACGAGTCATGAGCTATTGAACAACAAAAATCTAAAAGTTGAACGCACTTGAGTAATTGCTTCAGCAAACCAATGGAATTCACAGTAATAATTAAATCCATATCATCTTCCATCTCAGCTATGTGATTTGAATTATAGTTCTCAAATAATGATCAATCAAGAAAAAACATGAAATCTCGTCCTTTTCAAGGATAAAGCTTAAGAATCCAGGAGTCTAGAGGAGCTTCAAGTATATTATACCAACAACACTGATACCGCTTGAGTACATGAATCCAACTAATCATCAATCAACACTAGAATAAACTTTGATTTTGTCAACGACCAATTTCCAAATGCACAGAAGAAAACGGACCTTATCATTCAATGTCTAGCCAATGTACTTTAAGTACAACTTCAATGATGATTACCGTAACCATCCTTGAGAAGGCAAAACTAATTTGTCTTGTCATCTCTTCAACTCTTCGTTTTATCAAATTCTCTTGAGAAGCTAGCTAGCCAGTGATATCGATGAAATTTATTACAATCTAGATAGTACTCAGACTATCAATCTTTGTGAACAATTTACTGATGTTGCTGGATCACCATTACTAACTCGAGAGTGATATTTTGTATTTGTAGCATTGCAGTAGCTAAGTTAAACACTGATGGCTTTTAGTTACACTATGTGGGTATAGATCCTACATAAATAGTGACAAGTAAGAGACAATCTAGGACCCCATGGCACTGATGCAATTCTATCAAATTTTAGGATTGATATCCTTGTAATGATGCATGAAAAGCTTGTAAGGACTATATTTTTATTCTCTTTTGTCATTCATAAAAAATAGAACAAAGTCTAGACAAATTATTACTAAAGTAATCTTAGAAAGTGTGCAGAATTGCCTGACTTGCAATCTAAAAAATACTACTATTGACACTAAGTATACATCAAAACACATCAGCCTAGAGCGTCATAGATATTTGACTCTCGTAAATTAAAAATGATACGTTCAATAACTAAGGACTAGCTATAAGTCACATTCAACAGAAACTCCAATAGAGGTGAAGAACTACAAACCCTGTAAAAATCTTTTGCATCATCTCCTTAACCACTGAACACTATGTTCATTATTTTGAGAGGTTGGGACCCTCTCATAATAATATTTCTTGTTTAGTCTCTGAAAATCAAATGTTAGTTTTAGCTAATTTAGGTTGCTAAAAACTAAATTTATTAATTTTAAAGCATAATTTTCATGAAAATGAGAGTTTTTTTGAGCTAGGGAGTCCTGCAATAAATTTTCTACTTGTAATAGTAGTCCTTTGACTCTTATAAGTGAAGATCATGTTATATTTGAATACCAAGTCATGGTCTCTGCTATTGGTTGTATGGAGTTGTTTATCTCATTGGGGCGGTCCAAGTTTGATTCCTTTGAATTTATATGAGTGCATGAAAAAACATATGACTAGGTGAGACGAAGTGAGCTTTGCAGGCAGGAAAGTTGTAACAACCAATTGACCCCCTATCCAATATGTGAAAGTGCTTACCAAGTTAACAATATATATAAAAATGGATATATCCACTAGTCTTTTGTTTCAAATCGATGTAGAATTTCATGAGACATAAACACAAAAATAAAAACAAAAACAAATTGATTGAATAATAGAAAAAACAAAGTAACATAATTTTTTAAAATATATTCAAAGTATATGTAAATACAACTGTCCAGTAAACACAATACATACTACAGAAAATATATATGCAATAGCAAACAATAATATAATCAATCAACTGAAATGTAATTCATCTACTCTAACATTAAAATACCATTTGTTGTAAGAAACATGACAAATGTGCTACAACATTATTAAAAAACGTGCTTCACATATGCTACACGTCTTTGTGTATCAAGTGTATGATGCAAGACTCTGGTTGATGACTTCAATTTGAATAGACGGGATCTTGATCATGCAATGGATGGTGTCACTTCTTATGGAAGAACTCCATGCTGTCAATATGGCATTTGTATGCTCCCAAATTGGTGGCTCAATTTCTTCAACCTTCCAACACAAACCTCTATCGCTGTCCCATCCAGTGTAGTTGTCTTGAACATTCCAATTTCTTGATGTTGGACAGAAATATTGAATGAGAATGCAATTCGGTTTTTTAGGGTTATAGTTCGGACCAGACAATGCCCTTGCAATCCAAACTGGCCAACTGTTACCGTCTATGGGTCGAAATGCAACAAAGTATCCATTGTAGAGATTGCATCCCACCCTAAAAGATGGTACTGGGCGACCAGACAATGGCCCAACGTAGGCGTCATCCTCTGCAAACTCTTCATGGTTCTCGCCATCATCCTCCAATTGATCCACTTGTGTTGCTTGAACACATGTTGTTGGCCAGAAACCATCTCGCAAAATCGTAGTGCTCGATATCGGTTCTTGCATTGCTATCCTTACATCACGCCAATAGTGAACCAAATGCTCGTAGCGTCTTTGGTATTCTCCAGTAACATCTGCGCTGCACAAATTCTTCCAATACTTCTCAAATGTGGATATACCTTTCATTATGTCCTCAATACCTTTCATTGCCTTCATTTCCACCGATAGTGGTACTTCATGAGGCCACAAACTTTGTCCTTCAGCATCTTCTTTCCACAACTTAATGGGTCTACCATTTTCCCCTTGCCAGTCCATATCTGTGCACAACAATTTGTACTTTATCACATGAATTCCATTAGAATCTAGGTAAAACTTCACTTGTTGTGGCCTTGTGTGACCAACAAGAATATCACCACCGTCAATAAATAAACCTACAATGAATCCCTTGAAATCAGGCACTTCTTCGATTAGATGAGGGATAGTGCGCATGGATTCTACATCCATGAACGACTTCATGAGTGCAGGAATTGTAGGGAAGCTCTCCTTCTTCAAGAGCATGCTCCATCTCCCAAACAACGCATCAATGTTATCATGCGTGTGACCAACAATCATGAAGTTCACATACACTTCACAAAAGATCTTGTTTGCAACAAGTAGAGACCAAAAACAATACACATATCGGTTTTTGTTGTCCGTAGTGGCATTGTCCATTTGCACATTCAAAATGGGTGGCAACGGTGTCGCTGAAACTAAGCTAACCGGTGGTAGGGGGAGTGATGCTTCATACATCTCTTTCCCATTAGTATTGCTTCAAACAGAGGTGTCAGTGCTGCATTGACAAATGATGCCCTTAAAGAGGACTTTGGTGGTAGTTCAAGGTCACGCAACAACTTTGCCATTGAACCAATGGTGTAAATGGAATCATGTTTAAACAAATCCAAACCATAATGTGCATATCGGACATCAGCATGCCTATGCACAATCATGCCCGTGACGGACACAGGCAACTTCATTAGGCCATCAAGCTCTTTACTTTTGTGTAAAAATATAGAAAGACGGGTTTTGCATGATCCATCTTGTCGTGCATGAATGTGATACATTCATGTGCAAAACTTTGCGACCAATATCAGTTTGCATAATAAATTTCCTTGTGAGCGCGAGCAATGCCGAGGTGTTTATCCAATCTCCTTGACTATAACATAGCAGTTTGAGATCCTACAAGAGCACTCTTTATGAGCTCCCGCAACTTGTTACAATTAACACATCAAACAAAATTATCTCCAGGCTACTTCACATTGTACTCTAGAAACCTAGTAGACCTGATCTTGCTCAAGCTTGATGTAGATACCTCTTGCAATCCGAAAGCAGCATTGATCTCGTTGATTTTTGCCATTTGACCCTTCCATTGAAACATAGCCGGCAAAATCTTCGAGACCACCTTCTGCCCAAACTTCAGAGTCCAGATACAATGTGGCATGTGATCCACTTCTTTCTCCAAGATGCATTTTAAAGTAACAGCTGCTTGTTCCATGTGTTGCCTTGGCTTAAGTAGTCCCAAATTACCATGTTCTCTTGCTTTTTTACCATCCTTTAATGCATATTTTTGATAGCAATAGAATGTAGATTCCGGAACCCTGGCAATATGCATCCATGCTTGCACGCATACAACAATTTCGTCACTAGTCACCATCCTTCTTCCTCGCAAATCACAATGCATCTGTTTGTGAACTTCAGTCTTCATGAAGGCTCTATGCTTGAATGTTGAATTTTGATACATCCGCTCACGAAAAGCTCAAATTTTTCCTCTTGGAAACGGCTGAACGCAATTCTTACTAAAGCAGGTTTTGCTAGATACTAAGTTGATGGAGCCTTGACTGAGAAGGTCCTTCATTTTGATGCAAGACTCACGAGGGGGATTTCAAACACTACTTGTATACAGCCAGCTAGACTTCAAAGTCAGAGGGTTCTCACAGCTAGCTAGTAGTCGGTTGAAATTCTTCCTCACGTCATGATTATGTAGGCTTACTCCACGATAGTGGACTAGTTTAATTGGCCATGCTACCAATGCACGCACTTGCTCCTAAGGGATGCCCGCTTCAAAATGAGTTTTGGAAATGTGCACCGCCACATGAGTATCTCCAAGAGGACTATTGGCACCAATCAGAAGATCCGAGTTCGCATTGTGGAATATGCCTTCACCAACAAGAATACTTGCATCATTATAGAGGGTAACAACACTCGTATTCCAGAGTTGCCTTGGAATTCTTTTACACTCAGGAATGTCAACATCCATTTCAACATGGTCCTCAGTATCATCGCCACCCCAGTCTATATTCTTGAGATGATCGACTGGGAAGCTCATTTCACCTGCACACGTGAGAATAAGGTAAATTGTTAGAACTATAAGCTCTGAATGTGCAAATTCCGTACACTACAAGAAAACGGGTATTTTATGACTGGAAAAATATGACTAAGGATGATTGACGACTGGTTGCAGTCATATTCTTAATGGCCAACACCTTGAGGAAAAATATGATTGCAAAATATGACTGTTAGTCATTTTTGGGCCTTCTACTTCACAAGTATACACTATATGACCGTTAGGAACACCAAAGTACTTCATAAAGAACATAGGGAATATGTTTGGAGAATGCTAAGTCATATTGTCAGTCATATTTTCATGGTAGTGACATTTATTTTGTTTTGGGCAACCCAAGAAAAATACGAGCAATTCAAAAAAAATTAGACAAGCCATTGTTTAGGATTTTGAAATCCTACTCACCTATTTTTTAGGGTTTCAAAACCCTAGCTGCCACTTTTTTAAGGTTTTGAAATCCTAGCTGTCACTTTATAAGGTTTTGAAACCCTAGCCGCCATTTCTTTTGGCCCTTCTTTTTTGCCTTTTATTGTCTCTTAGTTCATACTTGTTATTACTTCTTATTTTTTGCTTCTTAGTTATTGTCTTTTGTTGCATCTTAACTCTTCTTTCTTGTTGCTTCTTAGTTCTAATCATGTTTCTTGTTTTTTGTTGTTGCATCTAAACTCTTTCTTTCTCTAGCATTTTAATTCTTTCTTCTTCTTAGTTGTTGTTTTTTATTTCTTCTTGTTGTTTTTTAATTCTTGTTTTTTGTTTCTTTTTGTTGTATCTTAACTCTTGTTTCTTGTTGTGTCCTAGTTGTTGCTTGTTGTTTCTTGTTGTATCTTAGTTGTTGCTTCTTATTTCTTGTTGCATCTTAACTTTTGCTTGTTGTTATCTCTTAATACTTGTCTATTTTTTCTTCTTGTTTTCTCCATCAGTATTCTTATTTTTCCTACCCTAAGCTTGAGCTACATATTTTGTGTTGTTGTAAGCCTTTGAAAGTTGAGCTTTTTTGTTCATTCACTAAAAATTAACCTTCCATTTCTTTAGTTGTGTATGCAGGCACCAAAAGTTGAAACAAAATCATTGGAGGCTACTTGCAACCCAATAGAGCCATCTTCACATTATTGTAAGGAATATAGGCCTTATTGGATTTTGTAAGTGATTCATTGTGATATATATGTTTTGTATTGGTGACTAATAAATGTCAATGAAGAGAGTTGCTTTCCTTCTTGCATTCTCTCTCTCCAAATCTCCAATATGATTATCTCTAGTATGTCTCTAAAATCATATGTATTCATTTTTAACTATATAAAGTCTTTTATTCAATTGTTAAATCATTTTGATGTATAATTTCAATGTATCATGTCTATTTGAAATGCATAGAAAATGTGATTGTAGTTTGTAATCGAAGCTACTTTGGACCTCAGTCACTTCAATTATAGACCACAAACAAATTAAAAAAATAGGATTCTCAATCATCCGGAATGTCACATGATTGAGTTACATTTCATAATATATATTGACAAAAATATTACTAGCTTTAGTCATAATGCTCATAGTTATGCACATCAAAATATGACTAACTACAATTATATTCCACGTTTTCCAAATATGACTGATCGCAGTCATATTCCACATCAGCCAAAAATATGACTACATGGAATTACATGCCATGTAGGATTTATTTTTATTTGCCCGGGCAACTCAAAAAAAAGTCAAGGCTCCCCAAATAGTCAAAGTATACGCCTTGTTGGCAAAAATACGGCTAATTATGGATAATTATACCCTCCAAAAAACATGACTGGTGTCCGAAGCGACTCGTCGGTAATGATTCATGTCAATCATGTTGTAGTCATCTACAGTGATTTCTGCGGCCAGTCATATTTTTTGATTCTATGACTCATTGCAGTCATATTTTGCAGTCATAAAACACTCGTTTTGTTGTAGTGGTACAAAGTACTGGATGTCAACATTTTAGGTCGAATCAACCTAACCATCAAAGCCATCCATTGTGCAGATTCTAAAGGATATTGAAGAACTTAAACCCAGAAATTCCTCTACATGATGATATTGATACCACAGCTAAACATGAAGGCTACCAGATTATCTACAACATAGACAACCTGATGTACGGTCTAGACAAGCAGGATTCAATATACCAAAGCAATAGAAGTAACTATATTGACCCACTATAGGGAAGCTCACCAAAATGCCAAGGCTACTGAACAAGTTATATTGGTCAAGTTAGTGAACATATATGGCCTACAAGGTCCTCCAATTATATAAACTCCAATAATCTTAAAAGACTTCTTCTAGAACACCAAGAAGGTGTGATATGAATGCTTCAATTCTAAAATGCAGGTAGAGTTAAAAGGTCGGGGTGAACTGGCCCCCTTGCTTGTCATGCTAAAGTTCATCTAGGTGTGCATATATTAAAAAGCCCTTATTTTATGCCGTGTAAAATCTATTTTCTATAGCCACAATTGCTAATTTGGGACCTATGATTGCAAATATGAATTCAAAATTTGCAAAAATATTAATTTGTGGAAATTAAAAAATTGCAGGATTTTCCCAGGAGAATGAGCGAGGGGGTCAATTCACCCCGACCAATTAAAAGAACCCTCGGTGTAGATTTCACCTGCTCCAATCTTCCAAGCATGGAAGAGTGAGGCGTGATGCTATTGTGTGGGGTGAGGGCGATTAGTTAATGGTGAGCATTAGAGCACATCATTGTGCAAGGCTTTTGGACGTTAAGGCTTTAGTCAGACGTGATGGGTGTATTGTATGGGGTGAGGGCGTTTAGTTGATGGTGAGCATTAAGGTACAACATTAAGTAAAGCTTTTGGACGTTAAGGCTTTGGTCAGGGGTGACGGGTGTATGCAGAGTTAGCTGTCATGCGCAACACTTTTATTCGTTGGATGCCGCCACCGGTGCGTGTTGCATGAGTGGTGCGCTATGCGTTGATTTCTGTGTTCCTATGCTATTGCAACATTGCAGTCTAGCCCTCCCACTTAGTCAAACTACTTGCACGCTGACTTCTTCGTTTCGTGCTCGTCGTCGTCATTCTTGTATTTCTTGCATTGTAGACAAGTGCTGCTGTGCTTCCTCCTACATGTGTGATTTTTAGGGTTTGGGGGGCCGGAAGAAGTGTCGGAGTTCAAGCAACGGAGTTGGAGCATGAGTTTGAGCGTGAGGTTTGCGATGGGAGGTTGCTACGTGGTTCTTTGCAACAAGTAGGTTTCTACGTGAATATTCTACGTCTTTGGAGTTGTTAGTGTCTGGAATCGGGTTTTTTTAATTCTGTTTTTGGATGCCAGAGTGAGGTTTGTGCATCTAGGGTGCTTCAATTTGAAATTGAATGGCCCATTTCAAAAACTGAATGGCCCGTGTGGCCCATGTGCTTGTGTGCCCGTGTGTTCACAGTTTAAAATTGAGCTTTAACGTTGAGCTTTATCGGTGAGTTTTATCGCTGCGTTGGGTGGAAACTCTTGATTCCCGACTTCACGATTGGAAATGTCTCTGGAATGCATCAACTAGGAGATGCAGGGGAAGAACTACTTGCGCGTTGCAGAAAGGGTGGATTTCATTTTTTGGGGATTTTGGGGTTGTTTCATTGAATGTTGTGGTTTAGGTTTCTTGCTGTCTTTGAATTGCAGTGATGTTTCCTCACATTAGCATGATGTTCTGAAGGAGAGCATGGATGCTTCTTTGATTGGGAGAGAGAAGCACAAGTTTTTGAGTTGTGCATACGAGATGTTGTGGTTTAGGTTGCTATTCAGGAGTTGCAATTTTTAGTAGAATTTTTAGTCTGTAAAAGTGTCCATATGTGCCTCAGATTTCCTACTGGGTTTAGGAGAGTATGTACGGAATTGGAATATTTTAAAGATTGATACTCCTGGGGAGGTCATTCTATGCATTTATACAAATCATATACAGCAAGGATTCTGGACCCTCTATTTACTTCTTCAAATTTAAATAGAAAAAAAAAAAAATATGAGTAGATTTTCCTATTTTGAAAGTTTATGTTATGAATTACTGATAAATTTATACATAAATTATAATTACATATAAATTTTTGAAGTAAAAAAATACACTGTAAAGCTGAAAATAACTTTCACACCTCTATATTACATAAGAAAAAATTGTTTAAAAAATACACAAAAAATTCTCAAAAATGAGTCTATTGAAAGTTTATATTTCTTGAATATTGATGCAATGGTTGTCTAAATGTATTCTCTATAAATACTTGAGTTGAAAAACATGTCATTTTAGTTCATTTTTCATCCTTCTCTAGAAATCATTTCATATATTATTTGGATTGAAGATTTTGGCAATAAAATCTTGCAGTTTTGATTAAACAATGCTTAAAATTGTAGGCTAAATTTACAGTTTATTAAAAAGTAAATAGGAGGTCAAAAGATCATTTAGTTGCACGTGGAATACTATAGATACACTAAGTGACCTCCCTAAGTTGATAGTTGCACTTTTGAGGTATCCATTGACCTTGTTTTAGTCTAGTTTTTCTAAAACTAAAGTCATTTGAAGTTGTTATATTGATGTCAAGCGCCCCAATTGTTCCTTCCTCCGTGCTTGGTAGTCTGAGAGTTTTGGATTTAGCAGAAGGCTATAATTTGTTTCACTAATTACGTACATCGCTTGTGGTTGATGCAGGGAACTATTGATTCTTTTTTGCTCCCGAATCCTAAGGGCTGAGGAATTTTTACAGGGTTCAAAAAACCAGAAGGAGATTCTTCAATTACATACAAGTCTAGAGTTCTGCCAGGATACTGAAGGTGAACATCAATTTAATTTGTTTGCAGTTTTAGGTCGGGATTACTTTAGTTCAAAGCCAATTTAGGTTGACTACACCGATTTTCATTGTACAAAGGATTCAAACACGAAAGATCCATCTTAGATTGATTCAAGCTAAATGATAGAATCCAACCTCAAGAACACCAAAATACCTAGAAGAAAACTACGTCCAATACCGAACATCGAGGGAACCATCGCAGTTAGGCCGACTCGACATAAGTGGTTAACCCCATATAGGTAAATGACTCAAAAAAATGAAACTCTACTAAGTGAGAGAATAAATGCCAGCACCAGGGCACTTTCAGAGTTAGGTCGACTCAACCTAAATAGTCACCCTCATTCAACTAGAGGGCGTACAAGAGCAACAACTCCATTAAGACACAAGGGAAAAGCCAACACCAAGGTCTCTTGTAGAATTAGGTCGACTCAACCTAAACGGTGACCTTCATCTAGCCAGAGAGCATACAATAGTGAACCACTCTATTAAGACAAGAAAGAAAAGCATTAAGAATATTGTCCAATATCTATTAGATCGGCTTGAGCTAATTCCACAATATAACCAGATCATACACTTATGCACAACCTAATAATTGACATACCATATCCTGTATGTGACCTTGAGGTCATCTTGACCTAAATGCATCTACCTTATGTCGAGTACAACTAACAATGCCCTAACTCATTCAGTCAGAACTGAAGTAAATCTTGTTGTCTTTGTATGAGGTCAACTCGAGCTAAACCATGAATACATTGACATGTTTGCCCACATTGACAGGATGGAAGAATAGATACCAAGACTTGAGATGTTATTCAATTGATGTGAAGTCGCTCGAGATGAAGAGGATGGAGATGACATTGATAATGATGGAGAGTACTGGGAGTTTTTCAACCCCGAGAAGATGGACAACTAGAGCCTCAAGATGGTACCATTCAAAAACTTGATATGCTTCTCATACAAGTACAAAGACAACAACACATACTACTCTGTCTCGTTCGACAAGAAAATCAAAGACCTCACCCACGACAAAGGGAGCATAATCAAAATACACTACGTGACAGTGCAAACAGGAAAGAGAGAAGAAGAATAATGCAATTTCAATTTCACTCTCGTGTTGGACTCCTCAAAAATTCCCTTCAACATCATGCCGTTCCTAAAGACACTCGAACCTACCGAGTACAGGACTGAAATTCCCAAATTGAAGAAGAAGATTGACAACAATTTCTTTCGCACTCTAGCCGAGAAGACAATTATTGGCAAGACATTGTGCAATCAACTGAGGTCACTTTTTGTGACCTTCAAGATTTTGAAGGCAAAACTTGAATCTACAAAGAGGAACATGGCCGCGCAAACAATGTCTCAGAAGATGTCGGCTCAAGGAGGGGAGGACAAGTTTCCATGGAAACTCCAAGTACACTAAACAACTGTGGTGCCAGGAGAAATTAGCAATCCAAGACACCACCTCCGTCGTTGGCAAGAGGTAACCTTGCCTCTAGTTCCGGGAGGAAATCAAAGCCTAAGAAGCCTAAAGAACCAGTGGTGGGTGAGACTAGTTTTGTGTCGACAATTACTGACATCCTAAAGGCTCACGACCCTTAACATGAGCACAATTACCAAGTATCTGACTAGGTCTACAAGAACTATAGGGCCACTTGCATAGATGCCTACGTGTTTGCAATCGACGAGAAGAAGTCAATCCTGATTGGCCAACTTATCTCATTGCCAACTGATATGAACATCCAAAGCCATGAGGATCGGCTCGCTACGGACGTCATGCATTATTATGTGCATATGCCTAATAAGTCCACCAAGCAAACTTTGTGCATCATGCCCGTAAACCAATTTGAGAAACCGAAACCTGAGTCTTGGGACCAAATCAAAGGGGGGCAATTCTACCTGATTAACAACCAGTACAGTGTGATGGCCAATAAGATGATGGTGCAAATGAGATTGGACAAGTCCATTTTCAAACATTTTAGGGAGTCAGACTACTACGTTGTCAAATGACAACGAGAAATTGAGGTCCATATCCGCCTATTATAACAGAGTAAACCATTTCGTTGCCATGAAGCCTTCCTAGTCAACTAACATCCTCGGCGCACGAAGTGTTTGGGAGAAAATGGGAAGGCCAAGGAACCCGAAGGATCCTTCTCTAGGGAAGATGCTGTCGAATACAAGGCGTAATGCCAAGGATAAGGGCAATCTGGTGAAGTTCAAGGTATCATTCTATCAAGTGAATACTCAAGATTTCATGTGGATTTCTTGAAGTCCATCTTATGTGTCCACTTGCACCTTCTTCTCCTATTTAGGTCAAGTCGACCAAAAGAAGATTATGTTATGTGATTCTATCATGTTTATGAATTCTATAGTTAGGTCGGGTCGACCTAAACGTATGCTTATGTTTTCTCCCCTATGGATGGATTTTGTAGGAGTTTGTGAAGGCAATGAACGCTTGCTTTGCAATGCTCGACGTTGTGAAGTCTCAAAAAGCCTCACGGATTAAGGATGCCAAGGAGAAGCTGAAGATAATAAATGAGTTGAAGATCATTATAGCACCTGATGATGTCTTCAACTTATGGAGTGAGGTGCTATCAAGCAATGCTCACGGTGAGCTCATCGGCCAAAAACCCTCCAACCATTTAAAAAGAAGACCGGGTGGAAGTTAGAGTCTAGAAACTTGACCCACAAATTCTTCAAGTAGATGGGGAACCTCTCCTACGATGAAATGAAGAAGCTCGTGACACACATTCTGAAGCAAACACAGACAAATAGCATCCAAAGGTGACGATTAAGTAGGTAGCTTTAGTGCTTGAGAGTTGCTAAACTCACAAGGAGTGGGTGGAGCGGCACAAGAGGAAGTATCTCGTCAAGAAGGAGCTGAACCATCTTGACTTGAGCTTGGGCCTCTTAAACGCATTCAACAAAGTGAATGTGGATAAATGGAGGGAGTTCCAGAGGAGTCGTTGCATCACCAATGCGATAATGAATCTCCTCCTTGAGCAACCAGGAGAGGACTATTTTAGGGAGGCCAAGCAGACCAAGGCCAAGAACAAGAAGGCTATAGAAATACCGCCCTATGCTGCAAAGTTTTTCAGAGTCTTCCTTGAACGTCGCTCGAATTTTGTGAAGTACATTATGGACGCATGCTATAGACCATACAATATTGAAGCCGACAAGAACTCACCATGGCCGTTTGGAGCATGGACCGAGAGGGCAGCATCATAAATAAAGTTTGGAATCCTTGATTTCTGATATGCTCCAGTGGTTCTCAACAAGGGCAACTGTATGCCACTGATGCCATATTTCTTTTCGGCTATGAAGTCATTCCAAGAAGCAGAGCAACCTCGATTCGAGGAGATCCTAGCGTGGCTATTTATCTGCTTTGGTTTAGTTGAGCAGAACCAGGCTCTATACTATGTGCAGACAAATGAAGTCCTTAAGGACTTCAAGATGGACTTCGCGGACTACTGGCCCGCGAAGGTCACTAATAGAAAACGCAGGAATTTTGACAGAATTTTGTTGATTTGGTCGTGTTGTCTCGGTCACTATTTTGTTGATTTCAACAAAAATCTGTTGATTTTAACAGATTTCTGTTGAAATCAACAAAATAGTGAACGGGACAACACAACCAAATCAACAAAATTCTATCAAAATTCCTGCGTTTTCTACTAGTGGGTTGAGCAGATGGGAGACTACTCCTCTAACAATAGCAATGCAACTGAGAAGATTTATCTCACATTCTTGTAGAATTCCGACAATGCCATCATCATGATTCCAAAGCCAGCATATCAAGCCTCTGATTCAGATGTTTTCAAGAAACCCTGGGCTTAGAATGAGCTGAAGTACAAGATTCAAAACACAAAGCTCCGAATGGAGTTCTACTTGAATATCCTCAGAAGAATTGGCATTGGCGAGAAGGGCGTTATGTCAGTATTTGCGGGCTCAAAGTTTACTTGTGCCGCAATGGTGAGTATCTTAAGGTCAATTCAACCTAAACATGGACTCTCTCGATTCAGCATATTTTGTAACATTTGTAGAACATACACTAAAGAATAGATCGACTCGACCTAAGTGAGCAAATATCAATCCCTCAATTTGTGATGTAATATATGTACATGGTTTAGGTCGACCAGAGCTTATTGAGTAGACATCGCATTGTGGTTGTAAATTACTCCATGTCCAGGTTTGGAGTCGGCTCAATCTAAAATGTTGACGAGCATGTCTATCTGTGTAGCTGACTATCATATATGTGCTACAGATGTTGGGGCTGGATGTCTTTGCTGTTGGTACCTGTGACGAGTCCGATAGTTGGACATCTATCGCGGAACTCGGAAAATCACTAGACAAGACTGATTTCCTTCCGAAGGGGTACTTTGTGGACAAAGAAGTACACCATTGGAGGGGTGGAGGTCTTGCAACACCTGCAATTTTGAAGAAGAAGAGAAAGTCGACATGGGATTTGCCAATGCCTCAGCCTTCCCAAGGCAAACCATCTTCTCAAGCTGGTCCGTCTCATGGGGATCCTATAGATTTGTCGACGGATGAAGATAAAGAGGAATACAACCACGGCCTCAATGATCTACAAGACGAGCAGTTGACGCCCATTCACCTCTCCCACAACATTAGGGGGTCCTCTACATTGTCTGGGCAACTGGTAGAGTTGCATCCTATTAAGATGATACAACCATCCAGCATGCTGTCGCGCTTTGCGACTTGAAGGTCAACGGGAAAGAGGAGGAGAAACAATGACAAACTTGCCTCCTTAGGTGCACAGATTGACGAGATCAGAATGGAGAGGCTGTAGGATCGGGAAACAAACATGAAGATGTACGCCCAGCAGAGTCACACAATGGACCAGCTCTTGAATTACATCCTAGCACTATTGTTGAAGGTTGATAACACGTACGATGCTATTATGAATAGTATCAAAGGTGCTCTACAACTGGCGACAGTTTTGCCAGCCCAAGTAGCTCCCCAATTATTGCTGCAAGTCAGGCCTTGGGTTTGTTGAATACTAGGGATTCAAATTTGGCGGAGCCTATTTGGCAACGACGCTAACGTGTGAGCATGGAGCGGCGAGCTTGTGAGCTGCGACCCTGGAGCTTGTGAGCCTAGAGCCGCCCCTCAAAAAAATTTAACTTTTTTAGGCCCAATTTTTCTTTTCCAAATTTTTTTACTTTAAAAAGTGGAAATTTTACTATTTATAGTAAAATTCAGGACCTATGACCGCGGCACCTATAACCGTGCATGCAGTTTATTTCAAAAGGTTGGCACTACCAAAAGTAAATTTTGAATGTGTATAAAACTTGAACTTCACTCTACAGTTCACCACTAAGTTCATGCACTACAATTCTGCTGAATACTGAATTACTAAATTTTTATGGAACAGAACAAACCTAAATTGAACTAATCATCAAAGTAGCAAAGGTGAGTATTACCTAGCCTCCACTTTAACTGTTGTGGATGAACACTTAATACAAGACTCATCATAGAGACCTCACCCAATAGCTGAATTTGGGGCCTCACTGAATTTGGAATATGCACAATCACATGAAAGTTTCATAGAACACTCTTCAATGTATTCCAAGGGGAAGGAATGACTACTGGTCGAAAAAAATAAAATGCAATATAGGTATCCCTCCACCCCCCAAAAGAAGGGCAAAAAAATGGGAAGAAAATGGGGAAAAAATGGAAAAGAAAATGAAAGAAAATGAAAAAACAATGGAAAAACAATAGAAAAAAATGAAAAAAAAATGGAAAAAAAAATGGAATTTTTTAAAAATAAATAAATAAAAGATTAAAAAAGTGGGAAACAGGGAAAAAATGGGAAACTGAAATGGTAATGAAAGTGTATTTGTGCATGACAGGTCGCAAATGTACTTCAAGGGTTTATATACCTTCTTCATTCAAAACATTTGGCTAATAAGGCATACTCCCATATGTCATGAAAACATAAATTTTTTTAATTCCAAATGCTTCAAATCATTTCAATTGTATATAATGTAAATTAATACCATACAAATTAAGTACATAGAAAAATGTGCACATCTCTACTCTGGAACGGTGATGATCTCTGCTTGAAGTAGAAGAAGCTTCAATTCGTTGAAGCTATAACTCGGTGCATGAATGAATTTGTCATCGTGGATGTCCATTTTGCAGAAGTACCTGTACAGGTAGTACAAGTGTTTGTAATTGACATATTGCTGACGACCTCCAATAGCTGATACAACCATATTCGCAAAGTCTGGACATGTACAGGTGGGGAATATACCCACTATAACTCGATAGACACATCTTTTATGCTCAGACCCCATTTCAAGCGACACTATCGCACCTAAGCCCGGGAAAGGAAGCAAGGTCACTTCTAGTATTTGTCCTTTCACGTTCCCAGCACTCTCCCACTTGTTGCGATGTTCTGGAGTTGGTGCATTTGGAAGTCGGCGTATGGATCGGTTGTTCCTCACCGTTGGATATACATCTACATTATCTGGCGGCGTCTGGTCATACAGAACACTCTCGAATATCTTTGACATTTTAAAGAGACGACGCGGTGACAATGTAGGTTGCTCCTGCAGACCAAATCCCGTGTGCTGCAACAACAAAGTCTCCTCCTGACTTAGGTTTGTACCTGTCAAGACAGGCCATACCTCGGGCACCTCGGGCCAATCAAGAACCCACTTTCGCTTGTTTCCTTTGACACATCATTCAATGTCATCTCTACAGAACCAAAAGTCTGCGACTACCACCCACTTACTTCCGTAATCTTCCTTTCTCCTACAATACGTGGGAGCTGGGGTTCCCTTTCGTCCTCTAGCAATTCTGGCAGTGCACTTCAGATTTGATCCACGTTGTTGCGCTTGACATTTTGCGTTAGATTTGTGGCTGATTCTGGCAATGTGCCACTTCGATGTGTCGCAGTCACTTTCAAATGAAACTGTAGCATGTCGTGATGGCTGTACCTCAGGCTGTTTTCCTTTGACCTCGAAAGACTCCACTAAAACCGCAGTGGACCTTGTTCGAACACGAGGTTGAGAAAAATTGACCTTGTCTAGACAATGTGAGTCTCTTTCATCTCCAATGGGGACGTCCAACTTCCTCTTCGTACTTCCAAAGATCTCTTCTCCTTCCAAATGTGGTATTCAGGTTCCAACTCCCTCGGCTCCAGGTAATGTGTCCAGTGCCTCTGCCATTTTTTGGAGGTCTCCGTTTCGTCTTGCAGCTCTCAACTTCACCTCCCCTTTTGATGGACCCGATCCACTTGCATGACCTTTTAAGTAAGCACGGTAGTTTGTCATTTGCATCCAAGCACGGATACTATCATCGCAGGTGGCGTCAAACAAATTGTTTCCTCTATTTCTGGACATTTGAAGCCACTTGTTGTGAACTGTCTCTGACAAATTGCATTACGGCATGTTCGCCATCTCTTCCAAATTCAAATCCTAATAATTCATCCACAAAATGAATATGTCATACAGTCATAGAATACCTTATGTAATATTCCCACAAATTTGCATAAGTCATGGTAACTCACAAATCCTTTCATTGAACCAAATCATGTAGACCATCAGAACAAATTTTACAAAACATTTCTGTCTATTTGAACAGAAGTAGACAAAAGGAAATGTAGAAAATTCGAATTGAACATGCACTTACCATTTGCATAGTGCCCTCCCACTGGCGATACCTAAAATGCTAAAATGCAAGCCAGTGGTTTAAGTGATGAAGCGCATCTTCTGTGGCAGCTCCTGATGATAACCACTACGATCGAATAGCAAGGTAACGTGTCTCCGCCTCATCCAGAGTCTTTGCATCTTTGTATTGTTTGCATAGTATATTGTGTTGCTGCTGGAATGCTTCCTTGATGTACTTCTGTGTGTGTTTTAGAAGAGAAGTACTCCAATGCAATAAGCATGTCCTCTCCCAATTTTCCATTTTCTTGTCTGCAGAACCACTTCCGTAGACAATGCGGACCGCATTCCAATTAGCCATGGCGCTATCCGCCATGAATCCCTTGAAGTTTGGATGATCTACTCTGTGTTTTGACATGACCGCGTTCAAGCGTCTCCAGAATTGTACCTGGATCTCGGTATCTTCAGATTGCATATCGTACGTTGATATGGTCATCACCTTCTTGTACTGCGGGTTGTACACGTGGCACGCCATCGTGGTCTATTCCTTCACGTGCTTCACACGGTCAAACATCATCCACGTATTCTCAAGATTCCCTCCGGATTGCATGCGTCTCACCAGGTCCACTCCACTTCCCGGTCCTTCGATGAGCATCTTGAAGATTACACCTTCTCCTTCCCTTGGCCAGGGAAGACGTTGTCATGTATGAACTCAAACTTCGATTCTTTCTTCATGGTCATTATGTTGTCGATGATCCCTCCTTGGTTGTTTGATCGAAATGAAGAAATGACGTTCCGTATATTAGGACTGCTCAAGTACTAGAAACGGTCCATGACTTCCTCCAACTCCTCCCCCTTCAACATCTCCTTGTCTCCCTCTTTGTCGTGAAAGAGATAGCTGGTCAAGAACTCTTTGCTTGCGGATAGAGCAATTGCAGAGTTGGTTGCCTTTGGCGTCTTGGTCACTTGCTCTGCAATAAGTCCACATATTTCCTTTGTGGAATCTCTGTACATGCCCTTTGCAACAGGATGAGCATGATCTCCAAAGTGAATTGCGGCTCTACTCATTTTTGGATTGTCACTATAGCAGTAGTACATCCTATCAGTGCAGGTGTCCAGACATGAAGGTGCAATCTTGCAGACCTTGCAAACTAGAGTGCAATCTTTAGGTGAAGCGCTCCTAACTGCAAATGGGAAGGTTGTATAACCGCTCCACTCTGTCTCATTGCGTTTAAAAGACCTCTTCAAATAATCACAATCAGGATTCTCACAGACAAGATGACCCGCGCAATATGACTTACGGAACCTCAGATTGTCAGAGTTGTGAATGTTTGTGGTCAATACCTTGCACCACGGGTGTCCATCGTACCACCTGTCCATTCCTTCTAAGTTCCTAGCCGCCGCCAAAGACGGACATGAGTGACATGCAGGCAGTTCGAAGATGACATCCCCATTGAATATCGGTGGCAGAAATTGTACTCGGTGATGCTTTATAGTGTTTAGATCCATTGTCGACAATTTGTTCCTAGAGCGATGCATACTGGCAAGCCTCCTCAAGCACTCTATTATGCTCACACGGTCGACTACATTTGGATGAAATGGAGGGCGAGTCACTAGTGACTGCGCTAGACTATTTGAGGGGGTGACGAACATTGACTTCAAAAGCTCAACATCTTCTGATGTAGTTTGGATAGAGCATGTTTGCTTCCGAAGCGTTAAGTCAGGTGACTCTCCTTCTGATTCACTAGACAACTCTACAATAGTATCAAGTTTCTCAACTTTAACTTTACGTAGAAGAGCACCTTCTGGAAATCTCGAAATTACTTCCGGTAGAGAACCAGGTGAAATAGAATGCGTGACATATGGCATATCCACTGTCAACGAATTTGGCTGACGACTTCTAATCTCAGTTGAAGCAGCTAATAAAGACAGAGGAAGGCCATATGCTCTGTAGTTTCCAGAAGCAACGTACCAACAATGACCTTCTGCTGACCTCACGACCGGAACAGACTGCTGCAATTCACCTGAATCTGACTTCCTCTCTTCTTCAACATAGATGGAGGATTCTAGAAATCTAAAATGGACGTGAAGTAGGTGACTCATGACACGAGCATGTCCTCCGTCATCCACTGGGAAAACAAGGGGAACTTCATGGCCATCCACTCGAATGCAAGCCATAGTGCAGAGTATGTGCAAAGAGAAGAATGGAAGCAAACAAAGTCTCTTCTTAATGGAAAATGATAAGCAAAGAACTATTGTGAATCACAGTAGCCTAGAAGATTCCCCTATTGTCCAAATAGAAAGAATCTGGCACGATGGAAGCAAGTGGATGAATATTTACTAATCACTTATAGGAAAGCTGTCACGCCGCCTGTCAATCACAAATTTTACGCCGTCTTCTGGCAATTAAATTAGTGCATAGTGAATATAGGGGCGCATTTAATAATTCCGCACCGCCTCCAAATTCCGGACACTTCATTATTACACTACGATTGTCAGGAAAAGATAATTCAGAGTATGCTAATGTAGATGTTCGTGAACTCTCTTCGAATTTGACGGCACATTTATGACTAAAATTGATAGCTGTCACTCTTTTCAAATTCAAAAGAGAGCTAGAAGAGTAAGCCTACTCTGGGCTGTGCCTATGTGCAGAAGGCTTTCAAAGAGCACAAAAGTCATATGCACTTACCGAGATTGCAGTCTTAGTGCCATTCTAGTGGTGTACCGTTTGCTTTGCCAAGTGAGAGTTAGGGAGAGGTAAGGTTTGACCACATGCACTCAGGCAACCACAGCTCTCTTTGTAATGCTTCAGAGCGTCCCAAGCATCGTATGAGGCGTATATCTTTGTATTTCTCGTCTTCCAAAGCTCTTAGGAGATCTAGAATGACTCGATCAAAGAGAGTAGTGTCTAAAACTAGTCAGTATTCAGACGGGAACTTGAAGAAAGTCCTTTTTTTTGGAGGAGGTGATATGGGCCCAGAGGAGGCCGTTGGAACTCAGATGCATGATACTGGGCAAGGAATATTGGAGGATATCACAAGCATTCAACATCACTCAGAAGATGAGGGAGTTGTACATGTTAACATTTTCAAGTACAATTTGTTATCTTGTAATTAGATTTGATTCTTCATATTTTATTAAATAGGAATATCCTCTAATGTAAGCTTGTATTCATAACATGACCTCGAAATCAGAATATCATCATGGTGGCATAAAGTTGTTTTTTCTAATGTATGGGATGTTCTATAGAATGTTTCCATCTGCAAATGTTATCATCCAAATAGTTTGGATAAGGATTTGTATATGAGGGTTGGAAAATTCTATTATGATTCCTCGACTTATAGGATGCATATTTCAAATGCCACTTGCTTTAGGTGTCTATAAATGAAGCAACTTTCAGATCCATTGGTGAGACACCTTTTGCTTGCAAATAATCCATTGAATTCTACTGCACTATCTGATTTGCACTAGGTGGTCATTCCTTGCAAAGCAGTCCTACATTAAGGGTTTAGGGCACTCAAAATTTTCCATGTCCCCTGACATATGGTCGCTAGTGTTAGTTTTATTTCATGGAAAGCCAAAATATCATTCCAATATAAATTGGAAAGCAGAACAGGGCGGTTGACAGCTTCAGTTAACGAAGATCATTCTTTGTCATTTCTTTGATCTTCTAAATCATTCTAGAGGTCAGTCCACATGCAATTTGATAAATCACCTAATGAAACAAGTAACGAGGTAAATCCAGGGCAAATGTATTTTACTGCATGCACGAAGAAGTCCAGATTCAGTCATAAAGTCATGAATGTTAGTTCAGCCGCCATTTTTATCGCTGGGAATTTCGAAATTCCATTGTGACTGCTTGTGAGTACCGGCCATTCACTAGGCTGATGAGAAAGGTGGTGAGATCCGCTGAACTTGGTGGACCTTCCACAATCAGCGGAGACACTTGTGAAATGAACATATCCGCCAATGGTCAAAAATTTCTGGCATCTCATCACTTCACCGTAAACTCTGGTTCCTGCCGGGTGATCATTGGTTCTCCCATTGCACTCTCTTCCATTTCGGCACTGGTTCAGGTGGCCGGTCATTGAGCGCACTGGTGACTAGCGCGGTGAGTGTATCCGCCACTGAAACGCTCCACTCTCTTCCATTTCGGCACTGGTTCAGGTGGTCGGTCATTGAGCGCACTGGTGACTAGTGCGGTGAGTGTATCCGCCATCAAAACGCTCCACTCTCTTCCATTTCGGCACTAGGTTCAGGTGGCCGGTCATTGAGCACACTGGTGACTACCACGGTGAGTGTATCCACCACCGAAAGGGCTGTGTTTTCGCCACTGAGTATTGGAGACTCGATACTTTTGAATCCTTGGGCCGCGTGGGCCGCGTCTGCAGGTCACGAGCTCCGCGCCTACAAGTGGAGATTTTGAGTGAACGTAGCTATCCTGGTTGCGTGAGCAATAAGCATTTAGAACGTGAGGCGGAGACTGATGGGATTCCACGGCCATTGACTCACACACCCTGCAAACATTGAATGTCCATAGATTGGATGCAATCAAGGAATCTCAGTGTGATTGGCGGTCAGTTTGCTTGTCGGTTTGCTCAGTCAGTTTAGGTTTAGGTTTGCTTATCATCAGACTCTAAATCCAGACCCAATCGTTGCATGGTTCTACTACCTGGCTTACTAAAGTTCCTAACTAGAACGCCTTGACTGTGCAGCAAAACCATCCAATCACAACGATGAGGAAACTCCGGAGCCGAGTTCGAGATGTGACCAGCCCGCCAAGGGAGATCCTCACCCCATCACGGCGCCGTTCGACATCAGCCTTTCAGGAGCAGGTGGGTCAAAACGGCAATCAAATTGCTTTTTGAGGCATGCTCTTTGCCATGTCTTCAAGGCCACACTGTCACATGCGATGAGTTTGGCGGTCCTGAGAAAAAAAAATTCTGTCCCGCTAAGGCGGGTCACCCTCCCCGTACCGAAAACGGGGGTTGCGCAAGCTACTCTGAGGACCCTCGTCAGGCGATTGAGAGGTACAGGCCTTTCAGTTGCTGTGTCCATGACAGGACCAACTGGCATTCTAGCTGTTCTGTGATCAAGCTTAGTTTTGATCAAGCTCAGTTAGCCAAGATCAAGCTCAGTTGTGATCAAGCTCAGTTAGCCGTGATCAAGTTTTTTAATCCTTTTGCCGTAGACGGTGTTCTTTCTCAGATGGACACGCCGCCGCGCTTCACTCCTTCCAAATTTGGGGGAATTTTTTTGGTTGCACAAGTTGTTCCCTCTCAGTGAACCAGAAAGAGGGGTAGCGTGAACTACCCCTCTTTCTGGTTCACTGAGACGGACTGCCTTCTGTTAGGTCGTTTTTTAAATTCCTACAGGGTATCTCACCAGTTGACCCGAGATCTTTTCAATGTTGGTTCGCCGCGAGCTAGGCTGAGAACAGAGAGATCGGATCTTCCTTCTAGTGCAAATTAATAAGCAAATTCTAACACTGATTCTCCTCTACTTTCTGCCATCTTTATTTCTATGAACAATATAGAATTGGTACGCCGTTTGTACGCTCACGCTACCCCCAAAATTGGTACGCCGTTTGTACGCTCACGCTACCCCCAAAATCGGTACGCCGTTTGTACGCTCACGCTACCCTCAAAATCGGTACGACGAGAGATTCTACATTTCAATTCTTCAATCAAAATTGCTAATTCTCTTAAAGTGGGCTCATGATTACATAATTATGGTCGTGGAACTTGGATGATGAAGCACTTGAAGTAGACATTTCAAATCTAAAATGGTTATGTTATTTGAATGTCCATCTATGTTTAATCTAATATCCACTTGTTTTCAATATAATCCTAATTGTGTTTATAAGAGTTTCAATTATGATTTTGAATTTCTCTTAAAGCATTTCTTGTTTCCTCTTGAAAAGCATTCTCATGTTACTAGTTTCTTGGTTTTAATGATACAGTTTACATTGTGTGTTGTTTAGATGGAGGTAAATGAAGGTCCCAGAGGTCAAGGATCTTTATCCGATGCTGCGACTTTGACTATGACGGCCCTTGACATGGCGGGACCATCCTTATCATTGACTCCGAAGGGTGCTAGCATTGAGGTGCTAGAGGAATCCATTGCAAATGAGAATTTGGACTTGGTAAGCCTTGATGACATCTTGGATGCGTGTGACCGTGCTTGTAACTATGTGGAGCAGCCACATCAAAGTCATGTTAGTGGAGAGAGGACCCGGAAGAGGAAGCCCGTGTTCTCCTCTGAGAGCTCTAGCACGGAATATAGCTCTAGATGTCACTCTTCGGTCTCAGTTTCTAGTCCTCCTTTTGAGGAGTTTTGTGGCTGTGCTTGCAGTCACAATTTGGGCAAGCACAATGTGATTTTTATTCACCTGAGTTCTGACTCAGATGATGATGTTGATGTTGATGTTGATTCCATTTAGGTGGAATTCATATAATTTATTTTTGATATCACTTGTACGTTTTGATTAAGAATCTGTGTTTCATTGACATCTGTCATATTTCAAACGTGGACTAGCACAGCATATTCCATGCATTTCATTATGAATTGTCTGACTATATGATTTTCGTGGACGTCCATTATTTTGCAGATGGAGGAGTCACCTATTAGTCGAACCTAGGCTAAGAGAAATACGATGACACCAACTACTGATGATTCGACATAGCCAGAGATTGGAGGTGAAGATGGTGAGGATTTGGCTATGGATGATGTAGATGATGACAAGGAGGCTAAAGAATTGCTTGAGGATGAGCTTCAGAGATGGCAGAAGGTGGACTCGGTGTCCACCATTGCGAGTTTGAGGATGAAGCCAGAGAAACTCTCCCGACTGCGCATTCCACTATGCAGACTTGTGTCCATGCCAATGGTGAGGCCAACGCTTGCATCCGACCTCGTGAAACTAGAACAGGAGTTCATCTTTGGGTACCGAGAAGGTGCAGCGGTGTTTTACGTGTCCATAACAAATGAGGCTAGTGAGAGCTCGGACTTCACGAAGGAGGAGATGAACGGATGGGATACATGGTGGAAGAAAGCGAACCAGGATTTCAAGCAATATCTTGAGTCGGTTCCAGAGCTTTGAGTCATGAAGAACTTGAAGTTCTTTGTCTGCAATGGGAATCATTGCCTTCAAGCTTGGATGAATCACATCTCCAGGCTACATACGGCGAATCCGCTATTTCACTTTGTAGTTAACTGTATTATCTTGGATACGAAGGGGAGAACCGAATTGGTCATGCAGATGATGCATGATGTGAACAAGTAAATATTTTTGCTTCTTATGTTGTATATATATTCTCTATTGATCTAACATTTAAGAGTATGTGTTATTATGTACACAATTCACGTCACTAAACTTGTTCATTCCTTTTCAGATCAACAGAGGACTCTCACGTGAAGTCCAATCTCGTGCACACTCTTCACCGCGTGCAGAAGTACGGTCTTCTCTCCTTGGAGCGATTCAAGGAGATGTTAAGACCTTTGGAGAGGCAACGGTGTGTTGCCCAGGTTCCGGGGAGGAAAACGTGGTATTCCATGCCCGTAGAAGTATTTACGACATTTCTATTCCGGGTGAGCTTCTCTGGTGGTCTAGGATCTAATATTGAGGACTTCCACCTTGAACTTCTTTATGATAGTGGCCTTTGTTTGTTGAAATGTTTGTTGATAACATTTATATTGTATATTTGCAGCAAGAGATTGCACAGGCAACGGATGCTGCAGTACGAAAGTACAACGAGGGCACACTGTTTGAAGACAAATCTGTGGAGGGAGTTGCCAATGCCATAAGATTGGGAGCAAAGGAGAGAGCTACAAAGTTGCAGGTGAAAATGGGGAAGCTGATTGCGGTTGCAAACCCAGCTCATGGTCCCAGATTTCTAGAGGAGGTGAGAAGTAATTGCAAACCTTCAATGTTTGCAGTTCTTGTAAGTGGATTTTATATTCGGTTTTTAACTTGAGACGTTTTGATTTCGCAGATTGAGAAGCAGTGGACCACAAATGAGGTCCCCGAAATGACCCTCGAGAAACTACAGATGATTGCAACTTGCAATACAACAGCAGCACAGAAGTTCAAACTTCTGAAGTGGTGGAATTCCTCCATACCCTCTCGAGATGCGAGACGGTTCCCAGTAAAGCCTGTTTCAGAAGAGAAACTCTTGCCATTCCTCAACAAGTTTGTCTAGTGGGCGGGGGGTAAGTTCATTTATGAGTTTTCATTAAACTATTAGCATATCTGGTTTGATTTTTTAATTGATTCGGTTTGCCATTTTCAATACTCATTTACCTCCAAGGCACTCAAATGGAACTTATTTTTATTGATGCCACATATTGAGAATGGTGCGTCGGAGTATTTCAAAAACATTGCCAAGAAAGACAACCTCCAAGTCAACATGGCAGCCCCGCTTGAGCTAGAGACCCTCGCTGAGTACATTGAAGGGTGGAGGAGGAAAATTTGGGATCACAGGTTTGGCCCCGTGATGAAGGGAGCAAATGCATTCAAAAAGTCCGACTACTTCTCGAGTTATGACGGATCAAGGCTTGCTATTCAAAGAGTTATTTTCCGGTATGTATGTCAAAGTCTACATTTTCCTATTACTTTGATCAATACGAGTGTCACACTAGCAATATGTTCTAGGTACATGTGACTATTCTCTAATATAGTATCCACATACATATTTGTTTATTACATGAAGTCGAAAATATATAGAGGGATGACTGGATATAATCATCCATTATGATTTAGTGTAGGTTGAGTTTCAACTGTATTCTTCATCTCATGCTTATGTAGCAGTATTAAAATGTGAATGAGAATGATTATTTGTTCGGCATGCCTAATGTTTTGTCTCCATTTGTTGTTTTTTCAGTTACTTGAAGCATGAGCTTCTAGTTAAGGCCGCAATCGCTCGGGAGGATCTTCGTCCATTCTTGTCTACTTAGCTGGACCGGAGTTCCGAAGAGTGCATGTACACCCAAAGCCAGCTTTGGATGTTTATGACAGCTCATCTGACAGGAGGAGGGTGGTATTTGGATTGTCACGTGACATTCACTCATCCTCTAGAGGCAGACCTTTGGAAGTCACTTGATGGAATTGGAGTGATTGACTTGGAGGTTGCAGAGTTCGCTGACCTTAGTGACCAAAAGAGGAGGAGGATCATTGCGAGGAGGATTACTTCAAACAAGAAGAAAGAAACAACTCTAGAAAACATCATAGCAAACAGGGAGAAGAAAGAGGCGGACCGCTTGGCGAAGTTGGCGGAGAAGGAGAAGGAGGCAGAGTTGGAAGTGAAGGGAAAGAGCAAAGGGAAGAAGAAGGTGGATGGAGGTGGCGAAGTGCCTGCAACTTCAACGGTGGACCAGGGCTAGGCTATGCATGCTGGATCTGGTAGACGGCTGAAGAGGAAGGCGGTACTGTCTGAGGTGACGACGGACTTGGTCACGCAAGGGACGGATGTCATTGTGATTGGTGATGATGCTGAGGTCAACTCCAAAGAGTTGATCTTGAACATCTCCATTGTGGATGTCATGGATAACGTGGATGCAATAACGGCGACATGCTACAGTGAGGTCATGGAGTTCATTAAGAAGGTAAGGTATTAGTATTTCAAATTTTGTAATTTGGTATTGTAATGAAGAACTTGAACACTGTATACTTGTACATTTATTGATTGATAAGGCCATATTCATTAAAACGAGACGATTTGGAATCTCATTTTGTTCATGATCCTAAATTTAGTATGCAAAAGAGTCCATTAAATTGAGACAATTCAATAAATTGAGACATGAATATGCCAATAGACTTATTAATTTAAGCATGTACATGAAATTGCTTACCAATTTTGGAGTGAAGACAATTCAAAGATGAGTTTAAAATTTGAAGTCTAACCACTTCAAAGTAAATATTGAAAGTTTTTTTGAACAAATGGAAGATCCATTACATTAAAAGAAAACACCACATTACACGAAAGCCAAGCCATGAGCCTGGACAAATGAAGAAAATAAGAGCAAAAGGGAACAAAGATAGGGAGCGGAAACGCTAGAAAAAACTACAACTAAGAGGCCCACACTCTTGCCACCTGATAATGTTACCCTCTCTCAAGACTAACAAGTTGGAGCGGAGCCAAATTTTATAAAAATTGAGCCGAATGGAAGGCGCTTGGTGAGGATTGAGCTTAGATGACCTTTGGGCTTTAAGACACGCTGCTCTGCCTGAGTCAAGGAGAGAGTCCCAGAAGCTTGTTGGAAAAGGCCACGCGGCCAAAGTCTATGCGCAAACACCTTTTGATTCCTATTAATCCAAATTAACCGAAGCGAGGAACCTCGCAAGAGGGACCAAATGATTCTAAAGTCATGAAACCGATGGGGTAGCGAAGAGCCGAAGATGCAAAGAGTTGGTTTGAATCTCACGTAGGGGCCCATTACAAGGTGGTCATCCTGCAAGTGATGCATAATAAATATTGAACTTAAAGATAAAAACAAACGCTTGTGGCATATGCTTAGGGTTTAGGGTTATAGAAGAATTCATCATACAATGTAGTAATGCATGTAATCTTACAAATCCATGGTGATGGACCAAAAAAATACAATTTACAAACAGAAAAATACACAATGCAACACATAAAACAAATTAAAAATGTATTATATTGCACACCGCCTACAACATTACATTCTAAAACACCAAGAAAAATAAATGAACATAATGGACTAAAATAATTTGCGGACTAAATCTATTTCTTCTTTCCAACCTCTTTCTTTATCTTTTTTTTTGTAAATATTTTTAAGAAAAGCGCCTCCACTACTACAAGTACTTCAGTTACATTTTTTCTCTTAAAATATAAGAAAATACACTACAAACTTCTAATCACTTCCCTAAGCCTACAATCTATCCACCTTCACTCAAAAGATGCATTGTTGTCTTCTCCACACACATAAGCATCCACAGATGCCTTGATTATAGCAATTTAATTCTTGGAAATTTTGATTCTTGGATCAGAAGTCCCTACTCTCACACGTGGCTTCCAAGTAGTCATGATACAGTCCGTGTGCGGCCAGCTCGGAGAAATTGCCTTATCCTTGCATCAAGAATTCCCTTGTTTTGTGTCCCAACCCCCGTATGTATCCTCCATAACGTGTTGAAAAGATGTAGGCGAACAATATTGCAGCTCAATTGAATTGACATGCCCTAGATCTGGATTAGAATTTGTAAGTGCACGAGCGAGCCAAAATGGGCGGAGGTCACCATCATCAAGTCGCACTGCAACAAAATAACCCGCGTACACAACACGGCCAACATGGAATGAAGGTGCTGGACAGTCACGCCTACGACCAACAAATGGTGCATCTTCTGCAAATTCCTCACGCATTTGACCATCGTCAAGGTATTGGTCTTCTACTTCCTCAGTGATTTGAGAATTCGGCCAAAAGCCATCCCGCAATTTCTCACGCATCTCGAGGGGTGCGTTTAGAGCGCTTCTGACACCTTCCCAGTATTTCCGCACTGGCTCATTCTTCCTTCGGAATTCTCCAGACAAGTCTTGATTAGCCATTGCACCCCACAATGCAATATATTCTTCTAAACCCTTGCAAACCTCATCAAAACAACGTATTTTTTGTGGAGTCAAAGGTGGAGGTGTACCCCTTGGCACTTTAAGACCTCCATCTGTTGTCTCCTTCCACAAGAGAATGCCTTCACCTTCCTTTGGAAGCCAATCCACATCAGTACACAAGATCTTGTACTGCATCAAGGGCCATCCATTAGAATCCTTGTAAAATTTGAATAGCTGCGCTTGAGAATGGCCCAATAGAAAATCATCACATGTATGCAAATATCCCTCTACAAAACACTTGAAATCAGGAACCTCTTCAATGAGATGAGGAATCACAGGCTGTGTTTCACAATCCATGAAAGACTTCATTAACCTTGAAAGTGTAGGGTAATTGTTTGTCTTCAATTTGCTACTCCATCGACCAAAGAGAGCATCAATGTCCTCATGAGTGTGTCCAACAATGAGGAACTTGATGTAAATCTCTTGAAAAATAGTTCTATAGACTAGAAGAGAGCAAAATGCAAAAACCCAACGGTTCTTATTGTCACCAGAAGCATTGTCAAATTGAAGAGTCAATGTTGGAGGAAGGGGTTTAGCTTCCACCAACTCATCTGGGGATGACCCAAGAGAGTCCGTACAAGTTTGTGAGCCTAATAACAAAGCCTTTGTCAATTCAGAACGATCACCTCTTGCAAAAAGTTCACGAGATGAATGCTTGGGTTGCGCTTCCAAATTTCTTAACAATTTTGCAATTAACCCTATGGTATGGTTGGAGTCTGTGGGGAAGATGTCTAAGCCATAGTGCGCATATTGCACATCTCCATGCCCATGAGCAATCATGCCCGTAACTGCCACGAGCATCTTCATGAATGAATCGTTTTCTTTGCTCTTGTGAGAGAAATGGGGAGAAGCGGTTTTCGAGTGATCCATCTTATCATGGATAATGGTCAAAACTTTGTCAGGAAACATCTCTGACATTCCGCGATTTCCATAATACAAATCCCTATGCGCCTTCTGTCCATCAAGGTATGCCTTCAATTTGTAGGCCCACACTTGTTGTGCACGTGAACCAGGAGTGCAAGCACTCTTCAGCTGCTTTAACCTATCGCAATATCTACAACGTGCAAAACTATCACCCCTAGCCTTTGGAGCAAACTCTAGAAAAGATTGACGTCGAATGTTGCTCAACTCACTAGTTGAAATATGTTGCAGTTGAAATGACAAATTTACATTGTTAATCTCCGGTAACTTGTCTTTCCAGTGAAATCCTGATGGTAAAATCATAGAGGGAACTTTCTCCCCAGAGTCAAGGGTCTTCATTTTATGCGCCATTGCGTCAGCTTCGTTGTCCACCAATAATCGAAGAGTGGCCGCGGCTTGTAAAGTGTAGGTCCAAGGCTTCTTCATCCCCAAATTACCATGATGCTCTGGTTTGTCCTCTTTCTTGGCTTTCCCTTTGTGTCTGTAAAAAGTAGCCCTAGATACTCCATGAATATGGCACCAAGCAGTGGGACAAACTTCATGTTTTGACAAGGTGATCATATCCCTCCCATTTTGATCATGGTGGATTTGTCCGTGTACATCGAGCAAACGAGACTTCCGAGTATATATCCCTCCGTCAACATACATTACGGACCAAATGGCTTCAATCTGCCCACATGGGAATGGTTGTACACAATTCTTGGTACAACACTCCTTGCTAGACACCTCAACCACTGACTGTGGGGTTAGAAAGACATCTTTTCTCGGGAGGTTGTTTGGCTCCTTCCTCTCTCGCGAGCTTTCATAAGAACGAACTCCAATTCGTTTTCGCCGCCCGGTCCCATTCAAAGCGGATTTGTAGAGATGCATTTGCTCATGATCATACAAACTAGCACCATTCAAATAGACCCTCGAAATGGGCCAGGAGTGCATTGACCACATCCACTCCGAAAGAACTTCTTCTTCGCATAAATACTTTGCAATATGAATAGCGACGCGATCGTCACCAAGGGGCTCCCTGTTCATGTCGATGACAAGATCCGCATCTATGTTGTGACAAATCCCTTTAGCCACTTCCACCGAGCTTTCATTTCTGAGGATGACACACTTTGTATACCAAGAACCACGTGGTATTCCCTCGCAAGGTGCAATACCGTCGGGCAATACTGGAACCGGAACTGTAAACTCATTGACATCATGAGTATCCATCCTGCAAGAAATGTAACTGACATTAGTATATAATGGAAGATCACATCCACGAGTCCAAGATACATAATACACAAAATTCTAAAAGTTCATTGCCAAATTATCTTCGAGCCAAAGATATGAATTTATACAATTCATCGTACTAGGATATGAAGTCCCTCGCAAGGGAGAGAGAAATGCAGGGTGAGTTACTTGACTATCTGAATATCCTGAAATTTATTCATTCTATATAATATACATAAAGATAATAAAATGAGAGTCATTGAAATCAACCATCTCACAGACGAATCAGTAAAATACTAAAGCGTACAAAATTACTATCTAATTGAAGATAAACATCAAGAGAACAAGAGATATGTTTCTATTCAAATGTCTCTAACGCCAAAGACGATATCCAACCACCTCACAAATACTCAAAGTGAAAGGAAAGGATCACTTCATCTTCGACCCAAAGATAACTAAAATGTCAATAAATTTCAAAGAGTAATACATTCATTTTCAATTACCAGAACTCATACCAAACACGTTAATACTTAAAAGAAGTATTATCCTCGATACGAAGATAAATGTGTTTAGATCATTTACTAATGAATTGATTAAAAAGATATATTTCAGGTCTTTGTGATGTATATTACGAATTTGTAAAAGATACATATAAATGAATACTACCACGAATACCAGTTCTAACTTTGACTAGAGGATAAGATTCTTTGATTGCATCCAGAATAAATTCTAAACAAAAATTGGATAACTGTAATGAAATCAATTTGAAAGAACTGATCTACGACAATATGTCATCAACTCGAAGATAAAAAACAAAGTACAGAAATTACGAGAATCACTCCGAGAGTGAGGAAGAAGAATCCGGGTGTCCCTATTAGGAGAAAGTGAATACAGCAATTACTAGTTACTAAATTTTTTATCTTTGTGTCAAAGATAACTGTATATACTCAAGAAAGTAAATTTGGCCTCTTCAAGTTTTACATTATTCTGAGGATCATAATGTGCATTATCATAAACTACTGACACTTATCTTTAAGCTGAAGATAAATAGAATAGGGATTGTTGTTCATGATTATCCTCAAGCCGAGGATAAATATGATCACTCTTGCCCTGGTACTGACGTTCTCTCCGGATTCTTCGGCGTAAAAATAGGAGAGTTCAAACCACGCAAAATTCGACACAGACTTTGGAATCTATGGCGTCCAAATGCTTACCGCTCAAGACTATCATTTGTAGTTGACAAATGGAGAACAGAAAACTGTACCTTGAACAACAATACGATTTATAATCAAACAGCTCTCAATGAAAGACACCAAACATAGAAACTTTGACAAGAAATAATGAAAAAAGAACCTGCAACTTACGAGAACTCAAGCGATACTAAGCCGCCAAGACACTACTAACTTCGCAAAGACAGAATGCTTTGAAAATGCACATGTTCAGAAGCCGCGCCGTAACAATGCATATAGGAAGCAAAGGAGGAACGAAAGACTGGAGACAAGAAAATGAGGCGATATGGGGAGCTCACGAGAGAGAGACGAAGAAGAAAGTGTCAGGATGACTAAGCGGGAAGTTTGAATGTTCCAAAATTTCAGGAAGCAGGGGAGGAGTATCTCCCTACTTTGGGGGCGTTGACATTCCTATCCCGCAAGTGTTGATAACGGGTTGCAATGGAATCCAACGTTCCACCGACCTCTATTCTTATAAATAGGCGAAATTTTACCATCGGAATTATTGCTAGCCGACTCTTGTCAGGGAATGAGGTATTTACAGAAATACAGCCACATGTCATTTGTCATGGAAAGTAAGATTTTTTTGGAATGGAATCTCAGATGCAGAAAATCCCTTACTTTAGAAATCGATTTCAATGAAATATTTTTAAAAATTGTTGAACATGTAAAGGTGCGTTTAGGGTTTAAGATTTAGGATTTAGGATTTAGAGTTTAGGATTTAGGGGGCTCAGGGTATAGGAGCAAAAGCTATACTACCAAAATCTCAAAATGATGAAGCTTGGGCAACAAAAATAATCTTAAGGATTTGAATTTACAAATTAGAAAATTAATTTGTTATAGATTATATTTTGGACTATATATGAATAGATTGATTCATTTCATTTGGATTAGCATGGATAAGGTTTAGAGCATCTTGGTCAGGGCAATTATAGCGTCTTTTTTAAACAACATCATATTGGATCTATTTTTTAGCTTTCAATTCAATTCTTCAATATAATTTCTAGAGTTAACAAAGTTTATAGTGAAAAAATTTAATGTTGAGCATTCAAATTCTTATTATCATTTATAGTAAGGTAAAAAAACCGAAGCTTGTTTTTATTAAAGTATAAAATAATGAACAAAATACAATTCTAGATGAATGGACACATAAATTATTTGAATCAAGAGAATGAATTATAAATTAATTTGTGCCTTCAACTACATCTTCAACTCTCGAAGCTTTAATTATTTTTAGTTCTTAGTTTTTATTAAAATACTATCTTTGTGGGTGAAGGAACACTCAAATTATTTGAAACAATAGCTGTGTTGGCACTTTGTGTGCTTTTATTTCTTGGCCTCAATTGTGTGACATCATGAATCTATTGATTCCTTATTTATGTTGTGGTTTCATCTAATGGCTTTAGCCGTTTGGTTACAGAATTTTATAGTGAAGCCGTATCTTTATTTCATAGCCTTAGTCAAATGGTCTCAAAATTCTGTTGCCTAATCTTGTATATTTGTCTTTTCACAAATTGTATAGCATACATTCGGCAGTACACTGATACATATCACCATATATCAACTAAAACAATTCCAACCTATGTCAAGTACATTGGAAGATATTTGCATTTAAAGTGAATTTATTTATTTTTTTCCATCTTCCTACAATAAATTATAAGACTTTGAATACTCTTTAACTTATAATTTATGCAATTGAATATGGATTTTGAACTAATTTTTTTTATTGGAGACATGAATTGATAATTTAGCCTCTAAAGGACCAAGGCCATTTTTTGGGTTGAAATCACTCGAAAATGTCATTTCTATTGCATTCATCAAAAAAAAAATTTATTTTAAAGAATCTAATTGTAAGATCTTAAACTTCACTTCTTTGAGATTGTGTGGTGAAAATTGCATAAAGTTTGACTATACAAATTTAAGAGTATCAGCATTCGAAGTTCGAAATTCTTTTTTTTTTTAACATTGACCTGCAACTCTAGATGACTTTGACTATTATTTCTGGAATTTCTTTTTGGAACCTAAACTTTGAATTAAAAAACGTTGTGGTAAATAATTGATTTGATAGTCTTAGAATATTTTTTCAAAAAACACGCATTTGATTTTCATTCTTTAAGAAATTGTTAGGTAGAAGTAAGTGTAAGATCGAAAGAAAAATTAAATTATTAATAGCTCAAAGATGGGCTCCAGATGCACAAAGAAATAGCTGGGAATTTTCACAGTTTTTTTATTTCTAGACTGCTCCAAAGTCCAAAAATAGTTAAATGTGGCATGATTAAAACACAATAATTTCAATGGTATTACTAAGATTGTTTTAGCAAGCAATCTTAAATTTTTTAAACAATTTTCTTGAAAAATTATAAAAAACTTCATTCAAAATGAATCCTCCAAGTTAATTTTTTAAGAAGATGCCTAAATAGCCCTTTAACCCCTGAAGCCCCAATGGTCCTACTGGGGCCAAAATGCGACTTTGAGTATTAGGCTCATACGATTTCAATATTCATTATTTACAAAAAAAAATTCTAAAGCTAGAAAAACACACAAGTTTCTTGGCAATATAATTTTTATTTCAATCAGTGTCCGCAAATAGAAGTTATTGCACAAAAAGTAAAAAATGGAGGACAGTTGCCAAATAGCCCACAAAAAATCACAAAAAATCAAAATAATTTAAAAACAATTTTCTAATACATTATAATTTTTTGAATAATTTTGTTCACGATGTAAAAATTCCTAACACATGAATGGAAAACTCTTTAACACATTAATATGTAAAACTCCTTAACACATTATGTTCTTGATAAAAATCCTTTTGTCCAATTTTGAATGTTAACCCCTAAAAGACCAAAGTGTTTTTTTTTGCAACATAGCAATTTTGGGCAGCTCACTACAAATGGAATTTATATATTTTTTTTTTTAAATTTTCATACAACACGTGCTCAAGGAGTACCTTTAAGGCCCAACAATTTTCATAACTTTTGACTACATGGTTAAAAAGTTATTGCATGATATGTCATTTTCAGTCCTTGGCGGGCAGCACGGGCAGCAAAAAATAATTCTTTATAAATCACTTTTTAAGAAAATAAAAATTTGAAATTGGTTCATCAGATTTATATGTATACGAAAAGCTTTGAATCATTCCATTTAGATCTATGGGTCCAAAACTATGAGGACTCTTAGTTTAAGGGTAGTTATGGAATCTCAACTCTAAAATAAACTTTGAAGTCCTTTATTTAACTCTGTTTTCAATTTTTTTGAAAAAAAATAAAAACATTGAGTGTAGATTGTTTATTACAACATTACAACCGTTGGGATTGCCATTTTTCAATGCCATAAATAAATTCTTCACAAATTAGTGTTTTGAATCATTCTCTACTTCTTTGTACTTACTATTTTTTGTCAATTCAAACACTATTATCTTGCAATCCCCATGGTGGAAAATTCTGAAATTTTTTCCACATCTTTTTAAACAAGTTTACTACAAGATCCTATAGTTACATGTGTCCAAAAATGCTTTTTTTTCTAAAATGTGACACTAGTATTAGAAATGGCAGTTTTAGAGCGTTTTTGGTGAAAACATACTAGTTAGAAACATGTAGGGGTTAACATCTTCCAATCCGTATGGAAAATTTTGATGAAATTTTTCTCACATGACTTTAGACAAGTGAAGTGTAAGATTCTATGGTTAGATTTTAAAAAATTGTCTTTTTGCTGTCTTAAGTGAATGCAACGCAAATGACAATTTTGAGTGTTTAGGGCAATAAAATAACCTTCGGACTTTAGGGATTAAACAAGATTGTCCTTATCCTTTTCATCACCAATCCTATTTGAATAAATAAAAGCTTTATATGAAGAAGAAATATAATATTTATGAAAAAACATAATGACTAATAAATATGACATAAGTCATAATTATTACGACTTTCTGCGATTTTTTCTGGATTGCCATTAAGTTTAGTTTTAGGCTTTTTGTGGTATGAATTTTACTCCCGCACACCAACCAAAATAAAAATTATATTTCCACAAAGTGAATAAATGTTTCTATTTGCTCTTAAAGTTTTGAAAATTTTCACCAAAAATGGAGGCCATAGGAATCGATCCAAAATCTACTTTATCCTCTAAAGGGACAATGGTCCTTTAGAGGTTAAGAAAAATTAACTGAAAACAAATATATTCATTCTTCAAAAAATAATCAATGGAATAATGTACCACATTCAAGGAAAAACTAAATCAATTGTAGTTTTAAGATGGACTTGAAGTATACTAATTTCAATGGTAATAGTTTTTTAACAAAGAAAGTAACCCTTGTGCAAAATTTTCTTTCTGGAATCATGAATAATTGAGTCCAAAAATGGGTCTAGCATATTATTTTCCCAAGGAAATGCTATAAATGCCTTTAAAATAAGATGCTCCATAGCTTTCACAACACTAATCCAAATGAAATGAATCAATCTTTATATTACATAATTATATAGACAAAAATGTAATCTACAAGAAATAAATTTTATAAAAATTATTTCAAGTTATTGTGATTTATTTATTGCTTGTGGTTGACTACTTTGAGCTTTGTGCAGCGGAATTATTGCAATTTTATTAAAAACTATATTTACAAAATAAAATTTCAAAAAACTTGTTCCTAAAATTGAGAAAATAGGATTTGCACGAAACCTTCAATTGTCACCCATTGTGACACTTGGGACTTGAGGGGTTATGGAGTTAATCAAAATAGAATGAATACAAACCTTTTGAACAAACATCAATCCATGCAATAAATTACAAAAATTTAGTGAGTTTTTTAAAGTAAATTTACTAAGATGATGACTTTGGAATGTAAATTGAAAAAATCTTATCATGGCATTTGCAGTAATTCCTTTTTTGAATGTTTTTGTTTATAGTTGTGAAGAAAATATTTTTAGTTTGTATTTGTTTGAGTTCATTGTACAGTTTCTTATTTTTGCAAGAAGGTGATCTATTTTGTCAACCATTCTTTAGATTCCCACATTTGTGTCATTGTGTGAGGATCGAATTTCCACCGCCAAGGTCTTCAAAGCTAGAAAGGGTCCCAAAATTTTCAATCTTCAATATGTAGAAAATAAGGGAGCTCCAAATTCAATGCCTATTTTTATACCATTAAATAAAAATGATAGTACAACACTTGTGTGGAGAAGAAGCTTGGGATTGCAGATTCGGGTTCCCGGACTATAGGTTCGGAACTGGTCCGGGAGGTCAACACAAGGTCGGGGGAGGTTCGGGTAGAGGTTTGGTTATAGGCCTGGGAGGTTCGGATAGAGTTTTGGTTATAGGCTTGGGAGGTTCAGATAGAGATTTGGTTATAGGCCTGGGAGGTTTGGATAGAGGTTTGGTTACAGGCCTGGGAGGTCGTTACTCCTGTTTGGCGGCGCAGATTCATTTTTTGTGACTTTGCAGGTTGTCGTTCTCGTTTGCTGCGTGAATCACTAGGTTATTGGGTCGATTTTTTAGTCTCGTTGTTCAGCTTGAATTACTAGGTTTAGTTAATTATGTGCTTGAATCTTCAGGTTTTGGGGTTTTGGGGTCTCTGTGTTTAGTTCGGTCGGTGTGTTGCGCGAGAAGCCACAAAATTGGGAGAGGTTTGGTTGGTCAATCTCTTCTGCGACTTCCCGCTGCGAATTCCACGGTACAACACTCCTTGTCTGCAATTTGGGGTGTGCGTGATT
The DNA here is from genome assembly GCA_951230915.1 of Antitrichia curtipendula. Taxonomy (NCBI): domain Eukaryota; kingdom Viridiplantae; phylum Streptophyta; class Bryopsida; order Hypnales; family Leucodontaceae; genus Antitrichia; species Antitrichia curtipendula. Next base: position 18,104,784 of record OX579637.1, on the reverse strand, counting down.
GGTGTGCGAGATTGGTTTGTGGGATTGGTGTGTGCTGCATGGAAGAGCTCGGTGTTCGTGTGCGGTGTCGGTGCTTGGTGTTGGTGTGCGATTGGTGTATGTGTGCGCATTCTTCTACGAGTTTGCGGTTGCGGTTGGGCACTTCCTTCTCCTAGGCTGTGAGTTCATCTACCGCATTTGCTCATGTTGTATTGGTCACGATATTTTAGAAATGCTCTTGTGTTTGATTTGTTTAGGATGTTAGATGCAAGCTAGGCTTGGTCGTGGAAACTGAAGCTACAGATGTAAACTTTGAGCAAACTTGCTCAGGGGTGTATCTGTTGATGCAAGAACTAACAAACTTGCTTTGATGGTTCGAACTTGCTTACGAACTTGCTTGGGGTGTATCTGTTGATGCAAGACTTCTGTTTGTTGCGTGGAGAAAGTACTTGCTCAGGGTGTAGAGATTAATGCATGAATTCAATTTGTGGCTAGGGTTCATTCAATTTGTTGCTACGATTTTGAGGTTTAGGGTGACTTCACAAGTTTTTCGTTTTTAAGATTTTCAACTTCATCACTGTGTTGTGTTTCTGCAATTTGTGGTTTAGTTTTCACTAGTTTTTGTTACTTATTTCTTGAATTCATGCAGTGTTTGTCCAAGTTCACGCGAAATGTGACTTCATTTCTAACGCTGTAAGTCTTCTTGTGTGCAGATTTTGTAGTGCACAACAATTGAGTTGCCTTTTGATTTTGTGTAGACAAAGCAGTTGAAGGTAAGAAATTCGTGCTTCCAAACTCTTTTAGGCATTTTGTTTTGTTTTTGGTAGTGTACTTCATGCAATAGTTTTTGATTATAACTTAGGGTTTTAAACACGATATTCACAATCTAAAACAGTAACACCTATTTGAAACGATGCTCGGGTCGGAGATAATTATCTTCGGCTTGAGGATAATCATGCTTGGACCAGTGATGGTTATCCTCGGCACAAAGATGATTGTACTCGGGCATAGTTATCCTTGTGCTAAGGATAACCATCACCGGTCCAAGCATGATTATTCTAAAAAAAAAAAGATAATTATCTCCGGCTCGAGCATTGTTTCAAATAGGCCAAAGATAACCATCGTCGGCCCGAGGACAATTATCCTCGGTCCGAAGATAATTATCTCTAGCTTCAGCACAACTGACATCCTCTTATACATCAGAACCAATAAACAAAACATCCAAAGACAATCCGAACAATTAAAAAAACAAACAAAAACACAAAACAACACAACCAATATTATCCTCGAACCAAGGATAAATATGCCGGTCCGCAGAAATACATACTAATCATGGGCGATGGCAACCACGATATATAATGTAACTATCCTCGGCTCGAGGATAACTATCCTCGCATCGAAGATAAACATCAACGTGACAGACCGCAAGAAAGACAAAACTAACTAAATTACCTTAGCAAATAACATAAGTACAAATAAACAAACACGCTAAAGTAACAAATTATAATGTACAACCAACCAAACACGAAGAAAATTATCCTCGGATCAAAGATAACCCAAGGCAATGTAGATTCTCCTAATAGAACACAATCTGTCGCGGTAAACAGATGGGAAGGTAGTTACCACAATTATCCTCGGACCAAAGATAATCCTACACAAAATTGCTAACGTCATCCACCACTACTTGCAGATTTCTTCAGAATGGAAGAGAAAAAGAAATACGACTACTCAGCCACTGCCCCGTTTCTTGAGCCATTCAATAAATGGGCGGCGGAGGATCCATTCATATTTGACATGCCGGAGGTCTACGGGGATCTCTGGCAATTCAAGCCCATTGTCGATTCATGGACCTTCGGAATAAATTGGTCAAAAGACTACGTACTTCTACGCCATAGGGTGAAAGATTCAGGAATCCACGTGAATTGGAACTTGGACGAGAAGGTCGCGCTCGTGGAGCTCCACCAGAAGAAATTCATTGTCCTAATACTTCATGCGTGCGAACCATCAGGAAAGGAAACAAAGCACACGCACTCCATTGTCATGCATGAAGAAGACGATGTGGGAGCATTTGATCTGGACAACCTCATAAGGGGTTTGCACGAGGGAAACCACGATGAACTGGCGGACGAGTTCTAGCGGAGATTCCATCCATGGATACATAAGAATGCCATCTTCATGGCGAGAAGGATTGGATACATGTTCAGCAGATTGAAGGAGTATGCAAAAGATCATGTAGATAAGCAATCCCGTCTCAGCCTGGGACGTGGACAAGTGAGACACAAAGCAGATACCGAAACAAAGTCCGTCTCCGGGGCACGTGCCCGAACTAGGAGCAGAGGAAGTGGAAGGGGAACAACGCGAGCACAACTCCCAAAACGGAAGAACCCGGAATCGGAGATCTCTGAGGCCACTGAGAAGCGCCGAAAACCCGTGACAAACAGTCGAGCAGTAACTATTGGAAGTTCAGGATCCGCGCTAACAAACGTTCATAACGGGAAGACGGGCGAATATGAGCCCATCCATAAATTTGAAGTGGTAGGCGCATACCAGAAAGATTTCTACGAGAAGCACACGTCCTGCTTCATTTTTGATCCCATGACATTCAAGGTGAACATCTCCAAATGCCACCTGGCCCCTCCACGATACATTATCCGGAAATTGGAGATGAAGATTGTGGAGGAAATGAAAGAGACCCTTATCCATCTAGGGTCAGTCCAACAAAGGCAACTAGTATGCTTGACTCTGATTGACGCCAACAAAAGGCTCCTCAAGGAATGTCCTTCCAAGTGGGATGATATTAAGGAAGGAAATTTCTATATTATTAATGGCCAACATAGCATCACTGCATCCAAGATGCTGCAAAGTGGAGGATGTTGTGAGTCCCGGAAGGTAGAGTTGCAGATGTGGGATGCAACGATTATCTACTCGCTTGACCCAAGGAAGCTGACAGAAATATCCAAGTGGTACAACTCCTCGAATCACCTCGTTCATAGTCAGCCAACATGGGGGAACCAGATTTCGGCTTGCATGCAGGTGTGAAAGGAACTGAAGCGGCCAACGAATGTTGAACGTGAAGGACTGGAAAGACTGAATAAGGCCATCTTAAATCCAACTGTTTATAAGGTATGCAGCGTCCGTATGTTTATCTTCACCTCGAAGATAAATTTTAGTTTGTACTAATTTGAAGTTGTGTATTGCTGCTATCGCACAGTGTATTTGTGAATCATCGTCAGGGGTCATGACTATGTTTATCCTCGGGTCGAGGATAATTTGCTCTCCCTTGTGATTTTGTATTGTTTCAGGACTAACCTTGGTTTCATTGACAATATTGCCCTACAGGATTTCATAGACGCTGTTTTGATACGGTATTGTAGCATAAATCCGGACAAAGAAGGAGCTAAGGTGAAACTCGCGTCGGATGTCAAGAATGAAATTAGGATCATTACATTGGCAGACGAGACGTACCAGTTGTGGGAGGAGTTTCTCCGAAAACACAATGACGGAGAACTGGTTGATCCGGTAACGTGCACTGAGTACAACAAGTCTACAAAGAACTTTTCGCTGAAGCGAGAGTTCTTCAAGCACATGGGGCATTTCACGGACAAGGACCTCAAGGAATATGTCCTCCATCTGCTTGGACGAACTGAAGGGCGCAAGTGCGATTACCCGAAAGTCTCTGTGGGCGTTGCAAAGATTTTGTGTGTGGACAACTATAAGGCTGAGCACTGGGTGGAGCGTAGGAAGCGCAAGAAAATCGTCATGGAGGAGTTCATGGCCATCGATAAATCCTTGAAGTTCAGGGACTCACAAGGAGAAGTGATCGATGAGGTATGGAGGAAATGAAAGTGCACGAACAAGTTCACTTACGCTTCGTGGAATTTTCTATTGACTGCCCCGCCCAATTCATTTTTTGTGAAGCGTTTAATCAACGAAGCAAAAAAGAAGTCAGCCGTTGACTTTAAGGACCACCCGAAACTGTCCGTGGTCTATCCCATCTTCAAGAGCTTCTTGAAGCTGAGGAAGCAAATCATGGGAATGGTTGGCAATGTGTTCATCCGGGGGCACCAATGCTATCCGCAGGCTCTTGTCACGAGCCACGAGTGGCCCTACTAGACTAGAGAACTAAGGCTCGCTGTCATAGACTTTAGTATCCTGCCCAGACCGATAGCTGGATCTAGTGACGGTCCTTCGTGTACTCCAATGCTCAATTACTTGGCTGCTCATTTGAAGCCCGGAATTACTACACCAGACGCCTGGTTATGGATTGTGGGAAGTCAATACGACCTGGAGGTGACTAAGAAATTTGCTGCTTTGAGGCTTAAGGGCTACGAGGTCAAGGTTTCAACGTATCAGCCCGGCAAGGCTGAGAGGTTGGACAAGACGACAACACGATCCACGCCTTCCTTGGTGAAGCTTGTGTTCGTGTTGAAGAAAGGGACCGAATGTGGATGCAGTGAAGAGGGTCTACTCCACGGACGACATTCCATACTACAAGGAAATCTAGAAGAATACGGAGGCCAAATATAGGATCCATGCCAACGAGCTGAGGATGGAGTTCTACATTGACATTCTTCAGAGCTTTTGTGTGAAGGGAGAGAACGTCATCGGCATCTACACGGGGTCGAAGTTCATGATTGCCGCAAAGGTATAACTCTTACTCCTGCTATCCTCTATCCTTGTGCCAAAGATAACACTCTGAGTTCGATGGTTATCTTCAGCCAGAACATAACCATTCAAGATCAATAGATAGCATTGGCTGTGGAATAGGACTTCAGTATCAATGCGGATCTCGTAGTTGTTTTCATATACCAAATCTACTTCATCGACTGATGATCATTTATCTTCGACATGAGGATAACTATGCTGGAGTTTGTCTCTGCAGTTTAATGTGTGAATTGGGTACTAACTTGTCGTGTTGGTCTTGCAGTTGTATGGCCTCTTCTATTATGGAATTACCGAGAGGCATATATCCGAGAGACATCGGGACATGACAAAGTATGGCAGTTCCTTGGACATCAACGACTTCTGCCATGAGAATTTGCCATACCTCCCAGGTTATGAACGTCCAAGCAACCTATCAACACCGGAACTAGATTCCGTGTCCATGCCGTCCTTAGCGGACTCCATCAAAATTGCAGAGAGGGAAGTCGACTTAGGTGGTCACGGTGGTGCCTTGAAACTCGGGATAAATGAGTTCGGGACGAACACCGATATGGTTGGCGGCGACGACCTGGATGTCATCATAACCGATGTCCAGGTGTTGAATCGGTTGCCGGAATTGAACCCCTCCGGAGCTGAGAAAGAGGCAAAGGACACGGAGCAGGTGGAGGTGATGGTAGCGGCGGAGAAGAAGAACAGAAAGAAGGGCAAGATGCCCATTGAGGGGTCAGTAGCCATACACGATCTGAGTGAACTCGAGGAGTCGTACTCGGATCTAAATGACATTGAATACAGGGATGCGGAAGTTGATGAGGGGAGGCCATCAAGTGCCAACAATGAAGTGGAATCTGCTTTGGAGGTGCGACCTAAGCCTGCTGCGGAGTCCTCTGCTCATCCAGTTCAGGGTCAAACAGTTCTGCTTCCGATGAAGCAAGAGAACAAGGACTTCTGGAAGGAGCGGGCGGAGAAGAAGGCCCTGAAGCGGGTAGAAGAGGAAGCCAGATGGGCAGAGCAACAGTTGAAGAAGGACATGCTAAAGGCGGAACTAGAGAAACTCAGGAAAGAGAATGACTCTCTCATGACAATGACGTAGGATCCGTCAGTCTCTTGCTCCATTCAACAGATGAGTTCCGGATCTCCACAAGGCTCCATTCAGAAGTCTACTTCCGCCAACACCCAGCATTATCCTCGAGGCGAAGATAATGCGGCTTCACCTCGGGACCATATTCGGCGAACAACCTCGGTTGATACCCCGAAGGATCTTCGTATCAAAGATAATGTTGTCTCTCATCCTACCTTGGATGAGAACAGTACTAGACCCACGCCTGCTGAGCCGGCACTACCACATGTTGGACGGAAGGAATAGGGGCAAGACGAGATCCCGGACCAGACCGGACCAACAAGACCTGAATTGGGTTATCTTCAATGCGAGGATAACTTAAATCGGCTCGCTGATGTCGGACTCCAAGGGGAGTCAATGCCGGAGACGCAAGAGGAAGGTGAGATTCCAGTGCATCCGGTATCGCTTGCGGTTGCCTCTCTGGACCACAAAATGGTAGTTGAATTCGAGAACCCGCCTGACGAAGAGGAGAGCTTGGACTACGGAGATTACATGGATGAAGAAACGGCCAACATCAATCTCGGTCAGGTACAATCTCTAGCATCTTCAGATCCCTACGATTATTCATGAGTCTGTCCATTGGGATGTAATGGATGTTTGTGCTGTGGGTTTCTCATGAGGGATCTCTTATGTCGATTCATTCTGATTGACAGGAGGGAATGGGTAGTCTCTAATTGTTTGGCATCGACAAATTCCTCTCTGTGACTTCGTCTTGTAGGATAGTGTACATACTCGAGCAAAGTGTAGTGAATACTATAACCAAATTAGATTGTAACTCATCAAAATCGGTAGATCGGATGTATCTTAATTACTTGAGAAATAAATATACGAGGCACTCTTTTTTCGGTGAATTTCGTGTCTAATGGATTCATTTTGACCATGCTTGTGCTCAGCGCAAAAAAAATATAAGTGTGCTTCGACCGTTGCCACTCAAACTACCTCTTACTGGAGGGGTTCTGCAGTCGCTTAGTGGGGTTAAGTACTGTTCGCCGTTTTATGAGTCACATGATTCCGCATTTCAACAGGTAACTACATATCTTTTCTGTTTTGTTTGATCAGGGAGTAGCAAGGAAGCGGAGAGAGAGAGTGCCGCGGAGTGTGTCCACGCTAGTTCCTCAACCAAGGCAGAAGTAGTTGAACGTCGTATTTGATTTGAACGGAGTGCTATGTGAGTGTTTGTTTCAAAGGCCATTTTTGAAACAACGGCATCACACAATGCACGAGAATATATTTTCCGACCAAATCCCCACTATCATTGAGCCCAAGGCCGTCTTTGTTCATCCCAACATGAGGGAATTCTTAGACGAGCTTTCTAGGATCACGAATCGCATTGTAGTCTGGAGCTCCATGTTGAAGAAGACTGTGGAACCTATCACTTGTTTCCTGTTCCAAAACAACAAGGCGCCTTTCGATATCCTAGGCCAATAACAGTGCAAGACGATAGAAGTGTCCAAGGGGCAATACCTTAAACTAGGAGCCCTTGGAAGTACCTGCTTCTCAAAGTGCTTGAAGATCAATTGTTCCTAGACCCGGATGATCCAACGTCCTTTAGCAAGGACAATACTCTTCTCATTGATGACTCTCCGCAAAAGAGCGTCCTCAATGAGAATGGGAATGCAATATTCCTTGGGAGTTGGAATCATGAGAGGCGTGGAGACAATGTATTGTTGGGCAGTTTGGTTCCGTGGTTGAGATGACTTCATGAAGAATGTCCACTTGGTCGCTTGCGCGAGTTTGTTGATGCAAACCGCATTGGCGTGCCCCCCTTGTCTCCTGAGTCCCATCTTGCGGGTGGCTTGGTAGCAGCATGAAGGAGTCCGCTAATAATTTTGGATCCCGTTTTGTCTTGCCGGGGATGAAACTAGTGATTGAGCCGGAGAGACGTAGGAAGAAATAGTACTTCTGCATATACTCATCAATTGTAGAAAGCGTTGTACATAGTGTGAATACAAATTCTTATGTAAATTTCATTCATGGGTATTAGTAAAATTTTGAAGTTTCATGTTTTGATTCCATGTTTTGTCTATGTTAAGTTATCTTTGGGTCAAGGATAAGTTCTGGTCTTTGAGATCTTGCTGTTTTTGGTTGGAGAATAGTTGTGGAGGCTTTGTCTTATCAATGAATTGAAGATATTAACTATACAAGTAGTTTGTTATCTTTGGATCGAGGATAAATTGTGTATGGTTATGTACTCTCCGTTTTCTTCAGGTCGGAGGGTCCGTATTGCACCTGTTGCAACAGAGACAACCGCTCACCACTAGGAGCTTGTTGTCTGGGTCGAATGCACCCATGTCTAGGAAATTCGAGTCAGGTGGAGGGAGCTTCTTGCCATTCTCTTATCCTAGGCCTTCTCTTCTCGGCTCTACAACCGACGTGGCTTCCGTAGCCATTGACTTTTCCAAGGGGAATGTGGAAGAAGGCGTGGTCGACAGCCCACCCAGTAGAGAATCAATGAGGACCCCAATTTGCTCGCCTTCACCTGTGAAGAGGAGTGACTTCATTCCTAGTCGATTGCGCTTGCAATTGCCAGCGTTACGGACTTCAAATACCTGTGAGCCCTCAAGTTAGCACTCGAAGCTCTGGATTTATTTTTCGCGATTTACTGTTAGTTTTTAGTGTTAATTCACGCAAAATAGCATGAATTAGTAGTTGAGAGGAGTTTGGTAGAAGTCCCTACCAGATTAGTGAGGAACCTTCCTAAATTCATGGAAAGCACAAAATACTATGCTTTTCTATGTTTATGTCTTAAGTTCAGTGTCTTAGAGTCCATATTAATGTATTAGAGAGATGTGAGGAAGTGAGAGTTAGCCAGTTCTAGTGTCTTGTCCATGTAACACTTGACATGTGAATACATGTGACATCCTGGCTAAAGTGCAAGAGTCTATATCAAGGTTTAGAAGTATCTCGATCCAATTTATGTAGAATATGGATTAGTTACATGAAGACCTATAAATGTTGAAGAATATGAATCAGAATGCAAAGTAGAAGAAGGGCAAGGTGATTGGAGCTTACAGAAAGGTGCTTTTAGGGTAAAAGCATGCCAAGAGATCAACAGTGGAACTAATCATCCACAACAACCCCGGTACCAGAATAATTTCCCTTCCGAGCGGAAATTATTAAGGAATTGCTAAAATTAGCATCCTTATTGGAGGTTTGATTTTGCCCTTGGCCTTTGGACACTTCCCAAAAGATTGCCCAAAAGTTTTGGGATTTTACAAAACTCCACGATGACTCCATGGGAAGTCAACCGCCTTTGAAACTGATGGTAATTTCTTAGAAATTACCCAGAGTGCGGTAAAATCTCACTAAAAATTAGATTAGAGTTTTATGTATTAGATGAGCGACCTGTCAAGTTTGAAGACTTTCTGATAGTCAGAAGTACCCGAATCGGCAACGACATCAAATTTAACAAGAATTTACAACACGACGGCGAGTTGACCGGCGAGCCAAGAACTAGCGGTGTCCGAATGTCGCAAACAAGGAATGTTTTCTTACTATCACGAACCTTCCAAGCAACCCTAGCCAGTTAGTTTTCTCGGGAAACTCAAATTCCATTAGTTGGGATTTTGACTTTTCTTTAGAATTACCGTTAGTGGTTTTTACAAATATTTACAGCCTGGAAGAAGGGGGTAGGAGGTCTTGTAGACTAATTGGGGTCTTCTGAACGCGATGGCGGAATTGGTTTTCAAATTGGAGTTTCTCCCTAAAAGATAGATAGGGTCAGCTCTTAGTTTGACTTTTTTAGAGTAATTTGTAGTAATTCGAGGTTAATTAACAAAATATCTTGGTGAAAATCGAAGATTGGATTTAGTTAAGATGTCAAATCTTTCCTTTAAAAGCCAATTTAGATTAAACTAAGAATATTTGGGATTGACCTAGGATTAAATTGCAAAATATCTAGGTTAGTTAGGGTTATTTTCATAAAATCTTTGGGGACAATCAAAGATTTGATTTAGGCAAGATTTCAAGGCTAATTAAAGCCTCCAAGGAACTTGCTTGAGGACCTTCCTTCCTATTAAACAAAGATTAAATGCAAAATATCTCGTAGTAGTTTAGAATTTAGTTAGGTAGTTAGTTAAACGTTTTTTAACCGACAACTTACCGAGGAGGGCTTGGCTCGAGTATAAAAGGCCTCCCCTCGAGGTTGTCGGTACCCTCATTCTTATTTCCAAACCCTCATTTTTCTTGGTACTGACACGTTGTCAGACCAAACCTTATTTTCATTTCCTTATTGTTGCTCTGCTGTGCTACCAACACGTTGTTGGAGCACTTTAAGCCAAAAATTGGCTAATTCCTTCTATTTCTTTGTATTTCTCGCTATTTCCCTTGCGTTTTGAAGGACTAGAGGGTACCTTCAAAACCTATTGCTTTCTTGTTTGAATTTGGAGGTCGAAAACCCCAAAACTTGATTCTTTACCTAAATTACTTGAATACTAACAAATTGTGAGACGTGAACTGTACTTGGTACTAAAATACTTAAAGCAGCAAAGCTTGACTTTGCCAAAAGTATTTTAGACTAATTTTCCACTCAAAATTCGTTGTATAACGGAATTTGAGAATTTGGTCGCTAATGTTCAGTTAAACACTTTCATGTGTACCTCCTTTAGTGATTAAACGTTAACTGTGACTTGAAATTTTGGAAGATTTGGTTTCTAATGTTCGGTTAAACACTGTCATGTGTACCTCCTTTAGAATCTAACTTTCAAAATACTTAAATTGGCTTAAGAAGCTCCGGTTGTCCTAGGGTTGCTCCCACACGGCGGAGCTTTGACTTTTGAAACTTGGAAACGGGTACTTGACACTTGAAATTATTCGATTTGACCTGGGGTTGCCCCCGCACGGCGAAGCTTTCACCTCAACGAAAGTTTACCTTGAAACTTGAGAGAATACTTGGGAAAAACCCTCGAGGTGCTGGCTATTTAAGCCAAAAACCTTCATCAAGTGGCTCCCTTTCTTCCGCTAGAATTTGCTCATTTGCTTTCTGCTTTCCTTGCCAAAGTTATGGATTTTATTTGATTGTTTAGCTTTTAGTTTAGTCGTTTTGCTAGTTATTAACCCAAAAAAACCAAAACATTTAGTTTAGTTGCTTTTCTTAGTTATTACCCCCAAGATCCATTAGTTAGAATTTGCTTGCTAGTTGCTTTAGAAAAACCATCCAAGAAGCCTCAAATTATTAGTTAGATCCCATAGAATTGCTTGCTTTAGTCATTATCCTCCCAAAACCCAAAAAACAATTAGTTAAGAGTTGTTTTGTTTTAGAAGTAGTCAAATCCCCAAAATTAGCTTAGTTGATCTCTTTCATTTTAATTAGTTTAGTTTTGTTGTTTTTTCTTTCCAGTTAACCAGTTAGTTAATAGAAATTAGAACCAGTCCAAAGATCAGAAAAGTAGCCAGATCACATCAGAACAAGGAGCCAACAAGGAGCCATACCACATCAGGAGAAGACGAACTGATCGAGGTCCCAAGGTGCTGATCGAGGTCTCAAACGTACGAGTGAAGTCCCGATTGAATTTGGGTCGAAATTGGACCATCGGGACTGAAAATTGGCCATTTGGTCTGTGTTTTTAATGCTTTGGGGTTTGGTTTGGTTGGCCAGGTCCTAACCAATAACGTCGCGCCACGTGGCAACAAGAAGTAGTGACTAGGCAGTACCCGAGGGAGCCAAGTAGTGAGTGGAGGTGTTGGGAGAGTCCAGGCAAGGTGGGAACAGAAGACGATTAAGCCATCAAAGTCAGCTTGGAAACAATTTGGTGAAGTCCAGGCCATCAAATCATTCAACTGTTGAACTAGAAAACTAAAATTATAATTTGCCATGTTCGCATACTAACTTGTGATTTTCTACATGCTAAGGTCCACAGCCATCTAACAACTAAATTGAATTAACTTTGATCTAATTTGATTGATTAGACATACACTACCAACTCAACAACCAAACTTTGAAGGAGACAAGTGAAGTGAAGAAAACAAGTGAAGTTGGAAGTTGAAGAGACTTAAAAGTGACAATTAAGAAGAAGGAGGAGGTTAGATACTCTCGGAAGGAAGGTCGGAATTAAAAATCATTAAGGTAGTGTCTCACTATTCATTTACTATTCAATTGGCATTGTTCTTTGTTTTGTTTGTTTTCCCTATTCATCTAACTATTCACGTGGGCCTTGGTTTTGTTTTGTTGTGTTTTTACTATTCATCGATAGATTTGTTTTGATTATTTTAGCTTATTTTATTAGATTACTATTCATTTGGTTGATTTTAGTTATTAATTAGGATTCCAAAGACAAATTAGTGTTGTTTTGTTGTTTGGGTTTTGTTTTATTAGGCCTAATAAGCCAAATAGATACAAACAAACACCAAATAATATCTTGGAATATTTAACAAAATAACGATTAAACAATTGGCAATCGAATAAACTACTATTCATTGAAAACTTGGAAAAAATGAATTAAATTTATCATTTAATTTAATTTCCTAAAATCAAAGGATTAGTTTTAAATTGCCAAAACTAACAAACTTGAACTTTTTAGATAGGTTTAGAAACAATAATACTAAGATTTCTTCCAAATACATGAAAGACAATGGAGAATTTCGAGGAGACGATTATGATAGTGTTTTGCGATGATGGGACGATCGACATTCTCAATACTGAGGTATGAATTTCAAAACTTTTCTTTTGTTTTCTCTTTTGCTTTCATTCTTTAAAAATTAGATTAGAAAACTAAAACTAACAAAATTAGGAATCTGATAGCTATTTAGAATTTAAAATCATTGGAAAACCTTAAAAAACTTAACTATAACCGTGAAAGTAATAATTAGATTAACTTTGAGTGAATTTGGAAATCGAAATAGTAATTTCATCCAAAGGAATTTCAAAAGAAATCTAACATAATTTAGGAATCTAGGAAATATTAGAATAATTGGGAAAATTAAACCCTAATTTATCCCTTAAATTCTACACAAAACTTATTGAAATCGAATTCCATCCAACTGAGGGGAATTTTCATTCATTCATAAGTTTTTACCTAGAAGTCCAAAATTCTTACTTTTTACCATTATAAAAAAGTAATTTATCACTTTACCCATAAAAACCATAAAACTATAGAAAATCACTAAAATTAGAATAATAACTTAGAATTAGGATTAATTAAAGAATAATTAGGGATATTCTCAAAGAACAACTAGGGAATCTTTGGAAACCATAATCTTTTAGAGAATCTTTTTAAGATTCCAAATCCACCTTTTACTTTTAAAACTACTTTAATTTGAAAGGATAAAAGTGTGGATAAAGATTTGGCCTAAATTTGGATGAAAATTCCGAAACTAGGTTAAAATTAGGTTTTTTTCAAAATTCCATTAGTTAACTTAATCAACCTTTTAACCCTGAAATTTAGATTTATTTCACATTATTTTGCTATTTTTAGTTGACGGATGAAGTTTTTAGGATAGAATTAGGGCCGGATTTCATCCATGCATAACTTTTGCTAGGAATATTAGAATCCAGCTTGCTTTACCATTTCGGAAAGGGCAAATTGTATTCTTTGATTTAGATTAGGTAGAATTTTAGTTTATTTAGAAGTTTAATCACATTTAATTAACCCTTAACAACCTTTATTTCTTAACTATTAGTGTGTTTTGAAGCATTTAAATTAGGTAAAATCAACATAACAAAGTGTCCATTGCTTGGAAGGCCAAAGAACACTACGTTTAATTTCATCCCCTAGAAATTACTTTTCATGCCGCTAGAATCCGTGTGCACGTTTTACCTCTGAAGGGGGGAGATTAAAACACTCACAATACCCCACACAGGAAACTATATGTAGATGAAGAACACCAAGCAGTGGATCCTTGCCTTGAAGATGGACTAAAATCACATGCAACAGTTGCATATCACCCTCTACAGAGTAATGATTACAATACAGATTCGACAGGAGGAGGTTGCAAGAGGAAGGTCCCATCCGGTGCATGCAATGCAGATCAAGTCCCGCACGTTGCAGAGATTATTGGCTCCATTCATTCGAAATCCGTGGGAGGTGGATCTTCGCCTTCTGGAGTACTACCGAACAACTCTTCAAAACTTTTGAGGGTCAAATTACACACAATCAACAACAACTGCTGATCCGTACATAAGTACTACCAATAGACCATTTCCAAGGCCGCCTTGTCAAAGTTGCAGATCTCTTTCTAATGATGGCACAGCCGGAAGTGAATGCAAGCGACGAAGAGAAGTGATGGGCATGTTTGGCCGTGTCTTTTTTGCAAGTGAAGATCCAAGGCCTTCTCGACGCGAGGATATCCTTAGAGGGTTGAGCAAGTTGAAAGTAGTAGAGGCAGCCAATGAAGCAGCAAAAAGTTGTTCCTCCACCAAGAATGATGGCTAGTGGATTAGTTCCCTTTTGGAATGCAATGAATTTTGTATAGCATCCATTACTATTAATAGAATATTCATTCACATACATTTTTTAGAAAAGACAAAGGCTTCATGTGCACATGGCCTTCATAATTTTACACTATCACATTCAATCATTAGAATTACGGGAATGATTTCATTTCCTAGGCATTACGGTATATATAAACGAGTTAATTGGTTCATATGTAGATGGCGTCTCAAGTAGATTCATGTTTGTTAATGTAAATTGACCACTTCAGTTGTTATAAATGTTACATACTTTTTGACCACCTACGTGGAATTCCATTTTGCATTGTTTGAGTTTGTGATTGTTTTAAGCAATTTTAAAATGGAACAAAAATTTATTTTCATGACCATTTTAAAATAGCAATTTCCCCATTAATTGTTGGTAAGGCTATCCATATTTATCTTTGCCTCCAACAACTTATCTTTGAAAAGAAGGGACTTAGGTTCTCATACTGACCAGTTCATCTCATTTTAATGAATATGGCCTTTGATTATTCATTCATTGATTAGAGGAAATTTGTTTTGTAGTCGTCGGCAGGAAAAGTACGCACACACGGTGGCATTGTGAGCCGTGCGCCACTAGTGAATCTTATTTTTTTCGACTGCCAAGAGAATTTGCCTGTGCCGGACGTCTCATTTCCAGCAAATGCAGTGCCTGCATGGAACCCAGACCCCGAGTACGATGACATTCAACAGGCATATCTTTTTGCAGAGGACCATTTGCAAGACCATGGCTGCATGGTAGTATTCCACTCGTACTGCGCAGATTCAAAAGGCGTCATTAAGGGTTTATGTGTCACATACCCGACGCTGGTGGTGAAGAAAGAGTAGTTGGGCATTAACCGTCTGCACTTGACCTCCCCATTGGATGAAAGCACTACGATATGATTTTTGAATTAATGCTCGTTTGATAAATATT
The DNA here is from genome assembly GCA_951230915.1 of Antitrichia curtipendula. NCBI lineage: Eukaryota > Viridiplantae > Streptophyta > Bryopsida > Hypnales > Leucodontaceae > Antitrichia > Antitrichia curtipendula. Next base: position 18,089,703 of record OX579637.1, on the reverse strand, counting down.
TGGCATTAGTGATGAAACTTCTTAATTTCTGACAATTTTTTGGTTTTTGTGATTGTAGACTCTGAAGTTTGGAATCACCCTTTTGATGATGGAACTCGGGGCAAATGGAAAATCGAAGTTCTCTTACATGCGCACAAAGTCCATGCAGAAGGCAAAAGTAGACCTCGCAAGGGACGACATGCTCATTAACTACACGATGGAGGAGACCATGTTGATGAACCAGAAAATACCATGGCGGGGGGCTCGCGAGAAGGACCCTAGATTCTTTCAGTTCTTGATAGAAGGGACTACCATTGAAGGAGATTTGGTGGTAGACTGCACAGCATCAACTGGTAAGTTTTGAATTCAATGATGTTACAATTCATTTGTTTATCATGTTTTCAAATCATTTCATTTACATGTTGTACATTCTTCATCGCAAGTACATCGATTACAGCTTGTTGCGGCACAGGCCGCTACATTGTGGCTTTGGAGGAGGACAAAGATATTTTCGACGTCCTCCTTCTGCCCATGAAGAAGAGCACTCCAGTTGTAGTGACAGCGGAAGTGATAGAACCGCTAGCACCGGCTGAGGCCTCCCAAGATCCGGACGCCATGACGGTGGTGCCCCGAAAGTTTGCTCGAATGAATAGAGCCAGTAAGTAAGTTTCTTCATTTATAAATATTTCGTGAATGCATGGTGCTTTTTATTCTATGAGTCTAACAGTGTGTCATTTGTGTTTGCAGTCGTGAGGGATTGATGCCAACAGTTTCTTTGTTGAAGAAACGTAGACTTCTCATTAGTCCAGAGAAGTCTTTTCATCTTCCGGTGTATGCCGAGCAGATGGCATTGTCATTTGCAGATTTTGGTTGCTCAATTCCAAAGCCCCATAAACCTTCTTACGCTAGAAATGTTTTAGGGTTTATTGATGGATCAGCATCTGAGGATAGAGAGACATCAGATTCATCTACGAACAAGGATTCTGAGACTGAGTCCACTGCGACTTAGACTCATGAGATTGACATATCTTATGAGTCGAATTATTATGTATTGAAATTTCATTATGATTGGATTTGTGTGTTTTATGGCTACATTTTGGGCGTCATTTCTATCCTTTCATTCTTCTGCAATGCGTGATTTCAATTCAATTGATATGAATCGGTGATTGACATAACTAAATTGAAAAGGATTTCTAAGTAATATAAACTTCCAATAATTTCACTCACATTTATGGGAATTTCTAATTACCTACATCCACGGTCATAGGGCCCAGCAGCAAAATTTCTCCAAAATAAATTCTTGCTCACAGGCTCACAAGCTCACGCTCATAGGCTCACATGCTAGCAACCTTGGCCTATTCGGTCCTCATTGCCCTTGGTTAATCTTTACCTTGCTCCTGGTTTTGTCATGCCTCCTTCTTTGTCTATTGGTGTTGTCGCTCTTCATTCTCCTCTAATTGTTGGTGTGCCTCATGTTGCTCCTTTTGTGTTTGTGCCTTCACCTCTTTCTCCTAGAGACCAGTTGCCAGACATTCCCCCGCCACCTCCAGAGGCTGACATCGCAATCGTTGGTATTCCGCAAGTGGCTACTGACGTTGATGTGCCGGCAACTAAGGCTCATGCAGCAAACATTGACATAGTTGAGACACCGCATGCAGATGCCCCCGCAAATTGATCCAAATTATAACACTCGATGTCATTTGTATAGTTTAGGTTAACTCAAGCTGATTTGAATGGTAGATCAAATTTAGTTGTGTATATTCATGAAGCAAAACATTTTTTTGAATGTGAACTTATGGTAGATAGAACCACAGAGTTGTAAATTTTCTAAATTTTCTAAATTATATATTCTAGTGCCTACTACTGGAAGATTTAATATATCAGATTCTCACGGGTTATTTTCTTGTGAATTCATGAGTTGCAGGCATTGTTGATGTTGATGTTGCTCCTTTGTCATCCAAACATCAGTTGTCACAGAGTCAACTTTCTGTATCTCCCGATGACGTTCCCGTAGGAGAAATTGTGCCTACTACGCAAGCAGGCACTACGACTCCAGAACGTGAGATTGCTCCATCAATACAAGAGGATGTTGTGGATGATGACTTAATGTTTTTGGATGGCGATGTCATGGTGGTCAAAGTTGCAGAACCCGTCGTTGAGGTGAAGGAAGACGTTAGAGCTCCAACTGAATCCACTTGCGAAAAGGTATGTTATACATGCACTGTCCTTGTTGCCCTTTCTTTAGTATTTACTGTATCATTTTGCTCTAGTTCGAAAATGTGTCAATTCAGGGTAGTAATTGGTTGCACATTTATCTGTTTGAAAACATGAATTGAATTCTCCTTGTTCTTGTGGAGGGACATCAGAGGAGGTCAAACATCCATTGAGGTCCAGGGTGGCTGTGAGGTGGCTCAACGTTGTCTTGGACCTGAATGGTATTTTATGTATGTCTGAAGAAATCAAAACCAAGGGATGGTACAGTCATGTAGGCAAATCCTCGCACGGACATTCTTTCACAATTCCCACTGTTGTGGGAAAGAAAGAAGTTTACGTCAGGCCCAATTGCTCACAGTTCTTGAGTAAGTTAGCAAAGATTGACATCGTTTCAGTATAGAGCTCCATAAAAATGTTCAACACTGAAGGTGTTTGTAAACATCTTTTCGATGGAATACAAATGCCCTATCTTGTACTCGGGCAAGAGTCCTATACAATTTTGAAGTGCAGGGATGGTTCTGGAAAGATCATAACTTTCAAAGAGCCCGGTACAAACAAGGACCTGTTCCTTAAGAATCTGAGTACTTTGTTCAATGGCTCACGAGGGAATTTGACGTCCGAGAATACCATCATAGTAGACGACAGCCCTTGTAAGCATATTATGAATAAGACGGAGAGTGTCGTTCTCCCTAACACTTGGTCAAACAAGGGAAATGGTCCAAAGGACACGCTTCTCTTGGACATCCTGCTTCCTTGGTTTAAGCACCTTCATGTTGCTCGAGATGAAGGGTTGAAGTCGTTTAGGGAGAATAGCTCAAAGAAGATGGGATGGCGGATACTCTACGACAAACGAAACTGACGAGAGTACAACCACTTAATGGAAGCAATTCGGCTTTCGTTGAGTTTGAGATAGGCCAACGTTGTTTCCTTTTTTAGTTCAAATTAGCTATATTGGATCCATGCTAGTGGGTGGGCTTCATCATTGGCATTGTAATTTAGCTTGCGTCAACCTGAACTATACATAGTTTATGAATTTTGTGCTCTTCTATTTTGTATAATATATTGTTCACGGGAATAAAACGGAAATGCTTCTTCATCATAAGTTGATTTGTGTTTTTCACTTCAGCTCTTTGTTAGTGAGGTTTAGGTCAGATCGACCTCATTTGTGGATCCTGTATGTTGAGTTTACAGCTTGTGTGCGTATTGTGGGTCGAGTCCACCTATTCTAAGACAATTTAGGTCGAGTCGACCCTTTCTATGTTGTTTTTTTGGTTGAGTTGAACACTTTTAAGTTGTTACTGGTTGAGTCGACCTTTTCAATCTAAGTCATTTCAACTCTACACATCCTAAAATCGTCGCTCTTCTCTTTACAGAGAGCTCTGGATATGTTCTCCTACCTGTGCTTTTGTTGACATGAGTTTTGTATCTGGCTGTCCATTTTAGATTGTATGCAGATCGTCGTCTTTAATTCGAAATACAAGTCTGACTTGCACAGCATCGATTGGTTCCTTCCTGGAGTACAACCAAAACACAATACTGAGCATGGGGAACTTTTTATGTTTGGCAGCAACAGCCAATTCCACTATGGACTTCTCTCTAAATCCCGTGGACGACAGTGTGGTGGACAGTCCGCCAAGTGGAACTCTGCATCTGCCCAATTCATGCTTCCCTTCTCCTTTATGACCCATTGCGGCGGAGGGGTCACAAATGTTGCCTTCTGCCTTTGACAGAGTGCCGTTGAGAAAGCTCCATGACGACGATGGTGTGAAAATGACCTTGCCTGTCATGGAGGCAGTGGCATTGGAAGGAGTGTGCAATAAAATATTTGTTGGCCGTTCTCATCCACCACCCCTGCTAGCACATCTGAGGTCTCTTAGTGTACAAAAGACAAAGACGCACGACGGATTACCGCCAAGTCAATGCGAACTTGCGGTTGTGGATGTATGGGATTGGAAGTTTATACAACTGCAAAGGAGACAAGCATTACAAGAATACAAGAAGAGTGATAATAGTTACAGTCGAGGACCTGAGATTTGAAAGGCTTTGGAAATGTTGAAGAGTAAATCACACATGTAGTATTTGTTCATATTGTAGATTCCAAATCTATATGTACAAAATAGCATTGTGCAATTAATATGAAGAACTCAATGTTGGAGTGAATCACGCTCACAGCAGCTACATATATTTTTAGTATACATTTTTAATATACCTTTTGGGGATGCAAAAATTTTAAAAATATAAGAGAGATATAACCACAAAAAGAGAGGTTTACTATCATTTGAAAATGTTTATGGAGGGAAAGTATTAAGGACCTCCTAATTTTGGATTATAGACACCATTTCAGCATATTAGTGAGCCAAAAATACATTTCATATTCTAGGTTGTTATGTAGCAAAGGTTCATATTTAGATTGAGAGCAATGCAAACCATTCAAATATTACAAACCCCGTAGACAAAGTATTGAATCTTCATAGTTTGTGCTAGTCCTGCAAATAGCAGCTTCGGAAGAGGACGCCATGGTAATGGAAGAAGGAAGTGGATGTTGAGCTTTGACATTAATTTGGACAAAGAAATTTTGGAGACAAACTAACCTAGATTCCACTATAAGCACTCCTGTAGGCAACACTCAAAATTACCTACGTCTCAAGTGCCATTTGGAGGAGTGTTGCAATGGATTGTGGGGTACTACTAGTTGTTTCTATCATTTGTGTGCTTAGATCTAGGTCACAAGCTTAGCATCCACTTCATTCTTTTGTCACCATGGCATCGTCTTCTAAAGCAATCTATTTGCAGTTTCTAACACAAACTATGGAGATGAGATACTATGCTTCCAGAAGTGTAGCGGTAGGCAATGCTTCTTCAAATGTCCAATTTGCAATGTATTAGTTCAATACATCATTATTCAATGAATATTTGTCATTAGTTGTGTTGCATATTGCAATTACTGCATGGTATTTCAAAAAATTCATTAGAAAACCTATTTTGCATGACATTGCATTGCTTTTCTTATGGTTACGAGCAAGTCATTTCTCTTTGTCTATGATTCAATTGCCTCTTGTAATTCTCATATCGTTGAAAAACTCTCATTTTAATGAATATAGTGTTATTGTTATCTTCTTATGCTTCTCTGATAATTGCTTATTGAGAGAATCAATATGCACTCCTTCCTTGCGCTTTTTTCTCTCAGCATTCAGTTGACATTGAGTAGTCTCTTGAGACTGTCCTAACGTATTTGCAAAGGAAACAAGTGATATCACCAACTGCAACCCAATCAAAGTAACAATGTCGCGAAAAACTCTTGGTGGGGTGCTATTAACCACACAAGCAGTACATCAGCAACCAAAAAGTATTATTAGGTCAAGGACTAGGGCAACAGTCTCTAGATAAGAGATGTAAAACAAGTTGCACTATTTAGAGTATGTAACAGCCTCAAAGACTTTTTAACTATAATCTTTGGCATTTTGTACAAGAAAACCAACTCACACGCAACACTTGGTCCTTGAACATAGAAGCCCAAATAAGATAGATTAAAGAAAACTTGTCTTGAGAGTGACCAAGTTTGCAAAATTCAGTTTGTACAAAATAAGAAATATCCCCTGCAAGTATAATTTGTATGTACAAAATGTTGTCAAGAAATTACTTGGTTCTCCCATCCATGTTAATATTCTTACTAATTATTTGCTTTTTGCTTCTGCTACTAAAATCGCAAAAAAACATCATACAAAATAAATTCTAGTCATAAAAGGATACTTGCTTTGTCTTTTATAGCATTTCCTTCACTACATCAACGTCAAACTCCATGTAAGACTCTTCATCCAAGTCAAGGGTCACGCCACATGCCTAAAGTCGAAAGCAGGGTTTTTTAGCTGATTGTATCAATTTCAATGATCCCTTCAGTAAATAGTTACTATCCAAAACTCAAACGTTAATAACCATTCACTAGAGAGAACTCCATTCATAACCAACAATAAGCAACAAGAGCATTAGAACTAGATCTATCAAGAAATAATATCTAAACTCAATAATCATCATGAGCAGCTCATTTAAGTTGTCAACAGGATTAGCTTCATACCGTTTAAACCATTTCAAAGCTTCTTTGCCAATATACTTGGATTTCTGATCATCAAATAAAACAACAACATCAATAGCCATAAATGCAGCACGCCTTTGTTCCTCAAGGCCAAATATGCTTTTTGGAACAAAACGTGCACAAGCCCATTCCCAAGCCAATAAGCTAATATATTTTGTATTTAGATCCATCCAATAGTAGTTAGAAAAGCTCCAATATTTTATGCCACCAACTTTCTAGAGTTAAAGATATACGTATCTTACTGATTATAAGCTCACTGTTCTAGTGTCAAGCTTTCAAAAGCAGATTCTAGAATGGCCTCTTGGTCTTTGCTGTACTCTCTTTCTCTCCCTCCCCTCCTCTTTTCAATTGTTTTTGAAAAAATGGATGGCAAACTTAAGCTTCTAGTAAAAATCTTGCAATCTACAGAGTTGTAAAGAACAAGACAATACCATGCTATATTTTGCATGTTTTTTTGGCGATTCATCATCCAAATCTTCCTTATCACTGCTTCCCTTGTGACTGCTCTCCATAAGACTACAAACATGATAACGTTTAGAATACTAGAAAATCAGCTGACAGCAATGACATTGCCATTCAGCTTTACAAGCATTACGACCTTGCGTGGTAATTACAAGGTTATTGACACTACTTTTTCAACGAGTGCGATTCTAGGGGAATGCAAAATCAAGCCTGAAAAAGAAAAGTAAAACTACATACAAATATCGTTTGAGTGTACTGTTATTAAGAAAAACAAAAACATTTTGATATCCTTAAAGCTTGTTGTTCCAGTGTCAAGCTTTGAAGCTATATTCTTCAATGGCCTCCTACTCTTTGTTGTACATTCCTTCTCTCCTTCCCCTCCTTTCTTTGACTGTTTCTAAAAAATGGATTGCAAAATATATGTCTCTCCTAAAAATCTTGCAAACATTGCAAATATGAAGAAAAAAAGTCATAAAGAACTAACAATAACATGCCATGTTTTGCATGTTTCTTTGCCATCTTGTCATCAAAATCTCCCTTATCACTAAATCCTTGTCATTGCTCCCCATGAGACTGCAAATATTGTGCCTGAGCCTCTTCACACATAGTTTGTCTATTGTACAACTCAATTGAGGAACCTAACACTAATGCAAAAAGCCTACAACCAAATTGATCAAGAAGACAGTCACATGAAGAAGCACACATTATGAAATCCTAAACTTTGGCAAATAGTAAGGGAGGGAAGGAGAAGAAGGAAGGCAAACGGTAAGTTATTCTAGCAATGCTTCTTTGTAAAGGTTTCGGTGAGGATCCAAGGCGCAATTGGGAGGGTGAAAGATTTTGGCAAGGTACACCAATAAAACGGTTGGGAAGCAATGTCCTATAGCCCCGATGCTTAGTATTCAACAACAAATATTAAATTCTAATATAAATTAGATATTGACAGATTGATAGAGCATGGTCATGGTGATTTCTACCTATATTAAAATTTAGAACAGTCACTTTGCACTTTGACAAAGGCTATTAAGTGTTTTAAAAGGGTTGACTCAAATTAAATGATAATTGATTTGAGTATCCTTTGACTCCAAATTGATTGTGTTAATGCTTCAATTAGACATTCTATTCTTCATTTTGGGCACGTGGTCGCCTTGGAATGATATTAATTTTGATTGACATGACCTAGCCTATGGGCTGTTTTAGAACTTCGAGTCAGTTTATGTTTTTAAATAAAATGAAAATTGATGTGATTATCAAAAAAAAATTGGAGATCGTCCTTGGTAATTTTTAAGTCTTATACAACACTAAAAATTTATCTCTTTATTACTAACCTTTATTTTCGTACCGCATTAGGCAGTTCACCTATCATAGACAAGTTAACCTTAATTGTATGTCTACAAAAAAGATTTAGGGAAAAACATAATATCTATGGTATATCATTCATTATATAAGGTCTATAAATTAATCACGATAGAAAATGATATATATCATAGCTTTGTAGTCATTTGAACAGTTTTCTACCTAATAATTAATTAAAGTGCAAAAAATAGTGAGGCAGTATAAAAATTTATATAAATAGAACAAATTGGACATTCTTCTAAGTTGTTCTTATATTTTTAGATGGTCATTTCTATTTGCATCTAAAGTGGATGCTTTTACCTAAATCCTTGTCTTGACCTCCAAACCCTAAGTTTTCTACCTTATGTATTAGGATTTTGTTGCGTGTAAGAACATATTTTATTTGTTAGAGATTGTATTTCATAATGATCAAAATGGTGAGGCAAAGATCTTTGCAATATATATTTACAATTATTGACAAAGAAAATATAGAAGATTGAGTGGAGCAAGTAGAATTTCTATGACCTAGGCAATCTTAACCTCTAAGTGCCTAGCCCATGTTTACAAAAATCCAAACCCTTCTACAGTCATTCCAATTAAACTATCATCTAATAAAAGATCCACACTAATTGACCGTACCGATTGGTAGTAGAGACATGTACGGAAATACAAGGAAAGGGATGTGTCTTTTGACCATACTATTGAAACAAATAATAAAAGTCAAACAAGGACATATTCAAAAATGAAGATGCCATATTTTGGCCCATGGGACGCTCAAGGGTTAATATGTTGATTTTATTTTTATTTTCTTGAGGGAGGGAAGGACAATCTAGGTCGGTAACTTTCCAAAAATTTAAACATTCTTTTAATTATTTGTTTTTAACCAAATTTCTAAGAGGCTACAATACTTGTACTTACAAACATAAATAAAATGCATGAAACTTAAAGCAATTGAAAAAACACTCAGAATCATAAATCAAATTGAAATAATCACCTAAAGAAAGTCAAACTGAGATTCAAAATGACAATCAAAATCCTAATCATTCAACGTATAAACGTTACTATCAAAGTTAAAGGAAAATTTATCTACAAAGGTTTAAGACATTCAATGAATAAGATTGTCTTCACTATTTAGGAGTGTAACATTTTTGATTTGTATAAGCCTTGGATATCTTCTCAACAATTCATAAGGAATTTTTGAAGGCTTGGAAAGAAGTTTGGATTTGCAAAATATCTCCTTTATTTTTAGCACTACATTGTAGCGCAAGGAGTTTTGAATTGATGTTATAGACAACCTTATATGACAATCACACACTATAAGACTAGTTGTGGGTGATCGCACGCTACGGTCGCCCCCTTGGCCCGATGTGCGATCAAATGCGATCAGTACAAACTGTACAACTTTGGTACGCCACACATCCCGGCGGCTTTACTAGTCGGTTTGACAAATGACTGTGAATTCGGGGGCATCCGAAGCCGTGAATGCTTCGGTGGCTCAGTAATATAATTTTTTAATTGTGTGTGAGGATCTAGCTCCAGGATCGGGGTAACCGTCGTGGTGCTTCATGAGGTAGACAACATAGAAGCCATAGAACATCCATTTAGCTAATCCGCTACGTAAATTAGGACGTGCAAATGAAAACAGTGTTAGATTACAATGTAGGGACTCCTGCAGTGAGCAAAAACTACACTAAATTTTGCACTAAATTTTGTTGTGTACGATATAGAAACTGTGGAGAATTTACTTCTTGTAAGTACTAATAAATATTTTCTGTACAATTTGTATACTTCGCATACAAATTTGTACTTGGTTGTTCTTCTGCATGCAATGAGGTGATCCAACGTACTCTCCGACGACCGGATGTAATCTGCGAATGATCTTGGAAGGCGCAATAACGGTATTATGATTGTCTGTTTAATAGTATGGTCCTATTCACCGAATGTTGTGAGGTCACCGTTGCCTTCTCCAATGCAACTCATTTGCAATGGTGCTTCAAGAAGTGTGCTTGGTCTTGGTGCTTGCTTTGTACGGGTCTTCTTGTGTCTCGTTTAGGGTGTTTGTATTCTCAAGCTTCTTGAATTTCCTCTAGCGGTGATGAAACCTTCCATTCCTAGCTCACGGATTCCTTCGCCTTTGCACAAACGGATCCGTGAGATCCGCTAGAAGAAATTCAAGGATCGTTTGTATGGTTCTATACAAATTGTATGCCTAGTGGCACGCCCTTGCGAGTTGACTTCAGTTCTCGGGGATGCGGGGATGGCGAATAGAAGGCTTCAAGAACAAAATGCCGGATTCAAGAAGAAGGGACCCCGTGGGAGGGTGGAGGATTATAATGCCATGAGGGAGGGTCTGAGAGACGGGGAAGTTGAGACGCAACGTCGACGTCGTCAGTTGGTGAGGGAGAGAGAAGAAGCAGCTCGTTTGCTTGTTGTCCAAGATGAAGAATTGGGGGTACAAAGGGAGATGTCTCCACGGGAGCAATCGCTTATTTTAGTCGAAATTGTGGATTTCTTCACATTAACGATGCAAGGTTGTCCGGAGGCATCTTCTAGGTTGAAAATCATGGAACGTTTTTTGGAGGATGAACGTATTTCTCCATTTCTTCCAAAATACTATCCTCGTGGAGAGGATGCAAAAGCTCAATTTGAATTCCTCAGAAATTATTGGTCGAAGTTGGATGCTGTGAAGGGGGTTCAATCAGCAGACATGCTTGCTAGAAAGGCTGTACTCCTAGACATCGCTACTTTTGCTAGTTTGACAAGCACCAAAGCTTTATCACGGGTTCTAAAAGTTCATCCAACTAATTTGAGGGTGGCCATAACCTGCCACAATACTGTGCGTTAGCTCGCAAAACCTTTTGCACTTGCAAAACAAAAAAAGAGGCCGGGGCTGCCTGCCGAGACCAAGGACCTCGTTACAAAGTGATGGACAGAGGAGACACGTGTCAGCCCCAATAAAATGGAAATCGTACAAAAATGGACGAGTCCGAATACATATGACAAGCACTGCACCCACTACTTACTGGAAAGTCAGGTACGACTCAATTGCTCTGCAATACGTCCATTACAACAGTTTAGGCACGCATTATACTAATTATTGTATAATATATATCACAAGTACACAATGTTTCAGCATTGAGTATTGTTTCTCATAATTCTTTTGTATCTCACAGACCACATTCTTTCATAGGTTTACGGAGGCGCACCCCAACGTCAACGTCAAACAGAGAGCCTTTGAGAAATTGAAGCCTTACTTTGTTAAAACCTGCAATGAGAGAAACATATGCTGTTGTAGGTACCATGTAGTGATCAACATGTTGAGGGAAGGGTTCTATCGCATTCGGGACGGCACGAAAGGAATCCACTTTGTAGAAAATTGCCAGTGCAGGTGTGAGGTGTGCCTTTTTCGACTACAAGAAGAAGCAAACTGTCAAGCACATTTCAAGACATATGTAGGTACAACGGCTCTGTGGCAAGACATTGTTTGCCCTAAGCCTGAAAATGAAGAGTGGCACGCTTTGATTTGTGTTATGGGTGCGTGCGGCGATTGCGGTATTTTGAAGCTTCATATTTGTCCTCTTGAATTATCCTCGACTTCAAATGTTACTTGGAAATGTTTCGAAAATGAAGTCATTGGAGTGACACAGGAAGGGAAGCCCCGGAAGAGGATCGTGGAGGTGTACAAGGAGACTTCTCCACAAGTATTTTTTGAATACTTCAAGTCTAAGTTGCCACAATTTGTCAAGCACAATTTCATTGCGAGGTGGCAAGACAACCAGTGCAAGGGTTCTATGCAAGATTTGGGTAAAGATGTGATTTTATCACATATTGATTTTGCCGAGAACTACACCTTCGAGATCCAGAATAAAATCCAGAGCATGTATTGGTGCTCCACACAGATTAGTATTCTTGTTCACATCACGTATCGCTTTAAACCAGATGGAGCTATAGTGAAAGAGTCACATTTCTACATCATAGATGATGCGACCCACGATTCCCTATTCGTACAGCACAGGCGATGGCTAGAATCTCAAGGTACTACTGACTTTGTATTACATGTATTGATTTTGTACCAACCTTGTACTGAAATTGAAAATGATATGGAGTATACTAACTTTATACGTAAATGGACAGGGTTTCGACCCAAGCACCACATAGTATGGTCCGACGGCTGTGCGGGTCAGTTCAAGGGTGCCCGACCATTCTATTTCGTGGCCAGATATCCTGGATTAACGAATGGGTGCACGATGAACTGGAATTTTTTTGGAATAGGCCACGGGAAGGGAGATTGGGACGGAGCTGGTGTTGTCGTCAAGCGTGCTTTACGGCAGTCCCAGTTACACAACACGTGGAGGAGGATGCAAAATACGCATGATGTTGTTTTGTTCTTGACAGAGACAATGGAAAGGAAGGTCAACATGAACTTCGAGAAGACCGGCATCAAAGAAGTCCAGAGATATTTTTGGGAAATACCGAAGGATGTCACGAGGGAGCGTAGTTACGATTGTGAAACAGTGAAAGGTTCCCAGGCTCTGCACTCCATCTACTCTTTTTCTGTTGCGGATCCAACACAACTTTTTGTTCGCAAATTGTCGTGCTTCTGTGTTTATTGCCTCGACGGCAATTTCGTCAACTGTGGGAACAAGTTCCACGTTGAGAACTGGAATTTGGTAAAGTTGAAGCCGCATGATCTTCAAGAAGTTGCTAATCACATGACGGACCACGACGTTCTAGATGATGAGGATTGGGAGGAGGCCGTCGAAGGCGACGGCATTGGCGACCTCATTCGGCTAGGTGACAACTTTGTTGTCCCTGCTGCGAAGGGCAATGTCGAAGGAGTGGAGTTTTATATTTTGCAGTGCACCAGGGGGAAGTATGTGGTTGATCACAGCTTCACTTGCGCATGGGGTCTGCAGTTTGAAGCTGGCGACTTTGTCATACGAGGTACTTATTACCAGAAGTGGAACAATGGTTATGTATTTTTGGGCAACTCTCAACCAGCCCATATTGATGGACATCTTGTTATCCACGATAAATTTTCTATGATTCCGAAGCCAGGTAGGCGAAAAGGTGGGGACGTCACTTACGAATTAAACGACGACAATGTCACTGCTATTAGGGCTGGCTTACAGCGGGAAGACAAAGACTAGTACTGTATTGTATATACTGTTTTGTACACAACACGACATTTTATACACTAATATTCCGTTTTTTTACACCAGCATGCCATTTTGTAGACTTCCTTTTACATTACTTGTAAACTCCTAATGATCTCTTGTTCGTACTATCCTGAACGCAAAACTTCATGTCCGCACATTTGCTCATGAATGTGCAGTGCTAAGAAGGCACTGAGAGTGCCATCATCGTCACCAATTTGAATAGCCTTAGGCCTAAAGATTCAATAAATGGGCTCATGAGTTGTGGTGTGCGAAATTCCACCTCATGCCGGCTTATAAACAACCTTTGCTTTCATAGTTTGTCAGGTTTTAGTTGCTTCCTAACTTTAGTCTCCTTGCGCCGAGTTCGCCGAGGGTGTCGACTGACATTGTTTTTGCGAGACAATATATGGTTCCATGGTTGCGGTACCCACAGCGGCAGTGGCGCCTGTCCAAGGGCTAGATGGAGAAATTGTAAGAGACGCCTTCCACAAGACCTTGATGAAGGCGTCCTTGCAGAATTTGGTAAGTGCAACTTTAATTGTAAGTGCAGTTTTGATTTTAACGTGTGGGGTAGGGGGTCTTGAAAGTTTGAAAGGATGTTCTCTCAATCTCTCAATTTTGGTCCATGCGAAGGTTGCCCGCATGGTTTTCCCGTTCGTATCTACACGAGTTTCAAAGAGCTGAGTTCCCAGGAGTTGTTAAAGTTCGATATATTGGAAAAATTTATTGGCCGGGAATCCATGTGAACGTATCTTGCACCAGGAGGGGACAACTACAAGTCCTGTTTCATTTTGGATGGAAATATTATTGTCAATTTCATGACTTAATTGGAGGCGATCGGATCACATTATGGCGCGTGGAGTAGAACCTTTTTGATGTTTAGGTCCAGAGGAACTTAGACTTGAACCAAACTGCATAGATAGTACCGTCAGGGATCCCGCTGCACTGAATTTTGCTGTGCACGGTCTGGAAAATGTGCAGAACTTTACTTTCTGTAATTAGTAAGAAATACATTCTATACAAAGTCATACTTTATGTACAATTTGATATGTGTTTTATAGTTTTGTACTCTGTTATTCTTCTCCATACGGTGTGGTGATGGAGCAAGGATGTGCATTCAACAGGGATTGGAAATACAAGAGGTTTTTTGGCCTTCAGTTGTTGTTCAAAGTAATTTGTAATAGGTTATCACGGAATCATTTGTTGTGTTTGATGCGTTCTCTCCATTCTTGACTTTTCTTTAATTGCTCTCAATACAAGGTCCATGATTCTTCATTGTCAACTTCAACTGCGGTGTAGTTGGAGGTCTTATATTCAAGTTACGCTCATGTCTCTATTCATGCCTCATATGTACACAAACATGGTTTCGGTGTGTCGGAGGGAGAACTAACAGTCGAGGGGTTGCTGAACTTGTTGGACAAAACCGAAAGTGTATTCTATTGATGTGTCAATACATTTTACACATCTCTTTTTATTATATCTATTGCGAGTTTTGTCATTCAAATAGGTTGTTCAGGGTTGAAGAAAAACTATTAAGTTCAGATCTTGATCTCAAAAAAGTCGGTGCACTGCCTGCTATTTACGCATTCTAGGAAAAATTTATACCTGTGATTGAGTACTCTGAAAAGTTTTATTTATCAATTTAGCAATGATCTTTAATTTTCGAAACTTCTGTTTCAATTCAACTTACGGAACTTCTCTCCGTCTACAGTTCCGTATATTTTGTAAAACTAAATAATTATCGTACAAAATTTGTACAAGTTTGTTCTTATTCATCGTATCGAACCAAACCATCTTGGAAGGTGCCGTGGATTCTACGGAAGGCTTCTGCAAAGTGACGCAACGGACCCACTTTTCTTGTGCTTGTTCGATTGGTTGGCACATCGGAAGCCCCGCAAATAGACCTGCTCCGTCATACGGCCTCGTCGCCTTCTCGCACTTTGCTTTGCTAGTGCCATTTTGCTTACTGCGCCATTTTGCTCTGTTTTGCTAGCCGAGGTGCAGAGATTTGGGTTCTACTGCCATAGTGGTGTTTGCGTCCTCGTTTTTAATTTGTCTTCTACTAGTTCAGTCTGCGCTCTGAGGATGTCTAACCCTCCAATGACTAGTTGCACACTTGTTCAACAGTGCATTACAGATTATTTTCCGTTTCGTACCTCTAGCCTAGTTCAACAGTGCATCACGACTTACTTCCGATTTTGTAGTACTCGACATTGTTCTTTACATTGTGTGTTTGAGTCTTTGGTTACTTCGATGGACACTTCGACGGGTGGATCCTATATCTCCGAAACTCCGACTTCCAAGCAAGGTGACATTGCGTATTATCTAGGAATTTGTAGTATTACTATCGTGAGGAGCAGCAAGGCGTTGTTTGAGCGGTCAGTGACAGCAGTAGCCCCAACTTCATTGTCTGATTCAGTGAATCAAACTATTTGAAGGTTTGTATATGTACTTTACTTCTAATTGCACAAGACTGAAATTTCAACTTACCTATCGGAAGGTCTGTTTGACTCTTAGAGAATGAGCGTATTGTTCGGATTTAGTTGTATCCTTCAAGTCGTACATTGGACGCTTTGTATTTCAAACACCCACCTTCTATACATTGGCAGGACTGGAGGCTAGGTTCGGCACGTACTATCTGCAAAGGCACTCTGTAAGTTACCTCATCACCTAGTACATAATCAATTTCTGCATTAGTTCATGTGCTTATTTTGTACAAGGGGTACACTTGTACTAAGACTGAGGCATTTGTACCGATAGCAGTTTTAGGAAAGGAATTATTGTACAGTGCTGCAATACCATCTCATGGTTCAAGAATTACGGACTGTATCAATTATTACCAAGGTACAAGGTTCAGAGCTCTCGAACCACATTTCATTCAAGGAATGTAGTGAACTTACTATTTGTACTAAGATAATTGCATTTGTACCAATAGTGATGAATGAAAGGAATGTTCGTAAAGTGTTGCAGTAACATCCTATGGTTTCATTAGTCCTAACTGTACTAATTGAAACCAAGGGTGCAAGGTTCATAGTTCTCGAACTCAGTTGAGTTCAGAAATCGTAGTGTTTGTAGTCTGTGTACTTACAAATACACTTGTAGTACTTATGTTAGTATTAATCAGTCCTCATGGAACAATCATCTTTCATTTACATAAGTAACCATTGTACTTTATATTGTCAGAATAGCTTACTATAGAATACAAAAACTGTACATTTTTTATTTTGTGCTTACAGTCATATTTGTGGTAACTTTAGTACTTTTCGTACTGATAGTAGTACAAAATATTGATCACTTTCTTCTTTGCTCCGCCATTGGACAGATGCCGATAAACTGGATTGGAACGCAGCTGCAAATTACAAATTCAGGACTATGGAGTTGTGTACACAAGTCCAATTTGACGAGAGGGACGAGCCAAGCTATGGACCGACCTTTGGAGCTGGGGTTTTTGGGGTACAATTTCAACAACAACGTGGAGCAACGGTACTTCCCCATCACTTGCACACCGTACTCTGCTGCACTATCCATACCCACCCGCAACTAGATTTGCTTGTGCTGTTTGTTCTTTGTTTTCATTAACCTCTGGCGTTTACTTTCTCTTTTGCTTGTTTCAACCGTCTAGCTGCGTGAGGGTGCTTTAGGTTTTTTTTTCTATCAGTTCTATTAGTAAAAGATCCACCCGGGAACAAATTTCTAACCGTATTTTGATGGACAGTAAGCTATTGTGGACGCTGTATTCCAGAGGGTGCAGTGCTGAAGATGTAGTCTTCTCACTAGTATCAATTTTTGGTGTATTATGTGTGGAAGGTAGAACAAGTCATTGTCAATTCAATCTTCAGGCTTCATATTTCGGGTTTACCGCGGTTCTTTTTCTTTAAGTACAACCTTACAAAAGTTGTGGCACAATTAGTTCATAGAGTGCGTGGTCATTTCTCAGCTTTCACTAAGTTCATGCATTTCCTACCTTTGATCATTTATGGTCATCAGTAAATATACATAATCCACGGGTCCGCGTTCTCCCGGTAGTTTGCAATTTTTACATGGAAACTGTTTCTTTGTACAATTAGGTACAAAAATTACGAACTTTGCAAAGAGGTACCAAACAATGTACCAGATATACCATGGCAGTGCACCTTTGTCTTTGAATGTTGTTGCCTTTCTCAAGTACCACAAATATTAACATGTATTGAACGTTGCTGCCTTCTTCAAGTACCATGAATATTAATATGTGTTGGGCGGCTACCAAGACATATGAGACTGCTGTGAATATTGCATTGCAACAGAAGTTTCATAAGTGTCAAATACCCACCTAACACTGGTTAATTTTGTCAGAATCCACCGAAGTAGATTCTCCGCAATGAAAGCTACGGCATGTTTCCACATGTTTGGTCATTCGGCAAGAGATTGGTGATGTGATGAAGTAGGGGACCGTCAATTACTGTGTCACGGCAGTGAGTGCTACCATACTTACAATAGAACGGAATTACAGGATCTACAACATCGACTTGTGGCTTTTGAAAAGTACAACCATAATCCCAAGTGAGTTCTTCAAACGCTGGAATGTCTTCTTGTGCATAGAATGCAATATGGTAGAGTCTTGGATCCTCGTCGCCTACTTTGACGGGCACATCAATGAGGTTGGCATCTTCACATCTACAAAAACAAGCAACACTGAAATTAGAAATGGACATAGCACAAGTACCGTCAACAAGGCTCCCGGCTTAATAAACCAGTACACAATCAATATCTTTTGTACAAATCAGTACAAATCGACTGTACATTATTAAAATCACAAGGCACAAGTCCAGGAAAATACCTGTGGTTTAGAAAGCGACTGACATTTTCCATGACAGTGCTATCTATGCACAATGCCACATCATCGGTGACCTCCTGCTCGGATACCTAATCAGCGTCCAATGCTAGCGTGAATGCCTCCGATTTCCCCATTTCTCCCAAAGCTCTCCGTTGCATGAGCTCAGCATTTGTAACAATCTCTCCTACATATTCAAAGACAAAAGTACCCTTGCAAATTCTCTGCTTTGCACGCAATCCCCAGCCCTTCTCTCCAGTCCAAAAAACCTCTATGGGAATGCGTAATCCTCTCTGAACCACTCTATTGCCGCAAGAACTATTGCAATTGCAAGAGTTGTTGCATTCTTCAAGAAAAAATCGGTTTGTATGACCAGGACATGCAAAACCCGGCTCTTGACAACATTGTGCAGTGCAAAATGATGTCTCTTCCATCGACACCTACAAGCGTACAAAATAGTCCACAGTAAATATTTTCTGTACAAATCAGTACAAGACACATGTTGGTACAGAGAAGAATGAAATTGAATGGTTGCAAGAGGTAGAGAAAAAAACCCTAAACCGCAATGTAATTAGCATTGTCGTCTCAATTCAAGAAATACTTACATATTTTAGGATGGAACTCCGTAGACGCCCTTGTTTGTTATACGCCAAGCACAAAAGTTTTTTCACCCGACAACAACATGCATGCCCATGACATTACGCTCAACACATTGCCAAGAAACGGAGAAATCCATCTTCACTTTAGCCAAACTCTTTGATGCAATTGTAGATAGCCTGGACTAAGAGCAATAAGTAAATTCCTCTAAAGCACGGAATCCCATACTCGGAATTGATACCGTGATTGGGACTCTTTCTAATCCACTGGACAAGCCGCTTATATCATACCAAAATTGTTCCTATGGACAGCAATGCGACTTCAAAAATATGTGAGCTCGTGAGAGAGAAACAGAACTTTAAACTATGAATTACAAGTGGCGACGAGGTGGACTCCTGGCCCAATTCACTGGTGCTAATTTGCTCACTTTGGGTCTACTCTACTTGGTTTTTTTACGCCTTTTTGGCTTCCCTGTGTCTTGAGCCTTTTGCCTCTTCTTCCTAAATTCCACAAAAAACACATGTGCGTTAACATTGGTACATTTTGCAAGTATGTTGTGGACATAAAAGACTAGAAATAATGACAAAGAACATAATACCCGGATCTTGTTGTTTGTCCCGGTTCAGCAACTCCAGCTTCGCCTTCCTCGCCCTCGCTAGCTTCTACATCTAGTCCCTCTCCGATACAAGTGTCCTGCCCCCCCCCCCCGCCTCCAACTTCACCAATGCCTTCAGCTTCACCAACTGTCCTCATAGCGGCTTCAGAAGCACCCGCAACAGTGACATGGGCTTCATCAGACACGGCTTCAACCATGAGGGGCTCTGGAGCAACGGTGACGTCCTTAGCCGCGACTTCAACCACCTTTAGCTCTGGAGCAATGGCGACGTCCACAGCCACAGCTTCAACCACCGGGGGCTGTGGAGCAACAGCTTCATCAGCAACGACTTCAACCACGAGGAGTTGCGGAGCAACGATGATGTCCTCAGCAATGGCTTCAACCACAAGGGGTTGTGGAGCAACGAGGACGTCTTCAGCAACGGCTTCAACCACGAGGAGCTGCGGAGCAACAATGACGTCCTCAGCAATGGCTTCAACCACATGGGGTTGTGGAGCAACGGCTTCATTAGCTATGGCTTCATCAGCAACGGCTTCAACCACGAGGGGTTGCAGAGCAATGGTGACGACCTCAACCACCATTGCTTTATCAGCCGCGTCAAAGGTGGATTCTTCAGCGACGTCAATGGTGGATTCTTCAGCAACAATGACGGTGGATTCTTCAGCAATAGTGACGGTGGATTTGTCACCGATGTTGACTATGGCTTGTTCACTCACAACTTCAGGAGCATCAGATTCTTCAACAACAATGACGGTGGATTCTTCAGCAACAGTGATGGTGGATTTGTTACCGATGTTGACTATGGCTTGTTCACTCACAGCTTTAGGAGCATTTGATTCTCCAACACCCATACATGAAACACTCGCTAGTACGCAATCAGTCGCCCCGGCCATAGTTTCCCTAGTACATTCTTCACAGCCAATACAGAAGGATTCAGAATAGCCCTGCACCAACACGTGATCCCCTCCCTTTCTAGCAGTGAATCCGATGTGAATGGGAGTGCCTCTGCTTCCGTCCTACATTCCAACACAGCATTCGGTAAACCCAATATACCCAATACGCTACGTACTCCAGGATGTACACAAATATGAAAGCAACAAAAAATCGACTGGAAGATTCGGAAACAATACCGAGGTACTACTGATGCTGCCTTAGCTAGTTGCAGCATCCTAGACTCAATACTCGGTTCGCCAATGGGAGCCCCACATACGCCAGAATTTCCTCTCCCTCCTTCTCCATCCAATGAACCAAGCTTTGCACCATAACACAATCTACAACTGAGTGAAGAAGGTTCTATCCCAAATTTGGGGCTTCAACATACAAACAAGGTACATATCATAACAGAAAAGGTACAACTTCAAATCCGTACATACTCAAGGTACGAAGTATACAATCCAGGTAGGCACAAAATTACCTGGAATACCACAACAACTGCCTAAGTGCAAACAACATGGAACATTATACAAATAATACAAACTATACTACAACAAGTACAACAACAAGGACCATATTAAACATGAAGTACTAACAATATGGAAACTTATACAAACAATACAAATTATACTACAACACGTACAACAACAGGGACCATACTAAGCATGAAGTACAAATCAGAACACATGCGGGTAGTGATGTATCCAGAACGTTACCAAACTATACAAACTTGAGATACAAAAATACACACAATACAATCGCAAGGGGTACAGTGACCATCAAGTTGAAATCAAGTACAAATTAGTGATTTCCAAACAACCTTTCCTAAACGATGTACCCTACACTATACAAAATTGATAGAGCATGATAAAGATAATACGACTGGTGTCACATAAACTACCTTTTATCCCAATTTTAAGTCCCAGAAACCACATGAATCTAACAAAAATGTAAATACCTTTCACTACACGTACCAATCAATACAAAGGTGTACCAATCAGAATGCAGTTGTATAATATTACCTTCCTCCTCGATGGCTGATCTACTGCGCTGGATGGCTGTATAAAATTCTGCTGCTGCGTTACACCTAGCTGCTAATCCTCCAGTGATAGCAGTGTCACACTCTGCTTGTAACTTTGTCCACTCTTCACTCCCACCTCCAAGGCGACCACATCCACGAACACCCCTCCAACCAAAACTCATGATCCATTCAATAGGTTGAACCTTCTTGCAATATAGAGCGGAGCATTGTGTGCCCTCGGTGAAGTTCACCAATGGACACCGTGGATGATATACGTGTCTGCATGCGGCGACAATCATCTCTAAATGGAAAAAAGGGAAACCGCACAAGGAGCACTTCTCATTTGGTGTAGTGCTAGTGTCTATGTCTGCTTTCGCTTTCCCTGCGACATACACCATGGGTAACGGTCGCATGTGAAAACCGCAAGATGCACATCCCAGGTAAGCATGCTCCTCCTGCAACGCACGAACCTGCATGCGCATCTTTACAACTCGGTGGCTCTCTAGGTTGAGTGTCTCCTCCAAAGTAGCCACTTTCTCCTCCAACTCCTTCAATTTACTATGCTCGCCACTTAATAAAACGTTGGCTATTTCCAACTTGTCACTTAGCACCACTTCCCCCGTTCCATCTCGGTTGGCTGCACGGAACTCCTTCTCATAACCCTTTTTTCTCAGCTTCATGATCTTCAGTAACCCCCTCTAATAATTCATGGCTTTGTCATGCTTTTCTTTGGCTTTAATAGCATTCTGCTCAGCCTCCAATCTAGCCTCAAGCTCTAGATTTTCCACTACCAACAACCGGCCCAAATACTCCAACTTGGATTTGCACTTGTTCTCCTCCAACGCTATTCCGCCCATTGAGCTTCCTCTCCCCTCGCAAATCTCTGATTGCAACTCGCGTTTGTCCACATGAATTTTTTGCCATTGTCGGGGGACCATTTCGGTGTCTGGCACCTTCGCCTTTTGCAACCGGATGGCGTCCTTTGGGACCCTTTCCCGTTGGGTCTTTTTTGTGGCTTCTCCATAGGCAGCCCAATTCACCGGTATATTTTGTTCCTCCAAAACAATCCCTCTGGCCATCTTGTGAAGAAGCAAATTGCGAGGAACTTCTCGTTGATACAGAGCTTGTAGGAGCTCTTTGATCCTCTTTCTAATCCTCGTTGACTTGACATCCGTACAATTGTAACCATACCGTCCTTCTCTGCCCACCGATTTTCCAAATAGTTTGACACACTGAGTGTCATCAAACGGATTGCCTTGCCATTTCGTTAAACGATTTGGCAAGTGCCCTTCATTCTTGAACTTGTACTTCTTCAAGAAATCGGCTCTGGTGAGCTCTGGTGGTGGGTCAAGTAGCTTTAGCCTATCCTTGCCCTCGCTGTCGCCCTCGTCGCTGCCCTCAGCCTCACCCTCCTCACCCTCCTTGCTGCCGTCGTTGCCGTCCTCGCTACCTTGCTCGCTGCCCTCCTCGTTGCCTTCCTTGCTTCCCTCTTTGCTCTCCTCGTGTTTGGAACAAGGACTGGGAGCAATGGGAAGGCGAGCGGATGACTTTGCCCGGCTTACAATGGGAGGACGGGCGGATTAAGCTGCTTGGGATGACTTCTCCGTCAGTGCTCTTGCCCGCAGTATCTCGACAAATCCTTTACCCTTCACCTTCGACATATCTCGCCTCAACTGCACAAAATCCCGATTTATTGTTAGTTTTCATCCTAAACTAAACATCACGTTTTGAAGAAAATGAAATCCACATTTATAGAAAGAAGTGGGGACTAACCACTCACATTTCGATACAATGCGTACAAATTTGTACGCACAGTAAAAACTTGGAAGTGGAGTTTGGTCACTGACTTCCTCCACACCCTGAATTGTGATTCATGCATTAGATTAGACCACCAGGAAACTGTCAATAAAATCGTTGGCTTGGACATGTAAACCCTACGTCCAAGGCATTCGTCGAAAGCAGTGAATCGTGCACCAACACTACCATCAGCAGTTTGTACAATGCAACCTAAAACGCTAGATAGTTCTTTGAAAGCAAAGAATCTCGTTACCAAGACAATGCCTAAATCCAAATCAACAGTTAGGACGCAACTCACCTCTTCTTCTCACACCCCATCCACTTGCAAGACAATGGTTTGGCTTGGTTTGCCCTTTCCTTGCAAATCACCCTGGTTACGCTACGTACTATAGGATGTACACAAACACAGAAAGAGGTGGGGACTAACCGCACACATTCCGATACAATGTGTACAAATTTGTACGCACAGTACATCTTGGAAATGGAGTTTGGTGACTGACTTCCTCTACACCCTGAATTATGATTCACGCATTAGATTTGACCACCAGAAAACTGTCAATAAAATTGTTGGCTTGGACATGTAAACCCTACATCCAAGGCATTCATCGAAAGCAGTGAATCGCGCACCAACACTACCATCAGCAATTTGTACAATGCAACCCTAAACGCTAGACAGTTCTTTGAAAGCAAAGAATCTCGTTACCAAAACAATGCCTAAACCCAATGCGACAGTTAGAATGCAACTCACCTCTTCTTCTCACACCCCGTCCACTCGCCAGACAATGGTTCGGCCTAGTTCGCCTTCCCTTGCAAATTGCCCTGGTTCGCCCTAGTTCGCCATTCCCTTCCAAATCGACGCAACAAATCCGCCTCTTGGCTCATTGAACCATTTGCAAATCGCAAACAAAGGGCGCGAAACACAAACCAACAAGAACACCATTGGAAAGTAAGCGGAGAAGGCACACAACTAGAGAAAAAAGCTCCCAGCTGAAGCGGTCAACTATGGGACCCCAACCAGGTACCACCGGTCATGACGTGACTGCTTGAGTACCACAGGTGATGACATGACCGCTTGCCCTCCGTTGAATCATGACTACCAATGAATGCAATTCCATATTGTAAATATTATGCATTCTAAACAAGCATTCTGTTAGCAAAATGGTAGATGAGAAGCTCAGATAATATAAGTTCCTGGTTTTCAATAGGTTCCCCCTTGAACTCTAAAAAAGCATACTCCTAAATTTCTAGATTAAAGAAATGCTTGTTGGCCCTCAACCACATTAATGGGTGTTGTTCTTTTTATTAAAGATTTAATGTCACACATTTTGAATGGGAGAAGAAGTGGGTGATGGATTCAATTGGGTTTTCATATATTTCGGTGAAAGAAATACCCAACGCTAGTAAACCAAAAAAATTGGGTAATAAAAAAAATGGCCACCAAAAAAAAGAAAAAGATAATAAAAAAAAATTGGGTAATCAAAAAATGGGCATTCTAGCTCATAGAGTTTCACAAAGAAATGCTTGTTGGCCCTCAACCACATTAATGGGTGTTGTTCTTTTTACTAAAGATTTGATGTCGCACATTTTGAATGGTGGGTGATGGATTAAATTGGGTTTGAATATATTTCAATGAAAGAAATGCCTATCTTCTTATATTTTGCCTTATCCCTAAATTGTTTGGTGATTAATAATAAATGAAAGACACCACTTTATTTTTGAAAGTGAAGTATTAAATCATCAAAATCTTCAATAACAATTTATATTTTTATAAAATGAAGGACAAGGCAGCATTAAATTTAAATTATTGGCCGTTGTATCTTGTAAAGAAAAAGTCATGTAATGGGATTGTTTTGATTTTTATAATGGGATTATTCAACCACAAAAAACATGACTTCAAAGTCTTCATTGTTTTTTATGGTTGAATATTCCCTTTATGAGAATAAAAATAACCCATGTTACATGATTTTTTGTAGGATTAACAAGATATGTTTCGTTTAAAATATTTACATTAATTGATGATTGAAGTATGTTTATTATTGTGAAGCTCAAATTCTCAACCATTTCGAATGACACATATCTTTCTATGTTTTTATCAACAAAACATTACTTAAAACAAGAGTGACTCATTGTATGCACTCATGTTCTTTAGAAAACAACACTAAGACAAAATAAAGGTTTAAAGGTTTTAAGAGTTTAGGGTTTAGGGTTTAGGTTAGGATTTAGGGTTTAGGGTTTAGGGCTTTTTTTTGGAACTAAAAATAAACTGGGAACTAGTATTTTGTAAAGACGGAAATTGTGTTTCTGTGCACATGGGATGCCAAGCTTTTCGTGCTGACATGACAAAAGGCTCGTCTGTTTTTGGAGTGTGCGGAAGGCGATGAATCTCTATTTAGACACGACAATTGTGGTCGGTTATTGGTTGCCAAGGTACAACGTGTACGCTTATGTACAACCTGAGATTCGGAACCGACTACAGAGCACAAGTTTCTTATGTAGAACATGTTATGCAATGTAGAAACTGGAACTTAAAGCACAAACACTTTGCAAACTGTGGGAATGCATAGTAATGGTGTCAGGCTGATGGTGTCAGATCATTCCAGCCTACGCTCACGAAAAGAGAGGAAAAGGTAGGACTCCAAATAAAAATCAGCTAATTTAGCATTGGGCAACGATGCTGGAGTCCGGAAAGAACTCGGTACACGATGTTGGAGTCTGAAATCCTTAGACTCTTCCTGTTTTTCTTAACTTTCTTCTACTTATTCCACTGATTCCTCCGCAGTCATGTTCGTGGTCTTTTGCTGTGTTATTGCACATAATGGAACTGAAGCCTCCGAAACACATTACACATTTTTGAACAAGAAAATTTATAAAATATCCGAAACATACGCAAATGCAAGTCGAGAAGCGTTTTTTTATGTAAGAAGGCCTCAGAAAAAGGTGTAACTACTGCAGTAATTAAGAAAATTCAATGTTTTCCGTTGTACAAGTTCATACATATTGTACTAAATGGTATAGAACAACTTTGCAGAACTCACCGAGTACACACTAATTGAAGGGTGCCGATCCAAAACCGTGTCAGCCTGTGGTCATGAAGATCAGAAAAACGAGCATTCTGAATATAAAACTACCAATTTAGTACACGATGCTGGAATTGCAAAGACTTAAGTGCAGTTCGTTGCTTTTTTTTTCCCACCGTAGGCCTAGGGACCGAGTTGTTGTTGGTGTTTTCTCCCGCTGCCTTCACCCCAGCTGCCTGCATCTGACATTTGTAATTGTGCAAACTCCGCAGAATTATGTTGACAGTTTGATCGGCTGCCGCATTCCACGTAAATTGGTTACGCAGGAGAAGACTCACTAGAGGATGCATCCGGGGAAGTGTAAGCCCCGGACTCTTACTCTCCTCCTCAAAAACCATGGCCATGAACAAGCAAAGTTCTTGCTTATTCACTGGGTGTCCACGAATGAATGCCATTACCTACGTGGACACTAACCAAGCGGCGTAATCTTGTGACTCTTCTTGGTTTTCTTTTATTTCTTCTTTTCTACTTCTACTTCTTTGGCTGATTCCTCCGCAGTCATGTTTCTGGTCTTCCGCTTGGTTACTGCATTGTCATTATCTACTGGAGGGAGTGGTGGGGGCTGAGGCACCATCACCACCGCCGTAGTCACTCCCTCTACCCTAGCTTCTTCTCTCAACTTCTTGCGGCGTTCTAATTCTGCAGCTTCTTCTCTCAACTTCTGTAGTCATCATAATCCACTTCCTCCTCTGTCAAATTTTTGATATGCTCATACAGGTCTGCCTCAGTTTCGATCTTGCAAGACATAACAGGATCCTCATCCTTTGCTGGGGAGTCGACTTCCTCTATAGATGGTAGACTCGGAAGTGCAGGAAGTTCAAGACGTACAGTCTCAGGTACAGAAGGTACAGGACGTTGTACAAAATCACTTTGATCTCGGTTGCTATCAGTGGCGCTGCCGTTGCACAGGCTTTGTGACACAAGAGTCTCACTGACGCTGAGCATGGGATCTGTCTCTATAAAATTGACAGTGGATGTCTGTATGCACATTTGGGTTTCCTGCAATTGCTCTTGGTATACTTTCTCTGGATCTAAAAAAGAAACCAAAAGAGGTCAAGTAACGTAATGTGATGGTTTTCTAGTGTCGCATACTAATTTAATAGCTGAAACCCTGAATTCTACAATTTCATCTAATGATACACACCTCACGTCACGTACTGACTTCTGTACAATTAGTACTGAATAATATACAAGTTTCAACAACTACTTGAGGGAAATCTCCGAGGAATCCCACCAATATGTGGATGGGAGTCCAAAATTGTCGATGTCAAGGCTTCCATGAGATTGTCTTGCTCCTCTTCTAACTTCAAAGATTGTACCAATTGTTCAAGAGCCAAATGCAACTTGCCGAATCCAAAACTATTGAACCACAAGGGATGCATCGTTGCACGGCAAGAGTTATCCACACATATGCTGGATTCCCTAAACCAAATCCCTATGCACCACGGGTGATAGACATGACCGCATGTGCAAACGACTATGTCGTTGAGGGGAAACCCGCTTAAGCACAGTGCACAGGATGTCAAAGAAATGGTACTCAACCCTAAAACAATATTGGGGTCAAATAAAGAACATGAAGGTCTAGGTTTTAAAAAAAAAACAGTTTCACCTCTTCTAAGACAAGTAACTTGAAACAACAGGGCATCAAATTGCCTCTTCAAGCATCCCTGTTTATTTTCAAGCAATTCATACCTTGAATTGCATTCCTCGAGTTCCAGTAGAATTGCTTGGTAATCCAGAAGCACGTCCTTCACCACCTCACTGTACGCTTCAAATTTGTTCGACAAAGTCAAAGCCTCCACCTCGTGTTCAGTCAACAACTTTTTGACCTTCGCTTCCGTTTGCCAAAGCATTCCTTCTTCTTGCGATGCCTTCGTAGACAACTGCTCCTTCTTCTTTCGGACACCGATGAAGTCTTGAATTACAGCATGCAACTGTAACCCTACCAAATTCAGTAGCCGCGTGGAATTGGCGACGTCCTTCTTGGTACATTCGGTACCGTCTTGTACATTTTGTGCTTCTTGCACATTCTGTACTCCAATGTACAGCTTCTCTTCGAACTACCACGGGGTCTTCCGAAGTTTGGCAATGGAGTCGTGCAAAAGGTCGTCAATGCCTTCTGCCTTGTAAATCTCCTTGTCGTTGGAGCCAGTGATTTTTCCAATGGTCGCCAAACAGAACTTGATCTTCTTCAACCATTTGCTCCGTTGATTTCGATTGGAAGTACCTGCAAACTCCGCCCAACTAACTAGCTTCTTCTTGCGCTTCTCCATAACAATACCCCTAGCAAACTGCTTGGCAATTACTTTAGACTTTGGCAAGTCTCCTAAATACACGAGAGGGAAAATTTCGATGATTCTTGCAAGGACTTCTGCATCCTTGCATTCGGAATACGCATACCCAGCCCTCCTTTTTCTCCCCTTCGTTGACCCAAAAACTTCTACGAGGTCTGTCTCCGCAAGGTCAAATGGAATTTTGAGTTTGTGCGGGTTTTTACCTGTTTTTGGCAAACCGTAGGTTGTCTCAAAGTCTTGTACGCTAACAGCGCGTGGAGGAGGATGCCTCTTCAAAGAAGCCAACTTGTCAAGTTCCTTATCCAAGTCACTTTTCTCTAGCCTCGCTTGTTCAGATCGTGGCGAGGTTGGCGACACCGAAACTAGGTAATCGTCAATGAAATCTTCGTCCTCGACCTTAAAGAGGCTGTCAGGCTTGTTATCCCTGGAGAAACCGTGGCTGCGTACACACCACTCTTCATCGGACGCCATTGTACCCTAAACCACAAATCAAAAAAGAAAACTTCCGTAAGAGAGTACAATATATACTAAAGTAGTACATAATAAACTTTAACTTGTATAGTGCACAAGTGGTTGTACAGATGAACTTATGGTCTCATTGTAAGTACTTTTGCAATGCTGTACAAGCACTTGCACGTTGTTGTAAGCACTTGCGCGATGTTGTAAGAACTTCTGTACAGAAAGATAAACGCCTATCTGAAAACGTACCGAATGCATCTGCACAGGTACTGAATGTACTCAAAATCGTTTGCTTGTCCAGTGATTGTACGAGTGAATGTGAACTTATACATCGACTGTTTATCGCGGAAGAACTAAAGAACAATGCGGAAGAAATATTGAAGGAGCACGCCCTCTAACGCAAAGTTCAAAATTGTTGTTTACAAGAAAACAAGTGAGAAAACAACGTCGGCAAACACTTGCGCTTGCGCGGTTCCAACGATGGCCACCGAGATCCAGCACCTACTCCGTCGACAAAGACATTGCAGTTCATGAACATTTTTTTTTGAATTTGGAGGAGGGATCGTCGTTGAAAAAGCTCCCTGAAGCGCCGGAATTTGCAGGTGAAGCCCGATTTAGAAAAGGCGTGGTGGACGATTATTGGTCCATTATGTACAAACTGTATAAACTGTACAACCAGGTACGATAAGCAGACCGTGAAGGCTTCTACAAGCTTCAAGCTGGAAAATAGAGCACAAATCTCCGATAGAGAAATTCTAAGCCAATATGAAATTTATATGAAAACTAAATGATGGCCCATGTGAATCACAATGTGTTCTTTTAGGTTTTCAAAAAAATAATTCAAAAAAAATAATTTAAGGTCAAGATTTTGCACTTGTACTAAAATCATTTATTTTCTAGGCTATTTTCTTATATAGATACTAAAACACTAATTAAGTGCCTAGTCTAAGTACCTAAACATTAGAGCATTGCATTCTTCTCTTTGAATTGTAAAAAAGAAACTTTCAACTAAGCAAAAAAGAGTACAACGTGCTAAAGCTAAATTTGTGACAGTACAAACCTTTAATGTTTGTACTCCTTACATTAAATTAATAGATGAAAATCACTTTTTATAATACAATTATCAATATATGCAAGATATAAGACTCCAATCTATTTTTTTTTTTTTTTTAAATCAAAAAAATTATAAGAAAATTGACTTCAAACTTTCATCCTGTGCAGAAATTCTACCGTGACAACGATTTTGGACAACCATAGTGTGCTTTTACCCTTGTGTCCTAATTGACTTAAAACTGACAAAATATTGTTAACTTCCCCATCAATTAGGACTACCTATTTTGGACAATTAAATGACAAAAATGTATCAATTGACTGTCATTTTGGTCAAAAATACACATTATCAAGCTTTCCAAGTGCCTCTCTTGCCATTATAGATTTATTGACCCACGTCATTTAAAAATAAATAAATAAAAATTTACTATGATCATCTTTGTAAACAGTGAATGTTATCTTTAAAATTCTTCTTTGACTTTCTTTGAAATTTCCATCATTTTATTTTGGCTTCAACAGCTTCAACATTAACATATAGTTGATTTTGCTTTTCTTTAATTGGGCTTAGCACATACATGTACAGATTTGTATATAGACCAATTAGAGGAACAATATGAATTATCCAATAATTCACCAACTTTAGCAATTTAAAATTAATTTTCATGCGGAATACATTTTATTGGACCAATTCCATATAGTACAATTTTTTCATTTCCATGCATCTTTTTCCTCATACTTGCCCACATACAAAATGAAAACGTAATATTACATCTACTCTACTATCATTTTATAAAAAATACATTGTTAGACATGATATGCCCCATCTTCCCATATCTTGCAAGAAGGCTTTTTGAAATGTTTGCATTGTAGCCAATACATTGCACGCTCTACTATAGATTACTTGTATACAAGGTTGACCAACTTCATCTAAGGCTTGCATGTATATAATCTTTTTTTTTGTGCTCCTCATTCAATTTGATGATGTCAATGCATTTTTTCTATATTCTCCACCATTTCTTTAGGATTAGGATCAACATCTTGTGCTAAAGTGAACAAGCTCACTTTCCACTTGTCATTGAAAAATATAAATTATCATGTACGGTGACAATACTGCAGAAAATCATTTGTATATCAAACTTATGACCTTCCTATACCATGTAATAGTGGAATTTTTTTTTGCAATAGTCCAAGAAGGAATCAATTGATGCTGCACATGGAAGGCTGGCTTCCTAGATGGAAGACATAGAAGTGTAGAAAATTTAAGGAGAAGTGGCATTTAGAGAATTTTCTTACAAAAAAAGAAAATAAAATCACATCTATAAGTACTATCTATCAACATGCATAGGATTTCCAATGAACAAAATGACCACCACATGATTTCAAACCCACCTAAACCACGAAAGTCATTTTGAAATAATAAAGCTTTTTTATTTTATTTATTTCAAGAATAATTTCTACAACATACAAGACAACTAGGTTCCAAATTTATGTACATATGTGGTGAATGCAAGCTAAAGTGCACAAACAATGAAGAGGTTCCAATCTAAGCATGATTGCTTTTTTGTGAGTATGTTAGTGTGAACTTGTGAGCTTGTGTGCAACCAATTTTTTTGAGTGAAGACCTGTGATTATGGATAGTGGAAACTATAACTATAGATATTGACATATTAGAGAATTATAGTATGGTTGAAGTGATGAACTATTCTTTTTATTTTGTCAATAAATAGAAAGTACAGAAAATTAGATGTTGATCAATGTTATGTCACGATTTGGAATCTCTCGAAGACAATGGAAGGAACCGACCCTTTAGTCTTGATGTGCAAGTGGTGGATTTTATGAGATTTTTAAAAAAAAAATTTGGTGAAGAGGGATTGATTCTATATAGGAAGAGCTTTGTCAATTTAGATTTTATTTTGATTAATCATTGTCTTGGAGCATTGTAGGTATTTTTAGAGCCAATATTAGAATGATAATAAAAAAAAATTCTTGATGTGTCGTTGGATTTTTTTAGATTTTAGAAAAAGAATTCCATTGATAAAGATTATTTTTATATCTAATGATCTTTGTTACACAAAATTTAATTGGGTTGATCATTGCCTTGTAGCATTATGGGTCTTCTTCAAGCCAATGGGAGGATACCAACATTTCCCTCTTGATTTGCAAGTTGGTGGACTTGTTTACATTTTAGAAAAGAAATTGTTTGTAGAAATTTATTATGTGTAGAAAGAGCTTAGCTGCACCAAAACTCATTTTTGTTGATCATTGTCTTATTGCATCGTGGGTCTTCTTGGAGCCAGTGGGGGTACTTACACTTTTGTTTCAATGTATTGGTAACTAGACTTGTTGAGATTTTGGAAGAAAATGTTTGGTTGATAGGGATTATTTTTTAGGTGGTTGAAGTTTGCTGCAGGGTAAAACATGCCTCCCTTATTGGTAAAGAGATGAATTTTTCAAACAATTAGTAAGTACAATTTTATGTGGCAAATTGTAAAAATGGTGAACTACGTGTTTCTATCCTAATCTAAAAGACTTCAAATTCAATTTACACATTTTTCTTTAGAAGCATTAATTTTTTTTAGAACAAATATTATAATTCAATAGAATATTCTATGTGTCCTTATTTCCATCTCCATTCATTGTTCACATCAATTGGATTCTTCATCTTCATAATGTAAACTTCCAATATTTTAGACAATATTGAAAATTAGAATTTTCATCCAAATTCTACATAATCATAGTATAGGTTTACGATAATAGGTCTACTATAATAGGTATTGAAAGTTACTAAAAATAATAAATCTTGACCAAATTTTTTAAACATATTCTTCGATTCAAAATATGATTGAGTTTTCTAATATTTTTTCAAATTTCTAAGCTCAATGCTCATATAATCCTTGCTTCTTGCTTACAAGCTTATGCTTATACGCTCACAGAATAGCATTACTGCTGATCTGAGTACTCAACAATCCTAAACTACACATCTAAAAGCATTGTCCTATTTCAAACTATAGGACATTCAAACCACAAGCTTGTTGTACTTTTAACAATTGCATTTGTTGCAAATCATTTGTCGCGCCATTTTTCCTAAGCTCTTTTCTTTGAATGACTTTAAGTCTTGGTTCCAAGTGATGTTTATGAGCCTAGACAAAGTAAGTAGGATGTCAAGGAGATACATGTCCTTTAGATCATTCTCTTTGTTTGTTTGAAAGTCCGAAAAAATGACATTTTTGGTCTTGTTCATAATGTGCTTAATTGGATTGTCATCTACTACAATGGTATTCTCCAACTAGAAATTCCTTTATAAGCCATTGAATAAGGTATTTTAGTTTTTCAAGAAGAGGTACTTGCTTGTATTGAACACTTTGAAAGTTATAATCCTTCAAGAACCATCCCTAGACTTCAACATTGTACACGAGTCTTGCCCAAGTAACTATGAGGAAGAACATTGATAAACAATTGAAGAGAGGCTTTCACACTTCTTCACAAAGCTTTACATTCAAACAAAGCTAACTTTTCTAATCCATTTAGAAATTGTGACCAATGCCTTTGATCCCACAATTGTGGGAGTTGTGGCAAAGTACATCTAAGAAAAGTCCTTGATGTGGCTGTACCAACTTATGGACTTCACATCTTCACACACATAATATCCTATTCGAATCCAAGATGACATTGAGCCACTTATAGGTTACCCTGATTCTCGATGGAAGTTTGACCTTCGGCAACGTTCTTTTACAAAGACAAGGAAGATCCAATTTC
This sequence comes from Antitrichia curtipendula, assembly GCA_951230915.1. Classification (NCBI taxonomy): domain Eukaryota; kingdom Viridiplantae; phylum Streptophyta; class Bryopsida; order Hypnales; family Leucodontaceae; genus Antitrichia; species Antitrichia curtipendula. Next base: position 18,056,054 of record OX579637.1, on the reverse strand, counting down.
TACTCTCAAATGGACAAATGTGTAACCAATGACTATCATGCATCAAAATATTTTGGACTCCATGCAAAATGATACATTAATTCTAAGCTATTGAAGACAAGGCTATTCTATGGTTTCACTTTACACTAGCTACAAAAACAAGTTTAGCAAAGCCTAGCTCCAAATGTCAATGGAAGTGGTGCAGACGTCTATAGATAACCACTAGCTTTGTATGCACTTATTCAATTTCTTCTTCAATCAGTTTTGACTTGGGCTTTTAGTGCCTTCTATCTATCACTGTAGCTTTCTCCATAATCCACTACAAAACTATAATTTTCCAACCTTTGAAACTACAATACAGGATATACAAGGGAAAAATGACCTTAAACTCAAAAGCATATGAAAATGTATATGCACGAGAAAGAAAGCATCATGAAAGAATGGAATGTAGGCTCACAAAAATGTGAGGATGCACCAATTTCTCAAGTTCTTGTACCATGTATAGACACTTCTTCAATTTCTTTTCAACCTACACTAGCGCTCAAAACAATGTCAATCTAAAGTTGTTTATAATACATATAGCTACAATTATTGGAGATGAAAAATAAGGAGGGGAGGTTTACTTCATAGTAGGCTTCAATTTTTTCCTACCAACAGTTGAAAAATTCATGAGCCTCATCAACTAAAGCTTTAAAGAACTTTTTTTTTTTCCAGCAAGTGCTCTTTGTATGGTAAATTAAGTCTAGCAGGTCATAATGATCATTTCAATGTATACTCTACTTGATTCCTGCCTCTAAAAAAATCATAGCAAGTCTAATCTGTAATATAAAAAGCCTCCTCCATTCACTAGCTATGTCTAGGAATTGGGCATTACACTAAGCTTATCATTTGGAGATGTGAATTATTCGAGTTTGAACAATAAGCATACTCTTTCCTAATGACACTAACTCAATGAGTTCATTCAAATAGTAATACTTGTACTTTTGTGGAGACTACACAATTTGCCTCTTCTATCGCGTTTGTTACTTCTTTAGTTGGATTAATGAAAACTTTGCTATTGATATCTGAAATATCAAATGTAAAAGACAGTTATGGTTTCATTCTTTGGTTGAACAAATACAAGTACTTGCATGCATAGGCCTACATGATTCAAAGCATAAATATCAGAATTTAAAGCTCCATGCTATTTGTTAAGAATTTAAATCTCTTAGCTCAATTCTTTCATCTAGACTTCTAAAACTTGTATAGCCAACAACTACGTGCGTCTATTTGCCTCTACAACTTCAATCTCATTTTTTACCTGCATCAGCACCAAGATTTATCAACAATGACTAACAATAAAAAATTCCTAATAGATTGCAAATTATAAAGACCTAAATCCTTCTTCTACAGCTCTTATCTTGGACAAAATCTATGAAGCTTATACTACATGCACACATAAATTCTTTAGCATCAATAAGGTAAATGTAAGTATTATAAGTCGGTGAGTAACAATTTTTGGTAATTATTTTTTCTTAGGTACATTTGATATGTAAAATTGTGGTACTAATATCCAAAAAAACTCCACCACCTGCAACCACTCACTCTACCATTCACCTACAATATCTAGCTCACAGGAATTGCAATCTATAATGAGCAAATAGAACCATTGTGATTTAAGTTTAGGCAAATTCAACCATATGCATAAGAGAAAGCAAAAGAAAAGAGCTAGCATTCAATAACAAGTAGTATCAATAATAATCCAATATCATGCTATAAAGCTTGGCAAGAGAATTTTGCATGAACTAATTCAAAAGAATACCACCAGTCAACTCCATTTATTCCTATTTTCACTACCTCTTTCTAGCATGGCATTTTCAATCATATGCACTATTGTATTCAAATAATAGCAGACAATTTAACAAGCCAATGAAGTTGATATAGATAATTTGGGCATAGTCCATGAAAAATAAGAAGCATCTCTATTTCATCATAAATTTCTTGTAGCCCTTGAGAAAGGATGCAATGGCAGAGTAGACTTTTCCTTCACCCTGCAATGGCTCACAAAGGATAAAACTTATAGTTTATAACACATTTGTGTTTTGTCTGAATGCCTTGGACTTTTAGGATTAAGCAGTCCCGAACAATGAGTATGGTCTTTGGTCTTTGAGTCCTTCAGTGCTTCCAGTTCTTTGATTGATTGGTGACAAGTGCTGGAGTGTGTAGAAAGCTGAAGCTCGATTTTTAGATGACCTTGGCATGTACTGCATTTGGTTCCCCAAACTGAGCAATTGTCTTGCTAGTTGCTATTTGTACGACAACGACTACTTGTTTGGTGGCTTCTAGATCTCTATAAGTCACAAAATGAGCACTTGCAATTCAATTAAGAATTTAGAACTACAAATAAAAAATCAATGCCTAGGTCAAATCCTAGCCACATGGAACAATTTCACATAGTCAAAAAATACATCAACGCATCCTCTTAAAACAAATTCTTTGAGATATTAAAGACAAAATATAAGATCAATGCTAAGATAGAACTACACATATTAGACCTAGAAAAGTAACATTCATTTTGAAGCATTTGAATGTCCAATAAAACAAGTGACAAAGCAACCTGGCATTGCACATTGAACGCCTACCGGCACTATAGCCAAATATTACACTCTGTTAAAGAAATAACAAGAACATCTATATGTACAATGTAAAATCAATTGTCATTGTAAAATCTTAAATCTTAACACTACACCACTTTTGTTACATTCTCGTTGTAATCAACACTATAGAATCCATGCTAGCAATTTCACATATCCAGTTACGATGGTCTCCACAATTTACATTGGCGTAGACAAATGTTAGAAATTGAAAAGATCTGATTCCTAGATCAACCAACCAAAGCTCTAAAAAAACATCAAATCTACTCTAACCTATAAAGACCATGGTTGTTTGGCAAGTGATCTTCTTTCTACCATGACATGCTAGGACTAAAGCATGACACAAAACAATTAACTCTTGAGCCTCATTTTCTTGTAATTGATTTCATGAACACCAAGTTCGTCTGCAATCTAGAGGATTAATGCTTAAGTCTATCTTCTAATTAAGTATTTTAAAAAAGTTTTTGTTAGGAGAAATACAATTACTTGACAATCAAAATGTTGAATAGGAAAATATTTTTATACTTGACTTTGATACTATTTTTGCAATCTTACAGCACTATTCACATAGCTGTGAACTTTGAACTCTATTTCTGTATTGTTGAAGATCTACAACCACAAATTCAACAGTTATCACTAGAAAAAAATAAAAATACTCGAGCTCGTTGATGCAATATGAAAAGACTTGACTAAAGTATCATGGTTGTTTTCTAATAATCACAAACTTTTTGCAGTTTGGTTGTATAGCAACAATGCAGAAAACAAATATGTTGTACTCACCATCAAGATATGACAAACCTACATTGGTGGAATGCAAGTGGCTTCAGGAAAATTGCAGAAGCCGCTAAAAAATTGTCTCTTTGCAAGTATTCAGCATTGCAATGTGTCAAAGCTGGATAATTCAAACATATTGTGGAGCCTCTCTTGACTCATGGGAGGTGTGGATGAAGGAGCCTTGCACACTTCTTCCCAAGCGGAAACACTCTTGCAAGGGACTAAAATTGGAGAGGCGCAACGCTTCTAAGCAATGATACTAAAATGACTATGTAATTGCTTGATGCAAATCAGCTACCCATATCATATGTTTAGACAATCATACATTTAGACAACCACACAAGCAGTCAAGCACCGGTTAGTTTTATGCCCAATAAATCTGAACCCAAATTCACTGACTACTATATCCTCCAAATGACATAATCCATTATGCCTGCATGCACTTTTTGATTTTTATCACAAAAGAACCAAAAATTCAAGGTTGTAATTTGACAAGTTTGGTTGATCAAGTGTGAAGACTATAACTCAGATGCGACCAAAATTCATGAGAATTTATAAAGAACATTGCATGCACTATTCAAAAATCTAAATAAAATTGAACCAATGAAGGTGGGAAGACTAGCGCCACAACTTTTTCATCGATGATGTTGGAGAGAAGTGGAATCAAGTAGTTTATTGGCACTATACTTGTCTCACTAAAAGCTCCCTTTATGGGTGGGTTAATATAGCATACTCACTGACCTATTTGATGGTTCAAAACTCCAAGACCTGGGACTAAGCAAACAATGAGGAAACAATTTCCTAGTGAGCATACCGACTTGTTAAAAGTTCAAACACATTAACAATTACTTGACCCTAAGAAAAAGACTTCAAATTTTGGAAGCAATAGAAAATCTGATAGACTCATGCTTTGGTATATAATACCTATTTTAGTGGTTACCCAACAGCGCTATTGATGAGAAGCAAATAGTGGAAAAAAAGAGCTCCTAATGAATATACCAACTTGGAAAAAGTTCCAAAAACATTCACTGTTACTTCTAATAGAAAATAAGCTAGACAACATTGTTAACAATTCATCATTCTATTACCTCAAGAATAATGATGAAACAAACTTCAAGTTAGCATAGAGCCTTATTAAAAGTTCAAGAACATCAACAACTGCTTGAACCAAAAACATAGACTTCAACTTTCAAAAGCCTTGAGAAATATGAAAGACACCTAATACATTGGCACATAAGACCTTATACAGTGATAACCCCAAGAATGCTACATCCAAGAGTGAACATTTGATGACTTGGATGATGAAGTCCGCTTGTATAATCCTCCACATTTGAGTCATTAAGACCAATTGTTATGTGTTGAACCTCAAATTCATTGCAACCAAAATGAGAAAGCTCAACTTCTTCAACTTGGAGATGGTCATGACCTCCAACAGTATTCACTCACACGGCTTCACCACGATTCCTCATGTTTGCGTCCAAACCTAAATCATATTCAAAAACTTTGGGTAGAATGAGGGCATGGTTTCAGAAGTGTAGAAGACATACTTAGAGGCAGATGGCATTTAAGAAATTAGTATGGACACTTTGATTATCTACTTAGCTTTTGAAAGACATAATTGGAGATGAATGGAAATTTGAAAATTTGAATGGCATTTGAATATTAGAATAGAGCCCCTTGATTACAACCTTCAATTCAAACTTGTCATACCCTCCACAAAATTCACAGCATTGTAGCACAAGTTTGCAAAACTTTCTTTGACAACATTGCCAAGACAAATAGAAGAGTCTAACCTAACTCCACTTCAGTAGCTTGGAATTCTGAAATGCAGAGATACTAGAAGAAAAAAATAGAGCTTGTGTTAGAGAGTATTGTGGCAAAATTGTAGCCTTTCACTTAAGTCTCCTTTTGGCGCTCCATTGGAAAATAAGAGCTCCCTAGACCTAAAACAAGAAGGCGGTTACGTGGACAAAAATGAAGGAAATGTCCAAATCATTAAAAATTGCAGGGTTACAAAGCTTGCTTGTTGATTTGGACAAAGCTTAGTCAATTTTCTTTCATAGAGAATGCCATTCTATTGTAGTGAATGGGAGTTAGAATATAAAAATGATATTGAAAATATAGAACTCTATGGTTCTATCTACTACAAGTTCTATTTCACCAAAAAATAAATTAATATATTGATAATCTATATTTCTGTACAAACTGATATATAAATTAGCTTGAGTCAAGCTAACACTATACAATTGGCATTGAATGATTAATCAAAACAATTTAAAGGTGCATTTGGGCTAGGTGAGGGGATACTTTGTTGATCTATCTTAGCAAGCTCTATGTTGATGTGGATGTTGTCTCCATTGTTGAGAACAATTGCTGATGTAGATACAATTGCTGATACAGTAGTTTCAACGTCAAACTCTACAAGTGGAGCAAAAGTCTCAAGGGAAGATTTCCATTGAAGAAAGAAGAAGAGGCTCTTGTCCAAGTATTGAATGGTAGAAGAGATGCTCCAACGAGTTTTGCTAAATTGGATTGTTTGCAATCAGTTCAAATAGAGGGATGACTCTAGATCATCAATTGTAGGACAACTTAAGCTAGTAGTAATGATGCAAGGATCTTGGCTCTTCTAAGCTGATTCATGCTGGCCTTGTAATAGCTGTCATGTTTTTTCAGTGATGCCATCAATAATTCCTTAATCTCATCCATTTGTTGGTTGGTTTCGGCGTACATAGCTAGATTTGTTGCGTGCTCCTTCTACTTCTTTTGTCTCACCTCATCAATTTGTTTGTCTATGTTGTCTTTGCCTTGTGCACTCTTCTTTTGCTTCATTTAGAGCATATCAAGTGACAATGGATAGGACGGCTGTATATCTGAAGGCTGCCTTGACGATGCTGACAACTTCCAAATACTTTGGACCACATGCATTGGTGGTGTTCCTTGCTCTTCTTGGACATCATTGACAAAATATTGAGTAAAAAGCGTATATGTTGTATTCCACATGGACTTGGCTTTTTTTCATGGATGAAGAGGGTGTCCAAGCCTTTGTAGACTTTCTGCTCAAAATGGAGTCATTAGCAAAAAAAAATGCCAAAAGAAAATTGTTTTTGTCCAACAATTTACCCAATTTTATAATGGTAGTTTAATTTTTAGACTTGTCCAAGATCCAAATAGCAAAAACATTAAGCCTCTCTTCTATAGAAGTGTATGAGAATTTAGAAATAAGACAACAAGCAACTTAGGTTGAATCAACCTAAAATAAGACATAAATTTCTATACTACATGTAAACTATTAGCAGATTAGGTGGGATAATAATATGATCTTTTGTCCGATTAGGTCAAGTCCACTTAACTAGGCTAACAAGGTATGAGCAAGGACAAAATGCATTTTGAACTCCATGCATGCAAATTAGGTCAAGTCAATATGAAAAGAACTCACCATTACAGCACATATGAATCTTGCTCTTATAAACAATAACATCACATCCATCCTCCCTACACAAAATATCCTCAAAATATACAAATAAAACTCCATCCGCAACTTCATATTGTGTTACTTGTAATCCAACTCATTGTAAGCTTTTGGCTTCTTGAAGACATTGGTATCATGAGCATAGTATGCTAGTTTCAAAGAGTGGATGGTAGTGTTATTGGGGTTCTGCAAGAAAGTAAGATAAATCCTTCAGCCGACTTATTGTTACTCAAGGAATAGTCTCCAATTTGCTCATATTTTGCAAGCCAACAGTCCGCATAGTCCATTTTGTAATCTTTCATAACATTATTGGTCTATACATAGTGTAGTGCTTGTGTTTGTTTGGTGATATTTTGAGCAAATGAAGAACTATGTTGAAATCTCTTCTAACAAGGGTTGTTTTTTCTTTTGAAATAACTTCATTACAATGTAAAAGTACGGCATCAGTGGAGTACATTTCCCTTTATTGAGCCCCAGTGGGAATGTATTAGAAGTTGAATAATCTAAGAGTGATATCCTCCATAGTATTCTCCTTCCATACACCTCTTGGCCAATCCAATTGCTTGTTGAAGTCAGTATCGTATGACAATAATATGCAGTTGGTATTATTTTCGCAAAATTTGATTTGTGCTCCCCAAAAGCCTTTAAAAATTCAGCAGCACAGGGAGACATTTCTTCAACCTTCTTGTTCTTGCACTTGGTCTACTTGGTCTTCTTCTAGTAATTATCTACTGGCTATTTGAGGAGAACATTCATTGTTATAATAGTTATGATGTGATTTCTTTTGAACTTCCTTTAATTCTTTGTGTTGAGATTGTTGAAGACAATCATCAATTCTAAGGTTGGGTCTAGCACGTAGAACTCCTTGTTGACCAAATATTTTTACTTTTATCATTCAATTCACTCTTTACAAATGTAGCAACTTTCTTACATTAAAGATATCATCTTTATTGTCATCTTCAATACTTTTGATCCCGCTCACTTCTCTTGTTTAGCAAGCTTTGTCAGGTCTTTGAAGAAGAGGTTACTATGCCACTTAAAGAATTCATATAACCATGCATATAATTTCCAATTTTGACTTCCAACCCAATTTCTCATTGAATTTCATCTTTGTGTTGGGATCCACGAGCTCTCTATGTGCGGTACTTGATATAACCTTGCTCTAGAGGTTGAAGACTGTATTAAGAGAAGTGATAATCTTCAACTTGTTTGTGATCTTTAGCTTCTCCTCTATGTCCTTCCCACTTGAAGATTTTTGGGACTATACAACGTTCAACATTGCAAAATGCTTATTTATGGCCTTTGTAAATTCTTACCACTATAAACCATAGAGAACATGAGATCAGCTGTTGTTCAGGTCGATTTAATCTAAATAGTAGCATGAATGTTTATTTTGCTTGACCAAATCAAAATGTTGTTCTTTAGGTTGACTTGACCTAAAGTGATCACCTTAAATTTTAAGGAGTCGGCTTTGTTCTCTGCATTTTGCCATACATGTGACCAAATTTCAACTAGCATGGCTTCTTTGGGATTTCTTGGCCTCCCCATATTCTCCTACATAGTTTTAGCTCCAAAGATCTTTGTAAACCACGACGGTTGTATGGCCATGAAATGATTTTACTGGCTACACTATGCGGAGATGGACCTCAGTTTCTTATTGTTCTTTAACCAAACAATTGGCAATCGCACTATTTGAAGTACTTTAGAATGGATTTGTCCATTTCTATTATTACCATCTTGATGGTCACAATACAATGTTATCCATTAATCAAGTAAAATTCTCCATCCTTGATTACCGTCCACATTTTGGAGTTTTCATTTTGGTTGACTAGTATAAAAATTAAAGTCTGAGTCATTGTCTTATTTGGTATGTGCATAAGAAAGTGCAACATGTCGGTTGCCAATCATTCCTTGTGGCTTCAAATGTTGAGGTGTGCGGGTACCTTAATTAGTTGCTTAATCGGAATCCACTTTTTCTTGTTGACTTCAAAAATGAAGGCATCAATGGAAGTTGACTTGTAATACTTGTATGCCTCTCTCAAAATCTTATTATTGTAGTTTTGCTTTTGGTCATGCACCTCAAGAATTTCATACTATAAGAACGTATGTTTTAGGTGATGTCAAATTTAACAAAGTTAATATTTATATCAACAATGATATCCAATGTAACATCTTGATGTTACTTTGGACGTTATTCTTGATATAAAAACACAAGTTATTACATTTGATGTCACTTAAATCCATTAGCTTAGTCATAAAAGAACTCAAGTTTCTTATAGTAATTGATTACCATGGATGCAAAATTGTACTTCCCAACAATAGAAATATTTGGATTCTTGTTTACTCCTTTGAACACACATGAAAATGCAAGGTGTTTTTCTTTTTCTCTCGAGGGGGTATCGTAGATTGTTTAAATTTCCACCTCCCCCTACTTCTCTACATAGAACCTTGTCATTTTCTTTGACTAAAGATATCTTGGGACACTAATTAGGCAACCATGTCCTTCCTCTTGAAGTTAGGCTTTGCTATAATGAACCACAAAGTTGACAAATAGCTACTTGAATTAATTGAAAGAACCATAGGAGGCGGGCTTCTAATTTGACCAAGTTGCTATTAAGAATTTGTTAACGTCAGCTTGAATATTAGACATAGTTGACGATTCACCTTCTAGAACATCTATTGCACTACTAAAAGTCGTCAGTGAAAATATTATTGTCTTTGTTAGAAGACCTAGGATCATCAAGGTCAAAGAACAATTGCTCTCTAAGCACCTTGAATAGCAGATTTTGCCAATATTTCCAACTTGAGCAAGAAATTTTTCTTTGGAGATTTTAACCTTCCTACACTTGTCCTGATTTAAGATATTGAATGGCACTTTGCAATTATCAAATAGAAATCTAGTAATGGGCTCCACCATCTTCTTGAACATTGAGTTCTAAATCACAATGCAATTCGAGATCTTGCAAAATTCATCTAAGAATTACCAAATGTTGGGACAAACAAAGACAACCTTTGTTCCAGTGAGAATGGGGATTCAATTGGAAGATATATGATCATGGATTGTATGTTTCTTTTGTTTTTAATAGAGCCCTTGACCTAAGCTTTCACACAGTACTCTGTTCAAATCAGACACGATGTTCAACTACTTTTGTTACAATTGGGCAACTAATGAAGACAAGGTTTACGGCACCTTCTCTCTACAACCCCCTATTATAGCTTGATCAAACAAAACAAGAAAGAAATGTGACCCATCAAACAACAAAAAGAATTGAACCCCACTAAGCAACTATAAAACCACTTCATTAAAAGATTGTTTGAGCGCCAATGGTAGGTGCATTCTTCTAAGTTTTTTGCATTGGGTACAAACATAGACAAAATCACTTCATTAGACATGAGATCCATTGAAGAATTGTGTCACCTATATTTATTTCAAAATAAATTATGATACATCTGATCAAACGGTTTTGTTGTTTACTATTCATTTTTGTAAAACTGCCAACTACAATCCGTTCAAGTATCTACACTATGCTATAAGACGTAGTCATAGAGGGGAAGTTTGTCCATGCCACAAAATCATAGACTGTACACTTCTTCTTATCAACCAGAATGAATCAACATAAGAGAATCTCAATAGGAAACGACAACATGATGGTGTGTTCTGGTCTAGTATCAGAAGGTAGGATCTTTTTGGATCTTTTTCTATCTTCCATCACTGAGAAGAAAAGATTCTTGATTTAGTTTTGAGGGGGGAGGAAGAGCAGTATTTTCTTGGGAGGAAGGTTGAGAGGTATGAATATCTTTGCCTCAAAGATAATCCTAAACATTTATAAACAGCCAATGCTGATTAGAGACCTGAAAAAAATTGGCCTTGCTAGACACTTCACGTTGAGGAGGTTAAGAGGTAATAGGATTCTGTAGCAATGTTTGTATATAGACAATTTTTTTCGTAGCCTTGATCTTCCTCCCTCAACACCTTCTTCTTGGCTTGCTTTGCTATCCACTTTTGGCCTCCTCTGCTCTCTTTAAGGCCTTCTTTACCTCCCAAATTCTTTGATCTTCTTCTTCACAAGAAGTAGAGGCACTCAACCATGGATTGTAGGAACTCTGAACTTAGAAGCAAGGCCAGGTTTTGACTCCATAGGAAAGTCTACTCCTTGGATTGCCTCCAAAATGCCTGCCTACTTAAGCTTTGGACCACTATAGTTGAAGCTCTCTATATCAAAGAAGGAAACCTCTATGTCACTAATGATGTTGTTTGGCAATATCACTTTCGCGTGCTTCTTCCCTTTTCTCATCCTCCCTATCCCTGCATCCAATTCTTGAACTAGAAGTGCTATTTTTGAACAGGTCATAACCACCAATAAGATCTGGAATCTTGCCTTTGTGGCAATCATAAACTTAGATATTTTCTAGACAACAATGAAGTTCTCTTCCTTCACGACAAAGCTCTAGACAATATCAATCTAGAGCATTGATATGGAACATTACTCATCTTTTCAATTGTATATTGTAGAGGTAATAGTTATCAATTTTAACACCATAAATACCATAAATATACTCTTGGCTAACTCATAATTAATTGGGTGATGCAAGAAAGATTGATCCTATTTTGCATCACATTCAGAGTGACGGAGTTGTTTATTGCTAGAACTTTTAACAATAGAATCCTATGAACTTGAACTTTTTGTCGAAGATAGTTAACTTGACTATAATCATATCCCTTATATTTTAGAAATTAAAAAATATATTTTAATATTTAAAAGTCAATTTCTCTAATTTATAATTTTTTGAGGTTTAAAAGATTTTAGTACTAGAGAGTATCCAGAATTAATGATCTAGAGCTAGAATTTTTATTATCTATTTCCACAATAGAAAAACATGTACCTACCAAAAGAAATTTGAAAGTACATTATTTCATAGCCTCTATATTTGTATAGATAAAGCTCCATTGGACACACTTCCAAACATTAAAGATGGTTTTGACTTCTAATTTTTGGTGAAATGTGATCACTATCAAATCTTTATTAATGTCCAATTTGGGGGCAAGGGGTGTTCATGATTTTTGAATCATTATTAATTTTATCTAGTTGTATCTATTTTTTGTAATAAATTGTCTTATTGTTCCAATAGTATATTTTCAATACTTGCAAGTAGTCAATGATATAAGTAGCCATTGATTTATTAGATCAATGGCTGAGATTGTTCAGCTTTCATAGTAATCGTATTCATATTATTGAGCAAAGAAGTTGAATTTTTTGGGCAAAATGCTACCAAAAACGTTCGGTCGTTCTTGCAAGTTGAGGATAACTTGAACCTACAAACCGTATCCTATTTATCTTTGAGTTGAAGATAAATTTTATTCATTTATTCCATTGATAATTACCATTGCAAAAATCAGTAAGTTATGGGATTAATGACATTTCTACTTGTACAACATTTTAGTTTATCTTTGACTCAAAGATAAAATCTTCTTGTACATGATCCATAGTAAATAGGAATTGTGCCACACATTAATTTCATTGTCATCTATAAACACTACAAATCTTTGGCATGTCTTCATACAAATGATTTTTTCACTTATCTTCAATGCAAAGATAAAGTTACCTAAGTCATTAGAGTGTCTACTATGGCACAATGATAGAATGCTTAATACATTAATTACTTATAGTTCTAATAATTTATCTTTGGATTAAAAATAGAATTTTCCACTTCTATGTTTATTATCAATATAGTCTCTAATACATATAAATTGAAGCCTATCATCCAAGGTTGACAGGATGTCCGTACGTCCGGGTGTCCCGCAGACGTAGGTGATGACCCTTGAACGTATCCAGTTTTGAATTTCTACTGTCTAGTGGACGGTCGGACGGAGGTCGAGTAGACGGGCCGTTGAGGTGTCGGGGGGGGGGGGTTGAAGATCGACCAAGCGTCCAACTGATCGTTTGCGCTCTCGTTTGCTTGCTCTGTCTGTTGGTGTGATCGCACCTCAATGGTGGTTGTGCAAACCAGCAAATATCGATTTCTATCCTCATGATCTGCCCATCCAACTCTGTGCCGTCTGATTTGGGCATATGCGTCTACATTGTTTGGTCCACCATCAGACTTTATAAATGGCGTGTCGGAAGGCTCACTTCCTCACAATTGTTTTCCTTGCAAAGTGGGTGATCCAGTGCTAATGTGTGGCTCTACGTGCCCCTTTTGCTTTGGTGTGCAAACGATTGTGCTCAGATACTAAATTGCTTTAATTATTTTGGTAATTATTTGGTTTTGAAGACCTTGTTGACAACATCATCCCCTTTCATTTTAATTGTGAGGCATTTTGTTTAGTTGTTCCAAAAATTCATGTGAGCTTTGTCATCAATTCATTTCATTTTAATCAAGGTCACAATGCCTCGCGATAAAAGATCAAAGTTGAGTAAGAAAAGTAGATTCCAGGACATGAACTAAAAAGATTGGGCAAACCTAATGTATGTAGCTAAACCTAGATGGGAATAAGAGCCCAAGAAGGTTTGGGACTACACAATGTGCAAAAAGTAAGTCAAAATGATGCACCTCTCCAAAATGTGGTCACAAGAATGGGCAAACGTGCAAACTTGACGCTAAAAAGGACAAATTTCCACATGCGAGAGCAAACAATTTGCTCACCAATACGAAGAAGTAACGCGGTGGGTTCACTTACGTGCCTCCAAGCCAAATGTCATGAATTATTCCAACATGGCCATGGTTTGGATGGAGATTGTACTCCACAAAGATGTAGATTGGTGCTCCATTTACAATAAAAATGTTGACCATATGAATTGCACTAACATAGTTATTTATATGAGTTGGACTCAACCAAGCGATTATATGCAAATGTGGTCCAATCAAGGGCAGTTTGGATATTCGCCACTAGTATTGCCGGATGCTGAGGATGAATGGTCGGAAAACAATTATGTACCAAACATTCTAACATCCGTGACATTTAGAGAAAGGCATGAGCGTCAAGAAGCTTGGAAAGACATTGAGTTCAATCAACAAATGCAAGAAGCTATGCATAGAAGCATGGAAGATCATGGTCAATAGTACGAGGTCCTACCAACATGACCATAGTACATATGGCTCACAAAATAGCCGAAGGATTTTGCACTACGGTAAGGACCCCCAAGGTCCCAATTACAATAGAGAAGGAAGCCGTGGAATCACACACAATTTTGATTCTAGCCAAAGAAGCTTCCAACACTATCTCGGATCTACTACGGATGGTTCATATGAGCGCCACGTAGGCTCTTGTCATGGCGATCCAAGGTAAAGAGGGTCTTAGCATAGTGATGCATTTCCTCTTTCAACTTTTTGAGGTCCTTACTGTGAAAATCCCAGTCAAGAAGTTGCACTAAGCAACTACGGAGACAATTGAGGCAGAGGACAATATCTCAACATTTATGGGTCTGGTTGGACAGGACCAAGTTGCAGAGATGAAATCCATTCAGATTTTGAGTGAAATAGGCAAAACTATTTTAATGGTCGTCTCACAATCAAGTGGGCCTTGGAATCTTTTGCCATGGGATATGGAGTGTAACAACCATAGTACAACAATATCAACATCTCGGCAAATAGCATTCACATATTGACACACTTTGATATACATAAATATATTGTATTAGAATATATTTGTAGGTTGGTATTTGGTATCATCTTAGTAGTATCGTTCAAGTATCAACTGCATTGTTTTTCAATATGAATATATTAATGTCCAATTGAATTCTATTGTAATTATATGCATACAACATCAATCATACAATTTTGTATACAACCATGCCATGCCAACCAAACATCCATCAACAAAAATTGTTGCATTGTACTTCTCATCCAAGGATTCCAAGCAAAACATATGGTGAATGCATAAATAGATGATAGACATTAGACATTGGAAGTTTTGAAACATACAAACATTTCAAAACTTTATAACAACTATAAGGGTGCGCATATATTGGCATACATTGATGGTGCATATATATACTAAATAGTTAGCACACAATCATATTAATTTACGTACTTGCCTTTACATTTATCTAATACTTCTATAGTTCTATGTAATCCACTTACATCATAGAGACTAATATGAGTGTCGGAAGTGTTCATCCAGAATAGGCCAGTTGTAATTATTGGTAAACCGGTGGATGATTTCGAACAAGCTACCTCAAGAATTGATCACCGAATCATAAAGGTGCTTTAAATAAAGGTGAAACACCCTTGCCAATTTTGCATGGCTGAACCTCGTATGTCCTTCATTTTCTTGATGCAAGTTTACATAGGCCATCGACATGCAACAATCATTGATTTTCTGAGCTATTCGACTAGCCGCATATTCCTCCAATTTACGTGATAAATACGGTATTGTTTGCACATCTGCATCTCTTCTATACATATATACAATAGAAGGGTCCACCCACCACCTATTCTTCAAAGTCTCAATCTGAGAGATGAACTTGTACAAGAACTTTATTGGTTCATTACGTAAAGTAGTCATGCCCTAATCACCTAAACTCCAATGTAAACACGTGAATCATCCTCGGGGAAGTGAAACATGATGTTGTCTGGAGAAAGATCATTGTACAAATGTTTAGCACTGTGCACTGCACTGATGAGGTGCACCAATGCCCATGCAAGCTCTGTGCGCTTTTCTCTCCAGTCACCAAGAGAAAAAGCTTTAGTCACCTCTTCCGGCATTGGTCGAGAATTAGCCAACTAAATGACAATGTTATCTGGATAATCCTTATTCATTTTTATCATTTGTCTTAGTGTTCCGCCATTCCACCAGTACGAGTATCCTTTGTTGTTCATTGCAGAAAATCGTATAGCTCCATTATGTAGAATTCTCACTGTCATTGACTTGTTTTGGTGTTCCAACCTTGCGAGTTGAGGTTGTAGGTGTTGTTGATGAGATGCCTTTGCTGCAAACTCCTAAAATGCAGATATTTCATGACATTCTTCAATTTGGACCCTCCAAATTGTTGCATATCCACCCTTCAAGATTTTGTCGTCTTGCAAAATCACCCTTGCTATTTTTGAAAGCGCTAAGAGATGTCATCGCCCACGTTGCAACACCACAATTTCCTCATCGCTACTCCATCAATCTATTGAACTTTGCTTGTTCCGTCTCTTCACAAACGAAGCCCATCGGCGAACAAATAAGTTTGCTCTTAGAATGACATGTTCAAAAGTGCCATCATCTGCACGGTGTTCCCTCCTATACTTTTCTAAAATCTCCTTTGCACTCTACAATGCATCTTGTACCATGTTCTTCAAAAATTGTTGGAAGCCTTTCTTCTCCATTTCATGGATCCACTGAGGTGTGTTTAAGGCATCCGTGAACTTCTATGCCATATTTCCCTTGAATTTCTCTAGGCACTCTTACTGATACCTCACACATTTGATATTGAGCAACACAGTGGTTTTCAACTCATAAAATTTGACAATGCACTCAATGAGAAATGCTTTGCAAGCATGGGAGGGAATGTCTCTACTCAACTCAATGTCATGCACCAACCTTTTGTCCTTTGCAACCTTCTTCGATCTCGGCATCATAATGAAATCACAATTAGAAGTTGGAGTTTGTAATCTTCAATGCGAAATACAATTTGCCAAAAGTATATACACGAAGGCTAAAAAAAAAGGCAACAAGTAGGCCCCTCAAATCACACTCTTACCTTCCTTAATAAAGGAGCCAATGGAGGATGAACCATCAAGCTCTCTGCTCTCTCTTGCATTATACAAGACAGAAGGCAAAAGTGAAGATTTGAAGGGTTGTTTGACCGTTTTATACAATGCAGACGGCCTTGCCCAACCGCCACATTGGACAGCCCTGACAAAGCAAACAAAATGTTGTTCGCCTCCTTGCAATTGTCCAATCATTTGGACGCCACTTGTCTAATTCATTGGACAACCCCGATGAATGGGACGATTGCCATCGTGGCTGTTTGATCAACCGGACATCGAAACTGTCTGATTGATTGGACGGTTTGCAACAAGTCGTTTGATCGCCCGTTTGACCTGTTGGAGCCGTCCGATATGTTGGATGGGTGCGGCGTCCAACTCATCGGACAGCCTTGATAGTACGGACAGAAATTGGGGAGATTTATCGAGGTTGTTTGATTAGGCGGACGAGGAGGTTGTTTGACTGATTGGACAAACTCGACTAAGGAAGAATCAAGCGGACGGAAAAGACGGAAGTGTCATTGAGATCCACTTTTAGACTTGAAGAACTTGCTACTTTTAGTTAACTTCATCAAGATTATTATTCCACAATTGTAGAATAATTTTCTCCTCCAAAGACAAGTTTAATGTGCATCAATTATAAAATGTTTACTTCTTTAGCCTTTCTATAATGTGATGTTTGGCCATTCAACCCTTTTCGGAATATTCACGTACGTCTTATACCTTGGGAATTTTAGCCAAAATTTAGGTAATTGAGTTATGAATACATTTAAAATGTTTAAACTAAAAAAAACTATACATTCATTTTTTTTAAATTGTCAAGTAGAATGTGTTTCACTATTGTCGAAAAAATAATACGCTACTAACTTTTGGACAAATAAAAGAATTGTTAATCCCAATGTTGAAAATATTCTAATAGACAATCAATATACTTTGTTTTTAATTTTGAATAGAGAATTTGGAATTTTAGAAACATAAGACAACCCCACATGTATTTTCTAACTTCATTGTTTGCACTCCACAGCATATAATTTTGAAGAGTTTTTTATAGCATTATTCGAGATTGAATGGGGCTATTTCTTATAAGTAGGTAATTAGATATCAATCTATACTATCATGCACAAAATGATTTTTTAATACTATCACCTACTCATTTTCAAAATATACTTCTAACTTTTGCAATATTTATAGGAATGACATGAACCCTAAACCCTAAATCCTATACTACAATCTTGCAAACAAATATATTAGAAGATTGTTATTTTGATGCAATAGTATTATAAGTATATAACAATTGTTTCCAGAACTATATATAGCATTCTATTTTGATCTTTCAAGATGGTATTTTCAACAGATCATTGAGAAGTTTGATTTCAAGATTGGACTTTAAAATATCATGTGCATAGTGAAGAATGGTCTTTAAAAAAGCCCATGGGGTTTGCAATGTCCTTTAAGGGTTTACAATTGATGCTTGTTGTCAAGAAGGCGCACTCTTTGGAGGTGAACCGATACTTTTCGGAATCTTGTGCTTCACCAAACTATTGCAAATGAAAAAAACAACTAGAATTCCAAAATTGGTGGAGACCTGATCAAACGGTTGGGTGGAAAGGTTGGATGGGTAGTCGGATAGTCTGACGGGTCGGCGAAATGGTCCATAGGGTGGTCGGTCAATTTGAGGGGCAGACGGATGGTCCAACGGCTGGTCGGACGGGAAGGTCCAACGGGCAAACATAAATGTTCAAAAGGCGGATGATGGGTCCGACTCAAACAGTCTACAAATCCAATCAATCGAATAATCTACTCGTCTGATTAATTGGAAAATCCACCTGTCTGATCAATTGCACAATCCGGCTATCCGATCAATTGGATAGTCGAGGTGTCCAATCAATTAGACGACCGAGTCTACTATAGGAGGTTTGGGAGGCCATTTACCACCGGACCTAAGTTAGTTCTGGTTTCCAATGGATATAAGGGCAAACGACATTTTCTTTTCTCACTTTTTCTCTCCTTTAGAGGTTTCACATCTGTGTCGGACATGCTATTGTTGCTTCATTATGCCAGTTCCTTCTACATGGTGGAGAGTTGGGATGAATAATTTTACATCACAAATCGGCAATCATGATGACTGAAGGTGGCGAGGATACTATAGGAATGACTTCAAGAGGTGACAACTGCGAGAAGGCAAAAACAAAGGGGGCCACCCACGAGCTCTACTACAAGATTTTAGATGATCCAAATATAAAGGCAAAGAGCGGATGGGAGAAGGATGAAGCAAATTATTGGACCTCCAAAATATGCAAGAAATATGTGATAATGTACCACATCAACAAGTTGTGGCCAACACCATATTCATTAAAATGGGAGATTGGGGACCTTTCAAAATAAATCAGGTTGATCTTTGCCTAAATCAACAATTTCCATTAAAATGAGAGTCTTGAGCAGAATTGACATAAAACCTTTCACAATTAGGTCAAATCTGAAAGGTTTTATGTCAATTTAGGTTGACTCGACCTAAATTGACATAAAACCATTCTTGATTTTTTTTAATTTACCTCTCATTGCAATGGAAAACTCTCATTTTAATGAATATGGTGTTGGCCTTGTGAGGCCCATGCTATTCACACACGGAGTTTCAGTTGCAAGCCATCAAATTGTAACAATGGGCATTTTGTCCATCAATCGCTTGAGGTTTGGTAGGCCCTTTAGGGACAAATCAATGAGTAAGTGATACATAAACTACAGCTTGGCCTCTATGGTATATGCTGAGCTTGTATTGGCTTGGAAGGTGGACTAGAGCACATTTCCAACAACAGTTGGGGCTCGACTTTTGCTTAGAGAAGGGCAAGAAAATATTTTCAATTTGTATGATTCAAAGGCTAGTCCAACTGAGCCACCAAAACCACAAAAATTATTATCAAATCATTTAATGCAAGTGAAAATAGAGGTCTTGTAGGTGAATAGTGTTGCACTACAGTTGGGTCCTATAGAGATTATCACTACAATGACAAATGCCGCAATGGAAGGTGTTGATGGAGAGGTGTTTCTAACTCCTTGAACTGATTGGATATGCACATCTAATGTAACAACCGTGGGTGAGCAAAGCAGTGCTGTCGCAGCACATGGTAGGTAAATTCTCCATTATACTCACAAAAATCACCTTAGAGTATACCTAAGTGACTCTAAAGATCAAAATCCATGAGATTCTGTGAAGTATCTAGCCTTATTAAGCAATTAAGCCTAGTCAGTACCCAAATCCTTCCTTTTGGTCTTCTTCCTAAAATCGGAAATACAAAACGAAAAACCAAGAAAACTATAGACCGGATTTTTCTAACCTTCCGGATCCAACTAGTTATCCGATTATCAAACCCCACACAACTCCCAGGATCTTATCACTTTCGATTCTGGTAGCCGTCTAGACCAATCCGCTCTAGATTGCCTACAAGTAACCTCACTCCTATCCAGTTTGGTTTTATCTCTGTTTAGCCATTAGAGGGGTCGCCACTTGCTTTTGAAAGTGGTAGGCCCACCACACCTTCCGTAATTTATAGTGGCTGAAGGCCGACTATCCTAATCTCTAATCCCCTAAACTATGCCGAACCCCTTTTGATCCTTCACAACAGTTCAAATAGCAATCTGGATTGCAGGTCACACAATGACCCTCTATACGATCCTCTCAATACTACAACGACCTTGGTGCCACTTCTTATCCGTACGAGCTAGGCAATTACAAGTGCATTTGTCCATTCCAACATCAACCAAAGTTCTTTCGTTTACTACTATGGCAATGAAACCTCACGGGAGATCGAATACTCAACCAAATTTCCCACCCGGGAGTTCTAGCACGACTAAGGAGTCCTTCCCTAACCGCCTAGCCTAACAATGGCTTTCTCACCCGAAATCTGAAACTCTAAACGTGCTGAGGAACTGAAATTCACTTCCAACTCTTTCCTACCCGCTCTCATATACTTAGAATAAAAATTGAAATGCCATAGGGAAAAATCCTTCACAAATCTGCTCGTGCCTTCTTAACTTCTCACCATACAATCCTGCTACACACTTGGGAGAGACACACAACAAGTTTGGATCCGTTCCCATCCTATCCTACACTTACAAAAATATCCTACCTACAAGGCAACCCCTCACCCTAGCGTAGGACTCTTAGGCTCCAATTCATATTGGTCAAAGACATCCTCCAAGTTCCTATTCCACTCTCCGATTGTAGGATTCGGCAAATCGAACCCGGGTGATGAATCCAAATTAATTGGCGCGGTCTGGGAAGGTTGACTCTTCTTTGATTGGGGAGTCTGATCCTTACCTACCCTCGTTTCCATTCCATCCGGAAATGACTCCGGCATGGAGATATCCAACAAGTGGATCCTTATGGACCCGATTAGCTTCTGTGCGTACTCCTCCATCCAATTGGCTGCCTCCCGCGCTTTGACCATCAAAGCTTCTACCTGCTCGGAGAAGTCGGTTAGGATCCAAACCATCCGGGAACCGGATAGTTTCTTTTCCTCCAGTACTCTTTCGTCGAAGAGCTTTGCCCTGACGGCAATGGTTCCGGTTTCTCCAAAGGTAGCCTTCATAAATGTTGCTACTTTTTGTGTCTCTTCCGCCATCTCTTGAATGGCAGCCATGTCTTCCTTGAAGGTAAAGATCTCCGCCTTCAACATGTCGACCTCCTCTTGAAATTGATGAATCTCCGCTTCCTGTTTCAGGTTCTCGGCCGGATTGGTGATGCAATTTTCCACCTTTGCTAGTAGCTCGCTGTCCGAAGATGCATCCACCAGCTTTCCAATCCTGGAAAAGGTCCTTTTCTTGACCTCCCAATCCCCTCGTATGTTGCAGAGGAGATCGATCAACTGTTTGAACGGATCATTGGAATCCGTTTTCTTGGAGCCCGACTTCTCCACTTCCAGTCCCTTATCTGGAGCAGACTTATCTCCATACGGCGAACGTCTTCTGTGAGGAGATGTGGTCTTCTACCGCTTATTCAATGGCCTCTCGATCTCTTCCTCCTCTTCTTCTTCCGTCTCTTGGTCGGATTCGGATCCTTCCTCGGCTTCGTCATCCATTTCCGACTCTCCGTACTTCAAGAGGGTTTCCTGAGTCCTCCATTCTTTCTCCTCCGTATCCGTGAGGAGTTGGTTGTAATGGTATAGGTGGAAGAGGTAGGGACACAAAGGTGTGGGCCTACTCCTTCCGATCCTTGTAGCGAGCTGGGACACTAGATCGAACAAGATCCAGGCCTAGTCTGCTTTCCGTTCTCCGCTCAAGGCACCAAAAATAGTGTTGCCGAGGGTTATCGTCACCCTCGTCAGTTTCTCCGAATGGAGGATCGGGATGAAGAACTGGAGGAGATTTTGGTGCCGGTTGTCTATACAATCTTCAACCGCGTATCCGTCCTTTGGGTTCAGTGCTCCCTAGAACTTGCCTTGAATGAACTTGTCCTTCTGGTTAGCCATCCCCTGACCTTCTAACCGGAAACCGGAAACTACTCTCCAGATCTATTCCGTCCAATCGGCCGGAACTCCCCGGATGGTGTTGTCAAATTGGTTTGACAACTTCCCAAATACCTCTCTCACCATCTGCTCATCTCTGAACCCCCAAAGTTTATCTATCCACCCGAGGCATCCCATCGCGGCAAGATCCGCCATAAGCTGCTCCTTCCCCTCTTCTATGGAAGGGATGATCAGAATCACCTTCCAGAGCTTGACCGGAGCTGTGGAGGAAGTAGATGGCCTTGTCCTATGCTTACGGAGTTGCGGCATGGACACAAACCACTCTTTGACCAGATCCTTTACAATTCTACCTCACCCATTCCTAGCCGTACGTCCCGTTTTCACTTTCCCTCTCCGATTTCAACCGGAAACCTACACAAGCTGGCGCGCGCACAAAAATCTAACCTTGCAGCACACATCTAACGCACTTCTGCCTTCCTCACACTTACACACTCACAGAAAACCAAAGCGAGGAGCACAAAACAAGGAACGCGAAGGAATCGTCTTGCCAAACAGAGTTTGAAAAAGGGGCGCAACTGGAATAGTCTAGGCCTTATATAGTCTCAGGACTCAGATTGGTCATCATGACCTTTTTTGGTCCAGTCCTCAGCATTCCGATCTAACCCTAATCCGATCCTCAACCACTCCGGATATAGTTCCGCTCCTAAGTACTGGTATATGGACCAGATTAGATCCAGCTATTCCGTTACTTTAATGTCCTTGTTTATTTTTAGTCTTCTCTTGTTTCTAAACTGAATCCGGATACTAATTGCTCGTTTTCATTCACGGGAACATCGGGAAGAGGTTGCTCCAAAACAAATTGCAAGGGCTTATGCATCAATCAATCATCTCATAGATAGCAATGCTCTAGACATCTTGACACAGGTACCTTTGAGTTAAAACTTACCAACCACGCCGAGCCCCGTACTAAGCCCAAGAATCGCAGGGCATTTGTCGCCAAGATATAAAAAGCAACTTGATGGCATGGGGCAAAATGTGTCCATTGATGGCACCTTGGATAATAGGTATTTGCATTTGTCAATTTAGCGGAGTAATTTGATCAAGGAATTTAGTGTGGCCCAATTTTGTGATTACCACTAAGAAATTATTATGTGCAGCTGAATTTGTAGCTGACATTGCCCCTGTGGGAACCTAAAAACAAGATTTTTTAATTTAAAATAGAATTAGGAACAAAAATCCAACCTTAGTGAAATTTTTTGATTCTTTGGAAAAAAATTAGAGAAATTAATGGGATTATGGATAGGTCAAATGTAGTATAGTTACTAGGAGATAAAATGGTTAAGGTTGGGAAACGCAATTTTTTAGCCTGACCGGAAACTGGAATAGCAGTTAGGATTTGGGAACCAATTCCAAAATCCCAAGTGTTATCGGAAGCGGATACAAAACTTTACTGGAAGCTAATGGGACTATTGCGGGAAAGAAGGGACCGTTCAACGGTCATAAACTTTCCCATTAGATACGGAATAGTCGGAACTCAACGACTGGATATTGGAATTAGGAGGACGGAAAGGAGAGTCTAGTTTTCACTTTCATTCTTCACTACCTGAGTGCCCGTTTCTCTCTGAGGAGGTTTTTGATTGTGTTTTGAATGTTTGCTGAGGAAATTTGAGAGAGTTAGTTTCCGGTTTCTGTCGTGCAAGGAAGAGGCAACCATTCTTTAGTATGAGTGCCTTAAGGGGTTAGCGCTTGTATTTTGAGTGACCGAGGTAAGGATCTTTTATCTGAGTATGCTGTTACCCCCAAGAGAAGATGAAGAAACGAAACCGGAAGATGACTCAGAACCGGATGTTATCTCTCTTCCGCGTTTTAAGGGGAAAGGAAAGGATCTGACCCCCAACCAAGGGTTAGGTGATGCGTAGTACGAAACCTTCAGCCAACCGGAGATAGCCAATTTTCTTGGGGGCTGGTTATTTAGGGGCTGAATTAGTTTGAAGCCCCGAGTGTTCTTACTTTTTTTTTCTTTCATTTTGCAAATCAATTTCCAAATTTCCACTTTATAAGCATTAGTCTGAAAAGTCTTGGCTTTGTATTGGTATGCCAGCAATACTAGAAATATTGTTAAGTGCGGGTAGTTGGGGTTTGCAAGTGTTGAACGGAGGAGTAGCCCCTGGATTTTGTCTAGATCTGGATTCGGGGTTTGATGTGAGCTGGCTAGAAAGCTGATAGTATTGGGAGTGAAGTCTAGATGAGTGTAATTACTTGGGGAGCTTTTGTGGGGGATAGCCATTTTTAGCTTGGGTGTATTGGCAAAGAGGTTGGTACATACCTACTATAACCAGAAGTAAGTGAAAGGCAAGCAATTGGAGTTGCCTAGTTATCCAGCTACTAGATTCTATTTTGGGAACTAGATTTGAATAGGGTCTATCGTTGTAGTCAGTTGGGATGGTAGGGGTTTCTTGTGTGACCTGCTAGTCCGGATTAGCTTCCGGATCCGTTGTGAGGAAATTCTTACGCCCGGTTTTTGTTGTCTTTTGTTGTTTGGTCTAAAATGGATCTTCAGCCATTATAATCTGCAAAAAAATAGAAATTCACGCAGCCTTCCATAATCATAAATAGCAAATCCCTTTGATATAGAGGTTAAACTTTTTATTGAGTTACATTATTTACAATAACCAGAATTGAAAGAGGCACAGGGTTTTGAGACACTCTTTTTTGGTTGCTGGATAAGTATAAGATTACAATATTAAAGGGAGATAAGTTTGGGATTAATTTGGTACGTAAGTTTAGGACTTTTGGTTCCTCCTATGTGTGTGTGTGTAAGAGTTGAGAATCAATTTCTGTATTTTGATTTGGTTATAATCTAGGAATTACAAACTAAATCTTTGTGGAACGATACACGAGTCATCTTAATGGTGATTTAACCAATAATTAACACCAACAAGAGGACTAATATTTTCTTTTGCTACGACAACCCCCAAGCCTATGGAAGTTATTTATGAATTCACCAAATTAGCTTCCAAATCTGTGGTAAGTGCCATGTCTTTTTTGAATTTCAGCACATTGTTGACACCATTATTTGAGGATCGTGCAAAAAGAACGCACAAGATGTCTATCTAGGCTCAAGAAAATGCGAAGTTTTTGGCCTTGAAGGAAGAGAACAAGAAATTGAAGGCACACTTGCTTGAATTCGCAGAGAAATTGCAAACAATTGAGAAGGATTTGGAGCAGAGACATGATATCGTACTTGCTCAAAGGTGGTTTATCAAGAAATTGGAGTATAAAATATCTGAAATTGCCATGGATAATCCTACCCCCACATTCCAAGACGCGTCCATGCAAATGGAAGGCCACGAGGTCAAAGAGGTGAAGCGTGAATTAGAGGAGGTAACCATAAAAACGTCTATTTGGAATCTGAGTACCAAAAAATGATGTGAGTAGTTGTGAGCTCCCAAATTGTCATTTCGGACTCGTAGAATTATTTTTTGGGGAATTTGCAATTTAAAGTTAAGAAAAATATACAAAAAGCCATAAAAAGAGTGTAGAACCAGAATAGGGTTGTAACATACCCATTATAGTATTTGGTCTAGATTTGTGCTTAGACTTAGAATCCCACCAAACCTGGCCTAAAAATAGATAAAAAAATAAGAAACAGTTAGATTTGGAGAGTTCGAGTCACATAGCCCCAAAAGGGCTAAATTCCACCATGAATGTGGCAATTCATGGCTAAGTCGGTCCGAAGGATCCACAACGAGGCCACTAGGTCGAGTCCTAGAGTTAGGTTCAGAATTCCCCAAACCCCGATTGTTAGTATGCAGGAGCCACTGACGCAAGATCGGGCGCGTGGAGGAATCTACAGCCCAAAGATGGTGTCCTAGGATAAATCCCATGCCAGGAGTCCAACGACGAAAATGATTCGCCAAGATTCTTCTATCTGCAAAAGATTCCCGCACCATCGATAAACTCAAGGAGATGGCCAGTTTTATCTCCACTGACCAATCGTGCCAAGTACGGAAACACACCTGCACATCTTTCACGTGACCCCCTAAGAGGTTACGTGAAAAATCCCGTCATCTTCCGACTTGCAGAAGAACCTTTTGTGGGTGGTCAACCCTGGTAACCTCCAATGGGAATTTCATAGAAATTACCCAAGTTGCCAGAAAATCTCACTAAAAATTAGACTAGCTTGTTTTATGTTAATAATGCGCTCCGTGAAGTTTCACAACATTTTGATAGCAGCAAGTACTCGAACCGGCAAAATTCCTCGGGAATTAATCACGTGGCGGGGTCCCTGCCGCGTTGACCGGCATCTCGAAACCATACAATGGCAAAACAAAGTCAACCAAGAGTCTTTTCCGGCTCTCTCACACCTACCGGAGACCCTAGGCTATTTACATTTCTCAAAATAGGAGACCCCCAAGATCTGGGATTTTACCACGATTTGGTTTTTAAACTAAATTAGCCTACGATGGGTTTTTGGCCTCGGTATGGGGGGTAGAGAGTTCTTGGACTAAACACGGCGATCTAGAGCCAATGGCGCAATCCGTTTGACAATTGGAGTAAATCTCCAAAAGTTAGAAGGCTGGTCCAGCGTAGATAGGTAAAAGTAGTTATTAGGAATTAGGATGAAAATCTTTGAAGATGAGGATGAAAATCCAAGTTGATAAGGTTACCTTGGAGCTCTTGAGGGAGGGGTGGGGCCTTGGAAACCTATTTAATGTCCCCATTTTTCTCTCAAGAACACCCCCAATACTTGTTTTGGGTCCGTGGGTCCAACTTATGTAGGAAGATTTTGGCGTTTTAGCCAAGAAACCTCTATGGTGTTTTTGGAGCACTTTTTGCTTCCTTTGTTGTTCTATTTCAAGCTTTTTGAAGGTCCTTTGAGGTCCCTCTATCTTACTTTGTATCTTGCTGTGAGTGAGCGGGTTTTATTTACACTTGTGTATCTTCCTTGTGCCTTGTACTAATCCTAAATCCACCCCCCACCGTACCTTGGCGATGCCGCTTTGGGGGGGCCTTTAGTATGTGAGTATTGCCCATTATTATTCTTACCTTGTGTGTACGATTGCCTTGGATGTGAGCCCTAACCATAGTCACCTTTTCCATTGTTGTTTGTAAGTGGACCCCACCTCCCTTGAGGCGGCGAAGCTTTGAGGCGGTGACTTACCCCAGTCTTAGAGTGTGTGTTAAAACAGGCCCTAGACGGTGAAGCTTTGAACCTGGGAACCTTGCAAGTCCTAGAGTTGGTGTCAAAACCAAACTACAGCAAAGCTTTGAACCCCCGTATATTCTGAGTTCCAAAGTTTAGTTCCCAAGACCTTCTTGGGAAAGCCCAAAGTTTAGCCTCCAAGAGTCGCCCTAGGTTGTAGAGAAGTGAAGAAAAAAGCCCCGTCACGAGATAGTTTTTTTTTTTGTTGTTAATCTAGCCCACCCCCCGCCACGGCGAAGCTTCGACCTTGAAACGTCCGGTTTAAAGTTGTATTAAGTGGGTTCCCATACGGGAACCCAAGGAGAATAGATTGTAGTAAAAAGTGGGTCCAACCCGTGAGGACCAGCCCACAAGGGACCAACCGTAAGGGACCAGTCGCTGGGTTGCAAGCTGGGGGGTCGCAGGGTTGTCGTGGGATTGCCGCTGGGGGGTTGCTAGGTCGCAGCAAGGGGGTTGTTGGGTTGCAGCTAGGAGTCGCTGGGTTGCAGTTGGGGGTCCAGAGAGTCCAGGGGAGTCGGGGTCCTTCTTTTTTTGGAGGGGTTTCTTCTATTTGGGTTCTAGATCTAAGTTTAAGGGTAGAGTTATCTTAAAAAAAAAAAAACACTACCTCAAAATACCAAGAGAGGAAGGGAGGAAGGAGAGAAAAAGGGGGAAATGAGAGAAAGGGGGAAAAAAGGAGAGGCCGCACATTCAATTGTCTTGGAAGAAAAAACCTGCATACAACCCTCACATATCACCTCTCGCCCTACACCAAATTGAAGCCCACAAGAATGAATGAGGATTTGAGGAAGATGGGGTGAAATAGGAGAAGAGGGAGAGAGACGATAAATAGTGACCTAGGCTTATGATTAGGAAGACTTAGGCGGGAGATTGTCAGAATTTGTAGTGACCATTAGAAGGTGGATTAGAATGACACAAAGATAAATCACGTAAGAAGGTAGGGGGGGGACATTAAACCTCCTTGGGGTTTGAATCTATAGTTATAAGACCCCATCAAAGTTTAGGTAGAATAGTGTTAGTGTAGAAAGAAAGAAAAAGGAAAGGAAAAGAGAGAAAAGGGAAGGAGAAGGAAGGAGGAAGGGAAAGAAAAGGGTTAGATCACACTGGATCCTAATTTTCGAAATATAAGCAGTGAACTTGGGAAAAAATCCCCACAATCCAAGGACCACCATGGAGTATGGAGATGGGCACACGGATGCGGACGAGCGTGTTTCCGACACCGGTAGTGACAAGGTGAGTTCTTGAATCAATACTTGGTGTTTTCTCCTCATTAGTATTGATTTCCTTAATTAGCCCTTTTCACATGAATAGTAAACCGCGATGAATAAAGGTAAAAATTAGAAATTAGGAGTAAAAATTTAGAGTTAAATCTAGGAGTTAAAATCTAGAGTTAAATTAGGAGTAACAATCTAGAGTTAAATTAGGAGTAAAAACTTAGAGTTAAATTAGGAGTAAAAGCTTAGAGTTAAATTAGGAGTAAAAACTTAGAGTTAAACTTAGGATTAAAACTCTAGAGTTAAATTAGGAGTAAAAACTTAGAATTAAACTTAGGAGTAAAACCTTAGAGTTAAATCTAGGAGTAAAAACCTAGAATTAGTTTAGGAGTAAAAACTTAGAGTTAGTTTAGGAGTAAAAACTTAGAGTTAAATCTAGGAGTAAAAACTTAGAGTTAAATCTAGGAGTAAAAATTTAGAGTTAAATCTAGGAGTGAAAGTCTAGAGCTAAGTTCGGAATAAAAAAATCCGAAAGTGAAAATCAAACCATAGAGTAAAAATTGAAAGTAAAAGTTAGAGCTAGTGCTTGGGGAGGGGTAAGTGTCAAAATCTAGAGTACAGTTAGAAGCTAGAAATTAGAGTAAAAAACTAAGCTTAGGGTTAGCCCGTAGAGTTAAAGCTTCCGAGAGAAGTGTCAAATTTCAAAAGATAGTCTTAGACATTTATGGAAGGAACGTAAGGGTTCCCCTTTCCCGTAGTTAGGGACGTTAGAAATGACGCCAACTACCTAGCCAAACCTAGACATAGAATAGATAGTTAGGGATTTAGGATTTACTATAACCCTTGACCATCGCAATTAGCGTGTGAGTTACCCATGCATTTCTAGTAGTTTCGCTGCCATCCACGACACTTAGGAGACGTTAGCAAAAAAGATCCATTGCTTGGAAGGCACAGTGGACCGCGCTTACAAACACCCCCATATATTAAAAAAGGTGGATAAAGGCATAGAACCTGGTTGTTGTTCGCCTGATTACCAAGGGTGGGTAATCTTGCGCCCACAGTAGTGGAGTTGGATAAATGCCTGACATAGAGCAATTCCGACACTTGTTGGTTGACGTGGCTTCAAAAACTACAAGACAAACCGTTTGTAGTAACCCGAGCAATGAAGGGGCTTCTCAAAGTAGCAATGTAGTCGAAGGAGCAATGCAATGTCCTGCAATCCGACCTCGTAGCTATCAGAAAGATGTTTGATGTACATCAAAGCGGGTCAACTGAAGTCACATATTGGGGGGACATGGATGCAATGTTCAAGTGGTTGAATGACAAAAAGAACGATGTGTCGCAATCCATCAATTGGACTTTGGAACTAGAAGAAGGTTGGGTCCCTTACAACACGCATTTAACACACATCAATGAAATTGAGAAGATAGTAGTACATACTTCTAGCCCTAATACGGTACTACTGGATAAATGCAGCCTTTGTCTGGTTCATTTTGGCATTGAGGGCACCTTAACCATGGGTCAATGTCACTACACTTTTCATATCACGTGCATGGTGAGAGCATCCCTCGTTCATTTGATTTGTCCCGAGTGTCGTTCTCTTTTGAGCCCTAGGTTTTAGAAATGCTTGGGCATAAGGAGAGCATGCCCCCTAGGCACAAATACAATTGATGGACCCTTTCACTTGACCAAAGGCCATTTCAATTCTAGAGTTACGTTCATTGGGGATGACCTTTAAATTGGAATTTTAAAAAAACCATGCATGAGCTACAAGAACTCTACAATGATTGATTAGATGATTTTGTGTAGATGGCTTGAAACATTGATGTGGAGTTACAGGCCAAGAGTATTGAAGATCTGGGTAGAAGTGCAACCATCTTAAGAGTTGAATGAGCAGTATAGGGCATACAATCACACTTTAATAGGGAGGGCACTCTTTTTGTCAAAACTGGAAGAAGTTGCAAAAGTTTGTATTGCTTTGAATGTAGATGGGCAATCAAGTACAGAACATGCACTCGTGGAGATGGCGAGTGCATTTGATAAGAGGATTATCGATATTATAATGACTTGGAGGGTGTTTCTAGAGGGCAAAGGTCAATTGTTCTGGTTGGTACCTAGAGATGATGACAAAGCAGTCAATGCTATGATAGAAAATATTGATGCAACTTTGAGAGCGTTGAAGGGAAAGGAAGTAAACTTGTCCTCCACGAGGAAGAATAAACAAAAAATTGAAGATGAGGATGACCACTCTCCAGAAACCAAACAACAATTCATCGTCGTAGACATGGAATTTAGATCAAGAGGGGCACAAGCTTTGGGTCGAATGGTATTCAAACTCACAGAGCAAACCGAAGACTTAAAGAACAAAAGGGTGCTTTTTATGTTTCTGTGGAAGGTAGCGATGATATAGTATAGTCTTTGTATTAGAGGGTGACCAATGAAGAGTGTTTTGAATTTCATGAGGATTCATTATTAGTAATGCACAATACTCATGGTATGCCATGAGTTGCTTTTCATTAATATAACATCATATTCATTAAAATGAGAGGTTTCCACTGAATTAGAAGGTATTGAGACCAAGTAATTAGCCTACATTGCATCAAAATATAGTAGACATCAATGTAAAATACATAACTAGTACCATTACAAGTACAATATCAGCCTATACAAAATTTAAACAACTGTGTCTTCCCAATTACACTTGATTGTTTTATACAATCGTGTGATGTTTTCTGATGTAAACGTCTCATAAAGTTTTTTCACAATGTATGTAGTTACTGCGAGTGTGATTACTACAGCATTGCAATGTATATAATATGTGCAGAGAGCTTCTGTACCTCTACAATATGAACATCTCTTATATGTGCGACTTACTCTTGAGCATTTCCATGACCTTCCTAATCTCTGGCCCGCGGCTATATCCATTACTAGCTTACTTATACTCTTGTAGTGCTTGTTGCCTCTGTAATTTTAAAGATTTTTTATCCCACTAGTCAAAAAATAGAAAAGCGCAACTCTTGGTCATCACTCTGCTGTGTATTTTGGTCTTTCTTACTCCCAAGGAAAGAGGCCATGGACGAGGAATTGAGGGCAAGTCAAATTGGACAATGGCCTTCTCTTTACGCGATTCACATGGCACTTCTTTCTCAATCCCTAAGACTAACACTGGTGACATGGCGCCTTCATACAATTTCCTCTATGGTACTCTGTCTAAAGCAGATAGTGACATCTGCAAAGCAAAAACACCTCTAGACTTTAATGGAAAAGGGGAGTAGGATTTAGGCAAACGAGGAGTTCCATTTGGAGGACTATCTACCGCACCATCTTCAAGAGGCCTAGTAGAATAATCCATTGTGCAATTAGCTATTGCCGCCAAGCAAAGGAAGTTTCCTGTACTCAGAATTGCGTTGTGCCCATAGTCTAGGATGGACTCAATCGACGCCGTATAAGTGAGGCTGGCATTCAAGAGCGGGGACGGGGAAAAATGCAAATTCTGTAAACAACACACAGTTAGAAATATTATCACTCGAGATCAACAGAGCAAATCCCAAAAACGAATGCAATATCAAATATTCACAACAAATGCAGCAGACCGCTTAACAAGTAAGGTCAACCCAACTTGAAGCCATAATAGGAAGTGAAAATTTGAATACCATATCAGAACATTTTATTTCACAAAATTTGTAGGTATAAATCAGAATGAGTACGTGAGTTAGTACGTGAGATAATGACTCAAGTATCAAGTCCATGCGAGTTGAAGCGCACCAAAATTTACAGCTATTTATTTAGGTGCCTAATAGATTGAGCCGATCAAAACTACACTATTGAAACAAAGAGAGCACTACCCTATTGTAGAGTTGCTGAAATTTGCACTATATTCATAATGTTGTTGTACATGTGACGATTTCGTTCATCGCAGAGCATCCTCCTTCCAATTTTTTCCTCACTGTTCTCTTGGAAGGACTTCAATCCTATGTCTCAAGCGTCGTTCAGACGCTTGAACCACGGCAACAAGACATCAAGCAGAAACATGTCCTTTGGACCATTTTCCTTGTAATTCCAAGAGTTCGAGAGAATGACATTCTTGATCTTGTTCATCACGTACTTCACTAGGCTGTCATCAACTGCAATGGTATTTTCATGGTTGAATTTCCCTCGAAAGTCCTTGAACAAGGTACTCATGTTTTTGAGGAAGAGATCTTTACTTGTGCTTGGTTCATTAAAACTTAAGTTGCAATGCATCCAAAATCATCTTTGTATTTTAGTTTCATGTAGGAGTCTTGTTCGAGTACAAACATTGGGTACTCCTGACCCTCAAATAGATACATGCAAACTTCGGAAGTGGGTTGTTGAGTGGTTTCCAAGAGCTCAGCATCCGAAATAGAGGTGTCATCATCTAAAGGTCCATGCTCTGATAATAACACATACGGTCCACAGTTATCCATGGTGCCAACCTTCCTAGGTGGATTTTTAGCAACAGGGATATGCTTTGGAGATGTTGGTGGTATCAAGACAAGTGCCTTAGTCTATGATTCAGAAAAAAATCCATGAGACATCAGTATATTTCATCATATCAAAATGAAATAAGTACAAAATTCATTTTCAAAATGTAAACTCAATGGTTATGTTCACGACAAGTATTCTACCAAAAGACGATTATCTTTCATCATAACAATCTACTTCCATGTACAAGCTATGTTACAAATCAGCTCGAGTCAAGCTAACACTACACAAATGACATCAAGTGATGTTGCAAATTAACCTACAAGAGGGTCTGGACTGGCCAGTGGAGCACTCTCTTGGTCTACGTTGACAGTGTTGTATTCCTGGGGCGTGCCAACATCAGGGATAGAAATGCTGGTAGGCTAGCTACTAGCAACCTCATCACGTACTTCAATAGGGCCTACAATCTCTACAGATAATGCTAGTGTCTTAAGACAAGCAGATTAAGGAGGAGGCAAAGGGAGAACAACAAATTCTCCATTTGAAGGTACAGGCGAAGGAGGAGGAGGTGCAGACATGATCGGTACTTCAGGCTCCATCATTAAACTCAAGGATCCAATGTTATTGTATCTTCCTGTTGGACCATGTATGAGCAGTTGCTATCCTACAGCAGGTGGCCGCACAATTGCCAGAGATTGGATACTTGCCACTTGATGCATGTTTGCCTAAAACTGATTTTCACTGTGCATTGTTGCCATCAACATCATCTGCCGCAACTCATCCATTTGCTTCGCATTCTCTGCAAACATTTCCATATTTGGTTTGCAATCATAAATCCTATCCCTCCTGAGCTATTGAATCTTGGCTTCATAGTTTTCATCCTCCTCATTTCTCCTCCACCTCTTCTTCTCTCACGTTGTGGGTGACAGCAACAGCAACGATTGCATCCCCAAGAATTGTCCTGCGAAGCCGATGATCCCCGGATGCTTTGCAAAGCAAGAACCATAGGCGTTGTTTGCTCAGTTGGTATGTCGTCAATGTCGACATTATCGTTCAGCTCTTGTTCACTGTCCGTTGAAATGTCCATATTCTTGTTTGCTGCAGCCGGTCTTTGTTTGTTTGGTGTTGAAATGGCTTCAACCACCGCCTTTTCCTTCCTTTTCAATGATGACAATGTCATTGACCTCTAAGGTCTCCAAGGATACTTGGACTCATCAACAAAAAATAGCCGGTAGTGAGAAAATCATTCTTATCTAGAATCTTGGCCGCATTTGCAATTCTTGTCCAGTCATCATCAGAGTCATCAGAGTCATCTACCGCAAAAATAGTAAGTCTGCTCATCTAGACGAACAACACAAACTCGGTTACATGCATACAAAACAATTCCGATCGGGTCAAGCTGAACAACATTCACAAACAATTTACTTTAGGTCAACTCAACGTGGTTGACAAAGAATTTTATGCATGATGAACATGAATGTTCAATTTACTTATCATTGCAGCATATGTGAATTTAGAGCCAGCAAATAGGGATAGAACGTTCACCCCAAGAACGCAAAATTTTCTCAAAATATAGAGATAGAACTCCATCTATAGCTTTGTGTATTTGCTTCTAATTTTGAGTTTATTATATAGCCATGGCTTTGTATAAGTATCGGTATTAGGAGCGTCATACGATGCCCTAAGATCGATATAGCTTCTGTTACTTGGGCTTTGTAAGAATGTCAGATAAACTTTTTCAACCGCCTTCTTGTTAGTGACAGAATAGTCGCCCATCCTCTTCTGACTTATTGGCATGTAGTCCAAGAAAGACATCTTGTACTCCTTTAGTACATCATTTTATTTGATGTAGTGGAGAAGCTGCATGTGCTCAGTGAAATTTGAAGCTATCAGAAGCCAATTTCGGATGTCCTCAAGGTGCGGTTGACCTTTCTTTTGGAACAATTTCAAGGCAGTTGTGAAGAACGGGTTGGATGTTGTGCACTTCTCCTTGTTTAGAACGATAGGAGTGTACCTCACGTGCCATACACCAAATGCCATGTTCTTCAAGTGGTCGGCAGTCATCGCCCCCTTCGGCCAATCTTGGTGCTTTTTTGTGTTGATGTCGTATGGTTGGTAGTATGCGACAGACATCACCGGACAAAATTATTCCTGCGCTCAAAAAACACCTTAAAGAATTTGGCCGCGTATGGTGATCTTTCCTCCACGAATTTGTTCTTTGCTCTCGGTTGCTTGGCTTCCGTCTAGTAGTCGTCCCTAGGTTGCTCAAGAAAGACGTTCATCGTAGCGCTCGTGAAGTTCTCTCTTGAATTTCCTCCACTTCTCCAAGTTCAACTTGTCCATAGAATTCATTAATCCCAAGGTTAGGTCAGCGAGGTGCAGTTCCCTCTTTACAAGGTACTTCCGATTTTGGCGCTGTACCCACTTCTTGCAAGTGTAGCAATTTTCGAGCACACCCGTAATGAGTTTTATTGTCACCTTTGGATATTTCTTGTTCTTTCTTCCTTGCTCCTGATGAAAGATGTGCTTTGCCAAGAAAATTCCAGCACGTACGAGAAGCATCACAATTCAATCAATAAACATGATTCAAGTCGAGTCAACTTTAATTGTAGCCTTTGATCATGTGTATGGTATAGATTGAGTGAATTGTATAGTTCAGGTCAAACTAACTTGATGTACACACCTTAAACATTGTTTTATTTAGTTTGTTGTCCACCTTGCGCCTAGCATTGGACTTCTTTCCAACTGGTGCAGCTTCTTTGGGATTTTTGGATTTTCCCATACTTTCCTCACTTCGAGGATGTTAGTAGACCATAACAACTTCATGGCAACAAAGTGAGTTACTCGATTATAGTACGCAAAGATGGCACAGAGCTTTTTACCATCTAATGACCAAACTACGTAGCACTCCCATTGCCGAAAGTTTTTTACAATCTCTTCATCTAGTCTCTTTATCACCAGCAGCTTGCTCGCAGTTACACTGTGCTGGCCATTTATAATGTAGAAATTTTTGTTCTTCAAAAGCGGCCACAACTCGGATGTGGGTTTCTCAATCTGATCCACGGTCATAACACATAGTGTTTGCTTTGTGGACTTGTCAGGCATCTCCTATAGAAACATCACAACGTCTTTGGCTAGTCTTTGCTACGAATGTTTAAGTGTGCAGGTGCCTCAATAAGCTGGTCAATGGATATTGTCTTTTTATCTTCTTGATCAAAGACATAAGCATCTGTACAATTCTTCCAATACGCCTTGTAAGCAACCGTCAAAGCATTGTAATCATCTGTCCACTTTAAATCATACACCACATGTACATCAATTACTGTAGAAACAAAGCTTTGTTTCCCAGCTACAGATGCGCTTGCGTCTTTGTTGAATGGGACAACTGCAGACCACAATGCTAAATTGCTTCTCTTTCAACTTTATAGGCTTGCACTTGCTTGCTTACTCTTTCTTATCCCACGACTTTGCTGCATTCCTGGAGTTTCCATTGACTCCCACTATAAGAACCCCACGTTTTAGGTGCCGTTTTGAAATTTTTTCAGATGGATTTTAGGTGATGTCAAAGAAAACAAATTGTATTTTTTTGTCAATAATCATGTCCAATATAACATCTAGATGTTATATTGGACATGATTATTGACAAAAAAATACAATTTGTTTTTTTTGACATCACCTAAAATCCATCTGAAAAAATTTCAAAACGGCACCTAAAACGCGGGGTTCTTATAGTGCCCAGTCCTTCTACTGCACTTGGACTTCTAGTGGAAATTGACCTTGGAGTCATGTCTTTTTGCTTTGCTTGTAGTTTGGCCTTCAATATAGCAAAGTCGACGAAGAGAATCCTCAGCTTAGCGCACAAGCTCTTGCCGACCATAGTCCTCCCACTTGGCATTTTAAAAAAGCCTTGGTCAACTTTCTTCTCCAATTCCAGAATCTCTGTTCTTTGGTCTGTTGGTTCCAGAGACCGGATGAAATGTGAGACATTGAACTCTACTTTTGAGGAGTTTAGGACAAGCATGAATTGGTATTAATCTTCTTTTGGTAGTCTTATTTGCGCAGTCACGCAATAGATTTTTATTATGGGTCCCAGATCGTGGACAATTTCTTTGATTTCTTCGTCATAGGAAATCGGGAAGTATAGTACGGTATCCTTATATTTCACGGCATATGATATTTTTGAAGGGTATCATATTCAAACTCCAGTATTGAATCCTGTCTGGGTTTTGGAACTCCCTGTACTCTCCGTCCCGATCAAAATCATCTTCGTCCTCCTCAACATTGATATTTTCACACTTCTTGTAGAAAGCCTCCAACTTTGGTATCTGATCTTCCATCCTGCAAAATAAATTGGACATTTGTTTCTTAGATTCAAGTCGAGTCGACTTGATTGATGCTGAACAATAAGTTGGTGAAGACAGTGCAGCATTATTGTACTTCTTATGTATGTCTTTAGTGTTCATCTGATATTCATGTATTCTCTTTACATCTGTTTTGTCAAGCAAATGCGTTTTAGATCGACTTGATGTGAACTAGAATTGTATATACTAGTTTATTGTATGTTATAATGTTGTGTGTGATCTTCTCGTAAGTAACAGGTACTATTGTACTTGTTCACAGAAATCTCTGGAACGGATTTTTCTCTCTAACATTATATTTTTGTTGTGGTGTTTTAGGTTGGATCGATCTAAATGACCTTCTTTGTTGTTTCTTTGTTTATTTGGTTCTTTTGATTTTTCTAAACTCTAAGCAAACAACAAGAGTGTCAATAGAATTTGCAATACTAAAATTCTAGCATAGTAAAAATAACATATTGTAAGCAAACAATGTGTCTGTATCTGCACAGAAGAAGTTCTAAGGTTTGGAAATTCTTCTAAAGCTTCCAAAGTCCTAGATGTGTCATTCTAAAACCTGCACATTAAAAACAATAATGTAAATTGGGTTTACATTTTTCAAAATGTAGTGTTGTTTCTGTTGCATAGGAAAGGAACAACTCACATGTATGCAAGCTTTATTGAAAGAGAAAAAACAATCTTCACAACACAAACCCTAAACAAAAACCTGTAAACAAAATCATGAATCCACGGACTCTCAACTTAATCAAATTCCAGGAGGTCTGCAAGTTTTAAGAAAACCAAAAACACAATCTTCAGACCGTAAACACTAAGCCAAAACCTGTGAATACAAACCTTTTTTTCATTCCACCAATCCTCTACTTTGTAGCGAGAGCATTTGAAGCCCAGAAGCTAAATGAAACCCAAGCAGGTGCGCAAATTGTATAAAAACTAAAAACGCAATCTTCACAACTTAAACTTGCACAGACACAAAATTTTACCTAAAAATGCAACTAAAACTTGAAACACTAAAACTTAAGCATGCTCAATACCTAGACCCAGACACATACAAGACTGAATCCAAGGCCTGTACATAAATAGTGATTTTCCAAGCCTCTACCCAATTAGTCAAATTTCATAGTTCATTGACGCCTCCACACAAACATTGCTTGCTAGCATGCATGTGCATCATAAAAATACAAATGTATGTACACAACCTGGGCTTCTAGAATTTAAGTACAGTAGAAAGATAGAAAGAATTTGCAGCTACGAGCTTAAGATACATGAAGAATGCTCAACAACCCTAGCACACTAACCTGAATTCTAGAGTTTATAGTGATAAACTAAAACCAGACCCCAATCCCAACCCAACCCCAAAACTATAAAAGTTAAAGCTTAGTCCACCATACATGAATTAATGTTTGGAAGTTCTTGAGTTACTTTTCAATTGATTCTGCACTGAAATCCATATTGATAAACCCTAACTACAATAGGAATACCTCCTTCACAGCAATTCCATAGGATCCATAGCCAATGGAATTTTTGACTTCAATCTAGACTTAAAGTTCATGCAAGAATCATTGTCATCGAATTATTTAGCCACCTTTCAATTCTGTTTGCGCTTCCTTCCGAATTGCTAATTCTCCAAGCAGGAAGAGAACCCAGGAGCTCTCAACATATACAAAGTGCTTCAAGATTTAACTTTGCTGCAAACACTCTAAACGATAAAACAAATTTTTACCCGTAAGCCCAAACCAATTGCATACAAACCCAATTGCATATAGTGGCAGCACCAAGATGCAGGTTTTACCAGATTTCTCCTTCAACAAAGTTCCACATGGCAACCACTCAATTTTGACGCAATGACGACCTTTCCACACTCTCCCTTTTGCGTCCAACCACAAATCTGATGCAGCTACAGCACTTCCACATTTCCCTCCTCTATCCAATCGAGAATGTGGGGTTTTGTTTTGAGAGCATCCTAAGCAAATTGGTAAAAAAGAACGCAACTTTGCAGCACCTTCACACTACAACAAGACGTGGAGATATGAGAGAAGACGTGAGAAAATTGAATCACAAGAAATAGGAGTTGCACACACTAAGAAAACAAAGCAACTAAAAACCTCATTGGACACGCAACAAAGAATGAGTATAGCGACAAGGAAAACTCGAAATGGCAAACTCTACGGAGGCACACAATTCTCGATTTGGAACGATACCTTGTTTCGTTCCTAGCCTATACCCGGGAGCCCAAACCCTTATTCAGCAATCTCGTAGACTTGGTCTACATCCGTCAATCCAAACCCTTACCCTGTAGTCCCATATCTGAGAAGACCTAGCCTACACTTGTCAATTCAAACCCTTACCCTGTAGTCCCATATCTGAGAAGACCTAGCCTACACTTGTCAATCCAAACCCTTACCCTGTAGTCCTATATCTGGGAAGACCTAGCCTACACCTATTGGACATGGTTGATATCCGATAAGACCCTGACAATACCTACTAATATTACACCCTTGACCTTTATACATTGGATCTTGAAAGACTACCTTGAATACTTTAAAAACAAAAGAGTGACCATATAAAAAAAGACTTTTTATTACCATGTGAATCATAGGCTTAAGGAATACGTGATGCACTCATTAGAAAAAATAAGACATAAGAGTATTGATCGTATTCACAACAAACAATCAACAACAAATAGATGCAGTAGGAAATACATAAGAAGATCTATATCATTCATTCCCCCTCAATTTTGAAGGGTTAAGAAAAATGCTCATTCAACTTTAAAGAATTAAGCAAGAACTATTAAGGAACTATATACAAAAAATTTAAAACTATACAAAAAATATTATCCCAAAACGCAATTAATTAACGGAGGCGAATG
Source organism: Antitrichia curtipendula (assembly GCA_951230915.1). Classification (NCBI taxonomy): domain Eukaryota; kingdom Viridiplantae; phylum Streptophyta; class Bryopsida; order Hypnales; family Leucodontaceae; genus Antitrichia; species Antitrichia curtipendula. The sequence goes on along the minus strand of OX579637.1, from coordinate 18,015,960 downwards.
GATTTTCTGAAAAATATTTGGATATTAAAGAGTTGAATTTGTTATTACCTTGTCCATTACATCAAAATCTATAAGTTTGGATCTTTTGGTCAAAGTCAGTGATAACTTCCCAATCTTATACCCTAGAAATTCAGCGTACATCCTTTTTATTAGAGCATGTCTTTAATCCTTAAACAACAAATAGGTGACTATGAAAATCATCCATTTTCATCACCGTCGAAATCAATCATAGGATTAAGGAATACGAGATGCACTCTTCAAAACTGAAATAGTTGTAGAGTATTTACTCTATTCAAAACTAAAATTTTGGATCATTGAATTGTTGTAGTGTGTATTGCACAAGACATTCTGTGTCATGCATTTCACCACAACATTTAACTATGGGTTAAGAATTGCAAATGTTGAAAGAATTATAAAATAACTAATATATAAGAACTATAAAAAATCTTTAAGAAAAATTAATTGATAATTTTAAAAAATATTCTGTAAACTCAGAGTTTTTGCTCCGTTTCCAACTTGTGCAATTCATTTTTACTTCACTTTCACGTACGAGTTTCATGAGTTTAGAATAAAGATGCAAACGAGGTTAGGATTTATAGTTTATGAAATTTTTAGGGCCACGCACATTTTGAGGTACCTTATGTACAAAAGAAAAAAAATAGAACCAGTCAGGTTTTGTACTTTAGGGCTCCCAAGTCCAAATTCATGGAATTTTGACATGAAACTTTGGAAGAAAGAATTGTGTAAGTTGCAAATGGGGTTAGGAGTTTTAGTTCATGAAGTATTGAGATTCATGCACATTTTGGGATACCTTATGTGCAAGTGAAAATAATTGGATATGGTGATTAATGGCCCTCAAATCCAAATTCATGGAATTTTGACGTAAAAGCATAGAAAAAAGAATTGTGTAACTCTCAGGGCTCCAAAAGTAAGCGATTTAAATAATTTTTTTCACTTATAGTATTTCCAAACATGAACATGAGCAATAAAAATTCCATGAATTTAAAGTCTTTGCTCCATTACCAACTTGTACAATTCATTCTTTTTTAACTTTCACATATGAATTTCATGAATTTAGACTTGAGGCTCCAAAAATACACGATTTAACTAAATTTTTTTACTTATAGCATTCCCAGACATTAGCAAGATCAAATAAAATTCCATCAACTAAAAGTCTTTACTCAATTTTCAACTTCTACAGTTCATTTTAATTTCTTAAACTTTCATGTATGAATTCCATGAACTAAGCCTCAAGGGCCTTAAAAGAATTGTTCAGAATTTCTTTTTTTTGCGTGAAGTATTTCCAAACAAGAGCATGATTAATTAAAAATTACAAGAAAAAATAGTGGGCATGAATATCATGAATATTTGCATCATATAAAGATTATGAAGCATTTTAATTCTCTACATTCTTTTCAATTTCCACAACCTTTTTTTATTCCAATGTTAACAATCAATTATATTTAGAGATGAAAGTTTTCTTAATTCCAAGACATAGCTTATTTATATGTTTTTTCTTTTTCTTTAGAGAAATCAAATGAAAAAATTATTATTTCTTTTTCTTTAGAGAAATCAAATGAAAACATTATTATTTCTTTTCGTATGCATTCATGTAGTAGTCCTAATCATGTCAATGAATGATTTCATGCCTTATTAAGTGAATATCAAGTACAACAAAAAATGTTAAAGGACACTTAATTTTTATGGACTTTGCATTAGTACCATTATCATTGTAAGTTGGATACCTGACGCCTCATTACAATTGCTTTATACTTGAATGTCATGAATCACCTAGAGAAGTTGTACTTATTGAAAATAATCTTAACAACTACTACTAGTCATTAAATAACACAGGTATTAACTAAATTTCATGATTCATTTGGAGCCAACTAAGTGAGTTTATAGAAATGTCATCATAGTGTGCAAGTTTTCAAAATGTAAGGCATAATAGTTCCTTAAATCTGAAAATAATTAAATTGAACTGTGCAACTTCCAAATATATTATAAGCATCATGCAATGATAAATTTTGATTTGCTTAAATGACAACAAACATATGAATAACAACGGTTAAGCACAACGTAGTCATTATTTTAGGAACACCATTACACAAGTAATGATACAAAATCATTTATTTCATCTTGAATCCAAAATACCACTTACTACAATTCTTTTTAATTTTAGCTTTCAAGTATGAATTTCATGAATTTAGACTCGAGGGATCTTAAAGTACCTGATGTTATATAATTTCATATTTGTCCATGCCATTCCCAAAATAACATGAACATGATCAAATAATATTTCATGAATGAAAAGTCTTTGCCCCATTCGCAACTTCTACAAACTTCTTTTCTTCATACTTTAACGTGTGAATTTCATAGGTTTACACTTGTAGGCCCCAAAATACCTGATCTTTTTTTTATATTGGCTCACAACATTTGTAATATGAGCATGATCAATTAAAATTTAATGAATTAAAAGTCTTTGCTCCATTCACAACTTCTACAAACTTCTTTTTTTGTACTTTCACGTGTGAATTTCATAGGTTTATACTGGACTGTAGGCCTCAAAGTACTTTGAATTCATGAAATTGACAAGACTTTGAATTCATGAAATTGTAGAAGTGGCTATTGACAAGGCCGGGATGAATTGACCCCTTCGCTCGTCCTGGCAAAGACCATCCAGGGATGGATATAAAAAAAAGCCCACATTTTGTATCACTTGGTGTTTATCCTGTTGGAAATAAATTGTCACTTCATTTGGCAAAAGAAGAGATATTTTGTGCTATGTAAATTTATTTTTTACTAGCCCCCCAAGCTAATTTGGGGCTTTTGATTGCAAATATGGATTAAGAGTTTACAAGAAAATTAATTTATGAAAAATAAAAAAATCCAAGGTTTTAGATTGGGGACGAGCAAAAGGATCAATTCACCTTGGCCCTTTAGAAGGCCATTCCCACATTTGATGCTGCTAGAATGAATTTAAATAAGAATTAATTAAATCCCCCTTTTTTAATGCCGCATTGTGTTTGTAGACCTTTATTGTATAGAAAAAGAACCTACAAAAGCACACAGCTAACTAAATTCAGTGGTCTACATTAATGTTAGCAACTGTCCATAAGCTGTTGCCCATGAATAGTAGGGTACGCATCTAAGTCCAAGTAAATGCCCCCGGCTTTATGTATGACATGTGTGATTTCAAATTCTGTACTCTACTCCCGCCCTCCCATCCCTGCCAAGAAGTTATTGGATGTGGTCCACGTTTGGATTAGGATATTACCTTTCACTTTTGCTAGATTTTGCACCTCCGAGCGCAAGCTGTCTTTATTTGTGGTCACTAGTTTCAGCGTTGTTATTGAGAGTCATTCAAGTATTGTGCGTGCAGGATGTTTGGTTACTCAAATGTTCAATGAGAAGGCGCTTGGATTCTAAGTAAGTCTTTGACGACTCCTTAGTTATTTTCTAAGATTTCCATTCCATCGGTTACAATCACAACAACGAAGATGTATACTTCAAATCGTACGCATGTTATATTCAGTGTAGTAGGTCAATGTTGTTGTGTTGTGCGGAGATGGTTGTTAGAGAATGCATTGGATCGATTATATTTTTTGTTAAGTACTCAAGTAGTCTTAGTAAATGAGGTCCTAATTTTATTGCCCTAAAATACAGAATGGGAAATCAGTACTTCCTGAACCAATACCTCCGTAAAGTCTGGAGGCATTTAGGTCGAGGTGACTTAAATTTTAATTAGGATAATGTTTGTTTTCAATTTATGAACCAAACAGAAGAATTGCACTTTTCAAGTCGGTCCAACCTATATAGACATGGTATTATACTTTTGGAATAAGAAGATTTCCTCATCACTTTAGATTGAATCGACCTAAAACGAGGAACATTAAGTGATTAGAGGATTTATCTTTCTTTATCAACAAAAGAGAAACATCTATATTAATCTGACTTTCTTTTATAAGTGTATATTATGTTGTTTAATGTCAAAATTAGGTCGAGTCGACCTAAATGGTTTATATTGGATTTAATGTCTGTTAGATGAACTTCAACATACACGGACAAGATGTCAAATGTTATTGCTGCAACAAAACACTTCAAAGCATATGAAGCTGTGACTTCTTTTAAATTGAGCTTATGATTGTCTTTTGCTAAAACTAAAGCCGATGGAAGTGATACATTTGACTTAGGTCAAGTTGACTTGAAAGAAAAACTGCTGAGGTCTATGCATTTCCGATTATTGCTAATTTATAGTCCTGTCTTGTTATCGAGAAGAACTTAGTCCAGTAATTTATTTATTTTTTGGGTGATGGCGCTCAGATTAAGTCGACCTAAGTAGCAATGATGAAAGTGGATAGAATAATTGTTTATACAATCCTTCACTATAATACATATGCACTGTACTTTTCACAATTTTGATATTTTTTGTTCTTCAAGGTAGTTGCATATTCTGGATGTTAAGGTCGAGTCGACCTTATATTTGTCTTATCAATTTTATTTTTGATACTCTACACAATTTACTTTGATAATGTTGACTTATTATGGACAAAATTGACATCTGCCCAGATGCAATGGATCCCTCGGCAGACGCAGTGGACATGGTGGATTCATTAGACGATGAAAACTATCCGCGAGCAGAAGAAGTTTTAATCTCGGAGTCATCAGACATTGAATTCTAGAATGTGGATGGAATGAATGCTGGTGTCCCAGAGTGTGAAGGTCTTCCACGTAGGCTCTGGAATACTCGAGTTGTCACATTATACAACAAAGCCGACCTACTCAATAGTCAAGGTACCTGCCATAATGTGAACTGTGACCTTGTCCTTGGTGTCAGTGGTCCTCTTGGAGACACTCATGTAGCAGTGCACATTTCCAAGACATTTTTTGAAGAAGACTTGCCAGAAGAACGAGAGTGCTTGCTACTTGCTTGGCCTATTCATTTAGTCTACTATTGTGGGGCTAGTCTACATGATCGTGAGGCCCGAGATAATTTCAATTGCCTCCAAATGGCTCTCTTAAATCTACCATCTTTGACGTCTGCGTGCTTGTATACAAGTACCATCCAAAATCTGCCTCGCGAGACTACTGCAAGAACGAAGGATCTACTTACTCAAGATTCCATCAACTTGGTGTCCAGCAGAGTATGTTGTTGGAAAAAATGTGTCTAGCCATTCCCTAGGGATAAGATTTGAGCCTTTTGTGAACACATGTACCAAAATTCAACCTTCAAGCACAAGGCCTTTATGAAAACAAAAGTACACAGACAAATCCATCTTGACAAACGTAGAAGAAAGATGGTAACAATTGAAGAGATATCGGTTTGCATGCGAGCATGGATGCATATTTTAGGGGTCCCAAAATCCACCTTCTTCCGCTGCCAAACGTACATGAAGGTCGGGCGGGAAGCAATGGAGCAGGACAACAAAGGACTAGTGAAGCCAAGAAAGCACACTCAATAAGCTACTGCAACACTGAAGTGCATCCTAGAGAAAGAGGCAGATCACATGCCACATCGTACAAAGATGCTGAAGTCGGGGGAAAAGGTTGTATCCATGATTCTCCCCTCCACGTTCCAATGGAAGGATAATATAAAAGAACTCAACGAAGCAAATGCTGCTTTTGGATTGAAAGAGGTCTCAATTTTAAAGTTGAGCAAGATTAAATGTTTAGCGTTTCCAGAGTATGAGGTGAAGAAACTAGGGACAATTTTGTACGGTGCACTACTTATGACAAATTGCACGAGCTTAGGAGGCGTGCTCTTGCTAGATTTGTCACTACTTTGAAGTGGTCGCGGAGGTTAGACAAACATCTAACAAATGCTCGTGCTCATTGGAAGCTGTACTATGCAAACCGTTACCGATTGCATATTTCACCGCATGAGTGCCTCACAATCATGCATGACAAAATGGACCATGCAAAAACCACTTATCTAATCTTCTCCCACAAGAGTAAAGATGTTGATGGTCTAGTGAAGCTGCCTGTGTATCACGGGCATGATTGCACATGGTCATGGAGATGTATGTTATGCACATTATGGCTTGGATCTATTCACAAAAGATTCAAACTACACCTTCTGGCTTGATGACAAAGTTGTTGCAAGGATTTGGAATTGCCTCCCAAGTCTTCTTCCCAGCAGTTGCTTGTAAGTTTGGGGTCCACCAATTTGTTTTGTGCAGTATTGAAAGGAGTTGAGATGTGCAAAAATCCACTTCCTTCACCGCCAATCAACTTAGTTCCAACAACACCTTTGCCCCCTATTCTCAGTGTGCAAATGGACAATGCCACAGGTGACAACAAGAACAGATACGTTTTTTGTATTTAGTCTCTACTTGTTGCAAACAAGATCTTCTAAAAAATGTATGTCAACTTCATGATTGTGGGTCATACGCACAATGATATTGATGTGTTGTTTGGAAGGTAGAGCATGCTCTTGAAGAAAGAGAACTTTCCAACAATCCTAGCCCTTATGAAGTCCTTCATGGATGTGGAATCCATTCCTACTATCCTACTATCCTTCATCTCATAGAAGAGATGCCCAATTTCAAGGGTTTCATTGCTGGTAAATGGATGGATGGCGATGAGATTCTCACATGACACACAAGACCACAACAAGTGAAATTCTATCTAGATTCGACGGGTTGTCCAATCATGAAGTACAAATTGAAGTGTACGGATGAAGATTGGTTGGGCATGGATGGCAGAGGCATCAAGTTGTGGAAAGAAGACGCTGAAGGGTGAAGTCAATGGCCGCACGATGTACCATTGTCAGTTCCACAAAAGGCAATGAAAGGCGTGGAAGACATTGTGAAAGGTGTGTTTGGATTCGTGAGGTATTGGGAGACTCTATGCAATGAAGATGTCACTGGAGAATGTTGGAGACGCTACGAGCCTATTATGTACTACTGGTATGGTGTGAAGGTTGCTCTGCAGGAGCCACTACTTTTGTCCACTGTTTTAAAAGATGGATTTGGGCCAACTACTCGTGTATAAGTGACAGAAGTAGATCAACTAGACGAAGATGGCGGGGACCTAGAAGAATATGGTGTGGATGACGCCTATGTCAAGCCTTTGAGGGATTGCCCACAACCATCCTTCAGGATGGCAGAGGATCTCTACGATGGATATTTTGTTGCAGTTCGACCTACAGATGGTGACAGTCGACTAATTTGGATTGCCAAGGCATTGTTCGGTCCAAACTGTAATCCTGAGAAACCGAATTGCATGCTCATTCAATATTTTTGTCCGACATCAAGGAATCAAGATGTCCAAGATTCCTATACATGATGGGAAAACAAAAGAGGTCTATATTGGAAGGTTGATAAAATCAAACCACCGCTTTGGGAGGAAACAAACGCTTTGATGACAGCATGGAAGTTCCAAAATAGAAGAGGTACTTGCGAATGTAGGATCAAAATTCTTGCAGCTCAAATTGAAGTCATCAACCAAAGCTTGGCTTCATATACTTGACATTCTGGAGTATTATCCTTAAAATAGTTATAGTATGTTAATCTCAATTTTATTTAAATATACCTACTATAACATGTTTTCACATTCTCTTTTTTGGATATGTTATATTATTTTATTTGCTTAATATATGTCTAAATTAAATTTGGAAATGTAATGCGATTGAAAAAAAAGATAGTGGGTATCACTACTTTTTAGTTTGTTAACATGTTAAGCACTTGTCAAAATTTAAGTGAAGGGACCCGTTGGTTGTTACAATTTTCCTGCCTGCAAAGCTCACTTAGCAGTATCAATTCATGTATCTCTTCCAATCATTCATACGATTTCAATGGGAATTGAACTCGAATCGCTTGAAGGAGATGAATAGCTTCTTACAAGCAAATGTTCAACTTATGACTTGGTGTTCAACGACGGATTCAAAATTCATTTATGTGACTTTAAACAATAGTATAACCCAGATCTAATTGTATTTGGTGACAAAACTCTCATTTTAATGGAAATTACAATGTTACAACTAATAAATGTAGTGATTCTCAACCTAAATTGTTTAGAATTAATATTTGGATTCTGGGCATCTAACTGGACATTATCATTTTGAGAAGTTCCCATTCTCTCAAAATAATGAATACAATGTTATATATAAATATCTATGTAGTACAAATATGCTTGGATTTGCTTTTCCATCATGGTAACTTTTGCTTGACTTTGTTGTCAAATATATTTATTTTGTGTAACTATAATACAAGATCATTTTATATTATTGTTATATTATTTTCTATAACCATGTGCCTATGATTCATCCCTTTTCATTTGCACCTGAGTTTCCGTCTTCTCGTCCGCTCGTTTGACCAACCATTCGCCTGTCCGTCCTCTTGTCCACTCGTCTGACCAACCATCCGCCTGTCCGTCCTCTCGCCCGCCTTATTGTTTGCCGTCGACCCATCCGCCTTTCTGTTGGTTTGTCCGTCTAACTATTATGGGAGGAATTCTTGTTTTTCCTTCCACATACAATGGTCACCAACAAATGAAGACTATAAGAGTCTTGAAATTGACATTTGCAAGCACTCCTGACAAACTGAACTTTAAGATTTTCAAAGGCTAGGAGCTGCAATTTTTTGTGTCCCTTGCTTGGTAATGCATAGTTCAGTGGACAGGGAGGCCGTGGTTTTCAAAGTTTTATGCACACACATTATATCTCATTTTCGACAAATTTTATCCAATTGTTACATTTGTGTTTTGAATTCAAGAAAAAGAGCTTGAAACAATCACCATAAGCAAGAATTGGTCTTGTTGGTATAGAACCCTGTCCGTTAAAAAAGTGCAATGCAAGGCTCGCAACTTGGTGTTTGCCAAAAAGCCAATCCATATGTTTAGCCATCTAGATTATGAAGGCACATTGGGTAGTCGGGAAAAAGAATCATCCTTTGTTCGCAAATGACATCTGAAGTTCCAAGTCTATTTGTTCGTTGCAATGGAATGATTCCACACAAAGGTATTCCGCACAATGTAGATGGCAACGAAACACCTATGGCTATGTTGTATTCGCTATGTCAAATGTGAGAGATACTACGCATTCTATTGAAGAAGACTCATGCATAGCGTTAGATGAATATGTTGTTGTCTCTTCCCAAGTGAACCCAAGTACACAAGCATCCAATGATTGTGGAACTTAGCAGACATCAAGCTATAGGCCTCAAAAACAGAGCAGGCTAGTGGAGGGATTTGAACAAGCAATTAAATGCAACTTGAATGCAATGTGGGCCAATTTTTTATATGTGGCAAATATACCATTTGTTGTAGTTCAAAATCCAGCATTCAAAGAAGTAGTGAAGCAAACAGTATAGTATCACCGACCCTATACCCTACCATCATACTACGACCTATGCCATAAATTGCTTGACCAAGCGAAGATAGACTTGGAGGTCAATCTCCGTAAGCGAATAGAAGCCAGTATTAGAAAGTTTGGAGCTACATTGTCTATTGATGGGTGGACCTCAGTTTTGAATCCGCCATTGATAAATGCCATGCTTATGTCATCCACAAGTGAGCAATTCCTAGGATCAGTGGATACAACAAGAAAAGCTAAGGATGCTTCGTATTTGGCCTCTATATTAGAGAGATTCATAGAACAAATGGGCCCTACAAATGTAGTGCAAGTGAATATAGATAATGCGGTTGTAAATCCAACAGCATGGAATTTGATATCTACTAGATATCCCCACAATTTTTTCCAACATTGCATGGTGTATGCCTTAAATTTGTTGCTAAAAGATTGGGCAAACGAACAATGGATTGACAACGCCATAAAAGATTCCCAAAAGATAGTCAAATTCTTCAAAAAGAGGCACATGCCGCTTGCGATACTTTGAAAATATTCGACGTAGTACAACTCTAATTACAACATGGTTGCACGTATGCTCAAAGTGAAAGCACAATTGCAACAAACTATGATGGACCCGCAATGGGAGGAATATACATTTTGGATCCGAGTGAACAACAACTGTCAATGCATGCTTGGTGGGATTTTGAAGGCACGTGAAGAAGTTGATCTCCTTGTAGACGACAAAGATGACCATGACATGTTGAATTCTGATGATGAATTGTTTCAAAGCCCACCTTGTTACAATAGAGACATTGGAGACGATCATGCAAACCCTTACAACTTTTTGCTAAATGAGAACAATTGTGGCTATGATTAAGGTGGACTTTTGATAGCTAAATACTTAGATGGAACCGGGTTATTGAGTAGTGAAAACATTTGAGCGGATAGAGATGATACCCATGTGGAGGTAGCGGAGAAAAATGAAGCAACTTTTGCAGATGATGAAGCTCCCCACACAGATGAAGTGATTCCACTTCTTGAATGTCCGTCCAAGAGAGCGATACGAGCAAAAGAAAATGACCAACACAATGACATGAGAGAGTGAGGGATAGAAGTCTTATACAAATGTAGGCAACCAAAATGTTGAATTAACAGACGCATTGGCAAGTGAAAGTATTGGGCTTTCAGGCATTCAAAATGCCCAACCACCTCGAGTAGAGGGAAGCCAAGATCCACATGTATTGGAATTCGTGTGCCCAATGCCAATTTGCAATGTTGAAGACATGAAGTAGCTCGTGCAAGATTGCCAATTTCCACCACGTAGCGGTCCTCGACATGCACTATATACAAGTGGTAGCACAAATTTGAATGGTTCCGGAGACTCACGGTTTAAAGAACAATATTTGAGCAATTTTAAAGAATTGCGCACTGATGCCAATCAAAATCCATCTGTTTCATTGGGCAACAATGATGTGGAAACATTGGAGTCTATATTTCGTCGACTTTCTGGCCATCTAGTGCGTTGTTGCTCAAATCATTAAATCCTACATTGGAAGCTTTGTCTATAGAGAAGACAAACTTTCCTAGAGGTTTGCAAGGAAGACCACCGGCAGAGAAGGAGTGCAAAAAAGCTAAGAGGATAAAGTCATGGAGCCTTTTGCAATCTTTCCATCAAAAAAATAGAATCTAGATAGAACCCCCCTTAATGCATGTCTGTCTCTAACCAAGCAGAAGGTAAAACCAATCCATGACTTCATGGGAGACAAAGCTAGAAGGGACCATAAGAAGGATAGACCAATGAGATCAGGCGCATCAAAACAAGTACAAGAAGAAGAAGGAAAATTGTACAATCTTTATTAAACAGTATGCAAAATTCATCTAGTGACGATGATTCTGGATGGGATACAACAAATCATAGAAGTGGGGCTGAAGTGAAAGAAGATAGTGATTACTAGCCTTAGGGAATAAGGATTGAAAAGATGGAGACTTAGGTGGTTAGTTGCTTGTGATAAATAGAACATGTCATGGCAATTAATTGTTTGAACTTTTTATTGTAGTACAAATTTGCTCCATAATGTTGAACACACCATCAGGGTATTGTTTTTTCATTACCCATTATCCAAAAGTAATTGGATGAAATTGTGAATGCAAACCAAATTGTAGACATGTGATATGTGCTAATATGATATTTCTATCCAATATGTTAGGTAATGTTGAAATCTGGAGCACCAATAATCCACTGTAATATTTTATGACAACTTTGACAATAGTTAAAAAATGAAATAGAAGGCTCTGCCTAAAATCCTATCTGATCTAAATTGCCTGTTGACTTGTCCGCCCACCCGGTTTTGTAGGCTCGTCGTTCCATCCGACGGCTATCGTCCAACAAATGGTGACCACTGTGTCCGCTACATTGCCTACGGATGCTACGTCCAAGCGTCTGATTTTTGGACGTGATTTGCCCTGGGACGTTCAAATTTATCAACCTTGTACAGGAACCTGGTCACTAAAGAGATAAGAGCAAACAAACAAACAAACAAATAGAGCATCGAAACACTAATAGACCAAGGGCAAACCCTCAAAGGAAATCGAAAAGAAGAAGGCCCTTAGCCCCTAAATGCCCAAGGCTTGTTTTGAGCTTCTTGGAATTTGTTCTAAATTGAATAAAGAAACAATAGTTTGACAAGTTTAATCAGGTTTTTTTAAATTGTAACCATACAAATTCAAACTAGACATGTTAGAAATCACACGGGATAAGAAAGCACAACAATATCATTTAAGGATTAAAAGATTATAATGTTTGATCATGAGGGTGTTAAAAATATAAAAATCTTTCAATTCTCCCTTTGCATGTCAAATCTAAAAATTTGGTCACCAAAAAAATATGCGATTGAAGGGCCTCACTACCTCACATGTATAATCCCAATCAGTTTATGGCTTCTCAAAATCTATTCTACAATTTTTTTAAAAGAATTTCAAATTTGATTTTTCAAATGAATTTCAAGTTTGATTTTTTCTCCAAGATCTAGTGTATTTGAGGCTCATTTCTAAGAGCCCTCAACACTATGGAAAGTCAAGATTGCAATGGGTGCCTTTGCACAAAATCTTATATTAAAAAATCATAATCATTCATTTTCAAAATCGGATTTTTGACACTAAAACTAGACTTACTACTGAAAATAGCAATTTGATTAGGTTTTATTTAACTTCCAAATATTGTCGACACCCAAATTGGGTGCCTTTAGTTGGGCATTGAGGGGGTAGTAATCCACCAAAAAAAAATCTAATCTACGTTCATCTAATAAAAGGAATAAAAATGATAAGCTAACCATAAGATTTATGAAACAATTGCATGCAATTTCAAATGACTTGGACCACTATTTGTATTGACTTCTTCCATTCTGAATTTTGAATTTAAATTCAGTAATGTTAAAGAATAGGGTTGAAAGTCTAGGGCTAGAAAAAAGTTTGAATTTTAGTATTAAAAAGTTTGTTGAGTAGAAGTACGCTTAATGTTAAAAGAAAAAATGAACTGTTAGTACCTCTAAGATGGGATTGAAACCAATTATCTGACCTATAATTTGCTAGATAATTGGAAATCCGTAGTCGAGGGGGACCCATGGTTGCCACACGTGAGGTCGCCTAAACCCGCGGTCTCCCCACGTGAGGTTGCCTTGAATCCATGGTCGCACTGTCTACCCGCGGTCGCCTCCTTTGCCATTGTAGAACTTGCACTTGCCCTAGTGGAGCCTCAGATATTTAAGCAGTCACTTTACAGCCGTGTTCTCTACTCCTAGCCCTATGTACTGTCTTTCATCTACCTTGAGGTGGATGAATGCGTGCCCGTGGACTAGGGTTTGAATTTGAGGGGGGAAGTTTTTGCCCTTGTAATCTCCAATCTTGGAGAAAGCACCAACGGTTGTTTTAAACATCAACATGTCTAATGCAAGGTAAGGTACCAATCTGAAGAGGACCTCTATATGGGATATGGACCTTGATGATCCAGTACATTTTGAAGTGCCAATATCATCAAATGAGGCACCAATTACCAAACCGCAACGAAGGGACAAGAAGTTGACATTGGTACATGACAAGGACTCTAGCTATCCTCCTCCGAGTTATACCCAATAAGCATATGAAGCATGTCTAAAGTGGTACACAGGAAAAAATGTACAATTTTTGGAGGCAAGCTACTTGAGGTGCCTAACCACAGGCAGCATGTCACTACCAACAATTTACGGGGATGTTTTTTAAGCAAGTTGAAGGAATCCAAAGATTTTGTAGACATAGATTTAATATACCATGACAGACTATTTGAATGGCTCTAGGACACTTAGTGCAGTAATGTTCAACACCAAGAAATTGATGGAAGAACACCGACCAACAATATTTGGAAAACAAGGAGGTTAAGCATTTCCGCCAGAAGATGGAGTGGTGGTCTACCACACTAAAGAGATTGTCAAAATCCGCAGCAAGGGGTTTTAGGTGGACAAATGCTACAGTGCAGGCCGCATTTGTACGAGATGGTGGATTGACTATCACGTGGGTCCTTGATACTATGAAAGTGGTTCCCGTAAGTACATTTGAACGTGAAGGGGGGTATGCAAAGGTGCACAAAGTGCGCATTGAAGAAATGGATATAATCCTAAAGTACATTGTTTTTGCCGAGAAAGTGTCCAAGGCGATAAATCCAAAGCAAGGAAGACTAGAACGATCCACTAAGGCCCTAGCTTGCCCCTTAAATCATCCTAGCATCATTAAATTTTTTGCCATTCATTCTAGGACAAATGAAGCATACAATTTGTAGTAGAATGGAGGTCATTTGACTCAATTGAGGTATTTGGATTGGCAAGTGGTACCCACTATTGAATGGCGTGAAATGAAAAAGGTTTTCGGACTTCCTAAGGAGAAAAAAAAAAAAAACTTACTCTTTTCCAAAGGCACAAGGCAAAGTTGGCGTAGACTCTAGTGTATGTGACATATCTTATGCACAAGTGCAAAGTGCTATACAATGACTTGTCTCCCATGAACATAATGTTGCATTTCTCCGATTTTTTGAACGAGATAATCAACATTGGGATTGGGGATATCAAGTTGTTTTGACGAAAATGCACCCTTACATTATAAAAAGCCATTTGAGGCCATGAGGGATCAATACCAGGTAGATCGTTGGTAGGTGGCTCCGAAGTTATTTTATGCTTTTGAGCTTGAACATTCCGATACAAGCATATTGATCAAGCAACAACAATATAAATATATGGAACAATCAAACCCATATTTTATCGAGAAGTTGACCAAATGGGAATACTGGTAGTATGGTTGACTTTGACAAGGACTTGTTCAAGACTCGTGAGGGACCAATGTACTTTGCAATAAAGTTGCATAAATTCTTGAACCCTGATCTAAAGAAGAGAGCAACATGTATCCCTCATGGGCCTACCGTGGAATTCGCGTGCCATCAGAGTCATTATCCTCTTCTGACTCCTTAAATTTGACCTCTTGAGTTTCTTTGTTTTGAGGACCACTTCGAATAGGTCCAAGTCTACCCTCTGGGAGTGTCAAAAAATCCCACGGAATTAATCCAATTTCTAGATGTCCCATGTATAGAGTTTCCTTGATCATGGACCAATGGACTTGCTTGTTTAGGGCCACCTCAGCATAGGCACCTCTAGAAATGAAGAGAGGGTCCTCATTCATGTCTACGCTAGGGGCTTTGTATAAGACCTGACACAACTCCACGCATCTTTGTACGAAAGCAAGACTCTCGCAATACTTCAGATTTGCCTCATTAGTGTGGCGGTTGTGATGATGGCGCCACGACGGAAACAACTTTCCAATGTGACACCATTCAATGTAATCTTTGTAGATTTGTAATGTCCATGGTTCTGGCTCTTCGCTCCATCCTTTAAAAGCAAGGTGATCAACATTTTCTAGCACGTGTCACCGCTTTTGATGAGTGGTGCCCTTGCATTTCCAATGTTTGTCTTTGAGTGCCTTGTTAAGTGCACTTATAGTTCGGATAGTTTGCGGGACAGAAAGCAAACCATCATTGTTGCTTGTAGTCGCCATGGGATTTTTAGATGTTGGAAATCGTGAAAACGGGATGAATATAAAAAATAGTAAATAATCTCTAGAAGAATCATGCATGCAGCCAACACAGGGGGCAAGACAGAAAGCCTCAATGGAAAACAAAGGTGACAAACTGAACATGCACAAGTGTATATATAGGGCCCGGGCAACTTTGATTTCAGAGTGCTCGTATGGGTGGGGCAACTGTGTGTATAGCGACTGCGGGTCAAAGGGGCATATGCGTGACACTCACGGAGGCGACCTTGGGTTCAAGGTGGGCGACTTCAAATCCAAGACAGGTGAGTACGAGTATAGGAGAGGCAACCTCAGGTCCAGAATAGGCAACCGCATGTCTAGAGTGGGTGACGTCGGGTGTTTTTAGAGAGACAATGGGTTCGGAATGGACGACCTCGGGTGCCTTCAAAGAGACCACAGGTCCAGCAAGTGTGCACGTGGGTCTAGAAGTGGCAAACTTGTGAACCCTAAACCTACCTACAATCGCCAAAAAAATAGTTGCTTCCCTAACCCACAATCTCCCTACAAGATGTTTGGTAGATGTTGTTGCCCGAGGTTGCTTACCAAAAGTCGCCCTAACCACAGTCTCCAACCCAAGTTGCCCACTTGCGGTCGTCCTATACGTTGTTGTCCATCCAAAGTCGCCCACATGTGGTTGCCCCTTGATGCATTTGCCTACCTGCATGCGCCCCCTAAAATTACCCCCTCTTTTTCAAAAGTCAAAGGTAAACTTGACTTTCCGTAACATCACACGGACTCTACTAAACGTCATGTGACATCTATCTGTCGCGTTGTGTCATAGTATAATCCTAAACACATCAACCGCCATGTGGTGCTAAAGAGGAAGGAGGTCAGGGTACCAGACCTTGTTAGAGGAGGTCCATCTCTTGGAAACGGGACGAAAGAAACTCCAGAGGGGAAGAGTCCACCAAAAAGAGGAAGAAGAGTCTTTGTGGCAAAACCGCAATTGCTAGAAGCTTCAAATTAGCATTCATCTAAGTCAAAGTTGATAAATCAAAAGCGCCGCTCGAAGATTACTAGAAGCATGCAATCATTCAACGATACTTTTGAACAAAGCACAAAAATTGCTTCTTCTTTGATAACTCAACCGTCAGCGTGGACATCAAGCAATGCATCATTGCAAAAGACCACTACATCATTCGCACACTGCAGAGGGACTTGATCGAAAAAAACAAGGAGTTTGTCATAAAGCTCGTGGACATAAGGTAGCGGCAGAATGTGTGCCTTACGCTTGTCAACCATAAAGGCGAGTTGCTCATGGACAAGTTGACATCCTGGGACCAAATTAAGAATCTTTGATTTATGATTATAAACGGATAGCATAGCATCACTACTTCAAAGAGCTATAGATCTCTGGCTGTTGTGTAGATCAAAAATGGAACTTTGAAAATGGAATGCTTACATTGTCTAGACTCAAGATGCCAATAAGTTGCAAAAAATATTCCAATTCTATAACGCAACAAATCATCTTGAATTTGCATAGCCAATCGAAGGGAATCAAATTGTCAGCTGTCAAATATCTTACTCACCTACAAGCGTCCAACTGACGATAAGATGAAGAATGCTCTTCAATGCAACCAGGCTGCGTACAATATCACCAACTACAAGATAATTATCTATCCCGCTCATTTGTACTCAGCTCAATGATACTGGCTTGTTCTTAGACTTCCCAAAATTTTAAGTGGGTAATTGTCTAAATCATGATGAGTATTTATCTATTTGTTGAGTCAATGTTGTGTTGTGAAGACCGACAAATTATGCTAAGAATTACCATTCTCACGTTAGTTTTGCCTTGATTCAACAAAATTTCACAGATGTGGTCGTTGCTAGATATCAAAGCATAAACCCAAAGAAAGATGGCTCGAGTATTAGAGGTCATGCTGACCTCAAGAATGAGATCCAAATAATCACGCTTCCGAACGATCTCTTTGGGAATTGGAAGATCTTTTTAACGAAGCAGGCCAAAGGCGACATTATTCATCACGTCACCTTGAAAGCCTACAAGAAGGGAAAGCATTACAAAAGAGTATCCCTCAAAAAAGAGTTCTTCAAATATAGAGGACACTTTACGGACATGAATTTTTGCGTACAAGCGCAGCATCTCCTTGGTGTTATTCCAAATCAAAAAGTCATATATCCCAAGTTGTTCGTCAACAAAGCTTGAATTCTGGCAATGGATAGCATGCCCAATTAGAATAGGGCTAAGCACAAAAAGTGCAAGAAAATCATACATCAGGATTTAATAGACTTCAAGCATTTGCTAAAGTTCACAAACAACGGTAGAGACGTGATTGACAAAAGTGGAGGTCCCGGAAAAGAAGACATTGGTTCACGTTTGGAATTTTCTACTGACACACCCAAAGCCCAAATACTTCAAGAAGCAATTGCAAAACGATGCATGGATGAAACGTGTAAAGGACCCAGGAAAGGAATTTTCCGAAGTCTTTTACATGTTTCAAAGGTTCATGAAGCTGAAGTACCAACTTTAGAGAAGAAAGGTGGCGTGTAGGTGTAAGGGATTGACATTATTGCGAAGGCACTAGTGAAAAGCACACGTTATCAATACCATGCCCAAGATGTTCCCCTTGCTGTGCTCGACGTCAGAGAAATTCCGAGACCAAAAGCAACAGACCGAGAAATTGACTTGGATCCTCTCTTTAACTTTCTTTTGGAGAAATTAGAGCCAGAAATGATAGATCCCCTCGTCTAGCTCTTCATTCTGGAGGACAAGGACAACCTAAGTGCTGTGACTTCATTTGCAGCCCTAAAGTTGAAGGAGTATGATTGTGTTCAGTTGACGTACTTTCCTTGCAACACAGAAATGCTCAACAACATCATAAATTGAGGGAAAGCCCCATCCTTGCCGTTTGTCTTCCTATTCAAGAAAGAGAGCGAGTTTGTGTCGACTATTTGCGATTGTATGAAGATGGAATACCGTGCACCAGAAGCATCCAACATATACTATAAGGAACCCGCAAAGAACACCAAATCAAAATAGAAGATTAGTACTAGCAAACTTTGAATGGTGTTCTATCTAGACATCTTGTAGGCTTTTGCAACACCCAAGGAAAAAGTCCTTGGTCTATACACTGGAACGAAAGTCATGTTGGCTGCCAAGGTTTGTAACCTCTTTTTTTGAGATAGGTATCCTTGAGTCAAGGGTAACGGCGGTCTTTGTGCTTTTGTTCATGTCTCATTTAGTTCCTAAAGTTGATATGAGTATATACATTGTCCTCTGATTATTTATTTGATTTTATAATTTATATTAGTGGTCCATCCTATACTCAAGTCAAGGATAATTACAAGTCTGTGAGTCCTTGATTTGCTAATACACCTTAGTCATATCACTGAACTAAGTCATGAATGATTGCTGAAGATGTCTGGTGCGTACTTCTACGACTTTGTGGATAGAAACAATGCAAAGGGATACCCTACAATTGTAGATCTGGCTATAAAAATGGAGAAGAGGGATTTCATGTTCTCTAATTTGCTTTATTCATTGACTTATGAACCGCCACCACGTTGAGGGTCTATGGTGATCAATTCCAACTTGCTGTCATTGCTGCCAATGCCTCTCGAATTATCCAACCAAATCCCGGAACCAACGCAATGGAAGATGGAGTTGGTTGGCCTGCATGCAATGTTGGATCCTGGATTATAGGGCATCAATCAATACAAGTCGAACACAATTCCAGGCCTACGATTGGATTGCATTTTTTGCCAAGTCCAAGGTCCTACCAACCCCGCCCTTGATAAGGACATCGAGATTGACCACAAGTACAAGGAGCAATAGCAAGCTGCAGCTAAAAGGGGCCAAAATGATTCTGAAGTCGGCCCTTCAAACGAGATGGATCCACCCAACCCGGATGTCATGGACAAAGCCAATGTCTCTGATGATCTTGACCTTCTGGAATGGCTAAGAAGGAAGAAGAAGGTTTTGCATGCTAGACTCGTTAATCTAAGCGACGTCAAGGAAGCGGACGTCCAATACGAGTCTAATGATGACGATAAGTCCGACCATGAGAGCTCGCCATGTGACATCCAACCACAGGAATCCCAATCCTACAAATTCCAAATTGTTGAGGAGCCTACTATCCCTGAGGCCACGGTCTTAACTATAAAAGTCCTCGTAAAGAAGGAGAAAGGCTGGTGGCAAAAAGAAGACAAGGCTAGAAAAAAAAGGTTAGAAAGGAAGGCTGAGAGAGAAGTCAAGGACAAGTAGATGGCTGAGGCATTGGAAGCTTCGGATAAGAAGATTACTGTAATTCAAGCAAAATCTGATGAAAAGATTGCGGATCTTTAGGCTCAAATGACCCTATTTGCATCCATGCTTCAGTCTCAATAGACTCAGCAGATTCAAGTAAGTCATCACAGAGCCTTCCAATTTCAAGTTTAGTCGCTCCACCTCAACAACAATTTATGTCTACTCTTACACCAATCCTAGAGATCCAAGTGAAGAAACTAGTGTCTAGGCTACTGGATCCTTGAATCAAAGATACTAGAGACGTGGTCTCTCTCGCCCATGAGAACTTAGTGGCCTTGACTCTCGCGTCCCAACTTCCAACAATTGCCTCTCTTGATCAGGTTGGCTTTGAAATTGTCAATCAAAATGTTGTCAATTCCTCTTAGCCACCTATAGCGGTCTAGGTGGGTTAGGAACATCGCTGAGGCGACAATAACTCTTTAGGGGAGCCTCAGCCTCCAACTGAGGCAGTGGCAGTGGAGGGGCCAACATGCCAAACATCTTAGGAAGATGTTGACCAGTTGGAGTCAATAGTCCCTCCTAATGAAGAGCAAGTGGACTACGGTGGGGTTGAGGACATCATTGACACAATGATGGCAGACGAGCCAAGAGTCGAGGGGACTCATGTGTGTGTGGTTCCGCAACAGGTGAAATCCACTCAGATAAAACCCTCTGACCCTTATGATTTTGATTGTGTCCAAAACATTTAGTATCATAATAAATTGTGTTGTGTGTTTGGCAACAGCAATAACTACCGCTAGTTTTGCTTGCTCATTTGTATGCATACTGCTTGATAAGATGGCGTCGCCACTCCTTGATTGCTTGGCACTAACGGCAAAACCATCCACGACTATGTTGCGCATAGTTTAGTGTAGCATAATGTTCAATGTACTACTCTATCGCGCTATAAGGGATAGCAAAATTTTGCAAATGTATTATGTAAATTTTGTTAATAAAATATACAAGATTCAATATAAAAAATGCACCATGGTCTAATTGTATTGCATTGTCGCTTTTTTCTTGCTTAGCTCAAAAAACTTAAAAGCATGCACCGTCCACTGCCTCTGAAAGCCCTTCCTAACGGGAGACCGCATTTGATGTGTGGCATTCAATCCGTTTTCCCTTTGTTTGGCTCTCCCACTTCTGCATTTAAACAGGTAACTCCATTTCCTCTATTGTTCTGATGGAATCAAGTAGAGTCAGAGGGCAAGAGAGAGATTGTGCCAAGAGTTGTGCCGCTATAGTGCCACAATTAAGAAAGAAGTGGATGAACATTGTCTTCGACCTGAATTGAGTGCTTTGCCAAGTGGGGACAAAGGAACTTGAATTGCAACCCTAATGCAAGCCTTACAAGGTCCAAGACAATGTTCTACTACAAAAATCCCACTATCATTGGACCAAAGGCGTTATTTGCTAAGAAAAATGTCACCGAATTCTTCCGAGAGGTCTTGGACATCGCGGATAGGATTCTTGTGTGGACATTGATGGTTAAGTCCAACATGGAATCCATTGTTGCATACATATTCAGTTGCTACAGACCCCCTTTTGATTTCTTGAGCCAAAATGAGTGCGAAAAGATAGAGCTCACTTGCAGAAGATATTATTACTTTGGTTGGAACGTGGTCTACATGAAGGTCCTCTCTGACTTGTTGTTCCTCAATTATTGTGGGGACACGTCTTTTTCTACAAACAACACCATTCTCATTGGTGACACTCCACAAAATTATATATGCAATGAGAGGGGGAATGCCATTATCCTCAACACATGGGACTACGATAGGCAGAGGACAACTTCTTCATGGGGAACCTCCTGCCATGGCTTCGGCGTCTCGGCTTGGCCGTCCAACCGAGAAGATTGCAAGAATATATAGAGGCCAATTGGATCGGCCAAATGCCACTTGTCTCAGGTGACTACCTTTACCAGCAAATCACCAATGTGATAAAAACAACCGCCCAGAACATAGGGGCATGCTACAAACTTCCATCGGATAATGTAGTCATAGAACAGAGCCATCAGACTAGGAAATAGACTAACAAGCAAAGCTTGATCGAACCGTAATGACATTTTGTATCTCATAATTTTGTATGTACATTAATTTGTAGATAATATATTGAGTTTTGAGTTTTCATTTTGAAAATGTCTTCTATTTTGGATTTCCAATTACAGTGGATGTATTCGTCTTGGACATGGAAGAAAATGGCTAGTATTCTGCCATAAGTAAATGTGTAATTTCTACAGGTTCAAGATGATTGTTGGAAAATTCCGTTCTCCAAGTGAAGGCTAACATAGAGCCTACTATCTGGATCTCAGAAGTTGCTCTCGAGCTATAGCAAATCCGAAAGAGGGAGTTGTAGTCCCGCGCCAATTTCCAAGCCTTACATGCTGCACTCTGCTGCATATGTGACGTTCACGGCCATAGAGTACTCTAAGGGGGATGTAGAAGACAGCGTCATGGACAGTCCTACAACTTGAGGGCCCCATAGGACACCCGTCTGCTCTCCTTCCCCGCTTAAGCGGACATCACTGACTCGAGGAGGGTTGTTTTCGCCAGCCAAGACCGCCTCCTCGAGAATCTAAGTCTCCATACAAATCTAAGGCACTTTTGCTCAGAATATCATTTAAAGCAAACAAATTATGCACCACTAAATTTTTACTTCAACTCATTGTAGAATCAAGGAGGCTCACTATACAAAAAATACTCTATTTTTGTAAATCTTTTTTTTTATTGTACTCTATTGAACATTTTATTAATAATAAGAGAGGCTTGGAAGTTGAGGGCTTCAAAATAAAACATGAAGACTTCAAGAACTTGCGTTTGTTTTTCTAATTATCAGTAGTGGCTATTCAATTGCTCTTTGCCGCCCCGAGTGCCTCCTGTTTCTCGTGGCCTCTTATGCTTTCCTCGTGTTGAAAAGGATATTGCAGATAGTGACAATTGAGCGTACTATCAAAGTCCTCACTCTGATCCTTCCACTTCGGCTTACTTGCACTTTGCAAAACCTCCAAGGCTTACTCAATGTAAATGGACTCTCTTGTCCATCTATAGTGTACTTTGTGGCTCATCATTTGGAAGAGAATTTCTTATCTTTTAATCTAGTGATACAATCCCATTTGTTCATTTGAAGTCAATAAGGCAAACCCTTTACGAGTTGCTGTTGTGGTTGTAATTTGGGCTCTAGTTATCGTTGGATTCAACACCTATTGAGTCAATGGAGCTTCGCATCCGGTTTTCAAAGTCTCAAAATGATCATTTTGTCTCAATTTAACAAACAAGGCCTTTTGCTGTGAAACATTCAATAGGTATAAGAATCTTAAGAGTGCTAGCACTCCAGGTTTGGAGGTGCGAAAATTGCAATCCAATAAATGAAATGTGCACCTCTCAAAACAAAAAGTGCATATTTTACTATATTATGCAAATTGCTGAATGTCTGAGAGGTATCTTGACAAGGTTTTGACCATAATCCATGACAAAATGGATCACTAGGAGACCACTTATCTCTATTACAAGAGCAATGAAAATGATTCTTTCATGAAAATGTTACGGACATGATTGCTCATGGTCATGGAAATGTGCAATATATACACTATAGCATGGACATCTTTTTGACAAACTTCAACTATAGAGAGGAGATCACTGCAAAACTGTTGCGAGATCTAGAGTCGTAGCCCAAGCATTCACCTCGTCTATTGTTTGTAGAAAGTGATTGTTTTGAATTTACAAAGGTTTTGTTAAAAGGCTCAAAGAGATGTATGGATTCTCTTGGGCTGCCCTCCAAAAAGTTGGTCAAAGCTCAACCTGTTTCTTCAACATTAACTCTTCTACTTAACAATGCTTCAAGTAACAACAAAAACCACTAGTTTTTTGCATTTTTCTCTCTCTTTCTCTACAAAGCTATTTTTTGAGAGGTATACATCAATTTCCTCATTGTCGAATACTCACAAAGACATTGATGCGCTATTCAGTTGTTGGAGCACTAAGCTGAAGCAAAATGACTATCCGTTACTTCCAAGGCTGAAAAAGTCCTTCATAGATTGTGAAACACAACTTATGATTCTTCATTTCATAGAAGAGGTTTTTGATTTTAAGCAATTAATAGAAGAATACTTATATATAGGTGATGATTATCTACTGTCATTCTCAAGCATAGCAATTCAAACTTTACAAGGATTCCAACGGGTGGCCTTTGATGCAGTTGTCATAGCACAAGAAAGCACAAGTCCTACCTTTAGGCGTTAACTTAGCGTAAAACACCCAATATGACTCGTGTATCGTTCCCACAGGATTTTAACTTGTAGTTTCCTCAAATTTACGGAATTCACAATACGGGAAGTAACCAAGACCCAAGGCAGAAAGAATCTGGGACTACAAATCAGGAACTACACTTCCTCACGCGTATCTTCTAAGCCTTCTCTTAACTGATCAAAATTACCATACTACAGATCTACTTAGAAACGATCTGTAGTCTATCCAAAAGTGACTGTACCCTAATATCCTACTTGACTGAATGTGGAACCGGAAGGAGTGTCATGATCATGTACCTTTCCCTGATCCGGAGTTAGTAAATAAAGTAATCCAAATGATAGTTTTGCCTCTATAATAGAGGGTTCTGTTCTTGGAATTGTGGAAGGGAACGTATACCCTATCCTTCACTGTTTTTAGAGTGACTGAAGATTCACTAAAAGAAAATACACAAAATACACAAGAAAACTTGGATGCGGACTCTTCCTCACAACTAGTATGGACATCACTCCCCACCAGTAGGTCACTTAGGAAACCCCCACAATCCTCCCTTACTACAACGACAAACCTATCCAAACTAAATCCCAAGAGCCAGACCTAGTATATTGACAAATAGAAGATCCTAACTATCTTCATGTTCCTCTCTCCTGGATTCAGTAGGACCTCATCTGACTTTGGCTAGCGCTAGCTCTCCCACCTGAAGAACTTACCCAACCTAACAAAGGCTATCTTACTCAGAAGACACTCGAGAAACTTCAACAATCAGAATTTCCTCCTAGTACACAAAGATTTATCAACCGGATTCTAATAATCTTGAAATTGGATCCAGACAAAATTTGAGGGTAGCTTTTCCCCTCAAGTTTCCACAACCAAGCCGCCTGAACTAGAAATGGTCAAAGCACCGCCTAACCCCTCAATACAAGACCAAGACTTTTCAGACTAATACTCATGGAGTTGAAATCCAAGCTTTCTTTGCAAGATTGAATGGAAAAACAAGAATATAAAATTGCTCGGAGTTGAAACCAACTTCCAACCCCTAAATACTAATCCCAAGGAACCCTAAAAGGTCCCAAGGAACAAAAGCAAAGGACCAAGGAATGACAGGTGTCATTCCTTATCTTCCTAGTTGACTTTCCTACCAATCCTGCTGTTTTGCAAAATGTGGATTTCAGATCCAAAATTCCCGGAAAGAAGAAGTCCAGGTGCATCCAACTGAAAAGCACCTCACTAGTAGCTTTCTACCTACTTCCAACACTGATTTTCACCCAACTTTCTATGATCCTTTCTAAGCCGCTTCAAGAAAGGTTCCTCAAGCTTGGCAAATCCTTTCCTCAGTGGTTGTTTCCTTTTCGCCTCAACCAGATTTGGAATAATTGGGCTGATGGTCTTGACCTTGACTTGTGCATGTTGTGAGCTCCCAATTTGTCACTTGGGACTCGTAGAATTATAGTGTCTGTTGGTCTTAGGCAAGATTGTCTACCTCCTTCATTTTGTATTGGTTGTGACATGTGCGTAGGTTTTTTTCTTGTTGTCCATCCCATTGATGGTGACTTCCATCCATTTTGGCTTGCTTCGGCATATCTAAATCTCAATTTGGATCTAGAACAAATCAACTCCATTCATCTGCAGTGTTAAATGTCTTTATCTTTTTAGTACATTAACAAGATCTTATACGTTGGATGGAATACAGAACAAGGAAATTCTTGGTGAGAAGACAAGGCTATTCCCTAAGTTGGACGTATATAAATTGTATCATGACAACTTGGAAGTCATGAGTGAGATGGATGTTTTGATCCGAGTATAATAATTTCTAAATCACAAAGTGCCATCATCAAGACATTGGTGGATGCTTATATATCTAGTAAAAACAACAATGCATTTGAAGAGTAAAGATGAATACTTTGTAGGCTTACAAAGTCATTAGGAATTTTAGAAATTTTACGTTAGTTTTCTAAATTTAAAAAAACAAAAATTAGAAAAAAGAAGATTATAAAGAGTTGTAGTAGTTGGTAAGTTTTTCAAAAGCCTATCTAAAAAAATTAGAATTAAATTTAAAATAATAGATTGGAAGGAAGAAATAGATTTAGTTTGTAAAATCTTTTAATTTATTGTAACGATCATTTTTTATATTATTTCAAAATTGGATGTTATGAATGTGGTATGATATAATACAGTTTTACTTTTAGTTTTTGTATTGTAATTAGTCTTTTGCATCTTTTATTTCTATTTCTATTTTCCATCACGTTTGTTTTATAATGCTAGATGCATTATTATTATCTATGATGAATAATCTGAAATTCTTTACGTAAGCGTATGCCAAAGTGCTTACTTTGATCTTTTAGTTCATTATTTATTATGAATGGTCCATGTTTGAATCCTAAACCCCTCCTCTGAATGTCTTTATTATAAAAATGCCAAGCAACTTTTTATACTTGAAAAAACTCATAATTCTTGTAGCATAAAACAATCTCAATTTGTTGAATTCTCTCAATTTAATAAACACTTCTGTATTCTAAATTTAGGGTCATGATTAAAATGAGACTACATATTATTTTATTTAAATGAATATGGTCTTTTATACACGAATTATGTACAAACAAAGTTTGATTCTAGAAAAGTTCATTGCAAACAAAGACCTATTTGATTTTTAAAAGCTAGATCTTCTACCCTCCCTATTTTTTCCCTTTGGTGCATGAGCATTCTTCTTCTTTTCACTCCCAAAAAATATATTTATGAACAAATTACAATAGCAAGCTTTAAGAGGTTCAAAGTCTAAATATGAATAATTTTAATATCTTAATGTTTGACATCTTATAAATAAATCTAATGTTATCCTATATAACAACTAACATGAATGTATGAAAATAATATATTTTGCAAGTTCTAGAATTTTTAGGCATTTTGTGTATTTACATGTATTTTATAAAGATTCTAAGTATGAATACTTTTGAGTGCTCTAGATCTTAAAAGAACAAAATTTATTAAAGTTATTGAGAAAAGAACACCAAGCCATTGTATTAAAATGAAGGGGGATTACAAACCACTGTTAGAAATGTATGTCAAGCCTATGCTAGGGATTAACTTCTTATACTATTCTATTAACAAGTACTTTGACTAACCATATGGGTTATCCTACCTTTAGAAGGGTGGTCTCTCTTGAGATGCCCATTATTTTGGCTACAAACAACATCTAACTAAGGTCAGTCCATACTATGAGCTCCTACAATCAATCTAAAGCTTATTGTGCACTTTGTTCAACACTCCCACTTTGTTTGTTGCTAAACAACACCAAACCCATTTCCTTACAAAGGTCTTCATGTAGAGGTTTCCCAAGCAGTTTGTTAAGCACATCTGCCACCATGCGCTCCGTAGGAACATAACTCATATCAATGACATCATTTTCAATTTTTTCACAAATGAAATGGTGTTGAATGTCAATGTGTTTACTCCAAGAGTAATGAATTGGATTCTTGACCAAGGCATTGGCGCCTTGATTGTCACACATGATGCATGTGCTCTTCTCTTGCTCAAGTCCAACATCACTTATAAGTTGTCTTAGCCATATGGCCTCCCTTATGCATTGGCTAATGGCCATGTACTCTGCTTTAATAGTAGACAAGGCAATGGTAGGTTATTTCTTAGAGTTCCATGAGATGGCACCATCACCAAGCATACATATAGCTTGTTGTAAACCTCCTATCACTTGCGTCTCTGACCTAATCGGCATCACAAAAACCCACCAATGCAAGACTCTTGTCTCCAAGTACCAATTTTGCCCCCAAAATCACTTGGAGGTACCGCATCATCTCAAACTAGGGGACTGCATACTTGCGTACGATGATTGTACTGATTCCATGGTTTCATACCTGCGTACCATAATCGTACATAATACAAGTATGTGGACGCACTGAATCAGTGTAAAAACAATGAATATCAATAATGTATGATTCTTATACTATTATCAGTATAGTTTAGGTGCATTTTGGATATCACATTTGTATAATTAAAGTACATCAATTGTACCATTTTGGAAAACTTTTTAACGACACTAATTCAATGCATCTAAATACACGTAATATGTACAATTATAATACGCAGATATGAAGCTACGGAATCAATACGATATCTGTTAAAAAATCATTCTTCCTTAAGTTTGAGATGATGATTCTTTTGACCACTACCAATGCTTGGAACCACATTTGACCATACATTGGCTCACCACACTCATTTCAAATGCAAAGTAAGGCCTTGTAGCTACCATGGCATACATCAAGCTCCCCACCGCGGCTTTGTATGGCACATCTTGCAGTTCTAATTTGACACCTTCATACTCCTCATCTGTGAGCTTTGCCATCTTCTCCTTCACATCAAAAGGTTTGCCAATGGATTTGCACCCTTCCATGTTGAAGCGCTTCAACACTTCTTCAATGTACTTGCTGTGGCTCATGGTAATGGTGAAGGCAACCCTTTTGCTTTGTAAACTCTACATCAAGGCAATAGTATAGGTCTCAAAGATCACTCATATCATATTGGCTCTTCAACATCGTGTTGACCTCCTCCATTTTATTCATGGTGTTTGTCATAATGATCAAATCATCCACATAGATAATGACAGTCACCAAATATGCACTTGTTTGCTTAATGTAGAGAGTGGTCCACATGACTCCTTGTGTAGCCCTCTATTGCAAACAATGCATCAACATCTATGTATCATACTCTTCCAAATTGCCTCACTTGTAAATGGCCTTTCCAAACTTACAATTGAGGTGTTCTCCACCTTGTTGAACAAAGTCTTTGGATTGGTCAATGACTTCTTCAAGACTTTGGATTGAGAAATGCCATGATGACATTTATTTGGTGCATCTCCAAGTCCATGGCTGCCCCTATCATTGTCACGCATCAAATGGTGCAAAACTTGACCACATTAACAAAAGTCTCATTGAATCCACCCCTTCAACTTAGAAATATCCCTGGACCACCAATCTCGCCTTGTAGCGCACAATGTTGCCCAATGCATCTTTCTTAGTGCAAAACACCCACTTGCATCCAACACTTGCACAATTAGAAGGAGCAGAGAGAGTTTCCATGTACTTTTGGTCATAAGTAAGTCATAATCCTCTTGTATGGCTTGCTCCTACTTGCTTGAATCCAGGCTCTTCATAGCTTCTCCAATGTTACGTGGATCTCTTGCATATGCCACATGGGCATGCTACACTTACTCTTGAGGCAAAATGTGGTTCTTCTACCATTCTCTAAGCGGTTTGCTCTCCCTTGTATGATATCTTGGCTCTTTGGAAACATCTCTTTCTTCATCTTTACTGGATGCCAAACTTAGAGATGGACTTGTTTTTTCTTTAGATGTTGGTGGTGTCTCATTTTGGTCTCCATCATCTTTTGGCAAAGCTTGGATGGTTGGAGATTTATACACCTCAAGATTTGGTCCTTCATTGCTCCCACTTAGATATATTTTCAAAGTTGTAGATACTCCTTGTTTGTCTTCAATGAATGTCACATCTCAACTCTTAATGATCTTTTTTGACTCCAAGTATATAAGTTGATAGGCTTTGGATCCCTCACAATAGTCCAAAAACAAGCACTTAGTTTCCTTTACATCAAGCTTAGAGCGCTTTGGGCTCAAATCCAAGGCATATGCAATGCATCCAAACATGCACATGTAACCAAGGCTTGGTCTTCTTCCACGCCATGCATCTTGAGGTGTTATAGATGCTACCACATTTATAGGGCACCTATTGCTTGTGTATACCGCATTTGATACGGCCTCCGCCCAAAGATCATATGTGAGGCCTTAGGCGTGAAGTATAGCTTGCGCCATCTCCACAAGTGTGCGGTTGGCACGCTCCACCACACCATTTTGTTGTAGAGTAGATGGGGTCGAAGTTTGATGTTGAATGCCATGGTCCCTCATAAAAATCTCAAAGGCCTTGGATATGTATTTTCCTCTGGTGTCTGATCTCAACACCTTCACCTTGTGCCCCAATTCATTCTCTACAAGAGCCTTCTATGCCTTGAAACTCTTATACACATTATTTTTCTACTTGAGTATGAACATCCAAATCTTCCTCGAAATATCATCAATGAAAGTCAAGAAATACCTTACACCACCTATAGAAGTAGTCCTCATGGGGCCGCATACATTGGAGTGTACAATCTCCAACACCTTCACTACCCTCTGTGCTCCATCACTTGGTATAGATTTTCTTTCTTGCTTGCCTTAAATATAAGCCTCACACTTAAGGTCGCCATAGCTCTTCATCACTTACATGCCGCCTACCATGCTTTGAAGGCTCTGCACACTCTTCACATTGAGGTGATCCAGTCTCTTGCGCCATAGCTGCAAAGAGCGTTGGAGGAGTGTTCCTTGTACCAAACTCGCCATACTGGTACCCTTCACTATTTTGAACATGAGCAAGTACAAATTGCCTTCCTTCAGTGCAATGACAATCATCTCTCTATTGAATGCGCCTAAAACACAATCCTTGTTGTTGAATTGCACCTTCAAATCTTGTAACACCAACTTGCTCACAAAGAACAAATTGGCATGCAACTTGGGCAAATGCAACACATCTTGAATGCGAATTTGTTTCAACTAGCCCTTTACATCAACCTCCACAATAATGCAACTTGTGCTAATGGCCTCCACCATGTCATTGTCATCCAAATACACACCTTTTGGTTGCTAATGGATTCATCGTTGCATAACTCATTATCCTTGCCCACTTGTTCAACCAAAGTAACAAAAGGTACTTGTGAATAAAGGACAACATCTTTAATGGACTAGTTTTCTAATCTTTGGAAAAAAAAAAAAAGGTGCTGGTAGCAACTATCGCTATCACATTGCTAGAATGTCTTCCTACACATGCACTTCCTCTACAAGGTTAGTGGTGTATTGCACTTTATTGCGCACAACATTTTGTTAGTCTTTATTTTTTTGCTTGTGATAGACTATAGTGCATGCTATTATGAGATGTATATGTATAAGGGCCTTTATTGAATATGATGACAATGAGATGGTCTTCTTTCCAACAAAATCCCGGCCAAGGTCAATGTCCTCTTGTAAAATCAATATATCCTTAAGCACTAGAATTAAGAATTTTTTAAGCAATAATTAGTTAATGAATAGGAATTCTTTAAGATGAACTTCATATGTCTTTTTAAGCATAATCAAAAAATTAGTACAAGCATTTAAAGCAATGAAAAATACAAATTGCAAGACATCATGCGAAAGACAAAAATTAAAGATGGAGAATATATAAAACCATGAGGTTGTACCTAGTAATATGATAATTTCTTTGGATCAATAGGTATACTTCTATGCTACATTGTGGCTAAATGACCAAACTTGTGCAGATCCACCACAGCTTGTAGCACCAAATGCTTCACAAAAGAGTCCATCCCTTTGAAGAACTAACTAGAGCTATCTTTCCACATATCCCAGTAAACCAAGCAAATCTATCCTACCATGTTCTATTGCTCCGCACTTGCAAAAAGCATAAAAAATAACACTTACTTGTACTCAAGTAGATCTTCTATCGTCACAATCAGACACACAGAATCTCTTGTGTTCCTCCCAAAATCTATAATTGTATTGGTTTTGAACCCTTAAATAGGATGCTTGAGGAGCACAAAAGTTATGTATGTTTATTGGATAGATTTTGAATGCCCTTATAATGTGCGGGCATTGTTTTTCTAGATACAACTTTCTTTTGAGGTCTTCTACCACCTACTTGACAAGCAAACGGTTCAACTCCTCAACCATGTGATCCTAAGGTGTTGGTGGCCATGAATAAAGAGAAGTGTTATTTAGTTTAGAATCTAGCAAAGACCAACTCCAATGTTATTGCTCATTAGCATGAGCTTCCATTCCAAAGTCATGTAATGGCCTTGTGGTATGTTTTTTGCAAAGGTCATCTAATGTCATCACTGCCTTTGCATTTTCTAGCATGTATTTATTGAATTTCTAACAATATGTGAGGTACTTGCCAATTTGGCATCCAGACCTCCTCAATTATAGCCATGGTTACATCATTCATCCTCTCTACTAGATGGAATTCTTGTACATCAGTATATGCAACGCATGTGAGCACATACAAAACATCATCTATTTTGAAGAATTGTATATGAGGACAGAAGAAGAGACATCCAAAGTAGGGAATAGAAAAACATTGTGGATACAAATGAACACGCAGTACATTTAGTGTGTTGGTGACATACAAGTAATTAAAAGCCTTTTACAACTTATGTACTATGATACAGTCATGGTGCATGCATAGAAGTAATTTTTTTGCTACCTTTGGATTTTGTTGCAGATCTTACTCCACTACTTTATCAATCTTGTACATGAAAAATCTCATTCTATTGCATTCTAGCTTTATTGGTTTAGGACAAAGACTCACATTTTCTTATGATATGAACGCGTCTGCCTTCACACTAGGTTCAGCCACAACTGCAATTTCAGTCTTTGGATCCAAGTTTGATTTTTTTAGCTAAAGAACAAGTTGTCATATTTTCCTCTTGACCTTTTTTGGATTCTCCTTGTGGGTCTAAGTCGGCTAAAATTACAACCACATTCCGATGTGCTTCAATCTGGTCCCTCTACCTCTATCTATCTTCACACACTATAGATGGAATGTTGTGTCCTTCACGATGTTTTCTGATAATTGTCCTTAGCTAACTAACCTTGTTTTTAAGGTGCTTTGTAGAAGCCTTGATAACAACATGACCTTGAAATGGTCACTATTGTGCACCTACTTTTCCTGTGATAGACTCACAAGTTGAAAATTCCAGATACTATTTTCATACTTCTTCTTAAGGATGTCATATTTAGAACAATCCAAAGCCTTGAACTGAATGCCATGAACTTCATCTTCTTTGTCTTTCCTTTATCTACTACCTTCGTGTATTGCTTAACCTTATTTTGAGTTTGAAGTTCCAACTTCTGTTCGTTATTCTTGATTTATTGTAGTCCGTTTGTGTTACTCTTGTTCTATATTGGATACATCATTAGAAACTATTTCCAACAGTACTTCTTATATTCACTCATCATTTAATGCTATGGCAAGGGTTCTTGTCCTTGAAATTGTCACAATAGTAGATGCATATGAAAAACGGTCAACTTCAAAGTTTAGAACTTTTCTACAAGTATTCTTACTTATTGTCATAGTGAGCCTTTTTAGTCAACACTTTGTACTTTAGCTCCATGTAGAGGCAATGACACTTGTATTAAGTGTGCATCATAGTAGACTTATACAATTATAAATTTTTTTCATCTCTATTTTTAATTAAATTTCATAATTTAGACTACCAACAAAATTATTAAAGAACAATCAATTTAATAGCCTACAATAAGCACGTGGAGAATATAAAAGGAAAGGAAAATCTAACAATGAAAGAATAAAATGAAAACACATACAAGACAATTAAGGAAAGCAAAATAAAAAAAGAATAATAAAAAGAGTTAGTAGATAAAAAGGGAAATTTAACAAAGAATAAACAAACATGTATGAAACAAGCAGAAGAAGCAAAATTAGTGAAGAACAAAAAAGAAAGAAGTGTGGGCAAGGAAGAGAAGGAAAATTTAGCAAAGAGAAAAAAGAAGATATATGACAATTAATGGAAGCATAATAAACAAAGAATAGAAAGGAAAAAAATAGTGAATAAGGAGGGAAAGTAAAATGAGTGCAAAAGAGTGAGCAACTAGATTTCTTCTACAGACTAGAAGCTAAATCACTGAAGAATGGTAAAGACTCATAGTGAAGAGGTGTAGATATACTCACTTGCTTAAAAACCATATAATTGCTTGGAAACGCAAGAAAGGCATAAAATGCTGTATGTCTAGCCATTCAATTATGGCAAGGTTTCATACGCATATTAAAAGTGTGCGTTGTTGACTCATTATGGTCCTTCAATTCTAATACTTCAACAAAAAAATTCTTTCGATGAAGGTGCCTTTTTTCCTACAAGGAACAATTAGTTGTCAACTAATGCTTCATTGGTAGTATGTAGTGTGATGTCATTGTCAACAAATGCAAGCATTTTATCTCCACCCTTGAGATAAAACAAGTACAACCAAGTTCCTGTTAATCCATTGCAAAATTCTTACGGTAGATATCTTAGTGTTAACCATAGTACCATTGTTTTGTTTTTCGGCAGTTTATTGGCCATTTGCACCAAAATAATAGGCTTGTCACCAAGCCCTTGGAACTAAATGGAACTAAAACGACAAAAAATTGCCAAAAAACTTCAATTTTAAAAAATCCTAAATGAAATTGCCAAATTGTGGATAAAAAAAAATATAGATATATAATATTTATTAATGTATTTTAATTTAATATGTTGTTCAATGTTGAAATTTAGAGCAGCACTATAATATTAGAAAAAGGCTTTAGGGCACTTCATAAAAATGAAATTTAAAAAAAAAAAATGTATAATACCCTCGAAATAGTAGATAAATGTTTGATAAATAGAAGGTTTTATAGAATTCAAATTGCAAAAAAAAAAGATTCAAATTCAAAATACAGCAATTTCAACCAATTAAGCCAAATAGTCTAGTCACTTGACATGAAATAGAAAAAAATCACAAGCTAGCTATTCTTAATTATAAGACATAGCTTCTATTTTCAAAATGATAAATTTCATTCCATTTGGAGTTTTCTAATGGAAGTTATGGCTAGATGAAGTATAGCCTTAGAAGAATCTTTTTATCTTCATCCATTGATTTCTACTAACTTTCGGACCTAAATAGACTTTTGATTTTGGATGTGCGACTTTATTTAAGTTTAGTTTTTAATTTCTAAATTTGATCTACATTGGATGAAATATAACCACTATCATCTAGTCTCCAAACTAAACTTCATCTTTTGTTATCTTACTTAATTTAACTCTATTTATAAAGTATAAAGTAGATTTGAAGTTCTCTAAGACCCTTATAGATGATTCTAATCTCTTCTAAGTATTTAGTTGCCTTCAAAAGATTTGTAATTGGCTATCTATTTAACTCTCAAGGCTCTAAACTCCTTTTGTTAAATTTTTATTCTTATTTTATTGTTTTGAATTTCCTTGTAGGGCATAAAGTTAATTATCCATATTGATAATTTACTTAAAGTTTTGACATTCCTATTGAAAGTTACAAATAGATGATGTTTGATCATTAATCAATATTTTTAAACTTCAAATGTTTGATCATTAACCAGTAATTTTTAATAGTTTGCAACTTTAAATCAAAACACCTTTAAACTTTTAAATATTGGCTTTAGTTAAAATTCAAAGTTTCTATTTTATCATTTTTGGATGAATTTTATTATTTTTTAACCATTCTTACTACCATAATTCATCCATGCATATTTCTTTTGTTTATATTTTATGTTTTTAGGTTAATAATATTTTAAAAAATTTAGAAATTTTCTACAAGGATTTGGGACTAAATTTGTACTTTAAACTGCTTTGAAAGGTTTGAATTAAGGTTTAAAATTCCTACTATATAGTTGAAATTTAAAAGAAAACAAATTAAAAAAATGACTTATTTAAGTACTTACCTCAGAGTTGTCTTTGTCCAATAGGTGCTCTATAAACCCACCTTAATCCCTCCATTTTTTTTTCATCTTGTTTTCTCTTTAAAATTTTCTCATTGTTTAATTGACGAATTTACAAAAGGAATGCCAATCTAAATCAGTCTAACTATCCCTTCTTTTCTTCTAGCTTCCTTTATTTTTTTTCTACTTTATCTTTTTCTTTTCCAAGCGCTCTGTACAGTGTGGAACAAAAGGGTAGAATTGTTTTTGAGTTTTGACTTTCAACTTTTGTGTCTCAACTTGAAATTTGTGTATTCAAATAAAACTATTTTTTTTTATAGAACTTTGATTTAGCTACTCCATGACATATTACTTATACAAAAAAATATACATATTCATAGAGATATTGCATTTTCTTTGGACTTCCTCAATTTTCACCTTTTTGTTTCTTTCATCTCAAATTACTTGATTTCACTAGTATAGACAAAATACAAGCTTTTATCAAGTTTTTTAATAGTGTCACAAATGTAAAAGGTTCTAGAAGTTTTTTAGAAAGATTCTCTCTTACAAGAAGCTTCTCAAGAGGCTTCTTGGCTTGTGGAAGCTTCTGAAGTAACCTCCAAGCTTGTAGAAGCTTCTCAAAGAGCTTTCAAGCTTGACAAAAAAGCCTAAGGTGCTTAAATATATACATGAGTCAAGACTAAAAGGTTCTTCACTTCTTACAACTCATTCTAATGTCCTAGTTCATAGCATCTACTTTTAATTCTTGATTTTTTGTTCCCTTGAATATACTCTTGAGTTCTTTGAAAAAACTTATAATCTTGTGGTTTTTTTAAGTCTCTTAGCAACGCTTTTTGAAGACATAAAGAAGATTAGCAAAGAAGTTAGGAGCAACATCATCAACCTTCTTGACAATGGTGTGGTTTGACCAAGAAAATTAGCAAACGATGACATGTGGATATCAAAACAATCAACACTATTAGAAATCAAGTTACACCAAGCTTGATATAATCTAAAGGTGGCCGACTGTCTAAGATAATTGAAGCAATGACTCATTACATCCAAAGGCCATTACTTCAAGCATGGCAAATACTACAACCGAATCGGCTTGTGAGCTTCAAAATGACACAATTGCAAATGTCTATTCCATCACCATTAGACGTGCACTACAAAAAGTGAGTTTAATGGCTTGGAAGAAGGTTAAAAAGCCTTGGCTTCTAAAGCACCATAAAAAGCTTCAACTCCAATTTGCAAAACAACATCAAAGCTAGATTGATGAAGATTGGAGCAATGAAACAAATATAAATTGCTTGAGGTCTGATGGGTGCAAATGGGTGTAGAAAAAATAAGGCACAAAGGAGCAAACCCATCAAGAAATTGAGCCAGCAATCAAATTTGGTGGAGGAAGCTTTATAGTCTAGGACTACTTTATTGTCAAAGGCATTGGATATTTGACCAAAATTGAAGGAAATCTAAATATTGAGCTAAATGTGGACATACTCAAGGATGAATTCCTTAAAATACTCAAGTATTACAAGAATAAAATAGAAGACATTGTTTTCAACAAGACAACGATCCAATACATGCATCAACAAACGCAAAGAAATTATATGAACAAAATGACATGGAAGTACTAGATTAGCCTTTGCAGTCCTTGAACCTCAATCTAATTAAACATCTTTGTGTTGAATTGAAGAAAAGATTGAATTTGTATAAAAAAGAGCAGAAGAGCATAAACTAACTATGGCAACATGTAGAGGACACTTGGAACAACATTTCATTTCAAATATATATGAATCTTGTCAAGAACATGCATGGGATAAGAGTAGCAGTACTAAAAGCAAAAGGTAGTTATACAAAGTACTAAAAAATCAATAAAAATTGTTTTAAGAAAAATAGAAATAAAAAAGCAAAAATGGAAGTAGCTCGTGGAAAATGCAATATCTCTATAAATATTTATTTTTTATATATGAGTAATATATCATTCAATAGTTAAGACAAAATTCTATCAAGAGATGGTAGTAAAATTTGAATAGATGGACTACAACTTTAGATATAGAAATTAAAAGTCAAAATTCTAAAATATTTCCACGCTTTTGTTCCTCAATATAAGGTCAACTATTTGATTTTGACAACATAGGACCACTATAACGTTCTAAGGACAAAAATTCAAATAATTCTAGATTATTGTCTTCTACTTGTTATCATTGGCTTGTATAAGGGTAATTGATATTTCCTCTTGATTGTCCCTAATTTCTATTTTCTTGCTATATCCCTATATACATTTGGCTACTAATTCATTATTTTTCTTGTTCCTTGACTAGTCCTTATCTCTCCTGCTTTGATTTGTTGTTTCTATATTATTTTCTTCCTCTCTCCTAAAATTTAGACCTTCTCCTTCTAGAATCGTGACTTCTTGGACTGATGGCTTTTCAACCTTGCGACTTGTTGGATCCCTGGACCTACTTCATTCTTTGGACCTACTAGATATCAGCTAGGATAACACCTGTATTTGCTAGAATTACGCCAACTTGTCTAGGCTTATCAAGAGGGGAAGACTTGGGCTCTAGTATGTCTAATTCCAAAGTGGGGCACAGTCTATAGTATATTTAACTGTAAACTAGAGACTTAGGCTCTAGTATTTCTAATTCAAATAAGGAGGCTTAGGCCATGGTATATCTAATTTAAAATGTATGCTATTGCCACAGCCAAAAAAATTAAAAATAATTCTATAATTTTTTGATTCATTTAGAACATTGCAATTCAATAATTTTTACACTATAATGTGAGAGGTTGCATTTTTATTACAAAGAAAAAGATTTATACACAAAGGAGTGCAAGGACTCTGTTTATTAGCATTTGGACATGCTTTCCAAATGACAGATAATTTAATTCAGTTTTTTAATTTAAAAAAATCATAATTTTTACATTGGAAGTCTAAATGCCACAAAATTGGCACAAATAGAAAGTTGTATGCATGAAGGGGTGCAAGGACTTTGTTTTGTGGTGTTTGGACATGCAATGTAAAAGTTCTGATTTTTCCAAAACAAAAAAGAATTTAAATCAATTTTTGATCCATTAAAAAATTTGAAATTCAATAGTTTTCACACTATTTGTCCAAATACCACAAAACAATGTTTGTACACCTCTCCATGCCAAGAGCTTTTGAGCAGTATCAAAATTGTCACCAAATACTTTATAGTTTGTTAGTTTTTAATGTATCAAACAAAACAAAACAAAACAAACAATCCATATTAAGGTATAGATGCTTTTATATGTCTAATTCAAATAGGACGTGCTCTTGGAATTTCTAAAAGAGACTAAAGGAGATTTTAGTAAAAAATTTGATGACTTAGAACCCAAATTGAGCCTATAAAGGAAGGTTATACTTTGGCATCAAGTTTCTTTCTAATAAGTGAAAACAACTAAAACATGTGAGACTTTTAGAAGTCAAAGCTTTACCATAGAACTATAATCTATAAGGCTTTATAATTAAAGCCTCACCATGACATAAAAATTAGAACATGGAGGATCCTATAAATCACAACTTTGCCAAAGTTTTTGAGCTACATAAAGTTTTAATACAACTTGGACAACAACAGATTAGTAGGAGTTAGAACACAAATCTCAATACAAGAATAGAAACTACATACAATTGTTAGTACCATGTACTCCACAATCTCCAGGGGAATTCACATGAAGGGATCTTCACCAAGGATTTGTGTGCAATCTCAACAAAGACACTAGAAGCCCCTCATAAGCGGCATCACCAAGGCATAGACGGGGCTTGTTTTTAGGATTACTACAAGGGTTAGTATAAAAAAATTAATACAAATAATTGATACAAAATAACACGTGATAGTACAAGGAGAATGCAAGGTCTAAAATTACTCCAATGTCCTTGGAAAACTGTTTTCATAACACCAACAATTGAGCAAAAATTGCTTTTAAAACTCCACTTGGTAAGTTTTGCCTCAAAGGCCAAAAAATCAATACAATAGAATTAATAGGAAGAAAATACAAATAAATGATGGTTTGAGAGAGAGAAGAATGTCCTTATATAATTTTTCCAAGAATATCCTTATTTCTCCCTTACGCAATAATAAACTAACTTCTATTGGTTATAACTCCTAAACTCCCTTGACTATTTATCACCAAAAACTCTCCAAAATTGCTATTTTTAGTACAAGAACCAAATTTTTGGAAAATATCATTTTTGGACACATGTAACTATAAAATATTTTTTTCTTCAACACTTTATTTCTACCAAGGATATGCTCCTCCAATACATCATGAGTTCTTAAAACCTGTAGGTTAACAAGTAAGGGTTCAATTTTTCATAATAATAAAAAAATCAAAATCAAAACCTATCTTATGTGAATGATTTAGGAATTCTATTGAGGTTCCTTTAATCCATTTTAGCCACAAAGTGTCACATGTTAGGTAGGTTTAGGCATTTCAAAAGGTATTTACAAAGTACTCTACATTTTCATCACTTCTAAGATTCTAACCTATAAATATGTAGATATTGAGGTATTTAGGTATTATGTCTATTATAGATCAATTATTATATTAATATTTAACATACCTATTTTAATTTTTAAACTCTTTTTAGAAATTCCGTTTTACAAAACTTAATTTCAAACATATAACAAGAAAAGACAACTATAAGTCTCAAATGACAAATTCAAAGCTCACAACAAATCACTTTATACATTGCAACCATCACGCTTTTAACCGCTCAAATGTTCTTTGCCCATCTTTCAAGTAGAAGCATCTAGAGCCAATCGCATCATTCCAAAACTAAAGCCCAAACAAGTGGGAAGAAGGCAAGCAAACCAAGCAATCTAAACCAAATCTAATCTCTCTTAACTGTCAAACTCAAGGAAAAAGACATTTGAGATGTTAAAAGAGCTGCATAAGAGGCTGATAGACAAAGAATGCTAAATATAAAAAATAGTGGAAAACGAAGGCACAAAAAGCAAAGCCCTAAACCACAGTACAAGAAAATGCAAAATCTTTGAAAAAAATAGGTATTTTACACACCCTAAACACTAAGAGGAGGGACATAAGAAGGGCAAAAACAATTAGAGCAAAACACACAAGAAAATACAAGTTTCCAAAAACTAATATTGTAGAGACCTCAAGTAAAAAACCAAGAATGCTAGATTGTAAGCCTACGAGCACAAGCCTACGAGCATTGAGCGGGGATTATGCAAGCGGTGAGTTTTTAAATTAGAAAAATCTTAAAAAATGTCAATAATATTTCTAAAAATAGATAATATTTTATAAATTTCTTGAGGATACTATTTTTAGTAAACTTTACCACCTATTATTGTGGAACAATGAATGTGGACCTATAACCGTGCTAATCTACAATTTGTTTAGGATTTTTTGGGGATTATTTTTTAAAATGTCAAAAAGGTATATTACAAAGGCAAACAATTGAAGCACAATATATTCAAATTGAGATTGAAAATAGGCTGCATTGAACACGTCGACAAATACAATATTTGTCTAAACAAAAATAGATACTTCTTAAATTGTATATTTAAGTTTAGTCTAGAATCATCCACTCTCAAATGTCAATCGCTCAAAGACATTGGCTCTCCTAGGCGTGTTCAAGATTTTGAGTTGAAGTCTTGATGATACCAATCCTAATGAAAAGGAGCTTCACTTCATTGAAGCTAAAGCTTAGAGAATGTATAACCTTATCATCTACCAGATTCATTTTGCAAAAATAACGGAATAAGAATAAAGATGTTTGCCATTCACATATTGATGGCAGCCACCAATCTCTGAAACGGCCATGTCTACAAAATTGGGACAAGTACACTCTGAGTATATGTCAAGTGTGATTTGATAAACCTTTTACATGGGCTCTGTTCCAGATTGAAGGGAAATTATGGCTCCAAGTTTGAGGAAGAGCAGCATAGTTACCCCCAAGATCAATCCTTTGACATTACCAGCACTCTCCCATTTATTGCAATGCTCTGTAGTGGAAGCATTTGCAATACCTCAAATCGCCTTGCTCCTTTGAGTTGATGGTTATGTATCCGGATGTAAAGGGCTAGGTTCATTGTGAAAAATTGCATTGAAAACATTTGATATTGTGAACAAACGTCGAGGTGACATAGGAGGGTCCTCTTGGAGTTGAAAGCCAACTTCTTGCAACAGTAGTGTTTTTAGGCGGGTCAAACTAATGTCACTTAATACAAGCCAAACGTTTGGTATTTGAGGCTTGTCAATTACCCAAGCACACTTAGAGCCTCGTACACATCGTTGAATATCATATGGACAAAACCAGAAGTTGGTCATGATCTCCTTATTTTCACCATACTGTTTTTTGCGACCACAATACGTCGGGGCTGGAGTGCCTTCAGATCCCTTCGCAATTTTGGCAACGCAACGAATGTTTATACCTTTCTGCTGGGCATGACATTTGCAACTAGATTTATAAGACAATCTTGCAATATGCCATTGCAAAGTGTCACAATCACTCTCCATTGCAGTCGTGACATGTGGTACATGCACATAGTTAACCAGCATGTCTACTTCATTGGAGGTCACTGTGGATGTACAAGTAGATCATTTCTACACCCGCGGCTAAGAGAAGTTGACCTTGTCCGGACGATGTGAAT
This sequence comes from Antitrichia curtipendula, assembly GCA_951230915.1. Classification (NCBI taxonomy): domain Eukaryota; kingdom Viridiplantae; phylum Streptophyta; class Bryopsida; order Hypnales; family Leucodontaceae; genus Antitrichia; species Antitrichia curtipendula. Next base: position 17,973,913 of record OX579637.1, on the reverse strand, counting down.
CACCATCCAAACCAATTGGGACGTCAAGCTTGCGTTTGCTACTATCAAACACCTCCTTGCCTTCCAAATGTGGAATACATGTTCCAACATCGATCAGACATGGAAGGTCATTCAACGCCTCAACAATCTTCTTTGGGTCCCCACTGCGTCTAGCGCCTCTTAACTTCAACTCTTCTTTTGATGGCCTTGACCTTGATGTTGTGTCGTTTAAGAATGCTTGATAATTTGTCATTTGCATGAAGGTTCGAATGCAATCATCACAAGTGGCAGCAAACAGATCATTACCTCGATTACCTGATTGCTGCAACCATCTATTATGAATTGTTTTGGATAAGTTGCATGATGGCATGTCTGCCATCTCCGCGAGATTCAATCCTTGGAAGGAAAGAAATGTGTAGTTAAGCTCAAGTTGCAATCACCAAAAAAAATAAAGCCACAGTCTCTATATTGGCCTATCACTACAAATTCTACCTGTCTACTAGGAGGAAAAATTCCCCTCGACACCGAGGTGAAAGTCACCTGCCCTATAGTGATCAGAATTCCATTTTCATTGATGGGCTTGGTACATGAAAAATAAAATGCAAGTACTTCTCCCAAAAAGGCATTATGAAATGCAAGTGCTCTTCTACAAAAGATATTGTGAAAAAAATAAAGATTGATTAAAATATCATTTGCATGAAACCGCCTCATTGGCAATATCAGAAGTGCCAAAACGCAAGCCATAACTCCAATTCACGCAAAGCAGCTTTTGAGGCTGCTCCAGATGAAAGCCACCAAGAACAAATCGCCAAGTACTATGTCTCAGCTTCTTCCATAGTCTTGGAATCTTTATATTGCTTGCAAAGACGAAGATGTTTGTGTTGCAAATCCGATTCCATGAGCTTCTATATATGGCGATGCAATTAAGTACTCCAATGCAAGAGACAAGTTCGCTCACAATTCACCATCTCTATTTTGGAATCCCCGTTCTATACACAATGCGAACGGCGTTCCAATTAGCTTGTGCACTATCCGCCAGGAAGCCCTTGAAATTTAGATTTTGCATGCCATTGCATTTCATGACATTGTTCAATGACCTCCACATGATGCTTTGAACCTCAGTGTCTTCAAATTGCATGTCATAGACGGCAATTGTCTTCACCTTTCTATAATCTGTGTCATAAACGTGGCATGTCATGGTTGTCCAATCCTTCACACGTTTGACGTGGTCAAACATGAGCCATGCATTTTCCAAGTCTCCACTTGGTTGCATGTGCTTTACCAAGTCCACTCCACTACCAGACCCTTCTACCAACATTTTAAACAAGTATACCTTCTCTTTTTCTTGTCCAAGGAACACACTCTCATGAATGTAATCAAACTTTAAATTACGTTTCACATTCATAATACTATCTATGATCCCATTTTTACTAGTGCTATGGAACGACGTAAGAATGTTACGGATTTTAGGTGAACTTAGTCTCTGGAACCTATCTGTGACATCCTCTAACAACTTTCCTTGCAACATCTCCCTAGGGCCTTTTCCATTGTGTATTAGGTGGTTGTCTAGAAATTGCTTACTAGTTGCAAGGGCGATGACTGAGTTAGTGGTAATCGAGATTTTGGCAATCTCGCATGCAATAGGACTGAAAATAGTACCTACAGGCTCTCTGCATGTTCTAGAAGCTACATGATGCATATAATTGCCTAAATGAATGCATACCCGGGTCATTAGGATAGTATAACTATAAATGTAATATACTCTAGCATCACAAATGCTAATACATTGTAGTGGACATTTGCATACCTTGCACAGAAGACATGAATCTTTTGGAGGGTTAGCGCCAATATAGAATGGAACTATAGTATAACCACACCTCTCTATCTCGTTGCATTTTGAGAACCACTTCAAGTAGTTACAATCCAAATTGCTACATATCAGATGGCCTGCACAAGAGGATTTTCTAAATTTCAAGCCATCTTGGTTGTGGATGTTGGATGTCATGGTCTGACACCAAGCATGACCATTGTATTTTTTGTCCATTCCCTATAGATTTCCTCCAAAGGATGATGAAGATGAAACACAAAGTGAAGGCAATTCAAATACTACATTCCCATCAAAGTTGGTGGGAAGATTGTTGCACGCGTAGTTAGCGCGTAAGTATCTTTAACACAAAAATGTGGTAAGATGACACGAGTTATCATCCCAGGGAATTCTACTATGTTGCTGCAAGTTTTGGGTATCCGGTTCACTTCCAAAAACACCCCAAGCAATCCGTACACTCTATTGCTATCTTCCGGAAACTAGTATTTTCCGGATTCCAATCCGGATCCGCCCTATTCCGGATTCCGGTTCCAACTCTCTCAAGTAACTGGTTAAAGATACCCCTGTTTCACCCTCAGGGGGTCCACTATTGATCTTTCCGAGGGGCAGGGACTCGCCACTCTTGGTTCACACTCTCTATCCGTAACAAACAAAACAAACACCCAAGAATTATACGGTAATAGCAAAGGGAGAATCCGTACCCTCACAATCTTCCAGATGACGTATCCGAAAAGTAGGTCACACAAGGCCCGGTTAGATCCACCTTACTACAACGACAAATCCAGACTTTCCGGATTGTAGTGCTGACTTCTTAACTCTTGAGTGCTCCGGAGGTTGGCAGACCTTCCAATGGCTGGGATAATTCCTCAGGCGGTTGCTTATCTCCGCACGGAATCCTCCCTGGACTTCCGGACTCGCACCTTCACCCGTAACAGGCTTCCACCAGATCACCGTTCCAGCAAATTAAAGGCACCACGCACAGCTCCTCATTCACACATCTAAAGCTCTTCCGTCACAGCATATGTATCCGTCAACCCAAGAATCCGGACTCCCTCTCACACACTCTCACTCACAAACCAGTGTACGACTCAATCATCAACGCGATACGCAAAGAGATGATCAAATTGATCTCCGGTAAGCTTCGATTAAATGACAAGAAAGGGAATGACAGGCCAACAAGCCGGCCTGCCCTTAAAAGCAAACAAAAAGCGGCCAAAAGGCCCACACAAAACCCGGCCAATGGCCAACTACAAATCCGGCTAACGGTCCTAATAACCGTTCCGGCTAAAACGGAAATCCGTTTGACAGCCTAAAAGTCCGGAACTAGGGACCCACAGTCCGGGTTACCCGTTTCCGGAAATAACTAATAAATCAAAATCCTAACTAAAAAGACAGCCACCCGCACTAGTCATTTGCGGGGCTTCTTTGTCGATGGTCCGGCCCTGAGATTCGCTGGAGTGGACTTCCGGGCAGTTACCTTTGCTGGAGTCCTCTTCGTTGCCGACCGAGTCCGGATTTGAGGCGGATCAGAATCCGTCTCATCCGATTGGGAGTGAGACTCCGCAGATTCCTCTTCCGTCTCATCGATCTCCAGCGGCTCCTCGATCCTCGTGTGTCGCTGCCGTGTCGTCTTTGTCTCCGTCAAATTAATGACGGTGTTGCCCGGATTCGCTGGTGGTGGAGTGTTCTGCATATGCAGAAACCTGTCCGGATCGGTCCGGGCAGGATTCCGGACACTTGCTGCTGCTATGGCCTCAGCTTTCGTCTCCGTCAACTGGAGAGGCGGAAACAGGTTTACCGCCACCTGTCTTCCGGCTATCCCCTCCTGAACGGTGGTCTGCGTGCCCGCTTCCTTCGGCGTTTTAACCTCCGAATAAGTGACCACGTGAGTCAGGATTTCCGGATTCCTCTTTCCCGTTGAAGTTCTGGCTCCATGAGTTTCTTGGAACTCTCCTCCGGAAGATCAGCAAACATTGCTTGGTCAAGCAGGTTCGGGTCGAGGCTTCCAATCAGCTGTCGCATCTCCTTCAGCACTCCCTCCATCCGGGCCTCGAAATCCGTCAGGATGAGTACGACCTTTGTTCCGGTAATGTGGCCTTGGGCCACCATCTGTGAGTTCCAGAGTTGGGCCCTCGAGATGGTGCTGGCCGGAAGGTCGACCAGTTCTCCCAGCTTCCGTACTAGAGCCATCGCTTCCGTGGACTTCCGGTTCGCGATGTGCATCTCCCGTTCCGACCACTGGTGCTGGCTCCGGAACTGATCCCGTTCCTCCTGAAGACTCCGTATCTGATTGTACAGAACCTTGACGTCTTCCGGATTTGGTCTTCGTGCGATGGCGGCCAAGATCTCCCTCTCTTCCTTCACTCCTAACGTATGGCAAACGTCTTGGAGTACTGCTGCCATCCGGTCGTTCACCGTCCTCGTCGTTCGCAGCCAATGTATGGCGTTCTCGACTGGATCCAACTCCTCGTGCGGGCTTTCCGGTTGGACGGAACCTTCTGCCACTTGTTTTCCTCGCGCTGCCCGGTCGGTGGACTTCCGCCTGCTGGTTCCGGCCTTCTCCGGAGTGGTCTGTGTTTCCTCCGGAACGTCCTCCTCCTCGGATTCCGGCTCCTCCGGCTGCGGTTCCGGTCTCAACCCGTACTTGAAGAGATTCTCCCCTTTCTTGTACATAAGCTGCTCCGGCTCGCTCAGGGTTTCCATCCGGTGGTACAAGTGGAACAAGTACGGGCTAATGTGACTGGACTTCCGTCCTGAAATCCCATTCGCTAACTTATCCACAATCGTGTGAATAAGTCCGCCCCAATTTACGGGTCTTGGGGGCGGGTTAACCCTGTTTCCTAAAGCCCCGAAAATGGTGTTGGCCACCGTGGTGGTCACCCGGTTAGGCTTTTCCGGATACAGGATGGGAATCAGGAACTCTAAGAGTTGTTGATCCCGGGCGTACACGCAATCCGTCGCTGCAAACCCCTCCTTTGGGTCGGCGGAGTTCCGGAATCTTTCTGCCGCGAACTTCTCCGTCCGGCCGGCCCATCCATGCCCCCGGTTCAGTGCAAAGTACGTTCCGGCCCAGAGCTCTTGTGTCCAAGCTCTCGGGCGGCCCCTCATCGTCAACTCATACTGATTGGGAACTCCGTAAAGGAGTTCCTCAATCATTCCTTCACTCTTCAAGTCCCATGGGCGGTGTAAGAATCCGACACAGCCCATGGTCTCTAAATCCTCCTGCAACTCTCTATGGCGATCCGTATCGAACGGAATCACCGGGCTGACAGTCCGTGCAGTCACCGTCGGTCTACGGGCTGGAGCTTCCGTCATCCTGTCGGTCCTCCGGAGTTGCACCGACCTTACTTCCGCTTCCTACCTCGATCCTATCTCACCACTCTTTCTCTCAATAAACGTACTCGCGAAAATGCCGCAGAGAAAAGAGACCGAATGAGAATGGCGGCGGGGTTTATATAGCGGCGCGAAACCCTAAGTTCCCAACCCGGTGGAGTTCTCGTAAGTTCCCTAGCCGGAACCCCTACGATCCGGAACTTCCGACTATCCGGCTACTGGTTCTGGAACACTGTTTTAACCTAATTAGAGTTTTAACTTTCCTACGAAAGAGATCTTTTCTAATGTAGGTTTCTAGCGTCTAAACTTCTACACTTATGCAAAAATTTCAAAGTTCTTCTCCTATATATCTCTATTTTATGTATTAAGTTTAGTTTCTGGACGTTCCGTAACGTTACAAAGATATTGTACTTTGTAATGATCAGTGAATTGTAGTCTAATGCAACAATTTTGTTTTTGGATTTACAAATTGATGCAAGATTTTGTAAGCACTCAACAATACTAACCGTTCCTATACTATGACAATACGTTGGTGGGCGAGAATGGATTGACAATGCACAACTACTCGTTGGTAACTGGTATATACCAGAAGTTGTTCTCAAGACATTGGCTGGGACTCTACTAGGCAATGGTGCTTGAATATTTGGTTGGCTAGGAGACTCTCCCTCTGACTCACTTGAAAGATCTATGATAGGGCCAAAGATTTCTTTCTTCACACGTAGAAGTAGAATTGGTGTACTCGCAATCGCAACATGGTCACAATCTGTAGAAATTCTAGTACTATGCCGAGTAGGAGGCATATCCACGGTAGAATGGTTTGGCTGACGAGATAAAACCTCTATTGAAGCATTCATCACAAGAGACGACAATCCATAAGCTTTATAGCAACCTTGCCTCAGGTGCCATACATGACTGTCATAGAGTTCTAAGTTAATCATGTGGACATACTCCTTCAAGCGGCCAGAATTGGACATGACCTCTTCTTCAACATATACACTAGATTGGACAAAACCAAATCGAACATGAAGAAGGTGTAAAGACACTCTAGCATACCCTTCTGGTCCAAGAGGGAGAACAAGTGGAATCTCATGGCCATCCGCTTGAATGGAGGCCATTGAGAGAAGATGAAAGCACAACAATAATAAGTCACTTATGAAAAGCCCTTGGTAGAGATTGGAGAAGGATGGAGTGATAGAACTTATAGACAATATATAAGCAAAAAAAGAACCTTTACATGGATATAATGAAGCCAGAATGTAATTTAAATTATTAATGGAAAAAAAACATTAAATGTGGACTCTAATTTTTTACATCTAGATCCTCTATTTAAATGTTTTTTTATATTAAATTCTCTAAGAGAGAGCCGTTTGTCTTACCTAATTCATAAATAGAAGTACACCAGAATTCTAAAAACATTCTACTTCTTAATAGATCTAGGTTCCATTTAAATTGTGCTTAAATTACTTGCATGCTTAAGGTGTGAACTACCATTCTTGTCTAAGTACAAATTCATGTACCCAAATTTTTTATTAAACCATATGGAGCCATACTTTAAAGGATCATTCTAAAGAGGCTTTTAAACATCTACATGGTTAACTATAATTATTTTGAATAGATTTAAGTAGATTTTAATTCCCAAGACTGATACAATGCTATCACTGATTTAAGAACCTTTTATATGAAAAATCATAAAGATTATCTACTGTATCCCAAAACCAAATTTGGGAGTTGCTAGTGACTGTTGAAACTATTAGTAGACCAACAATAGGGTCACATAATGAAATACTGAAATGAAAAAATTGACAAAGATCTAAACCTATAGTTCCAAAGATTGGTATAGCCAACTACCAAATTTTAATTCCGTAACAACAGGTATTTGAGCATCCTATAAAATGAGGTTAGAAGCCAATGTCAAACAATTCTAGTAAATCCAATAGGACTTGGTTTCAGAAGTTTATATTATGCCTTGACAATAGTGTTATTGTCAACTGCATATTAGAATATGTATTCTTACCATTCTTTCAATTTGCGTACACTTCAATTTTGATCATTCCACAAAATGATCCGTTAGTCTCATGCATGCCATAGAAGATCAAACCAAGAGAGGTCTCCAATATACAATTAGGAAGCATAGGAAGAGAAGGAAACTTTTGTTTCCTTCTAGGAAGACATTGCAACGATCACAAGTTGCTCGAGGCAGGATTGTTTGATGGATGACAAGACACTTCTAAGGGCAAGTAGCAGTCTTCATATCAAAGAAGACAAAGCAGTTCAAGACAAGAATGAAGGAAGCATACCAAAGGTATGAAACATCAAGGTGAAACCGTTGAAGTTTTGCATTGTAGGAGATACGTCAAACTCATGTGTAAGTGAATTGCAAAGTTATATTTTTTTTATCATATTCACTTCCATAATATTATTGCTTAGTAGGCTATGTCTATAGCATGTAGCAAAGCTACAAATATTATCAACACTACAAAAAGTCCTTTTCTGAGTTATCAGAAAAGATCATTAAGAGTATCCAAATATTAAGAGTTAAATAATATATTCTCTTCTCTATTTACAAAGAAATTAAAACAAAAATCTTCTCGATAAATTCTCTTCCGGAGCAGCATTTGAGGTGACAGCACTAGGAGGCTGGTTTGTAATTTGTTCCCCGCTGTTGCTTGAGAGAGAGAAAGGCACCCGCAGTTGTCTTCTTCTTTTTCCAATCTAGGGTTTCATGTGTTTCAAAATTGCACTTGCAAGAATTGATGGATATAACAAGGAAGCACGCCACAAGACGTGCAGCTCTTGTGGGGCAACAAAGCAACGGAGAGGCTCAAGGATGTATCGAAGATCCAAATGTGAGCAACATCGCGATGACTACAAGTGGAGATTTCGCACAGGTAAAAAATTTTCTTTGCAGTTTTCTTAGGGTTCAAGGTAGGGACCTCAGAGCCATGGGAAAATATTAGTACCTCGCCAATGGAAGTCACGCACTTTAGAGGGGATCAACTGATCCAATTCCTGTGTAGGATTTGAGCCCCAAAACATTTTCACAACGATGAGCATATTTCTCGGCGCCGAGGATTAATCCGCACATGAAAATCTGAATTCTTCTTTGGGCTGGAGGGGGTGCCTTGGCGGCGAGGCCATTAGGAGGTCCCTGTTCGAGGAATTCCTCCCCCCGACATTGCCTGTCTCGGTGTCAAGGCCAGATTCTTGTCCCTGTTTAAGAAAAAAAATTCCCTGTCGACGTGAGTCCTGGCGTCAAGAACAGTAGGAGGTCCCTATGTAATGAATTTTTGGCACACCGTCGATGCAATTCTCAGCGCCAAGGGTAGAACCTGTCTCCAATTTTAGAACCCCGTTTTGCCTTCTCCAAGTAGTTTTGGTGCCAAATGGATAATCGAGCACAATAGATTTTGATTTTACTAGGGCCCCGTCTAACGCCATGAGAGAAGAACGATTGAAATTTGTACTCTTGTTTTGATGCCCTGGCCCTGAGGACACCTCCAAAACCAATTGAGAAAAAAATATTAGGGCTGTGCGACCCAAGGCTCAGCGCTGATGGTTCTCCCTGGGAGGACATATCAATGCTCTACACTTGGAGTCTCTAAGATGGTAGTACCATATTAGAGAACTACTTCAAGACTTTTACGGTACCCAAATTATAGCCTCGGTGCTGAGGAAACAGTGATCTTGCCTTTTATAACATGATTTGGTTTTGAGTGTTGAAAGCCTCAACACCATGGGACCAGTTTCCAAATTTATTGAATACACATTACGGTCTATCAATTTTGTTCCTTGTCCCGAAGGACCAATTTATGGCTCTAGATGGGAAGCTATTGCATGGCAAATTTGGCATCTGATTTTTTTGGTTCATCAGTGAATGTTATAAAAAATTTGGACTAGGCAATGAGACTTAAACCAACAACTGATTTAGTATTGATATTTCAATTGGTTCTGTTTCATTCATATGACTCCACCAAGTATTAGGATTCATTTTCATGAATCTGTTTTTGTCCATTGCAAGAATTAGTAGGGATATCCACTGGCTTACTCTCTAAGACTTTGGAAGGAGCTCACATTGGTGGAGATAATGAACATTCAAGAGAAGATCACTTCTATATAAGATGTGGAGAATTAGGAAACGGAGTTTATCATCGAGGATTCATTTTGGAAGGCATAGAATTTGAATTTAGTTGCCTCTATTTTGGCTTTGAGATTGAAACCTCATTGTATATCTTGATTGCAAATTCCTTTATATCGTCTTGTTGTGATGCCTATGAGCGGGCCAGCGCTTCAATGTGATCTTATGAGACTTGAGTAGGAATTTATGCACGGGTATCGAGATGGTTCCAGCATGTTTTACATCTCAATCACTAACGAGCAAGGAGAGATTGAGCAAGTAACTGAGGCTGAAAAGGATGCATGGGGGCCACTATGGAATGCTGAGAACAAGGACTTTAATGCCATACTCTAGGCAACACCAAGCTTGGAGGATTATATAACCTCCAAATTCTTTGTGTGTGATGGTAACCATAGGTTGTTGGCGTGGTCTTCCTACATTTTCCATAATCATGCCAACGACCGGGATTGGCACATTTCGGCAGATTCTATAATCCTAGAGACGAAGGGAAAAATTGGTGAAGTCATGCATGCCATGCATAATATTAACCAGTAAGTGCATCAATTCATAATTTTGATTTCATTGTAATTTATTTGAAGTTCTCAGACATATCAAGAATTTGTTTATCAAAACAAATTTGGTACACATAAGGCCATATTCATTAAAATGAGACAAAATGTAGTCTCAATTTTATCTTCGACTCGAAGATAAATTGTTATAACTATTTAATTTTGAGACTATTCGATAATTTGAAACTTTCGTATGTTAATATATATAAAAACCTTTGATTGCCCAAAGGTTGCACTTGCATTTTATCTTTGACTCGAGGATAAAATCACTAAAACAGTTTGAGGGTTGATGTCTCAAAATGACCATTTTGTCTCATTTTAACAAATTTGGCCATACATGTTATATCGTGTTCAAAAATATGGGGTTCTTCCCTTGGACAAATTTGTGGAGCATTTAAGTACACCGAAGATGGCACAATGCACCTTAAACACTCGGAATAGTTGGTACTCCATGTTGCTTGAAGTCTTTACATCCTTCATTTTTTGGTTAATACTTCTTGTTAAGCTACAACTTCTATTTATTTTTTGTGTGACTGTTTCATGGAAACATTTGCTAATTTCTTTGTTGTTGAGCAGTATGAGTTAGCGGCAGCAGCTGATTTGGCAGTTCACAAGTACAAAGAAGATATTGTAGAAGAGGATCAATCACCAGAAGGTATTTTGGTGACCATGAGACTGGCTACAAAGAATACAACATCCAAGTTGATTCAGAAATTGGGCAAGTTGACAGCGGTTGCTAATCCCCAACTTGGGAGTGAACTCCTTAAAGAGACATAATGATGTTGACTACCTCATGTGATTTATAGTTCTCATTCATTTCTAAATTGTTGTAACTCCAAATTCTTTGTGGTACAGATTGAGAAGCATAGGACGCAAAATATTACTCCAGAAATGACTTTGGACAAGGTGCAAATGATTGCAATTGCTAATGTCCGCAGTAAGCACAAAGTGAGGTGGCTGTAATGGTAGAATAGCTCAAATGAAACACAAAAGGCAAGAAGGTTTTCAATGAAGCCAGTCAGGGAAAATGAGTTGAAGTCATTCTTGGTGAAAGCTTGTTGATATGCATCGATAAATATTTTTTATGAGTGTAATTGATTTTGAAAATGCACTTGTTGTTTTAGTAGTGCATGACGTTTATTATGACTAGAGCAACTTTTTCCAATTCCAAAACTAATTTCAGTCACTAAATAGATTGAGGAATTTGGGTCTAAAATGTTTGAGACATTGTCAAGAAGGACTAGTTGTTGTCCACCGAAGTTCACGCCAGAACCTGAGGAGGAGCTCAAGCTTTCTATCAATTCTCATAGCAGGGAGGAGTACAATAATGAATTTGCTGCCCTTGATGAAGATGCGAGAGCTAAAGCTGTGAAGAGGAAGGGAGAAGCTGACAAGAAAATTGCTTTGAGGAACTTAGAGGCAGTGAACAAGGCTAAAGAGAAATTCATGAAGAAGGTCTTCAAACTCATTGAGGCTAAGGAAGCATCAGCAGCAAAGAAAAGGAAGGGGAAGAAAAGAAAGCAACAGCTGCAACCAACCACTATTCAAGACGCTAGCTCCGAACACCAGCAATCTTTTTCACAAGGTACCAAGCAAGATGCGGACTATGTGTCACTCAATGATGGTGGCATGGTACATGGTCTTCCAACCGTTGAACTTCTAAATGACTTAGAGATTTCAATCTCTGAGTTCATCCTTAATTTTTTGCTTACAGATGTGATGGTTGATCCTCTACTCTAAGTGTATTACGACATCATCAATTTCATCAATAAGGAGAGGAGTATCATTTGTCTTCATGAATTTCTTATGATATTTTTCCCTAAGTTTGTTTATTAACCGTGAAAATTCTTTTGCAGCATAAGGGAGAGAAGGTACGCTTCTTCAAAGAAAATTAGGAGTGACAAACCACGCTTTGATCTAATTTTAGTGGATCTGCCAGAGGATTTACATATCCCAGAATTATTTGTGCCTGCTAACAGCATTTCCGAGTAGAATGTGAAGAACCTAGCCTTACTAGAGGTAGTTTTTGAATTTGCCAATGGTCATCTACATGACAGCGGAGCTCTAATTGTCATTTATCTTCTAAAGGCCATTACAAAGGCCACTATTCTCAGATTTGCTACTACTTACTCCTTTGAGAAGATCAAGGATTGATGGGGAACAAGTTGGTTACATCTAGCCTCACATGTGTCACCTTCACAAATGGTACATTCATTTTACCTTTCTGTTTGGAGTGTATGTAATTGCTTTTCAACTTATTCTTGTCTTACCAAATGCCTTCATTGTTGAGAATTTTCCTTTCCCCTATAATATTGTGTTGTGTCTAAAATTATTTGTCTTTCATTATATGGATGAATCTCTTTGCAGCTGGCTTTGGTTTTTAATTATAGTTGTAGATTATCATTGTGCATGTTATATCGTTTTAACATTTTCATGTTCCTTCATTATTCCAGACTTAGGTTTTTGAAATTGCCTTGTTTGTGCGGAACTTGCTTGGTATTGGTCTTTCTAAGTTCAAATTCTAGACGAGCCCAAGCTTGCTTGAATTAGGGGTGAATGTCCCTCGTGATGATATCCTTTAAAATTTTACAAAGCGTGAGACTCTAACCATGGACAACAACTCCAAGCCTTAGAGAGGGACGCGAGAGAAGGATCCTTGATTCTATCAAATGTTCATAGAATCGTGCTCATTTCCAAAAGATGTCGTTTTGGACTGCACTACTACAGGTGATACTTCTTGCCTTTGCTAGTTTCTCTCCAAATCTTCTTTTTCATATTGTCTTTTATTTTTTGAACCCTTTTTCCTAACAATCCACTTTGTATTGTTTTTGGTTTTAAGAGCCTCCGTCCATGCCTGCAAGATTTTGAGTAGGCACATTGTTGCACTCGAGGAAGACAAAGCCATCTTTGATGCTATTTTGGCCCCTATAATTTGTGCAATTCCAAGTGATCCAAATTCAACTGTAGCAGTCTTTTTACATTTTGAGGATGAGGACACTATGGAACTTGAAATTCCCCACATTGTAAAGAAACCTCGTTTCAGTAAGTAAGTCTATCCATAGCTCCATTGATTTTTTTCAAATTCATATGTATAAGTGTATAATTCTAAACCAATTTTTTTTCGATTACGTTTTCTGGACTACTTTGTTGCATCTTGTCTGAGATGTTCAAATGATTTCTAATTATTTATTCTTTATTGGCAGCATGAATTCTAACGTGGCATCTCATCAGCATTTTTTCACTGTACTTGGATTTTTCCCAAGTCCGGAGAAGACCTACATATTGCCATCATATGCACACGCTTTAACTTCAACAATGGCATGTCAGCAAACTTTTCCTGCACGGAAAAAGTCTCATTCTATAGATCCTTGAGTTCTACAGTTTGTGGATGTGACAGCCTTAGAATCAGACACGGAGACATCATCAACTGATAGTAGTCATAACTCTCAATCTATGTCTACATCTTCTATTTGATTCTTTGTCTTGGTACATTGGACATGAGCACATGCTAGATTTTATTTTATCACTTATTATATGTTGTTTTCTATACTTCAATCAATAGTATTCTTTGCACCTCACTTTTTTATGTTGTAAGCTTCTTCTTTTAGAAATTTATAGGTTGTATATAATATAATACTCATAATTATTAGTAAGGCAATGAAATGAGAAGTTCATTTAGTATTTCTTCAAAATCATATCACATGTCACTAACTCTACTAACCTCTATTTGTAGGGTTAGTGCGGATAGGCACATATAATATTGAAAACATTCATTTTTAGGATTTGTAGGAACAACATATGACCATGGATTTGAAGGCTTTTTATTTATCACTCAATTTACAAACATTTTATAACTGCATATGAGTGAAAAAAATGTTCCATTAGTTCAATGTTCTCCTAAAAAGGAATTATTTTAATGGATGAAATTAACATCATTAGTAAAGAAGACAAAGTTGTCTAAAGGCTCTACAAAGTGACTCATGGATGAAGTATTTTTTTCTTTATAATAAGGTTAAAATATTATAAAAAAATTTGCAATCAATTTTACTATAAATCAATTGAATTTTCTATTCAATAAAAAAAATGTATGACCATTTTTTAGTTTCTCATCCTACATTGAGAGGTGAAGTCAATATTCAGAAGTCCATGGTTATAGGTTCCTTGTCAATTTCTAAACCAAAAAAGATATGCTCAATGGCTCACAAGCTAACACGTTCACGCTCGTAGGCTCATAGCCCCGTGCTCAAAGGCTTACAAAATAGCAACCCTGGATAAGAAACAACCATTCTATAAAACAATATAAGGACAAGGCTAAGCCATCTTGTTGTTGAGGGCGCGAGACATCACGCTTTAACAATTGTAGAAGAACGTGTCATGCTTTATCAAAGTCAAGATCCAACAACCAAGTCCATAGATGGCAAGGGAGGACCTGGTTGTCACTACAAGAAATCCACATTTTAGATGACGTTTAGTCATTTTTTAAACGGGTTTTTGGCGACATCCAATGCAACAACCCATATTTTTATGTCAACAACGTGTCCAACATAATATCAATGTAGACATAAAAATATGGGTTTGTTGCAATAGACATCACCTAAAATCCATTTAAAAAAATTACAAAACGGCACCAAAAGCGCAGATTTCTTATAGAGTATGTTAAAATCCTCACTCTAAGGTATACTCATTTCACTTTGGTGAGCAAGGAGAATATTCAAGGTGTATTCCTAGGCATTAGAAGTGACTAGGTGAAAAAAATGGGAAGTTTTGAGCAAATAGAGTATCATAGTGCTCTTGTCAGGACAAATTGGATGGTCTGCTATATATGCTTGGAAAGCTAGTAAAAAGAAGCATCCATGTTTCTAAAGAGTGTGAGGATCCAATCTAAAAGTCAAAAGTTACGGCTCTTCAAAGTTGCCAATGTCTCAGCCGCACGATGAAAAATAAAAGATGTAAGAGTAGGGATTCCGAGAGGATCCCCTAATCCAAATAGGGCATATGCCACATACCATGGAAAAGCTAATGAGACAAGATTTATAGAATTTAAGTCTTTCAAGGAGCTAATATATGATCTAAAGGGTTTAGGCATCCAAAGAGGGAAAATTTCTAAAGAACCATACCTCAAATCTATAGAATTCAAATCTTTGGAAGGCCATAACTCCAAACACTTGTTGCTTTGGAGTAAGTGAATAGTCTAAGGTGATATAAAAAGTAGATCACAAAAATGATATTGCATTTTAGATTTAGATTCTAAAGCTAAATTTTATGCCAATAGGAGGATTGAAAAGGGCTTTGAGGAACAATTTTGGAATTGGATGGACTCCATAGATGGGAGGGTCTTGGATGTTTTAGAGACCCCTAGGATGGAGGTGTCAATCAAATCCTATACAAAATACTATGAAGAGGGGTGGTCTTCCTCCTCACTTTCCGAATAGTGCTACGGTGAGCCATAGTAACCATGTGCGGTGAAGTTTGTAATACCATAAAATGCTTGTGTATTCCTTGATACCAGTCGGATGATATCTACTTCACACTAGACTATGGTGTAAATCCTACAATGAACCCTAAAATGAGATTGATTGGGCCTAGTGGGAAGCTAGGTACAATTCAAGCGCGGTTAGCATCCTGGTTGTCTTCCCCGACAACTAGGATGTATGACAACGCAACAAACATGATGTTGTCATACATCTAGTAGATCCTCGTCCATCTAATAGAGGTAATTGTCAAGTTTTTTTTAAAATAAATTACTCTCCCATTTATAATTTTGACTTATTAAAGTTGCATTTTATTGAAGTGTGGACGGGCAGTCAACACCTATAACATTCTAAAGTTAATATTAGAATTAAAGCAATGTTCCTAATGTTCAAATTAACAATCAGAGCCAAAAATGTCATGCATACTCGACATTTGTCATGTACAATATGCAACGTCAAACATCTATTAGACGCTAAAACATAAAATTACGTCCAACAAGACAATCTTGATTAGCACGAGTAGGATAGTACCACTAGTGAGTGTTTGGACATCAATGAAAGTTCTACTTTATGTAATCAAATGACATGTTTGGTGTCTTGTTCGAATTAAATGTTGGAAGTTATAGGGCGATGGAGAAATCTTATTACTAGAATTGGAACCTAACAAATGTTGCAATGCATGGCATTTGTAGTGTTAAAAGATCATGACCCTTGGTGTTACTAGAAGTTAAATACTACAAGGGCACTTTGGGTGAGTTGGAAAAGAGAGCAAGTAAGCTGGGTTGGAGGTTTGTAACGTAAGTGGCCAAGTTGCCAAGGCAAACCCAAACCCTACGGTCAAGCTTATGGGCCACATCAGATTAGACCTACTTTGAATGGCAGAGTTAACATCATGTATTCTCTTGTATCTTAAACCTTAGCATACAATGTAGGCCTCACACAATAAATACTCTAGAAGTGTTTTTATTCCAATAATTATAATTATATGCAAGACACCTGTTAAACGAAGTTTTATAAAAATTAATAATAATTTTTATTTATTAAAAGAGGATTATATGATGGAAAAAAAAGCAAGAATAAATATCAACAATCACAAGGTGTAGACCCCCCCTTTTGGTTTAGAAAAATTGATTATTTTTCTAGTAGAAAAATAGGTCATTTTGAAAATAAACCTCTCAAATTCTAATCTTTTAATCAAACAATTGTAAAAAATGCTTGTCTTATTTTTTGTCACTTTTGCACAACAATATATGTTTGTTTTGTTTTGTTTTTTAGAAATCAAAACAACTTTTAATTTCAAGATTTCAAATTTGTTTTGAAGATAAGACTATTATACATATTAGTTAATTTTTTAATTTATCCATAAAAATTTAACATTTTTAAAGTATCAACAATTGGAATTTAATATCTCATCCTTACAATCATTTGAAAGGTTTTTAGTTCTATTTTTGTATCCAAAAATATAAATTTAAACTGAATATAAAATTTGAGGTCATCTACAAGGATATGATAACTTGATCAATATTTTTTTTAATTAGAATTTTTCTATCTTATATATGTATTCAAAGTATGTTATCTTTGTATCAGCTCATAGATTGTAGAATTTTAATCAATCAAGATGTTACTAGTAGAATACAATCCATGTAGATTGAAAGTAATGGTTGCATGTTATTTTATGTTTTTGAAAGTTGTTTTTAATTTTTAGAATAAAAACATGGAAGTATCTAGTCTTGTAATTTTAAGTTTCTCTATTTTATGTAGAACATTTAGAGAATTTTTTTATAGGCCTAAATTTTAGGAAGAACATTATATTTGATGTTATACTAAACATCAGTAATTTTTTATTTAAGAAAATTTATTCTAGTAGTTTTCTTTTTGGTACAGCAAAAAAAATTTAACAAATAGTACATGTATTTCTTGCAATTTCCCTCTCTTAACAGTACTTTGATGAATTTAAACATTTAAAATTGAAATTAAAGTCTAGTTAAAGACTACAATAATTTTTATTGTAGAATGCATGCAACAACTACTATGAAATTACTTTATACCCTCCTGTATATTTAGATGGTCATTTGTTTTTTAAGCACTTCATATAAATTTGATTTTGTAATCCAATTTATTTTTTATTTTTTATTTTAAATTTCATTTTTCTATTGCTATTATTATAAAATTCTTTAGTGATGTATATTATTCACTCCATTTTTTAAATCAAAATTTGTACTTTTGTCCTTTACGAAGTACATTTAAATCTTTAATTAAAAGATTGGCTACATGTCTTTATATCCATATGTCCATGCATATATATTTTTTTTAATATATAAATTAAATTTAGGCTATTGTATATTTAACTTAGGCATGGCAAATGTATTAAACTTAAGCTACTATAGTAGTATTAGAATCCATTTTTTTAATTTGCAATTTCAGTTAATTGTTTGAAATGGCATACATCCAAAGCTACCATTTCTAAAATTTTAGTGAAGTCCACACTTGATTTGGCTCTTTAAATTGTAAATAAACTCTAAGAAATTTTACACCTTCATAGATTTCTGGAAATTTGTATGGTTTTCAAATCAAGCAAATTTGGGTCACTAGAAGTATGTCAAAAATAATTAGATGAAGTTTTCATCCGGTACATGCAAATAAAGTCATGCTTGACCTTAAGGTAAGATGAGAGAGAGAGAGATATGTTACTTGTCAAGTCACCCCAAGACTGGGTACTTTCTGTCATTTCATGATCAAAACTTTTACATCTACGCGTTATATTGCCTTCCTTCTTCCACAATTTTAGTGAATGCGGTCAACTCTTCCCACTCTTTATTCTTACAAGACAAGTAACTGTTGATTATAAGGCAGGGTGATCCTTTCTTCAGTGAAGCCATAATGGCATTACCTTAATGCATCCAACTTCCTATACTATACATTCTACAAGCTGTGGTAACTTGCATCATAATATATATTGTATAATTTTGAATGATACATGTTCGGGAGGGTGGGTGGGCACTAGTTATAGTCACAACCAGATGCGTTCACTATTACATAAGCTGTAAATGATTACAAGATTCGTCAAGAAACTTCATCGTTTAATTTGCAAAGTATAGTACAACCGTGAGCAACATGTAATCACCCTCGTTCCTTCAACATGTAATCAATAGAGATTGCAACGAGCCATTAGACTGGCTAGCTCCAACAGATTTACTACAACATTTTATTTTTACGTTACTGTACTCAAATCGATTCCAGACAGTTCCTGCAACTTTCTGTTTAAGCAAAACTTCAAAACTTCAAAGACAGATTCGAGAACTTGCACACAATAAGGTGTGATCGTTTCTTGAGGAGGCACGCCTCACTTGCACCCATGATCAACAAACAAACACGAAGTTAGTTTAAGGATCGTATGCAAGGTGTTTTAAGCGTGTCTCCTGGTTGTCATCCCGGCCAAAGAACTAGTCACACAAGCATTTAAGCAAGCAATGAATCCATACAAAGATCACAACTAAACGTGTGATTACAAGTAATTACATCCAACTACACATGATCCCAATTCTCATAAGCGCCCTCGAAACCTGTGGAGTCATGTCGATGTCCATAGTGAAGGCTTGCAAAAGACTTG